>OX243813.1:19816868-20134368 GCA_945859605.1 Lumbricus rubellus
CTATTCTGCCGTGCTAAGCAAAAAGACAGTAACTCAAGTTTTTCCGTTTTTGAGTTAGCACTGGTTTTCACATCCTGACAACATGTTCTATCATATCTGGAAGCAAAGAAACGGTATCTGTCCGGGAACATGGAAAAAGACAGAAACGAAATTAACAGTATCTCAAAATTGGGTCGTCGTGCTAAGCAAAAAAGCAGTAACTTGAGTTACTGTCTTCTTGCTTAGTATTCCATGTATATTCAAGTCCGACCGATTTACAGATATTTCAATATATCGGCTTTCAAATCACCTATAATCGTCATCTTGGTGTCAAAACATACACACTCAAGGTCAAGGAGTCCAATCGGGTCATCTAAAAGTTTCCCCATGGGTCTGAATGGCAGCCATTTTCCAAAATGGCGTTCAAAATATGGATTTTTCAATTTCTCAGCTTACAATTCACTTAGAATCGTCATCTTGGTGTCAAAACATACACATTCAGGGTCACGGATTCCAGTGAAGCCATCCAAATTTTCCTAATGGCCTCAATGGTGGCCATTTTCCAAAATGGCCGACCCAACAAGAGAGATTTGTCAATATCACAGCTTTCAATTAACTTAGAATCGTCATCTTGGTGTCAAAACATACACATCTCAGGTCAAGGATCCCAATAGGGCCATCACAAAGTTCCTCATGGCCTCAATGGCGGCCATTTTCCAAAATGGCGGACCCAAAAAGAGGGATTTGTTAATATCTCGGCTTTCAGTTCACTTAGAGTTGTCATCTTGGTGTCAAAACATGCACATTTCAGTCAGGGATCTCAATAGGGCCATCACATAGTTCCCAGTGACCTCAATGACCACCATTTTCCAAAATGGCCGACCCAAAAAGAGGGATTTGCAAAATTCACAATTTGGACGGCCATTTTGAAAATGACCGCCATTGAGGCCAGATGACGTTTTGGGTGAAACCATTGGAATCCTTGTCCTTAAATATGTATATTTAGGCACCAAGATGACGATTCTAAGTGGATTCAATGCTGAGATATTAAAAAATCACGATTTTGGTCGGCCATTTAAAAAATTGGCCGCCGTTGAAGCCAGAGCTGGTTTTAGATGGCACTATTGGAACCATCGTCCCTAAATATGTATGATTAGACACTAAGATGACACTTCTAAGAGAAATAGAAGCCGAGATATTTAAAAGTATGTATATCTGTCGGCCATTTTGGAAAATGGCTGCCATTGGGGCCAGAGGGCAAATCTGCAATGACCCTATAGCCAAATATTTTTCTTAGGACATGTTCGTGGTATATACCAAATTTCATGTTTGTATCACAAAGAGAACAATTATTTTTAACCAGCCCGCTCTACCATACGATGAGTTACTGCTTTCATGCTTAGCATCAAACCGATGTTCAATTCTTCGATACTAAGCAAAAAAGCAGTATCTCATTTTTATACAATTTTTACACAAATTTCACAAAAAACTAGTTTAGTTTCAAAATTCAGTAGTTTATATATAACTGCTTGCAAAAATTCAGAAAGATTCTAGCTTTATTTCTGGTTGAATTAAACCGATTTCTTCTTTATCGTTTTACGCAAAATCGTCTTTTTTGAGTTACTGTCTTTTTGCTTAGCACGGCAGTATTGTATAGGTGTGTTGCTTGAAAAATCTAAATTATGCTTATATGGACTTATATGTCGGTGCTAAGTATATATAAATTGAAGGTTACATGCATGCGTTATAATATAATTAATCAAAGGAACGACACTGTCAGCTTCTTATTATGGGCCCCGTATATAGGACCAACATTCCTGTGTAGGGCCCAGGTCGGCAATACGGGTATACCATAAAACGTCTGGCAGAAAACTGAAGGTATAATGCATTGTATACATCATTTATTTAGTACACACCATGTACTACGACTTTTATGTAGACCACTAAAGGAGCGCATGCACTTCAAACGCACGTCATGCATAGTGCATGCTATCTATCAACTTGTGTAGCCTACATGTATACGACATGTAGAATGAAACAAGACTCATAAAGAATTCAGAGGGTGAACTCTTCCGCATTGAGCGGATGCTTAGTGATTCATTTGTCATAGGAAAGGACATCGTCACTCTCTGCTGCTGCTGCTGCTGATGCTGCTGATGCTGCTGCTGATGATGATGATGCTGCTGGCGTCGGTTGTGATGCGGATGCTTTCGGCGCTGCATCGGGATGACATTGCGTGTGTGCGTGTGCGTGTGTGTGTATGCGTGTGTGTGTGTGCGTGTGTGCGCGTGTGTGCGTGTGGGCATATTAAGACGGCAGATGGTTGAGAAGAGTCCAAGTGTCTGTGTCTGTCGTCTGCTGCGGATGATGTGGACTTGTGGAATGAGACTCGATCGTCGTCGTCGTCGTCGGCTGCTGCAGCAGGAGGAGATGCTGCAGCAGGAGAAGATGCGGTGGCACGTGACATTGATTGGAATAGCTTCGAATCAGTTGACCAGAGACTCTTAGATTCATCAGCTGCAGACATCGATAAATTGGCACCGGCTGCTGCTGCTGGTGCTGCTGGTGCTGCTGGTGCTGCTGGTGCTGCTGCTGGTGCTGCTGCGACTGTGGTCGGGTCGTTCGTCCGTTCGGCTGGTGCTGCTGCTGGTGGTGGTGGTGGATGGCGATGATGATGCGGGGACCGAAGGCGTTATTCAGGATGAACGCCAGCCTCCTCTCCACGCCCAAATCAAATCGGTCATCTCCCTTGGAAAACAACGAGGCCATCTAATAGCTGTCTTATCCGTTGACACAACGCGGCTGCTGCTGAAGCTGCTGCTGCTGTGTGAAGAAGCTGCTGCTGCTGCTGTGAGTCGGTGGCATAGACTCCAAAGCTCCATCACAGGATGCTGTGCATTTGCGCGCCAATCATTTCTATGTATAGGTCAGTTGCGACTACAAACACATAGGTAAGATGCACAGCTTTTCTTCGTATTTATTCTTGAAGCTGATTTCTTCTAAAGATGTAGAAGCAATCTTGCAAGAATTATTGCTTCGATAAGCCGGAATTAATTGGGCAAGGTACAGAAAATTTTATGGCTGAAACACATTTTTTAAAATTCCTTCGAAGTTCGGTTCTTAGAATCGAGTTGTAAGCCTAACTGACAGTTTTTCTTCGCATTTCTTTTTAAAGCTAATTTTTTCCTTCCAAGAGATGTAGGAGTAATCTTACAATAATTATTGCTTCGATAAGCCAGAATTAATTGGGAAAAGTACCGAATATTTTTGTGGCTGAAATTCATAAATGTTTAAAATTCCTTTGAAGTTCAGATCCTATAATTGAGTTCTCTCTCTCTCTCTCTCTCTCTCTCTCTCTCTCTCTCTCTTTCTCTCTCTCTCTCTCTTATGTTACATGTTTAACGAAGATGATCAGTGTCGCCCTCCTCCTTTATCCAGCTAGAGACTGGCACTAGCAGAGAACAACCAGTGGCGGAGTTGAATTGAGTTTCACTATCAGCGCTGGTTATGGCTATCGCTTCAGCTAATCTACCAACATCAGATTCTGCTATTGTATAAGATTACAATTGCTGGATATCTCGATATATGGAAAATCTATTGTATGCCGAGATGTGTGATGACATCGGTCGAGACCCGATGAGAAATCAGACAACAGAGGAATAAAGACTTTCGGAGGAGGAGGTGAAACATAAAAAGGAAATGAGTTTTTAGTCGAGATTTCGAAGCAACTGTAGGCTGTGCACCCCCTCAAAGATATCTTCTTCCTTTCTATAGTCATAGCAAGTAGTCAAGGACTTGGTCACACGGTAGAAACTAGAAAGTCATGGAAGTCAGCTCAGAATGAAAATAGTGAGGTAGGCTAATGTTTAGTGCATGCCTTGTAGACATTTAGCTCAGTCCGATTAATATTATTAACTATGATCAGACAACGCAGTGATTTAAAGAAAAAGACATTAATATGTTCTGATACATTGAAGTAGGCCCTATACTATTGTCAAAGCGCTTTAGCTCTTTAAAGCTAAAGACTATCTTACTCTCTTCTTACTGGCATTATGTAGAATCCCTGGTTAGGATATCACACCGATCTTAAGGGAGATTATATCAGACGAACAGCCCGATGATTTTAAGAATATGGCTTTGCATTTTCGAACTATACATGAAAGGAAAAACAGCCTCACTCTGAGACGAGGACAGAAGGCTTACTATGTCTTAAAGTGAATTATTATAACTCATTCTGCATGCAGAATGCTAGCATTCGAGGCTAAGAAAGATCTTGAGGATTCTGCGCATGTTACAGGACATCTCGGTCGTTATTAAATGTCGGAAATATTTCCAATGTTTACCTTGTCTAAGCGCAGAATATGGATGTTGTAGGTCTATATGTATAGGCTACGTAAGCCTGTAAAACTTGATTTAGAAAATCTTACTTCTGGCCAAAGATATAATATATTGGCACAAAATCGTCAAGAATTACTGTTTGATCAGCATGCATAGTCAAGAAATGTAAATATGATACTGTATGTTAATTACGGAAGGGATCACTTGGTTGGACTCTGAATGAGATCGTGAGTTCATCACTATAGTGCATGGCTCTATAGTTTCCTGCATTGCTTTATTACTGGTAGATTTGTCAACATAACGACATTTAAAGTCAGTCACTCTGATTTTCTGAGAGTGACAGACTAGCTCAAAGATTGTCCTAATTAGTTTCATATCAAAGTATAACGTCGCTACGTAAATTTAATTAGAATGACAAGTTTTATACTGTATAATCTGTATTAAAATTAACTAAAGGCACTGACCTGGATTTTGAGTCAACAGCGGTTCAAACAACTGCCATTTTACCGCTGTCACATCAAAGCACTCAGTACAGTTCTGCTATTATTATTACACCGTTTTATGACAGTTCTGCTATTATTATTATTATTATTATTACACCGTTTTATAACAGTTCTGCTATTATTATTATTACACCGTTTTATAACAGTTCTGCTATTATTACACCGTTTTATAACAGTTGTGCTTTCATTGCATGATTTTATTACAGTTCTGTTATCGCTGTAAAGTGATAATTGATTTCGTAATCATAATACTTGGGTGTTTTGTTTACCGAGCCTTTAACGTTTCTAGCGATCATTAGGCCTATATTTATTATTCAGTCGTTTTGCGGCTATCAAGTTTGCGGGTGGTTGAGTGCACCTTCGTCAGTGCGCAGTTATGAGTGATTTCCTGCCATTCATGGAACTGCTTAAGCGATATTTAGATTTATCTGATTTTCTATTTCAGAAGTCGTCGGTCATTCAGTGAAATGTTTTGTAGCCTATGGCATTGCACGAAATTTCACCTCTGACAAATTTTAAGCCAACATTGTTTGAAGCCCATGCATGTTCGCGGAGATTCTATACAGACTATTAAATTGACAATATTGTATAAATACCCTGCCTCTCCTTCCTGTGGTCCATTGGTCTCGTGACTGATGAAGGCAAGAGAATCGTGGGGTAGATCAAAAATCCGCGACCAGTAATTGACACGTACGTCAAAAATGTGCGTTTGACATGTAGGTCAAAAATCCCGTGCTAAAACAGAGGTGACTCAACGGGCATCACGCCCGTTGAGTCACCTCTGCTTTATATAGGACAGGATTTTTTAATCCTCCTCAAAAGTGGTCGAATCTTTCTTTATTAATAGTCCTAATTAATGCATGTTGACAATGCTTCTAGCGTACGTTTCCTATATAATTAATTATCTTTGATTAGATCATTAGAGATTAGAGAATGGACTCAATGGACACTAAACAAAAACACTTCTACGTTTAATGCAGTAGGTTGCGTCAGTGACAACTTGCGTTTACGAATAAACGTAGGCCTACAGCCCGCACTGATTGAATAAACTGCGGACATCGACAATAACTTAGAATCTATTGGTCTATTATTAGGTCCATAAGATCGCATCGGAAAGGAACGCATTTCGTTCCTTTTTGTGACATTTGTCCATTGGAAAATTCCGCATGCCGGTTTGCCATATACAGGGTGGCTCAAAAAAAATACCCCACAAGAAAAAATGCAATATCTCCGCAACCAATCGAGCTTATTCTATGACAATAACAGCATTTGTAGAGGAGAGAATTTGCAACAATCCCTGAAAATCTCAATAATGAATCTGCATTACTTCAGAAGTTACAGCTGTGCAAAAACAGTTTTTCATTTTTTCGAATTTTCGCAGAATCACTTTCCAATACCTGTGATTTCTTTAAGATTTTTTGCAAATTTCAACACATAAAGTGATGATGATGTCTTATGACCTCACTAAGAGCTGTAAATAAGCTGTTTATGAAGCAATCTGGTAGTATTAGGTGATATTTTATATATTAAGGTCTCAATTTGTGAATCCGTACTGAACGTCATGGGCAAAGTTTCTGCAGATGATAAAGTGCGAACTCGGGCGTTGCGTGATTAGAGGCTGGGGTATTGCAAGATCATAGCAAAATACCCAGTGAAAAGTGGAGCCTGAGCACATTGAAGGCTATCTGTAGACGTGATTATGTAGCAAAAGTCAGATGTCGAAAGAAAGACAGAAAGACAGTGGTCGTTTGGTCTGACGGAAAAAAGCGCGATATGTTCACGAAATTCGCTTGGTAGTCGCAAAGGTAAAGTTTGCAAAGCACATCATGGTTTCGGCGTCAAATCTGCTGGCATGTGTTACGGCTGCAAGGAAACACTGCACTTTATCCCATTCAGTTGGCTAAATGTCAAACTTACCTTTGAACTCTGTTACCCAGACTCATTGAACACTGAAGGCATGTTCTAACATTTGGTTTCTTTTCCAGCAGGACGGCCCACCTGCTTGCTCGCACGGCAGGGTTGATTATGATGATGCTATCTTATTGCCATCAACTGCGGTAAATATATTGGCACAGGTGAATTACCATCAAACTCGCCAGACCTTAACCCTTTTGTTTATTACGACTGGGAAGCTATGCTGGAACGATGCAAGACATTTCATCCCAAGTTGGAGAACATTGGCTAACTGAAGGAAGTCTTGCTGGTAATGTGGGATGAGTTGCCGGAGGAGTCGATCAACAAGCCCATACCGAGTTTCACAAAAAGAATTCGAGCTCGTATTAAAGCAGGGAATGTACACTACCATCATACTTTACGATAAACTGTAAAACGGATTTCTGAGGTGGTAGTGAAAGGTGATATTATTTGACGTGGAAATCAACAAATGACGTTAATTTTTCGCGGAAATTCGAAAAACGGAGTTGAAAGTTTAAACAGCTGTAACTTTTGCAAACATGAAAATTTTAACGTGAAACTTTCAGGGATTGTTGGTTGGAAATTCATTCCCCTAGAAATTGGGAAATTTTCGTAGAAAAATATCAATAGGTTGCGAAGATATTGCATTTTATCCGGTGGGGTATTTTTTTTAGCCACCCTGTATACTCTGATACTCTGCATGCAATAGAATTGACTCTGATGAAAGACAGAAGCACTTAAAATGCCGTCGTCTGCAGGGACGGAAATTGTTGATTCAAAGTCGATGATCATCTTTCATTCGGCAATCCTTCGCAGACGACCAACAAATTTATTTCTCGGTCGTTTACGGTAATCGATAAAACGCAGACGTGCGTCGAATGGAAAAAACAAAGACAATCAGGCGACGACAACAACAGACTACAGTCTGTGTCATTTCTGATTGTGATGTAGGCCTATAGTATGCGCATGCGTATACATGCGTATCCACTGGCCACCTGTCAATGTTCAGACGTTTTTGCAATACATATATATATATATATATATATACAATTATACATGTATATCTGCACGCCAACAACAACGTGTGTTGTTTTTATGCAGACGCTGAGAATATAAGTGGTCCATGGCTGAACATTATAAGCATTATGCAATCGAAGTCCACAGCTAGTCAATGGCATTTATCTGATTTATAAACGTTTTGTATACCTGATTCAGATCACTGAAGATTGTCTTCAAAATGGAAATAGCTTCTATCCCCCAATGTACTTGTACCTGGCTAGTTAGTTTATCTATAGACACACAAAATGCCAAGCGCTTCAGTGTTAAGACATCCCCTGCCTTGCAAGAGACGTATACATATACAATGGTCCATAACTACATGCACTCTTGACTAAGTTGACTTACACCTTATACTATAGACGGTTAGACAGACTATATAAACGGTGTATATCGTAAAAGTAATCTTCAAGCTTCCAAAGCGTCATTCGAAAACCAGGCGCGGGGCACCAGTTTATTCACGAGCGCTGCGTCTAGTCAGAAGCGTTGTCCAACGGGTTGACAGAAAGAAGTAAGAGTCCGGTTGCCAGAGGATCAGAAAGGCAGACTAGCTGTTTAAAAACGGTTGTCACTTGGGAAGGCGGAGGACGATCAGATGGGTCGGAGTATGAATAATTCTTGGGACGTTGAGACTTCAGTTTAGAGTGGAAAACCCGGTGGGAGATAGACAGAGGGGCTCGAGTCAGATGATGATGGTAATTGACAGCTATGCTGGCGGAATAAAAACAAAGTGGGAACTTCATTAGGCACACCGTTTCAAAGACGTGGTGCAGTGTTGGATATGTATGGTGGTTCAGTTGGAGAATTTTTAGAGGATGAGTTGTGGCTGAGGATGGAGAAAAGTGTGAGAACGGAGAATGATCGGGTTGAGCGGGTTGCCTGAATACATGGCGAAGTTGTTGCAAAGATATCTGGAATTGGTGGCAGGATTCTGGTAGGACATTCACCTGCATCATTTCGTTGCTTGAAGACAGTTCTCTTTTCATGGGCCTGTCATGCTGAGAGCGCTTCTGAATAGTCTGCTTTGAGAAGCACTTCACAAAATAGTGTTTTATTAGATTAGATCAGATTACGTTTGGTGTGAGTGTTTGCGTGTTTGTGTTTGTGCGTGCATGTAAAGCCTATATGTAAGTGCGTGTATGACTGTATGCGTGTGTTGTGAGCATGTGTGTGTGTGTGTGTGTGTGTGTGTGTGTGTGAGAGAGAGAGAGAGAGAGCATGTGTGTGTATGAGTGTGAGTGTGTGTATAATTATGTGTGTGTGTTGTTTGCATGTGTGTGTGTGTGTGTGTGTGTGTGTGTGTGTGTGTTTACTTTCACTGCAGTCGCAAAATGCAATGTGTTGCATGATCAGATATGCCTGTGAATATGTATATATATATATATATATAGATATATAAATATATATATATGTGTGTTATGTATACACTGACTCGATCGATCGATCGTCCAACTGCAACTGTTTCCGTCTTTTCAGATCTCGTCATCCAAAGCGCTTTCTTTCTTTCTCGCTGTCGTTTCTTCTCGTTGCTTAAGCGAATGGATTTCGACGACGACGACGAAATAGACGCAACCCTCGTAGACCTGGAGAAGGACGAGGAGGACGAGAAGGAGGACGAGGGGGAAGAGGAGGAGGAAGACAACTCGGACCTTGATCCGGACTCATAGGGTTAAAGGGCATCTGCACGTTGTCGGTCGGACATTAAACTAGGCGCGCCGAGTGCATGCGGGGACCGTAGACCTCGGGCGGTGTAAGGGGGGCACGGCGGCGGCTCTATACATGATCCACGGCTCGACGGAGTCTGCATGCAGTCATGTGGATTGGTCTGATTATTCTCATCACCCTCGTCATAGTCTGCGCCCTTCTGGGGGCCATCTACGCATACATCTACTTCACGAAGATCAAACCGAGAGCCCACCTCCGACCCAGGGGTCACGTGATCGAACAGCAACCGCTCGACGACGATGGCCCAGAAAACAATCATGGCGGCGGCGGCGGCGGTGGAGGCGGAAGTGGTGGCGCCGCCCAGCGACCGGAGATATTCACGCACCTATTTCTCTTCCGGAAGTGACTCTTTCTACGAATACAGGCAACCGGAAGTGTGTGCACGAGTCGATAGTAGAGCCACTCTTCGCTGACCGCTGGGCTTCGAACCTCCTCCGCTGTCGGTATTGAAACTCTTCTACTGGGTTTGACATTTTGATCCAATACTCGATCACGTACGTTGGTAAATTAGATTAGTTCTGATGGACAAAGACATTTATTTGTTGCAAAGAGCTTACGAGGAGGAAACATTGGTTTGAGAAGTCTTTGAGTCATGAGGCTAGTTATAGCCTAATTATCTTGTCAACATTTATCACTGGGTGGTTGTCGGTTTCATTCAAAGGAGTCAATAATCGACCCAGGTTTTAATTGAACTTGACCTATTTTAAATTAGGTCACGTGTTCACCCACGCAAACAGTTTTTGACAAGACACATGTCTCAAGTGTTTAGAGACAACTCAGCAAAGAGTAGGCTACACAAGGCCTACAAAAGAGCTAGTACAATAGAGTACAAAAGGTGGCAGATTGTGATATTTATGGAAGTCTATCGAAATAGACCTATCTGGAATAACATTCTAGATATGCCTGTGAATAAGAAAACACGGTAAAGAATGTTCAAATTTTTACACTGAACAGTTCTATTTAAATGATGGACTTGGATCGACCTTGTTCCAAGAGTGCAGAATTTCTGGCGGCCAAAAGCTAGACAAGTTGCGTGTCGAAAACGTCACAGTGACGTTCTTTACATCTTACTTTGACAATGCATCGAAATAATATTGTATTTTGAGGTGATCAATTTCAAATCGTGTGTGAAATGTGAATCGTAGAACTGGCAATAAATATCAATACCCACTATGTATTTAAAACAAGTATCATGGTTAATATACGGCAATGACATAGAGTTGTACATGTTTGCTGTATATTTTGTAGGCCTACTTAGATTATACATAGACATTGAACTAGTCCGCAGTTTTTTATACTAACTTATTGTGAATAGTCTTAAATATCGAGCATTGATTAAATGAATGTAAATAACATTTGTGCAATGTCTGAACGATTGCTTTCATAGTCTTGAATTATTGATTTGTTCCATTTATCTGTTTTGTTTTGCTTAAATAAAGTTCTAGTTTATAAATGACTTTCGGTAAGATATAGTTCTGCTGAATGCATGCGCGCACTCTCTGTCTCTGTCTCTCTCTCTCTCATTGAGAGAGAGAGACAGAGTAAGTTTGAGTAAGTTTGTAACCCCAATGTATTGCGATGAATAGTGTAGATAGAGACAAAAAAAGTAAAAATCGATGCACTTTAGATCGTATCAAATGAAAGTCTTTCAGCGACGATATCATATACAATATACAATATACAATGTAGTAAAGGAGAAAGTCCCATTCTCCGACCGCAACCACGCATGCAGCTGCAGTAGGCTATAATACCCTTCAAAGCCGGATGAATTATTATGCGCATAAAGAGAAGTCCATTCGAGCAGTGAATCTCTAACTGGATGACTGCAGCGCATTCCAACAGAGAACTCCCCGGCCTCTTTCTCCTAAAAACGCCAACGAACTGCATTCTTCAGGGTTTCCTGTTTATCCGACACCGCTGCTGCCGCCTGATGCAGTGACCTCTGTCAAAGAACGGACGAATGAATATTCCATCTTAATAGCAGCTCTCCTCCGTCGACGGCCATGGTCCAGTGTCGTCGGTGCAGCGCTACGGGACGCCACTCGATGCGAACGGTGACGGTGGTGGTGGTGGTGGCGGTGGTCGTGGTGGCGGTGGTCTTGGTGGTGGTGGCGGCGATCGTCGTGGTGGTGGTGGTGGTGGTCTTGGTGGTGGTGGCCTCACAAGGTCACCACCAAATGAAATTAGAGATCTTTCGGAGAAAATCAGTCATACGAGCTATGCGCAGTCGGACAATAGAACTGCGATTGATCAACGTAAGTAGAGATACATCAATACACTGTAAAAAATGTGAATGGGGCGACACAGTGCATTGTAGCAGAGTAGATGGAATCGACGAATCGCATGATAGAGAGATGGTCGAAGAATACATAGCCTGGTCGACACAAAGAAACAAGAGTCAATAATGCAATGGAAAAGAGCATGGAATTAAATGGGTAAGTCCGGAGTGCAATCAGAAATGTGACGCTGAAAATCATTGGCTCTGTCCGTAATAGTAGATCGCAGATGTTTTGCAGAATGATAAAATGAATAATTATGTTCAATCTGATAGACCTAGCCTATATATTGGACAAGACGCTCAGATAAAAAGTATTCAAGTTATAAGGCGTCAAATTTGTTGCATTCTTACTGGCCCACCCTGTAAGCTTATATCATATTCTGTAGAATCGTTGAACTTCGTCTTTGAAGGCTAATTCTATGGTCCATGTAGCCCACATTTCAACAGTGGCGGCGCCAGGATTTCAGTGGTTTTTTGGGGGGTGGGGGGGGGGGCTGAAGCCCATGGGCGGAGACATTCGCCAAAATTTCTGACGACTTTTTTCAATCATTTCTTCAGTCCAAAATTTCTGACGACCTTTTTAGTCATTTTGTCTCAATCTCAAGAAAATCAACAATTTTCCCAGTCAAAAAAGCTGACGACTTTTTTTCTTTTTTCGACATTTGGTTTTTGTCTAAATCTCATGAAAATACTTCATTTTCCCTTCTCAAAAAACCTGATCATCTTTTTGGGGGGGGGGCTTAGGCCCTCTTGCTCCCCTGGCGCCGCCACTGCACTTCAACTGACCGTCGTAGGCCTATGATATTGAAAGGATGGTTTGCCTTAGTTCCAGATTAAATGCATTCATATAGAATTCATGTGACGACTACAGCAGCAACATGAACGATCAAACGTTTTGACGCCTTCTTTTATTATTAATCATGGCATCATCAAAGGTCTGGTTGCTTGCATCTGGGAGCTGCACCGATGCATAAGATCGCATTAGACTCTGCATAAGATCGCATTAGAAACGACTCTGTGATGTTGTGTTATAATGTAAACGCGCCACATTTCAAGTGCTGCCCTCTATGCTGCTTTGGCTCTGTTAGTTCTCTCTCGAAACTGATCGACTGTAGCCGCAGGCAAAAATAAACACAGAGTAGATGTGTCGATCAAATAAAACGGAGATATAGTCTCTTCGAAATAAATGAATACACGTCTGTCCTATTACATTTGGTTAACACGATTAAACCACCGACAGACAGACTAATGGTTAGGATGATGCGATTATCAATGGAGAAGTTGAGCTTCGATTCGTCTTCAGGACAGAAATTTTGTTCTAGAACATCTGCGACACATACACCACCTAGCGAACTCGGCTGCAGTGATGTGTACTTCACTGACACCGTTGCATGATAATAAAATTATCAATACAGTTGCTTTCACATCATCATCAATCACAGATAGATGACGTCGACTCATCTGCTCATCTGACGTGGCATCAGCCATGGACTGGACTCGTCCATTGTCTTCTTCTCTGGGGTGAGGGGGTGGGAGGTTGGGGGGGGGGGGCGTTTTCATACGGACCGGAGTTCCATCACGTCTTCGACACGATAACATCTGACATCTGATAGAAGTAGGGCGGATCGATGGAGTCGCTGCTGCTCCAGAAATACAGCTTCATTAACATTCCGTCAACAGTGAGAGCCGTGTCAATGAGTCGGTAATTAGTAGAGGCCCAATAAGGCGGCTGACTCATTTGACCAGTACAGCCTTGATTTTCGTCCATTTGACCAGTACAGCCTTAAAAAAAGTAAAAAAGTAAAAAAAAAGTAAAAAAGTAAAAAAAAGTAAAAAAGTAAAAAAAGTAAAAAAGTATAAAAAAAAATTTCTCCGGCGTATACAAAATGGACTACTCGAAGAAAACTGTTACTGAATTACGAAAAATCGCCGAGCGCAGCGGCAAGCATGCATATTTTACAAGACGGTGGATAGCGAAGTTCATTGCTAAAATTGACGCCCACACCCGCGAATGCTGCGACGATGAATGCTCATGCAAGAATCCACGGCCTGATCGACAACAACGACCGGGCGAGACCATCGTCGTTCGTCGCCAACGCAATGGCAACTCACCCTCGTGTGATGTTAGTTTGATCGACAACGAGATCATCGTCGTTAATTGTCAATGCAATGGCAACTCATGCCTGTGTGATGCAAGAGCATGAGTGGACTACGACGTAGATATGGGATTACAATATCGCAAACGATTTTACACCGTTGGTTTATAATCGTGTTTGATTCAATCGAATATTATTATTTTTTTCTCCGGCGTATAGAAAAATAACTGAAAATGGAATATACAACTCGGCCTAAAGACAAGAGATCCCAATATAAAATGGACTACTCATCGTATAATCTGAAAGAATTACGACAAATTCCAAAAGAGAGAGGACAAAGAGGATACTCGAGTTTGCGAAAAGCGGAACTCATAGCGTTCATATCGCAGGGAGATCGACTAGGCGCTCGTGTGGCCCAGGTCAACAAAGCACCAGCGCAAACCCCCGCCACTGTACGAGAAATGCGAGAAATTGCGAAAAAGAGAGGACAAAGAGGATACTCGAGATTAGCAAAAGCGGAACTTACGGCATTCTTGTCTAATACTTGGAAATTTTTGAACACGGGGAAAAATAAAATAGTTTTTTCGGATTGGCTGACTCGCGAGATTAGTGAGTTACCCCCTCAAATAAAACCGCCCATTCATAGGTTCAAACTTCGAGAGACTGCGACGGCTATCAAAGGGTTTACAAAAAGATACACGATCGACGGCAACAACGGGATCGATGTTGCAACTTTTCTCAAGGCTGTAAGACCGCATGTAGTTAGGCTGCTAGGGAAAAATCGCGGGGTAAAAGTTCAATTCGATCTCATGTGCGTAATGGAGAAAGTAGATATGAAAACCGGCGAAGTAGTAACGGCTGAGCCTAATTTCAAATCAAAGAGTGATATTATTTTAGAAGCAACCGATGTGAGGGAAATATATACCAACGCAGCGGATAAAATTAAGGAGAGCATGGCAAGTTTTCAGATGCGGGGGAGTAATTGGAGATTCAAAACCGTTTTGAAGTTGGATATCGATACAGTGGTATACAAACCATTGAAAGGAAGTTCTTATATTCCACTTCCAGATTATTTAGCGAATAAAAAGGCTATTATTAATATGAAGAACGAAGACGAAGAATGCTTCAAGTGGTGCGTAACGAGAGCTGTAAACCCAGTCGACAAAAATACAGAAAGAATTACGAAAGAATTAATTAGACAGTCTGAGGAACTCAATTGGTCTGGTATCGAATACCCAGTAGCAGCGGATGCTAATGTGATAGGTAAGTTTGAGAAAAATAATAATATTAGTATTAATGTTTTTGGTTACGAGAAAGAAGTGAATGTATTCCCACTATATATATCAAAACACGAGAATGATAGGTGTGTAGATCTATTACTCATTTCTGATGGGGAAAAGAAGCATTATTGTTGGATCAGGAATTTCAACAGACTGCTGGCACTACGGACAGAAAAATCCCATAATTCAATGCACTATTGCAGAAGATGTTTAATCGGTTTTAGAAAAGTCGAATCGCTTCACAAACATACTGAGTACTGTTCGCAGCAGGACGCCCAACGAATAGAACTTCCGGAACCTGGGACTATGCTAAGTTTTACACATCACTATAGAAAGATGCGCGTACCGTTTGTGTACTTTGCCGACTTTGAGTCGTTCATCAAACCTATCGGTACATGCCAGCCTGTTCCTAGCACGTCTTACACCAACAAGTATCAAAAACATACGCCTAGCTCGTTTTGTTATCATTTGAAATGCTTCGACGACGATGTTTATTCTCAAGAGCCTGTGAGGTTTACAGCTGAAAACGAAGACGATGATGTCGCTCAGAAATTCATAGACAGTCTCGAAGAAAATGTGAAACGAATATATAACCAGTTCAAATTCCCAAAGAAAATGATATTCGGAAAGAAAGAGCAGGAGCTTTTTGACTCGGCTACTGTTTGCCATATATGCGGGGGAGAATTTATAGACGATGAAAAACGAGTACGAGATCACTGTCATTTGACTGGAAAATTTAGAGGTGCCGCTCACAACCTTTGTAATCTGAAATTCAAAGTCCCCAAGTTCTTCCCTGTCGTATTTCACAATTTGACTGGTTATGACAGCCATTTATTTATCAAGAAATTACGAGGTGAACACGGCGAGAAAATCAAATGCATTCCCTGCAACGAAGAAAAGTATATCTCATTCAGCAGAGAGGTCGTCGTCGATAAGTTTGTAGACGCGGATGGAAAAGAGAGAGAAGTCAAGCGCGAATTACGTTTCATCGATAGTTTTAGATTCATGCCCCAGAGTCTCGACGCGTTATCGAAAAATCTTCAGAAAGATCAGTGCAAGAATTTAGGGAAATTTTTTGAAGGTGAGAAGCTGGATCTTTTACTCAGAAAAGGCGTTTACCCGTATGATTACGTCGACGGTGCTGAAAGATTAAACGAAACCGAATTGCCGCCGAAACATGCCTTCTATTCAAAACTAATCGATTCGGGTATTAGTGGAAAAGATTACGCGCACGCGAAAACGGTATGGGACAAATTTGAATGCAAAACATTACGCCAATATCACGACTTGTACAATTTATCGGATGTTCTATTATTAGCGGATGTGTTTGAAAACTTTAGAGACGTCTGTATGAAGCACTACAACCTAGATCCTGCGTGGTACTACACTAGCCCAGGACTTGCATGGGACGCGGCGTTGAAGACGACTGGTGTAGAGTTGGAGTTGTTGAGTGACTACGATATGTTACTGATGATCAAGCAGGGAATACGGGGAGGTGTCAGCACGATTTCGCATCGATACGCGAAAGCGAACAACGAGTACATGGGAGAAGCTTTCAATCCCACCCAGCATTCAGTATTCATTCCATACTTGGACGCGAACAACTTGTACGGATGGGCGATGAGCAAACCGTTACCAACTCATGGGTTTGAATGGATGAACGATGACGAATTGAATGATTGGAGAAACATTACCGAACGAGATGGAGTGGGATGTGTGTTAGAAGTCGACTTAGAATATCCAGAGGAATTGCACGACCTGCATAATGATTATCCTCTCGCTCCGGAGAGTGTAAAACCCGCGGGATCGAATGTCGCAAAACTCATTCCAAACTTGAATGACAAAGTAAAGTACGTCGTTCATTACGAAAATTTAAAATTGTATGAACGTCTCGGATTGAAAATCGTAAAAATACATCGGGGAATAAAATTCGTGGAAAGTGCCTGGCTGAAAAAGTATATCGATCTGAATACCAACCTGAGAACGAAAGCTACGAACGATTTTGAGAAAGACTTTTTCAAGCTGATGAACAATAGCGTTTTCGGTAAAACAATGGAAGCTATCGAGAATCGAGTTGACATACGATTGGTGAGTGATGAGAAGGAAGCCATCAAGCTAGCCGCGAAAACTAATTACGACAGACGAACGATTTTCGATGAAAACCTCATCGCCGTTCACATGAAAAAGACCAAGTTGTTTTACAACAAGCCGATATATCTAGGGATGTGTATATTAGACGTCAGTAAGACGCTCATGTATGATTTTCATTATAATTACATCAAGGCCAAGTACGGAGATAGGGCTAAGCTATTATTCACCGATACCGATTCTTTGGCGTATGAAATTAAAACAGAAGACTTCTACAAAGATATTTCCTGCGACGTCCAAAGTATGTTCGATACTTCAGACTATCCGAGAGATCACCCATCCGGCATAGAAACGGGTGTAAATAAAAAAGTGGTTGGTATGTTCAAAGACGAGGCCGCGGGAAAACAGATTGAAGAATTTGTCGGGCTGCGATCCAAGTTGTACTCTTACAAGATGGCGGGTGAAGACTACAAGAAATGTAAAGGTGTGAAAAAGAACGTCGTCAAGAAATCAATCACTCACGCAGATTACAAAGACTGCGTGTTTACGAAAAGACAACAGTCGAGGGCGATGAACGTCATTCGATCCTACCGCCATGAAATTTACACCGAAGAAGTAAATAAAATAGCTCTGTCTGCCGACGACGACAAAAGAGTAATAATGGACGACGGGATCCACACCCTAGCCTATGGGCACTACACGTTGAAAACTAAACAAAATAAAGAATAATTTACACTAATATAAAATGGATGCGGCAAAAAAAGTGTGTACCAAATGCAAAAAAGAAAAAAGCTTGGACGAATTTCACAAAGATAATGCGCAAAAGAGCGGGTATTACCCCAGCTGTAAAATTTGTAAAAATGCCAAAGTGAAAGAGCTTGCGCACAAATACGCAAGACAGGAAATTAGGGAGACAAAAGACACAAAAGTTTGCAGCCGGTGTAAGGTAAGTCAGAACATATCGGAATACGACAACAATCGATTTCAAAAAGATGGAAAGGCGAATGAATGCAAAAATTGCAGACATAAATATTATCTCGCCTGTGTAGAAGCCCGAAAGCTCATTAGTTTGTGAAACATCTAGATGAAATATTAAAATGAGCTATACAACTGTGAAAAACATAAATGTCGAAGGTGTTATTCTCGCAAATCATCCGTTGACGAATTTTGAGTTACTAGATGCCGCGAAAAAGCTCAATATTCCTAATTTCCGGGGAGTATTTCTCAGAGACGAGCTGCCGAAGAAACCTAGACGGACTGAATGTGGGATATTGAATCTAGACGATTCTAATGGAACCGGCTCGCACTGGGTCGCTTTTTCAAAAAACGGCAAGGGCAAAATATATTTCGACAGCTATGGCCTGCCCCCTCCTACAGAACTGGTAAAGTATTTACAGAGTCCCGTGTACTACAATAGCGAGCGCGTGCAGCCCGACAACGAAGTGTTTTGCGGCCATTTATGCCTGCACGTCCTGAAAAAAACATGCAAAGATGGAGCGACTTTTCAAGAAGTTATAAACAGCCTGTATTGAAAATTATATTCAGATGTAAAAAATGCCTGTTGATAAATTTGGACATACAGATTCAGGATCTATGCAAAGAGTAATTGCCGGGGGAGTTACTGAAAGTCAAGTAAATAGTACTTTTCTACGGCTAGATGGAGCAAACCCGGCGACTGGTGACCTAAATATGAGTGGTCATACTATTAGAGGTCTGCCTACAACGAATACAACGAATACAGCGAATACTCTGGAAGCGGGAATAGATGAGGCTGTGAGTCGGGGGCAAGTAATAGATTTACTGCAGAATCACGACGACGTCCCAACCGACAATAATCATTTGACGAATAAGAAATACGTCGACGAACAACTTACTTCGAAAGTGGCGACGGTGGTAGGGTCTGCGGTTAGCGCTTACAGTTCAACTCAACAGGCTATAATCGCGAGGACTCACACTGCAGTTACTTTTGACGTAATAAGATGCGGTACCGCAAAACACGGTATTGAACAGGGTATCGGAACGACTTCTTTCTTCCCCAGTAAAGCCGGGTACTATATCGTTTCGGCGTACATAGAATTTTGTAACAATAATGCTTCCGCGTATGGCACCGTCCACCTGTATAAAAATGGGGCGTCGTACATGCAGATTGCGGGCGGAGGGAGTACGAAAGGTTCGCACAACCATTCAATCAGTAGTAACATAGTTTTTCTAGACGAGTTCGATTACGTCAACATACACGCCTTTTCATCCATCGCTACGAACATTTTGTGTAGGGACTTTTCGGCGGCATTCTTGCGACCCTAATTAATAAAAATTATTATATTCAAAATGCCTGTTGATAAATTTGGACATACAGATTCAGGATCTACGCAAAGAGTAATTGCTGGGGGTGTTACGCTATCTCAGATAAACAGTACTTTTCTAAGGCTAGATGGAAGCAACGACGTTGTCGGAGATATAGATATGAACGGCCATCATCTCGTAGGGTTATCGACTGATTACCCTTTTACGGGTAACGGGGGTGAAGCTATTAGTTTTGCTCAAGCTACTGCCCTAGTCGTTGATAAAACAGCGGATATCGCCCCTAGAGATTACGTTTCGGGTATGAGGGTATCTCCGGGCAATCTAGTGAGAAATACGACGAGCGGTATTATATATAGGTTCGAAGGAACGGCTGGAGCTATAACAGCGGCGCCGGCATTATCCGCGAATTGGAGACCTACAACCGGACCGGCTATTTGTGTGTTGAGAGAGGGTGGAGGGGGAGCATCCGCAATCGTAAGTGGTGGTGGCGCATTCTCGGGCACATATGCAACGCATGAAGGAGCATTCTCAGGCGCATATGTAATGCACCATCAATTAACGGTCGTTGCTATCAATACGGATTCGGCGTATACGACGTCCTTGGGCTTAATAACTATTCCTCGTACGGGCGTATATCGACTTAGTGGATTCGCAAATTTCTTGATAGGAAATGACAGTTCGAGCCAAAAAATAATCAGGGTTGCGTATGTCAAAGACGGGATACATAATAACGAACTTTTTGAATACACGGCGGGCGAGCAAACAGCCGACGTCAGAGTGTCGCTCGTATTACCAACCGTCGCCATATTTTTCAACGCCAACGATAAGCTCGGTATGAAGGTATATTCCGTCATGTTCGGAAACAGTCCAACGGCCGGTCGCCTTCTTCTCAGGGCCGGAGCCGGATTGCAGGTCGAGTTTTTGTACTAGGTAAGCGTAGATACCTATCGTTCATATACGCACGATAGGTATCTGTAAGTCTCATTATTCTTCAGCGACCATTCTATCATGATCTTCAATATACCACGCTCATTTTCTGTCCGTCCGATTGAAACCTCAGTAACTTGTCTGAAATCACCACTGCGTATGCTTCCGTATTAGCCAGCGGCGCTGTATTGAACGTGCCTTTGATCTGGATATCGACCACCGATGACTTCAGACGCTCGGATTGCTTGCTCACGTCAAACACCATAATCGGAAACAAATCTTTGAAGTCCGAGGGCGTGATATTGCATTGTGTCATTAGTTCGTCCATTCCATAGTATTTTTCACTGAACGCGGCTGCTGCTCGGTACGCCCGCGCGAATTGTTGATTCGGAAATGATAGATTATAGTCGACAACTGGGTATCGGTCCTGGTTCATCATCACGAACATGTTCTTCAGATCGCAATGATCGAAAACGGATGGATTGTGTAGTTGATCGCCGCTTTTGTCGGTTTGAAAACCCAAGATGATGTACCTAGGCTTCTCAGGTAGTGTCTTCACGCTAAGTCTCCAGCTAAAATTAGTCGACTGTGCGACGGAGGTGGTATCACATTGACGGGCTCTGTACGCAACTGGCAGCGACGCTTTCGATTCGATCGTTTTGTACAATTGCATCTTCTCCATATCCGCGGGAATAACGTGCGGCATGAACCATGAGATTTTGTCTAGCCTAACTTTCCCTGCAGTGTTCGCGGCGGCGGCTCTAAAAATTGCGTCTTCATCGGCTTTACGAACCAGAGTTAGCGTATGTTTCACACCAAAAACAACCTTGTCGTAATCATCGCAAAATCCGAAAATATGCTTCAATGGAACTACAAAGCTGAAAGTACCTTTGGCATTTGGTTTTTGAATTATATACGACTGTCTCACGTTGAAACCTTGATTATTCGCGATAGCAGCCGTCGTCCCGCTGTCCTTGTACCACAACTGATTCAGTCCTTGAGCTAGTTGAAAATCATTCGGGTACTTGAGTAATCCGAGCATCGTCGTTGCTTGACCTGGGTGAAATATCGATTCAATTTCCTGATTCGACAGGGAATACGAAATTTGGCTGAAAAGATGCATGAGCCCATTATTCGTAAGAGTTGCTTCATCGGCATTGACGTAGAAGGTGTTGTCTGCCTTCGTCAATCTACCCTCG
The DNA here is from genome assembly GCA_945859605.1 of Lumbricus rubellus. Lineage (NCBI taxonomy): Eukaryota > Metazoa > Annelida > Clitellata > Crassiclitellata > Lumbricidae > Lumbricus > Lumbricus rubellus. Next base: position 19,838,556 of record OX243813.1, read on the forward strand.
AACAACAGGTAAGATTCTGCTGGATGACAAAATAGATCTTGAAGTTCGATGTTTATTCTAATCTCGCCGGAGGTGTTTAGATTCGCCCCCGATATCGGCTCATACTCGTACCATTCGTAGCGTTCGACGCTTTCATCGCTCAATGGTTGTTCGGTAAATCTCAGAATATCGGATGATTGCATTTTTACTACTACGTGATAATATATTTTTTACGCGACCTTCATTCCGCCGCCGTTTAGCGCGCGTACTAAATCTTGTATCGATATGGCGTCGTTCTTCTTCAGGCCATCCCCCATCATCAGATTATTAATATTCGGGATATTCGGACTCGACCCGACGCCGCTCAGCCGCTCTAAAATTTGTATAGTTTCTGGCGTAATTTTCTTGGAGGTGGGAGTAGGAGTAGGAGTAGGAGCAGGAGTAAACAGTTTGGCCACTGCTTTGTCTACTAATCGTTTACCAGCGTCGATTGCGGTTGTTTTCCCAACGTCGATGGCCTTTTTCCCAATTTCTTTCGCCACGTCTTTACTCGCGCTGAGAGCGGTCGTTGCTAATTGTTTGGCGGCGTTCGACGTTACTAGTCGTTTGAAAAATCCCGAAATTGTATCGAATATTCCCGATCCTCCGATAACGTATTGCTTTCTATACCTCCTTCTATTAATGACTTGCATTTTTTCTGCATTTTACAATGTCATCATTATATTTTTGTACGCATCTTTACTCAGCACTTCCTGCCTCAATAACGCGTCGCACATCGCCACGATCTCGTTTCTCACGCCGGTATTGCCTGCTTTGAAGCTTTGAAATCGTAGTTCTAGCTGTTTCGCTAATACATTCGGATCTTCGGATATGACGATTACACCGACGCCCTTGCCCGCTGTCGGTGTATTGCGAGCCCTCTTTTCCCATATCGGCTTGATAATTTCCCGATATTTGACGCTCGCAGATGCTTTCGGTTTGTTGGGATTTTTCGGCTGTCTGATAGCATCCGACGCGAGTAGAATCTCGGCGTAATCGTCTCTATCATTATTATCGTATATCGACGCGTTCGGCTGTTTCATCGTCAACAACTCCCAAAGCCCCGGAGTTCCGCTATACGTCTTATTTCCAACCGTCACATCGTCTCCTTGAATAAAAATCGGAGTATCGCCGATGTAGAATTGGCCATTTTTTGATCGTATTCCGAACGTCGTGTCTACGATTTTTCTATCGGAGGCGTATTGATGAAGGTACTTGGTGGCTACATCGCCTAATTCTAAAGTTCTAATATCCTCGGTCGGATCGTCGCTATACGCTTCTATCGAGGGATACTGAGGAAATTGAATCTTCAACGAAGCGGGTAGCGTCTGTAGTGCGTTTGTAGTAGCTATCGAGTTTTCTTTGATGGCGGATAGTAAGACATTTTGCTCTTTGGAAATTGCGGATTGCGAATCGACGATAGGCTTGTACAGCTTGGTTAATTCTTGTTGCAGCCCCGAATCCCCCAATCTCTCCGATAAAAAATTCTGTTGAATATTCTTCTTGGACTTCAGAAACTCTTCGACTATGAAATTTCTTTTCGCTGGGTCATCTATCTTTAGAAACGACATTTTTAATAAAAAATTTAATGTTTTTCGACATGTTTTCCGGCGTGTTTTTCGACGTGTTTTTCTACATGTTTTTCGACATGTGTAAAAACACAAGTTAGACGTATTTTCAGACATAGCGACATAGGTCTACATAGGTATACAAAACTCTGCAAAACTCTACATGATTTCATACATGTTCACGTTAGTCGTCTTTCGAGCAGATTCGGCATTTTTCTCAAACATGCTTTGAAAGGACTGCCTGACTTCTTCTCTTCCTCGGTCGATGAGAGATTGTTTCGTTTCCTCGTCCATCGCGGCCGCCGCAACTTTCGACTTACTTTTGATTTCTTCTTTCATGCCATTGAATTTTTCAATCTCGCTTAGAATCAGAGAATATTCCTCGTCTGAAATGTGATCATCCACGAGTGCTTTTGAAATATGATCGCTGATCGTGTTGAGCTTCGCATCAGCTAGCGTTTTGATCTGTTCGTGCTTCTCCGCCTTCAGGGCGAGCTTTTTACAGATTCGGCTGCCAATTATACTCAATAGCCCCGCACCTAGCGCCGTCCCTTCCATAGCAATAGCGATGGGGGTTGCAATTATGGTGGCTAGTACACCGATTCCCGAAATTCCGAGGCCCATCGTGATCGCCATGAGGACGTTGTCTACTACGCCGATTACGCTCACGCTTCTATGGTACTTTTTACTCAACGCTGCTCTTTTGTCGCGTTCTTGCTCGATCTCCTTTTTGATTTCGCTAATCTTCTGAAGTCGATACGTTTGTGCAGACCCCGCGGCTATTTGTATTTCACCTTCCGGCGCGGAGGGTGTTATATTTGTTAGGTTTGGATAGAGTTTGATGCCTTCGTATTCCATTCTTTTATTTATTAGCAATATATATTTTTTTACCGCTGATAATTTACACAGCATAGCGAATCTCCTTCGTTTATCGTTACTGCCGAATCGGAGTTGTTTTGAATGGAAACTATGATATCATCAATCACATCTTCTGAAATCACTCCGTCTAGTAGGCTGCATCGTCGTTCTTTGATACTCTGTCTGAGGGAAACGAGGCAAAGTCCTGCCGCCATTTCTACACCTAGTCCAAGCCTTAGCGTATTTGCCGCCTTTGGTTGTATCGTGATATCATTTTGCGCAAAAATCTCCCATCGCAGACCTCCTAGCTGTCTTACTGGGACGCGAGTAGCACCGCTCGTAATCTTCCAAAAGACTGAAACGGGCTGCGTTCTAACCTCTACCGGTCTAGTTGGTTTAGTTCCAAATTTGTGTATTGGTCTCGACATTTTACATATGATAATTTATAATATCATGCCGAGATCGCCAATTCTTCACCTCGAAGATTTAGTAGGTTCCCATGTTGGTCTGTGAGCCTCGTTTCCATCGTTGAAATTGTAGACAGCAAAATCGGGAGATATATCAAATTATGCGGCACTTCGATAATCTTGTAACCCGGACCTACGTTTGGGAAAAAAGAATATATCACGTTTTCCGATGTTCCGTTAGTGTACGAAGACCCGATAATGTCGCTAGTCACTCTCAGGCTGCTTACACTCATTATATTTACCAACTCCTCCGATTCATTATATCCGCCGTCATACATCCATTTGTGGAAACCTAGAACCTTTCCGATCGTATTCTTTGGCGTAAAGTCAACCCAATAATCTCCTGCGATATTTACCACAGACCTCAGCGTATTGGTGTTTGGTGTTATTGTGATACAATATTCTCCATTTACTCCGTCGTAATGTCCATTCCCCTTCATGACTCTCTGTATATATTCGCTGATATCCGTTATTTCATAACAACCCTCTGGAACTTCAATGCGCACCCAATCTGTGCCGCGATTTGGCGAATACCGAAAGACGTTGTTTGTCGCGTCGATATTAGGAAAAGAATAGTACGTCTCGAGAGCAACTAAGGCCATTTCATATTTCTTATTCTTCTCCAGTTCAAGTAGCGGACTAAACTTCGTTCTGATTCGCGTGCTCTTTTCGCTGAGAAAAATGGAAAATGATGTTTTTGGTTCCGTGTTGCAGGCCGTCTTTTCCGTGTTTTCCGATATCTGTTTGAGAAGCGATGATTCCATTTTTACTATACAATACAATTTTACAATGGCGGATCCTCGATTATATAAAATTCGTCGAGTCCGCATCGGTATTTACCATTGTACTTGTCGCTAGTCAGGTCTAAAACCACGAAACCATGAGGCCGTTCCCATACTGTTTTGCATAGTTTTCGAAACTCTTCTTTCGACATGTCTGTACTCACGTGATCGTTGTAAATATGATTACAATTTTTCAGGTCTTGTTTGAACAGGCAAATAAAGTTCGCATTTTCTCTGATTGTTTGGCGCGGTAATTTGAAATAATTCTGGGCGAGGTAAAAACAATCTACATTACTATGCCTCCCCCGATTATAATACGTTTCACATTTGTTTTGTTTTTCCAATTGAAGATCATCGAAAATCATCAGGTTCTTCTTTTCAGCGCTCAAATCTCTCGGGTCCGGTACATCGTCGGCGCTCTCAAAGAACTTGGCAATTATATCGGATTTAGCTTCTGTGTTTTTTGCTATTTCTTCCATTACAAGGTCTGGCGACGCATTTAGTCCCACGATTTCATCTCGGTGCTCGAACAGCCAAACGATCGCTGCTTTCGGTAATTTTTCTTCGTATGCTTTTTTAATAATGCGATATTCCGGTTGAAACAGAGAAGTGCCAAATACCTGCAAGTTATTATAATCCAACCAGTCTGGCCTGAGTAAAAGATTGAGAAGAAGCGTTGTTTTTCCGCACGCCGATTTCCCAACTATCAAACCACGTATGCTTTTGGGTAACAACGGATTATTGAATCTTTTCGAGAGCGCTGTGCCCCAACTCATATCTCTAATCTCCATTTTAAAAATATATATTATTAAAAAACGAAATGTATTGCGTAAAATGTAAAAAACAGACCCAGACGACAGATGTGCAGAACGCCGTGGCTAATAATGGGAGATCGATGCTCAGAGGTGTTTGCGTCGTATGCGGGAAAACAAAAACTCAATTCGTGAAGGCGTCCGCTGGTGCGCAAGGTGGGGATCTAGTTAGTTCGCTGAACGCTGCCACTAGCAACATTAAATTACCTTGGGCTAAATTTCCGGGCGAATTACATTTGCCAGGCCATCAGTTTACTGGCCCTGGTACTAGACTAGATTTGCGCCTGAATCCCAACGAAACCCCCAAAGATTGGAGCAAACCTATAAACAGGGTAGATAGTGCGGCATACGTTCACGACCTGGCATACAATCAACACACTGATACAGCTTCTAGGAATGTCGCTGATAGAGCAATGATAAACCAGCTGAATAATATTCCAAATCCTAGCTTACGAGAACGCGTAGAGAGGGCGATAGTCAAACCCATCTTGTCAGCTAAAACGAGTCTCGGGCTAGGTTTAAAAAAAGCCTAGAATTACAGCAGGACCTGAAATGGACTAATCAATTAGCGAATGAATTACACAAACCAGTAGTGAGAAATTTTAGGACGAGGCGGGTCCGTGTTGGGGGGATTGGCCAGATTTGGGCGGCTGACCTAATCGACATGCAGGCTTTCGCTAGAGATAATGATGGCGTGAAATTTCTATTGACCGTCATAGATGTGTTTTCCAAGTATGGATGGATCGTTCCATTACATGACAAGAGCGGGAAGTCTACAGCTGATGGGTTCGTGAAGATACTCGGGGGCGGTCGACAGCCAGTCAAAGTTTGGTGCGACAAAGGGAAAGAATTTTATAACAAAAATGTAAAGAATTTAGTCGAGTTGTATTCTACCGAAAACGAGGGGAAAAGTTGTATCGTAGAAAGATGGAATAGGAGTATGAAAGATAAAATGTTCAAGTACTTTACTGCTAATTCAACGAGAAGATATATCGATGTATTAGATGAGATGGTTAGTAATTATAATGACACGAGACATTCTTCAATCAAAATGACCCCCGCGAAGGCTAGTATGAAAGTGAACGAAAAGACTGTATTTATGAATTTATACGGCGATGAGATTTCAGGGCCTATTACACCAAAGTTTTCAGTCGGCGATCGAGTCAGAATAACTAGGAAGAAGAGCATTTTTGACAAGGGTTACTTGCCGAGATGGACGGAGGAGGTTTTTGTAGTATCTCAGGTTCAATATACAGATCCGCCAACTTACAAGATTACTGATTCTGCTGGTGAGGAAATACAAGGCTCTTTTTACGAGCAGGAGCTACAGAAAACAACTCAAGAAATATTTAGAATCGAAAAAGTGATTAGGAAACGCGGGAAGAAATCACTCGTGAAGTGGTTAGGCTACCCAGACTCGTTCAATTCTTGGATTAATAACGAAAACTTGATGACATTGTGAGACGATTATGAAAAAATATGTCGTGTCCGGAGAAAAAATAATAATATTCGATTGATCCAAAGACGATTATAAACCAACGGTGTAAAATCGTTTGCAATATTGTAATCCCATATCTACGTCGTAGTCCACTCATGCTCTTGCATCACACAGGCATGAGTTGCCATTGCATTGACAATTAACGACGATGATCTCGTTGTCGATCAAACTAACATCACACGGGGGTGAGTTGCCATTGCGTTGGCGACGAACGACGATGGTCTCGCCCGGTCGTTGTTGTCGATCAGGCCGTGGATACTTGCACGGGCATTCATCGTCGCAGCATTCGCGGATGTGGGCGTCAATTTTAGCAATGAACTTCGCCTTCCACCGTCTTGTAAAATATCCATCCTTGCTGCTCCGCTCGGCCATTTTTCGTAATTCAGTAACTTTTTTCGAGTAGTCCATTTTGTATACGCCGGAGAAATTTTTTTTTTTACTTTTTTACTTTTTTTACTTTTTTACTTTTTTTTACTTTTTTACTTTTTTTTTACTTTTTTACTTTTTTTAAGGCTGTACTGGTCAAATGGACGAAAATCAAGGCTGTACTGGTCAAATGAGTCAGCCGCCTTATTGGGCCTCTACTGTAATTCATCGTTAAATAAGATTTGCCACATGTCTCTCTCTCACCCTCTCTCTCTCTCTCTCTCTCTCTCTCTCTCTCTCTCTCTCTCTCTCTCTCTCTCTCTCTCTCTCTCTCTCTCTCTCTTTCTCTCTCTTCGTCGATGCAAATCGATGACCGCTGTTTATAATGTGTTGTTGTCTGTTGGCTTCGTATCGATGATACAATACGGATATTATAAGGATTAAATTTCGTTGGCATAATCGATTTTCCCAAGTCATCTGCTGTCTTTAGTGAATAGTGAATCAACATGGGCGCCCGCACATAGGAGCAAGCGGGGTGCTTACCCCCTTCTGGAAAATTTACATCTTTTAAGACTATTACTTTTAGTTTTAGCAATTTTCTTCGAACTAAAAAAATTGATGATAAAAAGGGTTTGCAAAATATATTAACGAGGGAAAATACACACGTTCTTAATTTCCTACTTTGCATTTCGGTGGCGACTTTCAACCTCAACTTAGGTCTAAATCGACTTTTAATCTCAACCTTTTCGTATTTCTAATTCAATATAGGGGGTATCATGATATGCACTAGAATCGGTGCCGGTGTCACAAAATAGAGTATCCCTCAAATAATCGTATCCCCAGATGAAGATAAGCTGAAAAAGTCAGTTCACGTGTGTTTATTTTTGCAAATTAATTTGCATTTTGCCATTTTTTAACATTGCCATTAGCAGTTATATTCCTATTAGCAAAATTTGTTTGGTTTGGATTCAGAGCACTTAGAACATTTAGAATACAAAAGAGCACTTTATAACATCTAGAGTCACTAACTAAACTCAAGTTGCCTTGCTCTGAACATTGTTCAGTACACTTTAAATTTTGATTGTAGCATGAATTTATTAATTAGGCCTATGCGCAATCGCACACATTTAAAAATAAATTATTGGGCTATAGCCTACGCTGGGATAGAATGGTTTATCCCGCCGCCGGAAACACTATCTCCAGTATAAATTCACTCCCTCCCCCGATAGCTTTAGGTAGATGGAATATAATGGAATATCTTAATTTTGAAGTAAAGACCATTGTGCAGCACGCGAGTCGTTGGAGAAAACGTGGCTGTTGCGGATGGTGCTTGCTCTCGTTATTCGCCAGATGTCTTCAGTAGCGCTTTAGCTCCAGAGTTAGTCTTCACGTCTGTCACCATTACATAATTATCATGTTGTCATGTTTACATGTACATGTAGGCCTATAGACCATCCGGTCATTACCAGGTATCGCGACCGTTCTATTGCAAGCGACAACTTTGAGACCAGAATGATTCAAGTGAAGGTTGGCCTTGCTGCTCTGAAGGAATAATTATGTTAAATGCATTATTCTTTTCAGCCAACCACCACAGTTGCCGCATGCTATGAGAACCATTGGAAGTGGCAACGCAACGTATACCAATTGCAGCCCTGACCTTCCTTAATTTAATACTCCAATAAGCCCAGGTGCGTCATACATCATCTCTCTATGTATCGCTTGCGTTTTACGTTTCGTGCGGCAAATATACGCTGTCTCTAAATAACATCCTGCTTTCCATTAGACGTCATTACATGTAGCTGCATATACTTCGTTCGTCGTAAGCATAATAGAACCTATTATATTATAGGTCTTTGACGTATCCGTCTCGAGGCTTCTTGACAAAAGTCGTATTTATAAGCCATAATTCAAGGACAAAGTATATGATCTATGCGGCCATAAAAATGCTGACCAATCCAATCTTGTCATTGTAAACGGATGCTTTTGGAAGGATCATGGAAATCAAGCGCGTCGTGCACTAAGGTCCTAGGCATTGGCAATACGTCGTGATGCTTTCAAACAGCCCATTAATAGAAGTCTCTGCTTGGATCGTTTCTGATACTACGGTCTGCATGTGTATTGTGCGCCGATGAAACCCTCGCATTGGCGATGTCATCCGTCTTGGAAGATGGAGTAGCCTAAGTTTGGTACCGAGTACCGGCCCATTACCTACAATTCCACGCAGTCGTGAAAGAAAAAACATCAGGTCTCTATAGTGATTGCTTCTTGAAAGACCAGCTCCGTACTACAGAGTCCATGTAAGTTCCATCATTGGATTGAACTGCGGAAGAACTGAACGGATGCAGTTCATGCATCAAATGACATTAGGAAGCCATCATGAACAGCAATTGTCTCGAGAAGAAAGACCAACGAACAACGATCAACAGACCCTTGCGAGCGACTCATCTGCGGCTTCCGTATAGGGACAGTTAAGAGTGGCTCTCAAATATATTGGCTTCGAAATGAAAGGCATTGGCTATTTATATATCGCCTCTTATCTAATTTCAGGCGAACGATGTCTACGGGTGATGCGGGTGATGCAATTGAAGCCAAAATCTGCTATAGTGAAGCGAATAATGTGCTTTTGAGACGTACGGTATACGTCTACCCCTTGTTTGATGCATCGGTGTTTGAAGCACGAATGTTGTATTCTAATCTGTACCATTAATTTTGTGGCATAATTATAGATTGGTCTGTTGTAATTATAATTATGAGTGCAGGATATAGTGCATTCTGTCCAACAATGTTTGGGTGTGATTCGAAAGAAGTATACCATGCAGCAGCGATTGGCACATTGTGTCGTTTTGGGAATTGGAGATATTTTGAGGAAAGAATTCATCGCATGAGTTCATCACCATGCAGTGGCATGCACACTGACGTCTCTTTCCTACAATTAACAGCGATTCGCCGGATGGCGCCACTAACTTTAGTTGCACCGTATAAAATATTTGATAGTCTAGCATGGAATTAGGCGAATGAGAGACGTTTTATCTTGCCAGCATGCACACTTTTATCCCATATAGGACCCATACACATGGAGCCCGTAGCCTACAGATTTATCCCGCACGGAGCCCATGCAAGTCCCACTTGATGACCATAGATTTGCTGGCAGGGTAAGGGCTGCGAGTTGATAGCTTCGGTATGTTATCCAACTAACAACGTTTGACTCACGCATGTTATGGCTGAAATTGACAGGCGGGGCATGTGGAAAATATCATCGGCCCTTCGAGACATAAGGAAGGAAGAGCAGTAAATAGGAAATTGAAACTGAACTTATCTTGTGATAGAGTTAAATAGAAGTTAACTTGGTTATTTAGACGATTTTGTCCTCCAACCGTTTTCCGTTTCCTTCTCATGACACTCTCTTCTATTCTGTCCACTTCGAAGAAGCACCGTCTATATTTCCATCAAAGGACACACACACCATTTGCTTGGTCGATCGGTCGGTCTTTCAGTGTGAGCAGGATTGTACAAGCAACAAAATTAGTGAGTGTTATACGCTGCGGTCGAAAATTTGACCATTTTCCGTCAATTTTCTGACGACTTTTTTCGGTTGCATTAATTTATTATGTTCGCAGCGGGAAAAAAGAACATTAATTCTTCATTTTATTGGTTTTATTACTTGCTTAACTGCGACCTTTGACTATTTTCAGCTCGTAATTTGATTTCTCACTACTGCTTTTTTTACTTTACCCGTAGTTTACTCGATCTTTGTGTGGTAAGTATATACGCAGTAGGCTATAGACCCCCAAATACCCTCGTTTACGGAACTATAAATATATAGCCTACACGACGCCAATTATTTTTTAAGGTCTGTATACACGCTGTATACCCGCGTAATCCCTCGTGTAGACCTACAGCCCTGAGTGTAAGGTGCGTTTGTGAGATCCATAATTATGACTTTGATCGTCTTCATTAAGCCTCAACTACTATTTGAAGGCAAATAACATGCGATTGGCCATTTGCAACTGACGTCGGAAAGGAGTAGACGACCCAATAATTATCGACTATGAATAGACTGGAGGAGGGTGAAAGGAAGAATTTAAAGCGAGAAGAAGAGAACGAGAAGATATGAAAAAGAAACAAGAGCAGTTGCGGAGCAAATCAATAATAGCGTATGCCAGTTACCGGTACTGACATAAATTATTAGACTACTGTCTGGAAGCTGAATGTATATCTGTTTGTCCTTCTGAAAGAGAAAGAGACAGAGACAGAGACATAGACAGAGTGACAGATAGAGGTAGACGCACAGACAGAAAGGAGTGAGTCAGAATCAACGACGTGTAGAAGTTAACTTATTAATTGTTATTGTTAAACAAAATCGGCTGCCGTGTCACTGCATGCGTTGACCTTTCCATAGAAAAGATAAGAACTGAGAAATGGAAAAGTAGACTACATAGAAAGACATTGTGACAGAGATAGAAACAGAGAGACGCACAGAGTAACAATAAACGGAATAATAACAATGTCTGACTTGTTTGTCTTGAACGAGAGCAGAAGCAGCAGCAGCAGTTGAAGAACCACTGCTGCAGCTTTCAACTCAACATACGACCAAGACATTATAATTATTAGCCTATGCCCCGTGGATGACATTATTAGCCTGTCCCCCGTGGAGCGGGGCATCCGTTGCGTTGACTTCAATGGCCTTTGGGCGTCCTTATAATGACTGTAATAGCAATAGTCATGAAAACCATGGTCAGACGACATCCAGCCGCAACTCAAGTCGACAGACGGTTGATAGATTAGAGTCCGGAACAGCGACCATGACCCTACAAGTAGCCACATATAAATTACATGCAAACTGATACGCAGTTGCCGTAAATCATGATTAGGAAATCCAGTAGGAAGAATAATAGCAAGAGCGCTTCTCTTTTTTCAAAAACCTGATCACTTACACCAGAAGAGCCACATGATATATTATAGTCTACACTGCAGCTAGCATATGCTGTAATATACATACAGAGTGGGCCAAAAAAGTCCCTCCTTGTCCAGAAGTAAGAATTTTTAAATCAAATTTTACAGGTTTAAAGGCAATTCATATTTACCTAGCGTGACCAAATTTCACCGAACTGTTTCAAACAGAACAATAGTTATTTCTGGCCAAGATATTAGAAAAAAACCAGAGTCATTGGGAAGAGGTATTTTTGCCCACCTTGTAGAAGGTTTATTAATTATGGACTCCGTCGTATAACAAGTAGACCCTATATAACAGGATGACCGCCCATCAGAGCATTTCTCCCGTCTATGCTTACTCTTCTTTATTATAACCGTATGGTAAATAATTATGTTTGTAGGATATTTACGTGAAGGCCGGAGTCGTGCGCAGGTGCTCGGTGATATTAAGTCACCGCTTCAATAGCAGACGACTGATGAGAGACTGCATGGCTCATACGGGCTTCTCACAAAGACGATGTATTTATACGACTAAGCAGTCTACCGGATGCAGACGAATGGAGGGACGGAAGGCAGACTGCCGTCGGGAAGACGGATATCCAGCGGATGGAGAGTATTACATGGAGCGTAATAACCGACGTCTTCCTCCTCCTTGTCCTCCTCGCCGTTGTCATCCATCTCCTCCTCCTCCATCTCCTCCTCCTCCATCTCCTCCTCCTCCTCCTCCTCCATCTCCTCCTCCTCTTCCTCTTCCTCCTCCTCCTCTTTCTCCTTCTCCTTCTCCTCCTTCTCCTCTTCCTCCTTCTCCTCCTCTTCCTTCTCCTCCTCCTCTTCCTCCTCCTCTTCCTCCTCCTCCCCTCCTTCTCCTCCTTCTCCTCCTCCTCCTCCTCCTCGTCCACCTCTCCCTCCTCCTCATTCTCCTCCATCTCCTCCTCCTCCTCCATCTCCTCCTCCTCTTCCTCTTCCTCCTCCTCCTCTTCCTTCTTCTCCTCCTCCTCCTCTTCCTCCTCTTCTTCCTCTTCCTCCTCTTCCTCCTCTTCCTCTTCCTCCTCCTCCTCTTCTTCTTTCTCCTCCTCCTCCACCTCCTCCTCTTCGTCCTCCATCTCCTCCTCCTTCTCCTCCTCCTCCTCTTCGTCCTCCATCTCCTCCTCCTCCTCCTCCTCCTCTTTCCGTCGACCAGACGGAGACTTGTTTAGCTTTCCCTAGGATCCTCGACCTTTCACGAACGCGACGTCCGTCGGTTGAGTCCGATCTCTGTTCTTCTCCCATGCAATCGCCGCCTGGGACAAAATTTAAGGCAATTTCAGGTCAAGACAGAGAGGCTGCTCTGCATGGTACTATAGCGGGCATATGGCTTCGGGAAGAGAAAGAGAGACCGAGCGGCAGAGAGAGACAAGAGACAGGTAGTCAGACAGAGAGACACAGAGAGACACAAAGAGACAAGGAAAGAGACAGACACACAGACTGTGACAGACAGACACGCAGGCACACAGACAGAAACAGAGAGACATTGACAGAGAGAGACAGAGGCAAGCAGAGAGTTGGAGGCAGGGAGGCAGGGAGGCAGAGAGAAAGGGAGCGGGAAAGAGAGGAGAGACCGAGACCGAGACCGAGACAGAGACAGAGACAGAGACAGAGAGACAGCCGGAGAGAGACAGAGAGCAGATACAGCCGGAGAGAGACAGAGCGACAGCGGGAGAGAGACAGCGGGAGAGAGACAGCGGGAGAGAGAAACAGAGAGCAGACTGGCCGATCTTTTGATGTCTATTGTCGCCGACAGCGGACTAACCATATTCACGTGTCTCCATAGCAACCAAAGCTCATAGTGCAAGAAGAGGAAGAAGGCGGCGCAGTAGGCAGCGGTGAAAGGTCAGTGATGGCGATGGCTCTGACCTTCATCGGATCTTAAGAGGCCTCAGGCAATCCTCATAATTTACTTATCGTTTTCTAGATGTCGCCATCTTGGGACTCTGCTCGAAACAGTTTCCTGTTCGTGCAAAGCTTGAGGCGCTGCCATGGATAAAACATGGTTAGTTGTGTTGCTGACGAGTCTTTCATCTGTTTCACGGCTTCGTGTGATTGTCTGCTGCGTGCAGGAAATATTATCAAGGCCATTATTGTGTTTGTCCTTGTTGTCCTTGCAATGTGTGCAACCTTGCAAGAAATGTGAGTTTGTTTGGAGAATTGGTTACAAGCGAAGGAACAGAAGTTCATAGAGTTCATAGAAGAATCGAAACAGTTAAAGAAGTTGAAATGAAATTTAAACGAATACACAATGATTATGGATTTGGTTGATTTGAATTCAGTAGAAGAATAAGAGCAGACGGAGAAGATAAAAATGACCAGAAGATGACGACGACGACGAATCGGACGAAAGAAAGAAGACGAGGAATGTCAATGTTAAGCATAGTTGATTGATGATTTTTTTGAACAATTTTGTAGAACATTATCGATTGGGAGAGAAGGACATATGCACCAGCACCGCAGAGGAGGACATAATTTTATGCGCAACAGAGGAGGACATATGCAGCGCCTTCAGTGTACCGCTCGACGTGTTAGCATAGGTTCAGCTGCAGTGGGTCAGATTCCATGAAAACCGCCATCGTCAGGAAATGAGTGGCAAGAGGAGGAGGAGGAGGAGCAGGAGGAGGAGGAGGAGGAGGAGGAGGAGGAGTAAGAGGAGGAGGAGGAGGAGGAGAAAGAGGAGGAGGAGGAGGAGGAGGAGGAGGAAGAAGAGGAAGAGGAGGAGGAGGAGAAGGAAGAAGAGGAAGAGGAGGAGGAGGACGACGACGACGACGACGAAATTCTTCGAATGAATGATCACACAACCTTTGAACGGATTGCTTGTCAAAGAATGACTGTTTTTGGTTGCCTTGCAGGAACCACCGAACCCGGCTAATCGTGTCTAACAGATTGGCAGAGTGACCCAAAAGGCGAAATCAAATGATAGATTGACAGACTGAAGTGAAGTAGTGAAGCAAGGCGGCACGCTAGATCGGCGTCGTACAACTTTGTGCTTGGCGTGCTATGTCTTCTCCTTTCGAGTAGCTATTGCTGAACTGCATGAAGAAACCGATCATTCTTTTAGTTTTTCGGATCACAAGGTGAAACCCCGCCTCTCTTTCATTCGTCTTCCGGTTTTGTTTTTTACTTTCTGTGGCGCCATCCAGTGACTGACTGTAGACGCTATGCTCGATTATTGCAGCGACGACGATGAGGGTGGAATATAAATATAATTATAGATTAAAACTACGAAAATAATCGCAATCCTAAACATGATTTTGTTCTAATGAGGTTTCTTCTGCATTGACGTGGTAGTAAACAAACGCAGAAAAATTCAGTTTCCTTCAACTAATTCCATCTATTCAATTTGACTTCAACAACGTTTGAATAATCTGCGTTTAGAACTTTAGATGATCAAATTCGATGGAATAAGAACTGACGTGCATGCTGCCAGCCACAACTACCGGGTAAACTTAACAAATTTTGGTTAATTATTGTTGCAAAAGTCATCATTTACTTCGTTTTATCTCGGACTTTACTGGATGAAGAGTCGTTCAAGTTCACAGATGCTTGGTCCAGAAATGCATTCTGTCTTGCAATGAATAGAAGAGCAGCAGCTTCAAAATGTCAAGAATCTTTCGATCACAGCAGTCGACAAACCATCGTCTTAGAGATTCTGCTGACTATAAATCTCTCGTGTCTTAAGACCGGCTGCTGCTGCTGCTGCTGCTGCTGCTGTGACCGACAGCCACGCAATCGATGGCCGCATCAGCTGCTCCTCCCTTCAGACGAAGGAACCCTTAAAAGCATTTCAATGTGTGTGTCGCCTCTTTGACATCCCTCTCTCCTCCTCACACTCACGACCGTCCGACCGACGACGACGTGTCAGATTCTGTGCTTGCTGATGCGGTGGACGTTGGGTCGTCCGCTGCTGCTGCTGCTGCTGCTGAGAGCATAAGATGATTCTTGTCAGATGAACCTAATGACCGGCCAGCAGCTGAACCAGGTCGGATGCTGCTGCTGCTGCTGATGCTGCTGCGGTTGATGCTGCTGCTGCTGCTGTTGATGCGGCAGCCGGTGTTCTCCTAAAAGCAACGGCTTCCTGATATTTCGGATTCTCTTTCATATTGATGCCAGAAACGTTATCTTCTGTTGACAGTTGATGTTTTGATCGGGACGCCGAATTTTAGTGACGACCTTTTTGTCTCAGTTTCTCAACGTAGGCCTCCTCGTCGCTGCTGACCAGCTTAGCGTTTCAACAGTCTTATATCTTAGCTTAGACTATTTATTACTGCTACGGAATTGAAATATTTGCTAATATAACAATTATTGCTTGACAATCGTATTATATATATGGGTCCTACACGTATGTGTTGAGACTTTGACCACTATCTGTAAGCAGACACTTACTGTAGAAACGTTGACCGCGATGCAATTTAGGTAGATATCTTTCAAATAACATTATCAATTATGCATCTGTTGTCTTTCTGACGCTTTCAGCAGGAATTAAGCGCATTGCATTCCATGAAACTTTTGTAAGTTCAACCAAATGTCACGAACCGTTGTTTTCGTTTATGGCACTTTATACCATTGGGAATACGTTCAAAATGCGACTATTTTAGGCCTACTTTGCACGATCTCTTCCTTTCAGGTCTAAAAGAATGACGTTCTTCCAATCATAATAGATCTATGACTTGTCTAACTGTCCATGAGTTCAGGAAGAAAGCTTTTGTGTTAATCTCATGAAAACGGAAATGATATTATTGTCGACAATGAAATGGACAATAATTATTATAATTGAATTATTGGCTTTCACGCCATTGCAAGACAGATTTAATTCAATGCCACAGTAACTTTTAGTATCAAAATTCTGTTCGATGCTAATTTTGATTAAGGCGATGACAACGCACACACAACTCGCCCAAATAAATCCACTTCAATCATAATACGAACACATTGAAGAAACGCAGAATCATGGAATGGCACTGTCAGACATATACAAACACATACACACACACAAACACAAGCACACACAAACACGTACAAATACAAACACACACAGTGTGAGAGTTACTAATGACAACCGCGTATAGAAGCGGCAGATAGCACAGAAAGATGGAAACAAAAGAAGACGCTATAGGAAGAAGAACTGACAAGAAGAAAGGTCTGGTAACAAAAGACGAATAGAGGAGAGGAAGAAGAAGAATTAAGTCGATCAGAGCAAGCTGCAAAGACAAACGATTTACCGAATAAGTGCTAAAGTTGTCGGCTGTATACAGAAAGCGTGAGAATCAATTATCAGCGTAGTCACATACATGTATATACTACCGCAACAACAGTAGAAAAAGTATACACTCAAATGTGTACTCTATATACAGTGTACACTACGGGTATATTTACACACATACACTATATATATATAAATATATGTATATCACACATTATATATATAATTATATATATATATATAATTATATATATATATAATCGATGGACAAAAATGCTGAAAGTGACAGATGATGAGAGAATTAAAGAGACGCAGGATTAGGACAGACGTAGAGTCGGCAGACGTAGGCCTACGCAGCTAAAAAGAGAGACACACATACAGACATACAGACAGACAAACAGATAGACAAAGACAGAGCAACATCAGGAAAGCTAAGCAACGAGGAAGAAGACACTACACAGAAACAGAGAGAGAGAGACAGAGACAGAGACAGAGACAGAGAGCGACACAGAGACACACAGAGAGACACAGAGAGAGAGACAGACAGACAGAGAGAGAAAGAAAGAGACAGAGAGAGAGATAAAAGCAGAACGTCCGGGTAATGGATAGATAGAGATAGAGATTTCGTGTCTTGTATACAGAAACGGATTAGGGGGGAGAGAGAGTGAATGGGGGAGAGAGAGTGAATGGGGGAGAGAGAGTGAATGGGGGAGAGAGAGTGAATGGGGGAGAGAGAGTGAATGGGGGAGAGAGGGTGAATGGGGGAGAGAGAGTGAATGGGGGAGAGAGAGTGAATGGGGGAGAGAGAGTGAATGGGGGAGAGAGAGTGAATGGGGGAGAGAGGGTGAATGGGGGAGAGAGAGTGAATGGGGGAGAGAGGGTGAATGGGGGAGAGAGAGTGAATGGGGGAGAGAGAGTGAATGGGGGAGAGAGAGTGAATGGGGGAGAGAGAGTGAATGGGGGAGAGAGAGTGAATGGGGGAGAGAGGGTGAATGGGGGAGAGAGAGTGAATGGGGGAGAGAGAGTGAATGGGGGAGAGAGAGTGAATGGGGGAGAGAGAGTGAATGGGGGAGAGAGGGTGAATGGGGGAGAGAGAGTGAATGGGGGAGAGAGGGTGAATGGGGGAGAGAGAGTGAATGGGGGAGAGAGAGTGAATGGGGGAGAGAGAGTGAATGGGGAGAGAGAGTGAATGGGGGAGAGAGAGTGAATGGGGGAGAGAGGGTGAATGGGGGAGAGAGAGTGAATGGGGAGAGAGAGTGAATGGGGGAGAGAGAGTGAATGGGGGAGAGAGAGTGAATGGGGGAGAGAGGGTGAATGGGGGAGAGAGAGTGAATGGGGGAGAGAGGGTGAATGGGGGAGAGAGAGTGAATGGGGGAGAGAGAGTGAATGGGGGAGAGAGGGTGAATGGGGAGAGAGAGTGAATGGGGGAGAGAGTGAATGGGGGAGAGAGGGTGAATGGGGGAGAGAGGGTGAATGGGGGAGAGAGAGTGAATGGGGGAGAGAGGGTGAATGGGGGAGAGAGAGTGAATGGGGGAGAGAGAGTGAATGGGGGAGAGAGAGTGAATGGGGGAGAGAGAGTGAATGGGGGAGAGAGAGTGAATGGGGGAGAGAGGGTGAATGGGGGAGAGAGAGTGAATGGGGGAGAGAGGGTGAATGGGGGAGAGAGAGTGAATGGGGGAGAGAGAGTGAATGGGGGAGAGAGAGTGAATGGGGGAGAGAGAGTGAATGGGGGAGAGAGAGTGAATGGGGAGAGAGAGTGAATGGGGGAGAGAGAGTGAATGGGGGAGAGAGAGTGAATGGGGGAGAGAGGGTGAATGGGGGAGAGAGAGTGAATGGGAGAGAGAGAGTGAATGGGGGAGAGAGAGTGAATGGGGGAGAGAGAGTGAATGGGGGAGAGAGGGTGAATGGGGGAGAGAGAGTGAATGGGGGAGAGAGGGTGAATGGGGGAGAGAGAGTGAATGGGGGAGAGAGAGTGAATGGGGGAGAGAGAGTGAATGGGGGAGAGAGAGTGAATGGGGGAGAGAGAGTGAATGGGGGAGAGAGAGTGAATGGGGGAGAGAGAGTAAATGGGGGAGAGAGAGTGAATGGGGGAGAGAGAGTGAATGGGGGAGAGAGAGTGAATGGGGGAGAGAGGGTGAATGGGGGAGAGAGGGTGAATGGGGGAGAGAGAGTGAATGGGGGAGAGAGGGTGAATGGGGGAGAGAGAGTGAATGGGGGAGAGAGAGTGAATGGGGGAGAGAGAGTGAATGGGGGAGAGAGAGTGAATGGGGGAGAGAGAGTGAATGGGGGAGAGAGAGTGAATGGGGGAGAGAGGGTGAATGGGGGAGAGAGAGTGAATGGGGGAGAGAGAGTGAATGGGGGAGAGAGGGTGAATGGGGGAGAGAGGGTGAATGGGGGAGAGAGAGTGAATGGGGGAGAGAGGGTGAATGGGGGAGAGAGAGTGAATGGGGGAGAGAGAGTGAATGGGGGAGAGAGAGTGAATGGGGGAGAGAGAGTGAATGGGGGAGAGAGGGTGAATGGGGGAGAGAGAGTGAATGGGGGAGAGAGGGTGAATGGGGGAGAGAGAGTGAATGGGGGAGAGAGAGTGAATGGGGGAGAGAGGAAGAAAGCGCCATCGATGTCTGCTTCAATCATTTCTGCTGCGATGATCCCACCAGCAAAGCAATGCCTTTAACCCCATTTCCCCATTTTCCCCATTTCCCCTTTTCTCCATCTCCCTGTCTCCTTTCGTTGTCCACCTTCATCGTCGTATATCAGCATCATGCAAGATAGACATTCAGTGGCTTCTGCTGCTGCTGCTGCTGCTGCTGCTGCTGCTGCTCTGTAGCTGCAGCCTCGTGTCTTCTTCCACCGATGACAACGACTGCAGCCAATATCAGCGATGCACCAGCAGCAGCAGCAGCATCAGAGGCAGAGGCAGAGATGTCGTCCACTCTTCTACTGCAGTCCAAGGCGATTAATAGCCCATCATTGACTGCAGTCATGCATGCACAATCTCCACCGAAGCGCAAATAACCGAACGCGAGACAAGTCTTTGCTAGATGCGCTTCGAGCACGCACGGCCCTCTAGTGATGAACGACGACGATGACTTTTGAATGAGCACATCAACAACAACAACAACAACAACAACAACAACAACAACAACAACAACAACAACAGCAGCAGCAATGGTGACCGACGGACATCAGCAGCGATGACCGTTCATTGCACTGAAGACCAATCGGAGGAATCGGTTGGAAGTCACGAGCACCGCAGGCAGTCAAATAGATGAGAAGATCTGCGACTCACAGATTCAGAGATTCTCTTATCCAGAAGATGCCGCTAAATAAGCCGGAAGAGGGTCACAGGGTCACAACGCATGCGTGCACTAATTATGCTTTCGAATCGCCATTGGTTACACAGTATACACACCCTTCTGGAGAAGACTTCACTGCCAAATGCCTCACTTGTCTATGCAGGCATGTTTTATCAAATAACGCAATTATAAGCTTTGATTCTGTCAGATGGCACTCCTGATCCCGTCTCCTAAACCATTGGTTCACAAAGTAACATTATCAACCTCATATTATTAAAATTACGCTGTAACACCTGCAGATTAGGGGTTGAACTGGGAGCGCTATTAAGTATAAACAACATTGATGAGGCGCTATGTTAAATCAATGTAATCAGAGGTTTCTATACGGTTAAGGGGCCGTCCATAAATTACGTCACGCTCGAGGGGGTTTAAGAAAGTGCGACAGTTTGTGACAGGGGGGTCAGGCCATGTGTGACGTCACACATTTATTTAAAAAAAGTTATTTCTAATTCTTTTTTATATCTTTTTTAGTAGAATTTAATAGCTTTAAGAATTTTGTGAAACATTTGAATTAGTTTTATGTCGAAATAGCATGAAATGCGTATCTCCTGAATGTGGAAATTTCATATTTTAGTACAGTTTAATAGCGAAGTGTGTTTTAGATTAAATTTTAATGAGGTGATAATTAAGAAAAAAATTTGATCGAAAGTATGACGTACGTTAGGGGTGGGGGGGGGGGGGGTAATCGAAAGTGTGACGTACTTTAGGGGGGTGTTCGAGATTTGTGACAGTTTGTGACAGGGGGGTCAAAAATGGTCAAAAATAGCGTGACGTACTTTATGGACGGCCCCTAACCGAGAAAAGTCGTCATTTTTTAGTGTAAGATCTCAGTAACGTGCAGCCCTTTTCCATGCCTGACACTCTCTGAAAAGCAAAATCAAAATAAATAAGCTTGAAAGGAGCCACCCTCTGACTGGAACTTCCTAGCAAACAAAGCAGAAAACTGGGTCTTCTGTAACTATGTTCAACTAGAATAATGTCTATGGGTTTCGTAAATATCTAGCTAATAATGGCCACCGTTCATATCTTATCCTGGCACCAGTCGGTCGTGACATTGTCTAGTCAATATCAGACGCCTCTACATGTTGCTGTCAATCCGTGATAAATGTCAGTATAGCCAGCCGACCTCCATCTGCAGTCAATCGATAATATAGGCAAGCAAGACACACAAGCAACACAATAATGCCACATGTATGTTGCACGCATGTAAAGCAGCCCCCCAGCGTATCATTATAGAGCTGGCGATTATATATTACGAGAACCAGCGTCAGAGAAAAATCCACAGTTTTTTGTTACATCGGCTGTATGTATGGCAGACTCACGCGATAATCCATTGGCGTGCGTTTTGCATATACGTGCTAAACAATAAACATACAGTGCGTAAAACATGCGTGTGCCTGTATGTGTATAGAGTCTATCGACTTTTCCGTACGCTGTGAACAAAAAACAGACTTTTCCAGAATTGTTAATGCAGTGAATAGTGGAAATAAATATTATTCATTTTTAATACCAACTAGAAGAACGTTTGATAAACAATTGCAGATTTATCCATAACAAGTCTATTCTCAAAATTATTAACAATTATTTTCTTCGGCCTCAACACAAAGCATCCATTGGTTTCCAGCTTATGGCCATGTTTGCATGGTTACCTAGTTCACTGATGAATTGATGATAGTTGCTTAAACAATGAATATCAATAGAATTCAAATAATTATTTAATTTTAAAAGTAAATGTGAACTTTAGTCACGATCTAGAAGTCTTAAATTTATTCGGATTTTAATTCTATTGATAATTCAGCAACACTACTATACAGGGTTCAGTTTTTCCGTTCACAGTGTAGCCTGTATATGTGCATTGCACATGCTAAGCACCATAATGGCTATATTCGTATTCATGTTCGCTCATAGCTCATGGTTAGATATAGACGCTGGACAACAATGCCATAGCAGCCAGCCAACAAGCACAGGCAAGAGGCAAGAGGCGAGAGGCAGGAAGTAACAGGCAAGAGGCAAGAGGCGGGAAGCAACAGGCAAGAGGACAGGAGGCAGGAGGCAAGAGACAGGAGGCAAGAGGCAAGAGGCAGGAGGCAAGAGACAGGAGGCAAGAGACAGGAGGCGGGAAGCAACAGACAAGAGGACAGGAGGCAGGAGGCAAGAGACAGGAGGCAAGAGGCAAGAGGCAGGAGGCAAGAGACAGGATGCAAGAGACAGGAGGCGGGAAGCAACAGGCAAGAGGACAGGAGGCAGGAGGCAAGAGACAGGAAGCAGGAAGCAGAAGGCAGGAGGCAAGGCAGCCGTCTGTCCGTCGACTGCAGCCTTTAGACCGATCGACCAACTGTCGCATGCTTCCGCTTCCCCGACATTCATCAGACTGTCTGCTAACCACATCATTCCTTGTTCTTTTTAATTACCCCAACCATTCGTTTCTTTTTCTGATCTGCGCAGCTTCGACCAGTCTATCTTATATAGGCCTACTCGCTACAACGATCGCTATTAGGCCTACTTGAACATTGAGCCATAAAAGTTGGTTAAAACTAATATTTTATTTTTTCAATTATTCCGATTTCTACCATCGATTGCTCCTTCATTTGCATGCTTGCTCAAACTGGTATGAGATAATTATTGATTTGGTCATTAGGATTTTTGAGCAGTTTCTTTCAACTGGTGACCATAAATTAACGTCTCTTAGTCAGAGTCAACATGCAGTTTGATCATGTAGTCTCTGTGAAGAAATGACTGTGTAAAATTCACCGCTTGCTCCACAGTTTATTTCGTTTTCCAGCTGTGTCGTGTTTCGTATCTGTCTTCAAAACTACTAGAACACTTTAATGGCTTTGTAAACGACTCTTTGGAATGTATATATGCATGAAAAGCGAATTCCAAACGTCCCAACGGCGCTGACAAATAGCTTCTCACTGCTGAATAAGGTAATCGTCTTTATAGCTGTCTTCGCAACGGTATTCTATCAAGACATCCCAAACAATGTATCCAGTCAAAAACCATTTGTGAAAAAGAATCCATTGAATACATTAAAAATTGACTTGCTAAGTAAATAGGACTACATAATCAGTGTGGTATCTTTTTCTCACGGGTCACGTTTGTCTAATTTCATTTTCTATAGTAGGCCTATACGTCTGCCAGAGTCAGTCGGTTTTTGTGTTATTTATCTTTGTCTCTGATTCGATCCGCAATGAATTCTCGCTGGCACAAACCAATCCCCGATGATTTACAGCTGAAAAAAGGAAGTTAAAGCAGTTTCGTCTGAACCAACAGACAGTTGATATATATATATAATATATATAAATACATGTATATAATTATATACTTATGTAGACTATAATTTTATATATATATATTTTTTTGCTTGTGGGCCTAATTAAACGTCCGATTTGACAAAACGTCGTTTCTTCTAACCGTACGAAATACTAAAGGAGAATTTGAATTCTTCTAACCGTACAAAATATACTCAAGGGCAATAGACAGTCTTTGGCTAGAATATCACTCAAAAGGCTGCCAGGCAGTATATGATTCTGGGGGGTGGGTAAGACCAGCAGTCGTGGCTATGGAATTAGTTTGTCGTCCAATTTCGTGCTTGGAACAATCAACTAAAGTTAGTTTGCGTAGAGTTTTTTTATGATCGGCCATGACGCTATCAATCACGAGCAATTTTCGGCTTGCCTTTCCAGCTTTCCAGTTGCCAGATGATTGTTTTCCATGAGTTCAAAGGCAGAGAATTTATTGTGCCATCGGTCAGCGAACGGCAGAAGTTCAGGCTCCAGTGTCTATAGTCGACGCTTTGCTATGGCTGCCGTAGTCTGGCAAGCAGAATGTACGAAAGCAGAGGAGGGTAGAATTGCGGCGTAAACAAAAACAGCAGAGCCAAAAGAGAATAGCAAATTCGCTTTCGAGAAGAATAAAAAGAATCAAGAGCAAGACTAGAGCATCTCATTGTCCCACGGGCAAGGACTACTATGACCAAAACTCGAGCTGTTGACTTCATTGGTCCTGCACTCTGGAATCAACTCCTTCCATTGACATGCAAGTTCTATGCTATATTAACCAAGTGGACCGTTCCACAATCGAGACAGTGAAGGACTGATCTTCAAGGACCCTAAAGCAATTATAGATCTAGGCCTAACTGCCTTGAACAAGAATAGAACCCGTGCACTTTGCGCTACATTACGTTCGCTCCAACCAATCGGCTGCTACATATACACCATTGTGTTTCGGGTGGCAATAAAATTATAATGCTTATATGCCCCAAACCGCGCTTAATTAAGTGAAACAGTTAATTAGCCCGGAATGTGATGTTTTGGAAATGTTAAAATGTACGCAATGTGATGTTTTGGAAATGTCAAAATGTACGTAATGTGATGCTTTGGAAATGCCAAAATGTACGTAATGTGATGTTTTGGAAATGTCAAAATGTACGTAATGTGATGTTTTGGAAATGTCGAAATGTACGTAATGTGATGCTTTGGAAATGTCGAAATGTACGTAATGTGATGTTTTGGAAATGTTAAAATGTACGTAATGTGATGTTTTGGAAATGTTAAAATGTACGTAATGTGATGTTTTGGAAATGCCAAAATGTACGTAATGTGATGTTTTGGAAATGTTAAAATGTACGTAATGTGATGTTTTGGAAATGTTAAAATGTACGTAATGTGATGTTTTGGAAATGTTAAAATGTACGTAATGTGATGTTTTGGAAATGTTAAAATGTACGTTATGTGATGTTTTGGAAATGTTAAAATGTACGTAATGTGATGTTTTGGAAATGTTAAAATGTACGTAATGTGATGTTTTGGAAATGTTAAAATGTACGTAATGTGATGTTTTGGAAATGTTAAAATGTACGTTATGTGATGTTTTGGAAATGTCAAAATGTACGTAATGTGATGTTTTGGAAATGTCAAAATGTATGTAATGTGATGTTTTGGAAATGTCAAAATGTACGTAATGTGATCGCAGGAACGATCGTCGGTTCTTTGAACTGCAGACGATGTTCTACTCGAGTTATTTGATATGTTAATGAATCACCACCCGTCGTGCAGCAATTCATCCGGGCATTGATGATTATATGTCTAAGTATGAAGCCATGTAGCTGTCCCTCCATGCTGCAGCGCATGTCTGTGCTTGCTGTATACACCGTTGTTTCGGATGGCAGTAGATGATGCGGGTGAATGCCACTGCAGCTGCTGATGCTGGGGCTGCTGCTGCTGGGGCTGCTGGGGGCTGCTGTAGTCGCTTGTATCGATTTCACGTAACAATGGTCGGCCTAATTACGAATACAATGACGCGAAGAGGAGGCGCCGACGGAATTAAGTGGATGGAAGGAAACGGAGGAGGAAGAGTAAGAAGGAAGAGGAGGAGGAGGAGGAGGAGGAGCAGAAGCAGAAGGAGGAGCGAGCAGGAGTAGGAAGATGAACAGGAGGACGCGAGGAGGAGAAGGCGGAACAAGGCATCAACGAATAATGAGGAAAAGAAGATGAAAGAGAATTAGAATGCGCTGAGGATAGATCTATTCAAAAGGAGGAAGAGGAGGGGGAGGAGGAGAGAACTGGAATGGGAGACGCTGAGGAAGGTAGGAGGAAAAGAAGAGGACGGAAGAATGGGATACGCCGAGGGAATCACGAGGATGATGAAGAGAACGGGTTGGATGTCAAATTGGAAACAATATGTGTAGGATGAATGGAATGACTGAGACGACGATGAAGTCATTCAGATGAAGCCATGGGCGGAGTTTATCAGGGGCTAGGGGGCTAAGCCCCCGAAGAACACCCAGATTCCGCTTTTTTACAATGAAAATTGTATCCTTTTTCGGGCTTAGCCCTTCCCCAAGAAGGCATTAGCTACCCCTCCCCAAGAACGGAAACCAAACTCCGCCCATGGGTGAATCAGATCGTTGTGTTTGTCATTCGAATACAAACCGAAGAAGATACTAGAGAAGAGCAGATGAAAGAAGGTGATTGACGTCCGTCTGCTACTTTGTGTCTCTGCTTCGCTTCATATATCTCGTTCTGTATCTCACTGTCTGTCTGTGTGTCTGTCTGTCTCTGTCTGTCTGTCTGTCTCGTTCACTTTCTGCCGTAGGCTAACTGGGATTCAAGTGCTGTTTGAGCTGTCATCTTTTTCAGTTTCTTTTCCTTATAAATTTTCTGTTATTTATTTTCATTAAGTTACATCATGCGAATTAATTCAATAAATCGTTACGTCAGCTGCAGTGTCCCTTCTCTTCTGCGGCTTTGACACAAAATGTCACACAATGTATTTCTTTTCGTCTGTTTCTGTTCCTGTTTTCAACTAGTCTGCAGTTAATGTCACATTGTTGACTTATATCTTTACTCCCTCTGTATGTGCCTTGCCGTGTGTGCTTTTATTTACCATTTTTACCCTTCTGTAAGTCTACACACTTGATCACTGAATATGGTAGGCTACTGACTCTTTATCGTTTGATCTTCTTCGGTTGACAGTTGGTTCTGACTCTGAGAGAAAATCGTTTAAACCTTCTGCATCATTTCCAGCATTGGCTTTGGTCTGTTCGTCTTGAATCGCAAGCACAGACATGCGCAGAGACAGCAGCTATGGCTGCATGCTTAGACATCATTCATCAATACCCGGATGAATTGCTACGCGCTGATTCATTAGCATATTCATTAGCATATATCGAGTGGACTTGATTGCTAATTATCTCCGTAGTCCGCGCAGCCGTTCAGTTCGCTTCCTAGTCACAATAATTCGCTAAAAGCTTCGCTAATGTATATGGCATCCGTCGGCATTGCTGACTGCATGGTCTCTCTTATTCATCAGGATTGCACACGATACTACAGTAGTTACATGTACTACTAGGTACTCTGTCTGGCAATCATTCATTAGGATAGCCTATATTTTACCCGAATGAAACTCAAATTTGCACTTCTTCGTTTTTCAGTTTATCCTGTGGCCCATATCCTTCAGCTGTCTAGTAGTCCAGAGGTTCTCAACCGGTGTGTCGCGACACACTAGTGTGTCGCGAATGAACCGGCGGTGTGTCGCGTAAAGATGGTGTGCCGTTGGTGTGTCGCGAAGAATTGGTGTGTCGGAAAAATCCAGGAGCAAAAATTCCATTAATTGTTAGGACAAACAATTAACGTAGACTCGTAGTCATAAAATGATGCAGAATCATAGATTAAGGTCGGTGAAATTTATATTTTTAGAATCATTAGAACCTAAATGCATTAAGTTTCAACATTCTCATTCATTATAAATTTTATCAATAATTTAAGTACAGGGTGGTCCAGCATAAATGTCCCGACTTTGAACGCGTATAACGTCCCCAATTTTTGGAATTTATTTATACTTTATGCGTCAAATTAAAGGTATTTCACTCTAGTATTTTCACTGAAAAGGTCGAACTGGTGCTTGTTTAGGTTTCAATTATATGCTTGGAACAGCGCTAGCTACCATATTTTGTTGTTTTTTATGACATAATATGGCGCCGTTTTCCCGGGATATTCACAAATGGTTTTTTGCTAACACGCGCATAGACACAATTATTTTAGGCGTTTGTAGGAGTCTCTCCCATGAATATCCTCTTTTCGCTAAACCATTTTCTTTCAATTTTATCAACAGCCGTGCGCAGTGCAACGCGCTGCTTTTAGACGCAAAGAAACGGCTGTCTCGCTATATAAGGGTAGATGAACTTTGTGCAAATCAATTGCTCCAAGTCATCGATGTTATGCCAATGGTCTTCTGCACTTCGTAGCTTTGAAAGTAGGCCTGTAGGGACACCTATCAAAGTTATATCGTATATGCTGTGTCTGAAATCGTCATATACATGCTTTATTAGTCACGTATGCAGAATTCAACGTGATTTCCATGTCTGAAAGAATTCTTCTGACGAATGCATTTGGACATAAATTTACAAATATTTATAAAAAAAGGCGCTACGAATACATATAAATACCTATAGGCCGACATTATGATTCTAAGTCTATATATATTCGATGATATG
This sequence comes from Lumbricus rubellus, assembly GCA_945859605.1. Classification (NCBI taxonomy): domain Eukaryota; kingdom Metazoa; phylum Annelida; class Clitellata; order Crassiclitellata; family Lumbricidae; genus Lumbricus; species Lumbricus rubellus. The sequence continues at coordinate 19,866,439 of OX243813.1, forward strand.
GTGACAGAGGCACACACCTAATAATATATCTACTCACATGATAATACGCACGCACATAATATGTGTGTGCGTATTGTCATGTGAGTAGATATGTATATTATTATGTATATGTAATAACTTCTATGTATATAAATATTTTATTTTATTTGTTTATTTATTCCTATAGTATTTGCTATAGCGCCGCTTCAAAATATATATGAAAAAATGCTGCGAATGTCAATTGATTTTTTCCCATGCATGATATACTCCAAGTGTTATTAGACGGCACAATGAATGACGGAAGCTCATCCCGAATCAATAATTCTATTTGAGCGTATCATCCTGTTTTTGGTGTTCTTGATAATATGGGATGGTAGACTATATACTATACAGTTGCTGCTGCGGTGTCGGCGTCGGCGCTTGTGGCTGTGGCTTTGGTGGCGTCGCCTATCTATGGGCTTATCTCCCATATATGACGCCACCGCCGCCACCAACGTGGCACCGCCAACGTGGCACCGCCGCCACCGACCAATGTGGCGGCGGTCCGACGGTCTCGCGTGCGTTGGCCACAGCTGATCGCCCCACCCATGGGGTACGCTATTGACCATCAGATGGGGGAGATGGGGGTGGGTCCCTGTCGATGTTTATCTTGGACGGAATTTCCCAGATGGGCGATAGACGTCACGAATCACACGGAACTAGAAATATTAAAAGATGTGTAGCCGTAATAAACATGCTGCCGCCACCGCCACCGTCGCCACCGCCACCGCCACTGCCATCTGCCGGTAGCTTTATGTAAACAGATCGTCGGCGACTGAGATCTGACGTCAACAGCAGCACGAAGCTTATGGACAGATTTGTCTGACATCATGGATGGACGGATGGACATTTGCTCATGCATAAAATCAGAACACATGTGGAAGTTACGCGATAATAAAGATTCTGAGTCTACAACTCTACATGTATGTCCAAGTGGCGAGAAATCAAACGCATTGCAATTGCAAGTGGATGATATCAGAATTACAATCGTAAACGAAATCACAAGTGTATACACTGCAGCTTATCTTAGAGAGATATATATATATATATATATATAGAGAGAGAGAGAGAGAGAGACAGACAGACAGACAGAGACAGAGAGAGAGAGAGAGAGAGAGAGAGACAGAGAGAGAGAGAGAGACAGACAGACAGACAGACAGACAGACAGACAGACAGACAGAGACAGAGACAGAGACAGAGACAGAGACAGAGATAGAGACAGAGAGAGAGACAGAGACAGAGAGACAGAGAGTAACAGAGTGTGATACAGGCTCTCGAGCTGACATTGCAAGATAGAAAGAGTTGCATTGATTGAGTCAAGGACACTGCATGTAGATTTCTTGCTTGTCGAGGCTGTTCCTAATTACATTGTTTATGACTGGGTCAAGAATTTGCCAACATCCTCTCTATCTCGATGGAATTGAGTTGAGAGACTTAACCGGTGGATGCAAAACAACCTCAAGTATCACTGAGCCATGGGAAGATTCACGAAACAGTGTGTGATAGTAGAATTATTGCCGAAGAATTTACATAGTCATTGAATTTGAATGACGCAACATGATAAAGAACTCAAGGCTAAGCAACTAAAACTGTCTTCCTACAATTATTTATTACGGTGTTCTGCATTTCAAATAAAGAGTAGCAGATGACGCTATTCTGATTACGTCGTTACATTTAGATGTTTGTGACAGTTCTGCCATTCGTATAGCAATTAGACTTCGCAATTACGTTAATTCATTTGTTCGGTATTATTATTGATTCCAGAAGATTGGTCAAATTTAAGGGAGAAATTGAAAACAGAAAATTTCTTTACGCTTCGTGTGAGCTCTCGGAGGTACAACTTTTAATCTGCTGTGTTTTCTGTTTAGCTGTTTTTTAATATTTATGTTTGCGTCCATGCAATTTGAAATTTGATGGATAGGCCTACACGATTTCTTATCTTAGTGCAGATTTATTGTCATCAAGATTAAAGACCTGTGGTGTAACGAACCATTTAATCGATTTGTCAGCTGGTAAACAGTTAGTATAATAAACAATATATGTTGGTATAGAATGAGCATTAAAACGCAACCTGTCTGCACCGAATGTGCAATATAATATGCATGTTGTCTGAATCTTGTGATCCAACCAAGTCATCATTTCAAAAGCTAATACCTTCTGACATGCGCCGTCTGTATTCGGGATTCAGCATTCAGGTCTCATTAAGCTTAGTTGAAAAGCCGGATCCTATAGGAACTGAGTGCATGGTGTTGCGAAAATTCCTTTGAGCGTTGGCCTAAGGGTTTACAGTTTCCGACGTAGGCTATGATATGATAGGTTGATATCATATGTTTATTCGTTGGAGTATTATAAGTCTGCATTTCTTCTTGTAGTTGCGATCATCTATTTTAGATGTAATGGCTTGATTGTGTATATGCAGGTTATTTGATTCTCTTTGACTATACAGGTTGTAGTGTACAATGTACAATAATTTTTGCACACATGCATAGGCTATAAATTATATCGATGGACGTTGCATGACCTCGTGGTCATATTTTACGCTAATAAATTTTTATTTTGTATACACCAATATCAATAAACATGGAGAAACCTGTATTTTAATTAAAGTAACATGCATGTAATTACTAAACAAAAATTTAATTAAACAAATGATCACATTCCTTGTTGTTGTGTATACGTCTGAAACGCATACACTACGCGTGTGAATAGAATGCATCTGAAAGCCATTATTCTAACAAAGGGAGTGGCCGTTGGGCGGTCGTGTTCTTGTTCTATAAGTTATCACTCGGTAAATGAAACACGTGCCCAAGTCAGACGAAAGAGAAAGAGAGAGAGAGAGAGAGAAAGGCGCTACAAAATAGATATGAACATCTGACACTATACGACGATATCACGATGGCGCTACATAATAATTATAGGCGTGTCTCATTGTATCGACTTTGCATTATTTTCCGATATTCAATTGCCTACATGTATCCTACAACATAATTATAATCGCTCTCAATATCTAATAGGAAAGCGCTTTTGCAGAGGAAAAAGTCAGGCAAAATTTAATATCAAACTGCATAGTTTAGAACCATGCATGCACAAACGTGTACGCCACAGGCATGGGTGAAATAGTGGTCGCATTTTATAAAAACCCAAGGGTCTTGAGTCAATAATCTCTCACCGCATTTTTAAAACCTTAATTAAATGCCTCAATTTTGGTCGCATTTTAAAAAATAACAATCAACAGAGTCTATAGCATTATTTCCCGTTTTGTACCGATCCTTTTCTTATGACTTAGACTCATATCGTAAATTTCCCTAAAACAGAAGCACTCCGAAATATATGAATAATTACCTACTATTATATATATTTTATATATATATTATATATAGGCCTATAGTTTAATTGTTGACCCAGGATTGCCATGGCTGGGGTTTCCATATGTCCTTTAGTATCGTCAAATTTGCTTTTGCTCGGACGTCAGATCTTTTTCTCATCGGAAATCTTCGTACGCGAATCTCAGCCAATTAATTGTTCTTGTTTGTTCAGAGATGGCAGATTTCTCAGCGACCTTGAAGCTATACGTATACATGTAGGGCATTGTAGGCCTGTAGTTGCTCTCATCTTACAGGCAATCAGTGGGAGCAGCTCGTCTGACAAGACTGTCTCTAAACTTCTATGCTGTCTGTCTGTCTGTATGTCTCCTTAGCCGTCTGCTTTTTTATCTGTCTGTTTGTCTGTCTAACTGCCTGTCTTTCTGTCTGTCTGTCTCTCTGTCTGTCCCTCTGTTTCTCTGCCTGCCTGTCCGTTTCTCCGTCTGTCTGCCTGTCTGTTTATCTCTCTCTGTCTGATTGCCTGTCTAGCTGTCTGTCTCTCTGTTTCTCTGTCTGTCTCTCTGTTTCTCTGCCTCTCTCTGTCTCTTTATCTGTCTGTCTGTCTATCTGCATATGTCTTTTTCGAGACAGATTCAATCAGCTTCGTTGTCAAATGTCGTTCCAATCCGACGACCTTTCTATCGCTTTCCTCCTACTCCTCCTCCTCCCATCATGAGTCGGGTCTCTTCAATCGCAATCTGAATGAAATGTCGGCATTTTGTCTTATACTGGATTTCCTCTTTCGTAATTGGTTTCGTCTATCCGAATATTGGATTTGTGTAATCTTATACGTGATTCGATCCACGCTTTTTAAGACGTCTGAAAACGGAGGGACAGCAGTTTATTTGAACCGACCATCATTTCTCCATTTGTCTTCACTCAAAGCATTCACATGGATGGCTTCGCAATCGCAATCGTAATCTCCAAATTTCTACAGTGCCACTCGAAAGCTAAGCGCAGGGCACCAGTTTATTCACGAGCGCTTCCTGCCTCACAGCGCATCCAGTTCACAATGTTTTACTCTTGTGCAATACTGCGTGGTCGGAGTGATTCCTTCTTCATACATCCGGACCTTCTATCCTTTGGTCTCTTCACATCATGGTGATTTCACTCTACACTCGGACGCCAGAGAAATTTTCGTTGTTCCGCGCATGCGCAAAGTCACTACTCAATATCTGAAAATGTTGCCTCTAGGTCTATATTGGCCCTCTGGTTGGAACCGCCTCAGTGCTCGTGCATGCTTAGGGACTGACAGAGCTATAATAAGCTAGACTGTTTTCTTTTGTTGTTGTTTGCCAACATTGAAACTAAGCGCACCTGTAATAATTATGTATACTGAAAGTGATAATAATGCGCAGTTTATTGCCATTAGACGTCGTTCGATTCCTTAGATCAACATCTTGTCCATCGTGCTAATGCATTGAGCGTGAAAACAGCATTGACCTGCATTATGATAACCTCAAACCACAGTATTGTCGGCGTGGTGGTGTAGTGGGTGTGTTCGTTGTCTTGCAGTCGGAACGTTGCAGGTTCGAATCCACTTCAAGCCGCCTCGCAGGGACCTTCACTTGCAATTGCTCATGCGCTTCGGTGTGAAACTCCGATTCAGTGTTCGCGCTGTAGGCCTAGTCGGGAGCGCTTCTAAGTAGAAATATGTTACGTGCACATACATAAAGTATAGGCTATAGACATCTGCTTCAGTTACATGAAACAAAGCAGGTATAAAAAAGGGAAGAATAAACTAATGGTGGGAAACAAAGATGCTGATTTAGTTAAAACGACCCGTATAATTATTAATGATGACAAAAAATTATCTAATCTTATTAGCCTACCTGGATCGGCATCTGGAACCAGGTACTCAGTTTTTAGAAGTCCAATTCCCAATATCTGTTCTATTGGCCTATGCTCGTTTTCAATCTCCTGTTAATTTGAACTCATGTTGTCTTATGCTTCACTGATGTCTTGTCTTAGTAAAATACCAATTCAATTGCTGCAACCATTCCAAGTTGTTCAATCTTCCTCAGCCTCTGAACCATGGCTCCATATTTGGCAGTGTTGGCTAGTTACTTTTTAAAAGTAATCAGTTACAGTAACTAGTTACTGGACTGCAAAAAGTAACTAGTTACTGTAACTGATTACTTTGCCAAAAAAGTAACTAGTAACTGATTACAGTTACTTTTCAAAGTAACTATAGTTACTTTTAGTTACCACTGGTCCAATATCATTGATTGGGTCTTTCAGCATAAAATCACTAGAGTAATAGTCTGGATTGCAAAAGTAAGTAACTACTAGGGAATGTAATCCCGGGACCCTGAATTCCTGGATCTCGGGAATCCAGGACACTTTACAATACCGTAATCCCGGGATTGACAAATTTGGAATCCAGTTTTTCGGGATTACGAAAAATTCGGATCTTTTTACTGAACTACTTGACCCGTTTTGCAACAATTCCTTGGTTAATATAATTAATGCCAAAACGACAGATAAGCAAATGCCCTAGTGAAGGTAAGAGGGTGACTAGAGGAAGGTGTTTCCCAGTGATCAGGCAGGGGATTTGGGTTTGCTCCCACCCATTCCTTGCTTGGTTCATGTATACAGACTATCATCATCATCATCATCATCATCATCATCATCATCATTGCTCTCCTCCGTCCGGCCGCGCCGACAATGAGGCCTTTACATGGCGTCTCCACCTTGTTCTGTCTTTGATGATATCCATGGCATTCCTCATATCCATGTTCCTTTCTTTCAGATCTTCTCTTATGTTGTCCATCCAAGTTTTCCTCTGGCGCCCTCTGCTTCTCCCTCCCTCCACGTTGCCGTGCAGGGCTGCAGCTGGTAATCTTCTGTCATCCATCCTTGATACGTGTCCAAACCACGTGAGTCTTCTCTTCCTGATCTTGTCCACTATCGTTTCCTCCGCTCCCAGTTCCTCTCTGGTCTTCTCATTTCTGATCCTTTCCCTTCTACTTCTGCCCAATATTCCACGCAGCCAACTCATTTCAGCCACCATCAGTCTTCTTTCGTCCTCCTTGCGCAAGCACCAGCACTCCGATTCATAAAGCAGTACTGGCACCACCAGAGCTCCATACAATCGCATCTTGGTTCCTGTCGACACGCTGTTTGACTTCCACACCCTGCTAAGACGGCCGAACATTGCACACGGATGACCTATTCTGCGTTTACAGACTATAGTCCTCCAAACACCAATGACCCACACACCATTCAGTTGACTGACAGAACGTAAACAGATGTCAGCAGCCCTGCCCGACTAGGCCTGCGACGTCACAGCGCCAAACTCCGATTGACACGCATTGATGAGACCCCAAGCCCCCACCTCTATAATTGCGCCGACATGTGAGTGGAAGAACCTGGACAGCAAACAGACGGACCCTTGTTTCCCTAATATCAGAGAACTGGAGCTAGGCTAGCCTGCAAGATCAATCACTAGGCTAATTGGTGAATCTTGGCTACCCTGCTACTTGTTGTGTTCCTCGTGCTATGGTCAGTCGGTGCATTGGTCACATCATATCGTCTGACCTAATTCCAGGTCGTCGTATGCAGAGGCTATTACCCTATTCACAATAATCGCAACTTAGGCCCAGTTAAAGACCGGGGAATTTGAAATGAGCTCAACCCACGACAATTTAGGTCAAAGGAGAACAGAGAAAGTAACGAAAAGTAACTATTGTTGTTTTAGTTACCGTTACCTGGTAAAAGTAATCAGTTACTGTAACTAGTTACTTTTTTGGAAAAGTAACTAGTTACTGCAATAGTTACCTCAAAAAAGTAACTAGTTACTAGTAACGCGTTACTAGTAACGAGTAACGCACAACACTGATATTTGGTCATAATCCATGTCGCTTTGTCCATGCGGAGATTCTAAATGCCGACATGATTGTGCAGATAGGTCTCTGTTGTGTTACTTGTGTAACATCTGCAATTCTGCATGTCTTTCAATTTCCGGAATCTTGTTACATTCTCGCTCTTTTTCTGCAGCCAGTGTCAAATCAAATTCTTTTCGAATATATTCTACCATGCAGAGACGTTCTACTAACAGCAACATTCATCTTCAATTGAATAGACTTGGCGGCTTGTGTTTGCCTTTTTCAACACTATTTTCATAGTCTGTCCTGCTATTCTGGCAATGTATCTTTACCGTACTTGTTATCGTTTCTTTTTCTCATCATTCATCTTGCTGCTGGTTTTCTTCAAAACACGCAGACGTGTCAGTACATACTCTAAACCAGCGGTTCCCAACCCGTGGCCCGCGGGCCAAAAGTGGCCCGCCAAGCCTAAAAGAATGGCCCGCCAGGCCTCAAAGTGGCCCTCATCTCTCAAAGAATTTTTAAAAATATATGAAAAAATTGACAATTTGGACAGGATGAAACACGTAATTATTTTTCTATAACAAATTATTTTATTTTGACGTCTATAAATGACATCAAACATTCTATTTTGATTATATTACAACAATTATATATGCTTTTTGTTAATTAAACTTTAGCAATGTGACCCCCTAATGTTCTTTAACTAAGAAAAAGTGGCCCTCTTGCCCTCCAACTTAGAAAAAGTGGCCCTACGGTCAAAAAAGGTTGGGAACCACTGCTCTAAACCTTTTGGTATACAGCAACTAAGCTCCTCATCAGAAACTCAAAGTTGCTTCGTCAGCTTCTTTCTACGCAACGCCCGAACTTACACTTCTTGCACGTATCGTCAGACTTACCAGTGTTTGGTATTGCACAAACTGGCATTCAGTAATAAGCATTCTGATGGAGGTAGTAAACATTTAAGTAGCCTACTTAAATCAATTTATTTGACTGTTGTAATGCAGAATTTCATGTATGTCTTAAATCAGGTCGTATACGGTATACCATGTCGATTGTTTTAGTCCTTAATTAATTATTTTAAGCGGAATGATAGGCCTATCGTATGTGGATTCTCACCACTGATCAGTATAAACCAGCATCAGGTACATATACCCAGTTGTTATACAGTGATTTTGGTGAGCAGTGGGAGCGCCAAATGTGTGAGCAGTGGAAACACTGAAGAAGTTCTATTGGAACGCACGTGTGTCCACTGTCCAGGGTTCCATGCATGGTGAGCAGTTGGAACGCAAGCCAAGAATTTCGATGGAATAAATGCAGATCTCCCACACACTTCTTCAAACTCTGTGTATGCATATATAAGCTTACTCGTTGAACCATTTCACTGACCGTTTAAAACAGTCACGTGACTCGGAAAAGTAATATACACTTATATATATATATATATTTATATTTATATGTATATTATTATTGCGTACAGGGATTAGTCGATAATAATTATTGTTGGTCTATTGCTGATATAATATTATGGCTGAGCAGGAGCAGTCTCTGTGTGATTATAGATCCCTAAGGATCGCGGATCCTTTGTGCATATTTGCCATATACATATAGATCTACATGTATATTGGTTGGATTTCGTTTGGTGCTCTGCCGCTCTGTTTATGTAGCACTTACTAAGCTAAGCCTTTCGGTCATCAACAGCAATAAATCAAGCGTCCAGTTGCCTCGTTATAAATGGCATTTATTTCACAATCAGATGCCTTGAGGATTTGCAATGAAATTGTCGAAAGTGCAGTGTCTCCCAATGCCGCGGCACCCAAGAGTGTAGCGAGCCCGCTCTAGTGGGGCCGAGGCTTAATTATATTTGTACAGCTTTTTCTTTTAAAATACGAAAATTGATTATAACAATAACAATTAGTGCAATTAAGTGCAAGGGACTTTTACCAAATGACGTTTAATAAGGATTTTTTGCTCTGAAAGAGGTTGGGAACAACTGCTTTATTCTGCATATATATATATAGTTATATACATATATAATTATATTATATATATATATATATATATATATATACATGTATAATGCTTGCATGCGCCTGCAGCTCATCTCGGGGGAAATTCAGAGTACGTAGAGGACCATGCAGAGTGCAATTCGCGATAAGGATAAATTTATAACATGCGTAAATATATAAGTAAACATTTAATATGCTTAGATGCCTTTATTTATGACCGTACCGCTATCTATGGCCATCTATCTAGGGCTTACTCAGGCGAAATTGCGGAATTAAAGGCCAATGAATTTATATTGGAACGCATGTGCTAGGCAACCTATATACTATTGAACGATCAATCAAGTAGGCCTATGTTGGACCGTATACTGCCATGGCCATTCTGCTGGTGTGGAGGAAACTGCAATGTACAGCGATGTACAACAATGTACAACGATGTACAGCGATGTACAACAATGTACAACGATGTACTGCGATGTACAGCGATGTACTGCGACGGCAATGTGCAGCGTCATATAATAATATTAGAGGGTAAAAAGCAAGGAAATTTAAAAATTGTCACTGCATATACAATGCAGAAAAAATTGAGGCACGGCTAGTTATTTGAATAAACAGTGATGCTATACATAATAGGAACAGATACATGCACATTGGGGGCTGATTAGTAATAGAGCGGCGTAATATATAGTGACATCACAGAAGAGCGACGTCACAGAAGAGCGATGTCACAGAAGAGCAACGTCACACAGAAGAGCGATGTCACAGAAGAGCAACGTCACACAAAAGAGCGACGTCACACAGAAGAGCGACATCACAGAAGAGCGATGTCACAGAAGAGCGACGTCACAGAAGAGCGACGTCACACAGAAGAGCGCCGTCACACAGAAGAGCGACGTCACACAGAAGAGAGACATCATACAACAATCACGTCATAGAAGAGCAAAGTCACACAGAAGAGTGACGTCACAGAATAGAGAAAACTTGGAGAGCAATTTTAAAAGGTTGACATCTATATATATATTTCCGATCTGAAAGAGCGATATTATACGATTTAAGAGTGACATGGCAAAACTTGAGAAATTAGCCTTTCTATTGGAGAATGTGCAAAAGGGATCCTGTGCTTTCCACTTTTGTCAAAGCATTTTACACCAAAGTATTCAGAGGATAAGATTAGTCGGTGTCCACAAAAACACACGATGAGGTTCCTTCAATCTAAGAAATTCTTCCATAATACAACCCATGTAGGGTCGTTACCTGCGCTCTGGAATGGGACGAGAAGAGGATTTAGCTCCGGATGCCGATGCGAAGGGTTTTGTGGAAGCCAATGAATTAATAAATGCCGACACATGCAGAATGTAGCAATGGCTCCATTGACACCATAATCATCATCATCATCATCATCCATCATCATCATCATCATCATCATCATCATCATCATCATCATCATCATCGTCATCGTCATCGTCATCGTCATCGTCATCGTCATCGTCATCGTCATCGTCACCATCATCATCATCACCATCATCATCATCACCATCATTATCATCATCATCATCATCATCATCATCATCATCATCTCATCATCATCATCATCATCAGCAGCAGCAGCAGCAACAACATACATGTGTGGCTGGATTCAGCACCCGTGACATCAATACCGAAACGAATCATCGATGCATCATTAGCAGATGCTATTTGATCTGCAGGTTACAGAGACATGAATGAAACCCTATGCATGGGAATTCTAATTCCAATTTATGCTGTGAGCAAGAACCAAGAACCAGCAGCTGCTATGAAATAATGTTAACAAGAGCTACGGAAGTTACGGCACAACTAGACTAATCGTACTCGTACTCGTAATCGTAATCGTAATCGTGCTCGTAATCGTAATCGTACTCGTATTCGTACTCGTACTCGTATTCGTAATTTCCCTATTTATATAGCACCACTCGACAGCCAAGCGCAAAGCACCACTGCACCAGCTTATTCGCGAGTGGAAAACGGGGCAGAATGTGGTATCGGTGCATATGCAGAGTATTTTTTTGCTGTATTATACCTGATTTAGTTCTGCCTTGTCTCCCGACCTTCGCATTATGTTAAAATCGCGTGAAGAAACAATAAAACCGTTACAGAAAAGTTAGGTTTCATTTAATGCAAATATTTGACAATACATTTGCACAAACAGGCTATCTATTTATTAACATGAATTATACATATTATATAGCGCATTGCAAATGCGCACAGTCAAAGAAATACGAAGTATACATGCAACTGTTTATCCAAATGCATGGTTTTGTCTCTGTATACAACGGTTGCAGTGTCCAGGATTATTATTACGCTTGCTTATTATTGTTCCATGCATATGCATGAATTAATGCCTTAAGGCTTACGCTCAGGAGCTTGTCTTCAATCACTTGACATCTCTTAGGTAGTCGATGATAAAAATAGGTTTTTAGTTTACACACCACACTATTATAGTCATTCCCACTTTGTAGATCTGTACAGCTTTCATTCATTCATTCATTTTTAGAGATTTATATAGCGCCCTTTCAAAGCTACTACTCAGGAGCGCTCCCGACCCAACAACGTGTAACGTTCAGTATAGACGAAATATAGGACCAACTCTATAGTGTCACTTTTTGCACATTACGTTCACTAATTCCTTGTGATGAATGGGAGTCTCGCTAAAAACATGCTGACATTTTTCCCGACCGCTGACGTAGGGTATAAAGGTATAAATACGGATGCTTTTCATGTCTACCCGATTGTCGGCCCTGTCATCATCATCAGCAGCAGCAGCAGCTGCTGCAGCAGCCATGCATCTTCTGTTTCGACATGATTTCTATTTAAGTCCTTCATCATCCCCAGCAACCAGGCGCGTGCATCCATAATCCCTCGGCTGCTGCTGCTGCTGCTGCTGCTGCAGTTCCATCCCTCTCAGCCTCCTCTCCATCCGGCATCTCAGACCGCATCGTCCATCCTCACCGCTCCACTTCATCATCTAGACATTGCCTGCAGCAGCAGCAGCAGCAGCAGCAGCAGCAGCTTCGGCCTCCTCTGCTCTAAGTCGTTGCCTCTCCCGTTGATAGAAAAACGATGCTATAAATAGAAGCATGGCCATGACCTCTTTGAACCCGCCGTCCAATCAATAACAGAGCACAGTAGCCTATGCGACGATCAATACGATCACGTGACTCTATTTATAGCTTACACTTCATTTCATTAATTTCTCATAGCGATGCAATAACATGCATGTAATATAATATTATATACCTATTTATGCTGAATACATAATCGTCATGCATCTACATATGATACAATATGTGTAGCAAAATCATCATGAATTATAAGTATTCCATTTGATCAATTAATGCAACAGCCTGTCTTCAGTTGACAACGTATTGAATCGATATCCCGTAAGCGGCATAATAATAATTTTTATTAGACGAAGTGAATGATCTTTATAAATGTATGTGGCACGTGCAAAATGTCAATGCAATTTCGTGAGCAAAGGCGCTTATAACACGTATAATCCATACACGATTTCATATATGACTCCATGAATAGCCATTTACTTTAAAGTAGGTTCATTGAATATATATCGCGCATATATTATGTTTAATTAAACCTACACATTTTACAGAAAATTATTTAAATAGGCCTACGGTTGTTTTTATACATAGAATGCACCAAAGAATTCTTATTCGCTCAAGTAGCGATAGCTGTTGTGTCAGATGCATTGCATACATTGTATATGTGTCTTTGTATACTTTGTATATGTGTCTTTGTATACATTGTATATGTCTTTGTATACATTGTGTGTGTCTTTGTATACATTGTATATGTGTCTTTGTATACACACTTATGCTTCTGCTTTAAACAAATCGAGGCAAATATAATTATGTAAGAGGCGAAAATAGAGTGGCGATTTCTTAAAGACAAGCAAGCACGTTGATAGCCTTGTAATAAGCGGCGTTTAAGAAAAATTAGAAAACTTCTAGGCAATAAGTGATCTTCTTGCCGACTGTCTATACCCACTTAATGAGACTCACTCGTACATGTATGCCAGTGGTATACCACTTGTATACAGTCGTCGATCCCCGTTATAACATACAAAGGGACATTTCCAACCCAGAGTAGGCCTACAGCTAAAGGAAAAAATATTGTTCCTATATTTTCGGGTATCGGACGGCAATCACTGCCTCTCTCTGGTAGAATAAGTACTTTTTCCCGTGTTACAGCAATATTTTATTATATAAAAGTGGGGCATAGCAAGTATAGCCTCTTAGCATCTCAACGCTGGAGAGATAGGCGTAGGGATTTGAATAATATAGAGATCAAGTTGACAACACTATAGATACAAAATTAGTATTTGTAGCCTACAGAGATTTGCAATATATGAGCGATTTTAACCCTTACCAACACTTATCATACATGCATATTCAAAAGTTTCCCAACCTTAGAATACATACGTATTCAGAGGTTCATCAAACTTTTAGACTAGTTATTCAAAAGTTTTTTACGACAAGACTCTGTTCTTTGCACAGTCATGTTCTGAATATGAATATTTACAGCACAATGTTAATTCTCGAATAACTCGGTGACATTCTGTTGCGTTACTCAAAATCTAATCTGCATTAGCTATGTATAATATAACACAAGAGACACAAACCATAATAATAATTATTTATAGTTGATTGAGAATTACACCGGTCTTATAATTATGTTCACTCGCACGTGACTGGAACTCATAGAAAGTTACAAACCGTGCACAACGAAACACTGAACAGACGTTTGATTGGAAAATGAACAGATATTCGACAATCACAACAACTCTAAAGATGACCTAACATTATTTTTGTAGCTCCTGTTATAAGTACAGACGTCTTTGTGGCTCCTATACTCTTGGACTCTGGTCGTCAAGGCCTCCTCCTTCAACTCTGACTGAGCGTATTTTGGGTAGGCCATTGGTTGATATCGTCTACTTTGGGCTATATCTGCAGCGCTGATTGAGAATAGTTTGGGTATTGGTTGAGGCTTATACTTTGAGCTTTGTTTCGAGCTTAATTCAGCTTTGAATGATTCCTGCTTCTTTCTTTCTTTTCAGACCCGATTGCGGATAGTCGTTCGTTGCGGATAGGTCCACGCTGGGCTTTGGCTGAAGCTGATGCTTCCATGAAAGAAGGCAGTTGTTTAATTCGCAAAGTGGATCTTCTTTCGCAAAGTCGATCTGTTGGTCGGTCGGTCGGTCGGTGTGTCGATCGGCCGTGAGGGAATAATTGCCAGTGGAATATAGAACTCAATTCAGTTCAGTTCGACGGACACAAACAGTCAGAGAGCAGCACACGATGATCAGAGACAGACAGAAGAATGTGTTACGCTGCTGCAACGTCGTCGACGGCGTCGTAGCGAGGCAGAGGCTTTCAGAGCGCTTCGTCGGTCCTCACGAGCCCCCTCCTTTTTCTCCTCCTCCTCCTCGTCCACTCCACACCCCCGCTTCTTCCACTCTCACTTTCTTCTGAAGAAGGGATGGGCCGACTTGGACCGGGCGCCGTCGTCGTCCGTCTTACCCCCCTGCTCGACGTAACTTCTCGATCTGGCCGACATCGGCTTGATACTCTTGAAGTAGATGAGCAGGTATATGGCGCCGACGACGAGCGACAACGACGCGACGATGATGAGAATGATGACGGCCATTGACGTCAGCGGTGACTTCGGAATGTCTGTTACGCCCTCGTTGAAGCCGGCGACGTCGACGAGCGATGACGTCACGTTCGTGAAGACCGTGTACGGCGGATTGCCATCGCGGGGGTTCAGCTTGTTGCCGATGGCGTCACCGGAGGGTGGTCGGTTCGACATGATGCAACTGCTGCTGCTGCTGTCACCTGTCGACAGAAGAGAACAAATTTAAGATCAGTGTGATCAGTGTTATCAAATGATCGATGGAAGGAGGGAATGGAAAGCGATGGATGAAAAAAGATGGATGAATGAATGAACGAAAGACGGATGGATGGATGAATGAATGAACGAAAGATGGATGGATGAATGAACGAAAAATCGATGGAAAGAGGGAATGAAAAAAGGTGGATGGATGGATGGATGAATGAACGAAAGACAAATGAATGAATGAATGATCGGAAGAACGAACGTAATTATTTTTAGGGAAAATAATGAATATGCATATCGGTTGGTCGACAATGGGTGTATGCATTGGATGAAGGAAGGAAAGAAGGAAAGAAGGATAGATGAATGGATGGATTGACGGATGATTGATTTATTGATTGATGGATAAATAAGAATGGATGAATGAATGGACTGATTGATTGATGAATGGATGGATGGATTAATGGATGGATGGATGGATGGATGAATGAATGGATGGATTTGTGGATGGATGGATGGAAGAACGGATGAAATGATGGACGGATTGATAAAAGGATCGGAAAAAGGTTGAATTTATCGACAGATAGACGGAATGATTGATGGATATTTGGCAGATAGGAACACAGACTAATATAGGTTATAATAAAATAAGTTTATCGGAAATCAGTGCAGCGAGTGGGTGAGCAAGTAAACATTATTCTATGTCAGTGATGATTGACGTGAGTTATATGAGAAGAAACAGACACGGCTTTTGTTCCTTTTGTTTATTTATGCATCCGTTCTCTGCAGTGTTGTAGGGTCTAGCAGAGACCTAGTCAGCGCCAAATGTGTTATGCCAGAGACCTAGTCAGCACCAAAATATGTGTTATACCAGAAACCGAGTCAGCGCCAAATGCCTGGAGGTAAAATTTAGAGTTGACCTAGTACGCCATCTCTGCTGGCAACTGACTCTGGTGATCCTTTGCTTTGGCGTTTGCAAACAAAAAAAGAAAAGATGAACTGAACTAATAAAGATCATTCCGTACTCAAACATTCACTGCCGAGCGTCTTATGGAAACTCTAGTTTAGCATTTGGTTAGGAATGAATTTACTGGTCACATGCACTGCAACAGCTGGGCTTATGTCTATTTTTATGTCGAGCAAAGACGGGCGAGTTTTCACGCATGCAGCGGTAAAAGCAGCAATGAGAATAGGTTTTTCCTCTATACAGTGTATTCCTGTAACAGTGTAATTGGTCAAATGACGTCTAAATGCTGCCATGGATAATTATAAAGTTTTACCTCTTACCTGACAGACAGCAAACTCCGCCACTGTTTGCACTCTGCCAGTGCCAGTCCCAAGCCTGGATAAAGGAGGAGGGCGTCGCTAATGACCTTTGATATCACACAGTAACGTTAAACTTGAACTATACTACTACTACTACTACTACTACTACTACTACTACTACTACTACTACTACTACTACTACTACTACTACTACTACTACTACTACTACAGACAGCAGCATCGTTCTTCAAGTCTAATGAAGCCAATCCAAGTATATATATCAGATGCGTCGTCGTTGACATTTAAACTCTAGAACCTTCACTTGAAATATACTCAGTCGTCTGCATGTTGATGCAAAGCCATCCTCGCATCCTCCTCGCATCCTCTTCGCATCCTCCTCGCATCCTCCTCGCATCCTCCTCGCATCCTCCTCGCATCTTCCTCGTATCCTCCTCGCATCCTCCTCGCATCTTCCTCGCATCCTCCTCGCATCCTCCTCGCATCCTCCTCGCATCCTCCTCGCATCCTCCTCGCATCCTCGTATCCTCCTCGCATCCTCCTCGTATCCTCCTCGCATCCTCCTCGCATCCTCCTCGCATGCATTGTTGCCTGCATGCACATTGCACAACCTCATCGCACTCAGTTGAGTCGCGACGCTTTTTATGCTCCTATACAGTAATATAATAAGCTAGTGATTTCCGCAGAGACGACGCATGGGGTGGAATGGGGTGGGGTGAAGTGGGGTGGGGTGAAGTGGGGTGGAGTGGGGTGGAGTGGAGTGGGGAGACTCTGTACTGAGCCGCAGGACGTCAGCTTAGATCTGCCCATAAGTCTTCCACGCTCATCACACTAAATGGACCGATCGTATACATGCATAACATTGCATACATACAGGCAGAGCCATGTGCGTGGAACAAAATCCATATTCTTGTATCCACACATGGAATTAAGCAGGCACATTATAACGCCGAAGAAATGACTGAGCGCAGAGAGTACACGCTGTAGGCACAGGAATGCTAGTGTGTGTGTGTGTGTGTGTGCGTGGTTGTGTGTGTGTGTGCGTGTGTGTGTGTGTGAGTGTGAGTGCGTGTGTGAGTGTGTGCGTGCGTGTGTGTGTGTGTGGTCTAATGGTGTTTTTGCGTGTTCTCGGTCATAAAGCACACGACGAACTCAGTAGTATTTACTGCATACACGTGCAAGGTGTAGATTATGCATTGTGGTGGAATAACAAGCAGATAGGTGGGTCCATAGGAGGCACCGCCACCGCTGCTGCTGCTGCCGTAAAAGGGTGGAGAATGATGCATGGTGAAGAAGAATCGCATTGAAGGAAAGGTTCCAGCATTGAATTATTCGCAGCTGCAGTTTATATACTTTTTCACCTTTATATTATATTGTGAACTTCTTCTTCCTTTTTCTCTCTGTCTCTCTCTGTCTCTCTCTACCCCTCTGTCTGTCTGTCTCTGTCTCGGTCACTGCGACATTTCATTCTTTCTGCCTTTCTTCGTCTCTTTTCTGTCAGTCTATCTGTCGTCTTTCTGTCCGTCTGTCTGTCCGTCTGTCTGTCCGTCTATCCAGTGTTGTACAGTAACGAAGTAAAAGTAACGCGTTACTGTACTTAAGTAAAAGTTTGAGTACTTTCACATGTAACGAAGTATCAAAAAAATGAAATACTTTTACTTTCAACGAAGTAAAATTTTACCCATATTTCAGTACTTTTACTTCGTTACAATTTATGCGACACTCGTTACAATGTTCGTTACTTCAAAGCGCTAATTAACATTTTGTTTCGCTAAGCTAAGACAGCTTATTCAAATTTGCATGCCTAAAAATAGATTTTCGATGGATGGTGCACGCTGGATGCATTGCGCCATTCTGCAGCAGAACGACTCTGCAGCTGTGCATTGTGCTAACAATGAATCGGAAGCGTGCGTACTAGACTCAACGATAAGTGCCATTTCGAGAATTTAGTATTTTTGAAGGTTAATAAACGATTGAGTTAAGATTTATATAGAAAGACTCGGTACTTTTACTTTTTACTTAAAAAGTATTATTTGAAGGGGCTACTTTTTACTTTTACTTAAGTAAAATTTATGATTAGTACTTTTACTTTTACTTAAGTAATTAAAATCCATATTACTTTTACTTTTACTTAAGTACATTTGCCCGATACTTTCAACAACACTGCGTCTATCTATCCTATGTAGAATCAACAAATTTGCTGTTCTAAGAGCTTCAAAATATACTCAGTATTTGTGTTGGATCTTCGTGGACCGCTGCAGGGTACGTGGATACGTTATTAGTGCGCATAGAAAACCATGGACTCAATGACATGGAGTGTGTGTGGTATGCATGTAGGAATGACAGTTCGGTGCGAAGTAAACTCGGCGTTTGCAAAGTAATAGTTCTGTTAGGATACAAATTTGTTGCACTACCACATTCCTGTCACAAGCCGATGCTATTCTGCCTATATAGACAAACTTTGATTATTTCTAGACGGTTTCATGCCCAAGCCGTTCTAAGCGATCTCAATTCTTTCTATATATACATGTATACTCCTGTTCTTTCAGAACCAATCAGTGTTGTGCTGTTCTTATCACACAAAGAGCCAGTGATAAGACCTATCTGAATTCCATGACTGCAGCACTCGTTGAAAACCGGATTGTGGCTCAATGGTTAAACAATTGCTAAGTATTATGTTTATATATAGTGTGCTTCGTAACAACACTCGTGTATCCAGGGTGCTAGAGCAGCTAGAATGAAGCCATCCGTTCGTACATTCAGGGCCGGATTAACCAGTATGCCATGTATGCCATGGCGGCGGGCCCCCCGTCGTCAGAGGGCCCCCCCGCGTCTGAGCAAAAAAAAAAATTTATGTGCATTTTCCAATTTATTCAGCTTTCCTTCAAGGGCATTGTGTAAATTTTCGTCAATTGCTGATTGTTTTTTCTTAAGGCGATTAGGCGAACAGTGACTTGATTTATGTCGGCCCCTGTATCTAGGGCCTATGCCAGCTATGATTAATGATTTTGTCCGTATTCGATAATGGCCTACTTTTAAAGAAATAGGCTCGAGTGACAGACAGGCAAACAGATATGCAATCTATAACAAAATTGACAAATTATTCAGCATTGCGCACTCTCGTGCGTTCTCTTTAGTCGATATGTGATCTAAAAATGGCGATTTCAGCGTGTCTGCAGACTGCAGGCGTTTTCTATGCAGAATTATAAAAATTTATAAAAAAAATCGCCGGGTCGTCAGCAAACATTGGGACTAGGTACGTTTGGAAGCTAAAGGTCTTAAGAAGGCATTAGAGAAAGTTTGGTGACGTTTGCAGCGCAGCCGTGGCCCGTTCATCTCCTCATTTACCAGTGAACGATGCCGAAGAATAAAATATTTCAATGTTCTGGTGCTCAAAAAAGGCGAGTAGCGAAAGAACGCGCTGACAGGGAAAGAAATAGCGTTTCGTCTATTCCAAAACTGGATAGATTTTTCATGAACTCCACTGCAGTGACAGCCACGTCAAATGAGTCGGAGCAGGGGCAGATTGGAAATGGTGACGATAGTTATGTGCCATGCACTGACGTTACATCTGAAGAGCCTGAAATTTGCGAGTCTCATGTCGTAGAGATGACAACACAAAATTCTGCATCGTCAGCTGCAGAGAATCATTATGTCGAAGACATACCATACGGTAAGGGTTCATTTGTGTTGGCTTTTTAATCAAGAACCTTGCTCATGTTATAACTGTGAAATGATTTAAGTCGCATATAAAATATATATATATGTATATATATATATAGGGGATAATAGGCCTATGTACTTATATCAAAGAACTTTGCTTCATTCATTCATTCGCTTTATAGAATAAGGCCTATAAAAATAGGCCTATAGAGCCCTGTCAAGAAAGCTAATTCTTTTTAGTGATCGTGAATCAGTTAGCGCTATCACTGAAAAATAGGATTGCTGCATACAAAGAAGTGCGGCATGTCTTCAGAGTAATCACGGACTTCGATGTACTGGACGCTGGTCAAATTAGAGAATTGTCACTTGCATTGGCAAGAACATATTCTGGTGATTTAGAAGCCGCGGTATTCCCTGATGAAATGGTTCAGCTCGTCATGTTTGCAAAGAACAGGGACTGTAAATCGCCGGCTTCTCTCGCCATGTTGCTGCGTATACGGAAGATCTTCAGTCTACATTTCCCAATGTGTCCATTGCTCTGCGTATGTACATGTGCCTGATGGTATCCAACTGCACTGGTGAAAGATCCTTTAGCAAAATGGCGTTGATAAAGAACAAGCTGCGAAGTACAATGACTGACAAACGCTTAACTGCACTAGAACTTCTTAGCGTTGAGAGTGATCTCTTAGATACTGTTTCCTTCAATGACATTCTTGACCAGTTTGCCAATGCCAAGAGTAGAAAAATGTGAACCATAATTATTTGGTACATAGCAGGATTTAAACCGCTTAACTGAATATAATCTATTTATAAAGACAGTGTCATTCATATTATTTTTATTTCATTAAGCTACACATAATTAAGTTTTTTAATTAGGCCTACATAATCAATAATAGGCACGCACAAATACGTGGGGCTGTATAGGAAGAGTATGGTGACGGAAAGTAATGGTGAATTAAGGGCCCCCCTGAGAATATGGCGGCGGGCCCCCCGAGGGCTTAATCCGGGCCTGCGTACATTGCATGCAGCATGTCTTGTACTATGTCATCAAAGTTATGTCATGCTATTCATCATCATCAATATCATAGGGCTCAATGCCCGTAAGAGTCCGACGCCACTCTCTGTCTGAGTCTGTCTCGTGCCATGTTGCCCAGCTTCAACCGGTCCGGTCAGCAGGTCTGCTCCATACCATTAACATCTTGGAGCATCTAGACCACATTGTCCGATTGAAGAGAATCGTGAAAAAGAGGCATGAAGGACAACGTGGGTCAATGCCCGTTGTGTCCCACGCTCTCTCCCCCGACTCTCTCCATCGGTCTGTCCTGACCGACCTGTGCATGTCTGCTTCACATCATGACACCTTGAAGCATCTGGGTAGCTATGTCACTTGTGTCGTGGTTTTGGCGGATTACAATCGTCTTGGTTTTTCACTGCCAGCGTATCGCCACCCATCTGGCAAACCTTCCTCCTTTTGTCCGGGCTTAGGACCGGAACAGGGACGTTGTTGGTTCCCTGTGGCAGAGGATGGATGCAGTTTAACGTCGTGCCCAGGACATGTCATGCTATTAGTCGCGCTAATGAGATCTAATCATCTGGATGTTGCTCTTTATAGCGACTCCACAAGAAAGTTGACCTTATGAATACCGAGAAGCAAGGAACATCTTTATCTGGCAGAGACATTTCCCAACAATACGGTAAATTTTCGATCGCATGCAGCTAAACTACATCTATATTTTTATGGTTCGATTCTCAATGAGTTCGATAAAGACATGTTCCAATCTATAGCCTCGTTTTCATCCAGTGATTGCTCAGTGAATTGGACCATAAAAAGTCAGCCAATAATCAAGCAAGCGCGACTTTCCTCAGTGAAATGGAATTAAGTAGAGTCAAGAAAAGCTGATTTATCTGAACTGCGGCGGCGACCATGATCGCGTGGGGTCTTGATGGACCCGTATATCTTATATATATATATACTATATTCATATATGTATATAGACTATATATATGTTTATAGACTATATATATATGTATATAGACTATAATATAATATGTATATAGACTATATATCTTATATGTTGCTACACTACATTGCCTCGATTGCTTTGCGAAGTATGTTTTATGCGAAACGGACCAAATTGCGCTGACCTCATAGAGCGAACCCATCTGACGATGAATCACTTCATTCGTTTCACACTCCTATATAAGCAGACGACTTCTCTACAGCGACGACTAAAGTCAATTCCCGCGGGAAATTGTATGCATTGAACAACCGTGGTCTAGACTCGGTAAATCTGAAATCTTCGCGAGAAAAACTTAATTTCCAGCTTGCGAGGAAGAACCGATCCGCAAATGTGTTTGCTACCTGGACTTAATACCGCAGTCGGATCCACAGCCAATGATAGAGGAAAAAGATTAATGTAAACATGGCTGTTCAATCTGTACGAACATCGTAGCTCTCAAGTTGCATGCTTTATTAATATTCACAATCTTCTTCGGCGTACACGATAACATCATTTATCATTTTGACAACCGGAATGCTCATTCCTCTTCCTAATCTTGGCCTGCTGAAGCAGAGGGATAACTTTGCAGATGGGCCAGCGTCCTACTCCATTCGTCTCAAGGCCCAATATTACTAGAGCAGCTGCATGTTCCGCCACCGAAACTACAGCCACAGAACAAGAGGTTAACACCAGCAGCGTAAGGTCTTTGCCAGCAAGCGCATAAAAACGTCAAGGTTCCATTGCAGGATTTCGTAAGTCTTACTTCTTCTACGCCTACTCAAACTACAAAGCGCGGCAAACATGTTGTTAGCAGCAGCAAAAAAACGATAGGCTAACGCACACGGCTAGACAGAAAAGAATACAAGAACGCAGCACGTAAACAATTCAAATTTGTAAACAGCATAGTACGAAATTTTTATATAAGAAAAACCAACAAAAATTACCATAAGCACGCTTTGTTAATCATAATAGGTTACAATGTCATGTTAGAACTTACAAACGATCGAATTAGTCAAGACGCTGCTTGTTTTCGTATAAATCGTATCCTACACTTTAAGCTTCCTAATCGTTACAAAGACTCTAACGTACATTGTAGGCCCTATACCAGCTTATTTCCAAGCGCTCACAGTAGACTTATCTGAAAACTGGATTGTGTAAGCGCGGTCTAAGTCAGCAGAAGTGTCCGTAGGTGTAGTCTTCCTGTCTCATAAGTTCGATCGGGCAACCAAAGACCTCTCTAGTGTCGGGAGATCCATTTGTTTCCCACAAAGAACTGTCCATAAATCTCTTCATTGATCGGCCTCTCTGAGGCAACAGTAGCAACAGAATAAATTAGGTCCACATTGGTACGTCGTGTGTCACTTGAGCTTAACATAATATAGAGAGCAATGGCCCCCAAAGCGAATGCAATATGGCGTCCTTGCACCGGTTGTCAGACTATGGGAGTCGTCCATCAGTCACCTGAAAGAAGACCAAGGAGAGAGGAAAACAGAGGAGCTGGTATGTTCAGGACGACAGAATCTGGTCGAAGGCAGAGTGGTTGGGTTCGGCTAAAGATTTCGTGAAAATTAAGTTCTTTAAGTTTCGAATAGGAAGTTTGGAATGTGATGGAAATCAGACAGATAGTGGACTTCAGGCAGATAAAGGTGTGCAAGCGACGAGATGAAAAGATGGAAACGAAAATTGTAGAATTCACGAGGAATTTCCAGATTCCAACTATAACTTAAGGTACTGGATGCAGAAAAGTATACAGGCAGACCAGAGTTTGTGAAAGTGCGAGAAGATAAATTAGCTTATAAACTATAGCTTGGAGAAAATGAATGTAATTATAATAGAGCGATTCTGATAATTTATCTGTTTATGTTTGCTTTTTTACTTGAAATTTACTAGAAGCATATAGAATTTGTTAAAATTCAATCAAAATACATTGTTTGATGTTATATGTAAACGTCCAAATAAAAATAATTTGCAATAAAAAATAATAAAACTTAGCCTATGTATTCTGTCTCGCTTAAATTATAAAGTTTTGCATGTGTTTTTGATAATTCTTTGATAGACTGAGGGCCATTTTTGAGGCATGGCGGGCCCCTTTTGTCCCGCGGACCACGGGTGGGAACCACTGGTCTACATTATACCCTGGATTTTGCCAGCGCAGGACCATTGATATGTCCCCTTGGGATTTATACCAAATGGGCAGACAGGTCTGAACTCATTTTTCATGACATAGAATAATAATAAACTAATGTTTTTGCGAAGCCATTCTGTATCATATCATAGTCTTAGTATATCCATGGATGATTAAAATTACCCATCTTAGACTGTCATAATATATTGATCCACATGTTGCATTCAGACATCAAGACCGACGAATATACGACCGCCCTATATAGTCTATTTATCCACGAGTTGTTCAAACATGTACGAAGCCAGCGTCTATATACCTGTCCAAGTAGGCCTACCTGTAGGCCTACACGATCGGCATTAGACCTACATATCAATTGCAATAGAAGAAACTCCAGGTGCATATAACAGGAATCGGTCCAATAGCAACGAAGGCAGGCGACATGTTAGCATAGAGCCATCTATAGAACGGGAAATGCTGCATATAGATCTAGGTTAGAGGACGCCATTTATCATCTGCATTGGTGGTGCATTTAATCTACACATCAGCA
Organism: Lumbricus rubellus; assembly: GCA_945859605.1. Lineage (NCBI taxonomy): Eukaryota > Metazoa > Annelida > Clitellata > Crassiclitellata > Lumbricidae > Lumbricus > Lumbricus rubellus. The sequence continues at coordinate 19,891,154 of OX243813.1, forward strand.
GAGGCGCCATCTTTATTTACACTGAAACACGATTCTCGGTAATCAGCGTCATTGTAATTTCGTCCACAGTTGTTATTAAGCACATTCGGTCACGAGAACCAACACATTCACTGGTCATCATCATCGTGTCCATTTGCACTTAAAGCCGGTAATGAAAACAGCGAATTAATGTCAGACCTTTGCAAATGCAATGGCACTTACACTGTTGCACAGATAGGACAATAATTATTTTGTGAATAATCAACTGACTGTTTTAAAAGCAAAGGGCAGAGGGCATGAACGACCAACATTGCAGACACAACCGCTTTTAAGGAAACATTGGATTACTCATTCAGTTGCTGAAATCACGGAATGCCGTTCTTTGTAGGCCTAATTGTCTATTCTCAGGCTGAGTGCTCGCAATTCAGAAAGAACATCGAATTGAAGTAACGTCCACTAAGAACAGAACACTGCCCAAAAGATCAAATGTAAATCAAAGCAAAGTAAGCTACTGTGTTTTTACTTTTGGTTTTAGCGACAGAGTAGTACTTATAGTCAATGTTAGATTGTTAATGTGCAGTAGCCAATATAATTCAATAGCAACGTTTAAAATTATGGTCACAACCGTTGATGCAGTCACAGGGTAAATTGTCTTTCATAAATAAGATGAGGCCATGCAATTACTTATATCTGTGAGTTATCACATTTCACACGACAGCTGCAGTCGATGGAGCTCGAAGATCGTTGGGAAACGATGTATAGGCACATACAATGTAGATATAGACCTACACACACACACATATATATATATATATATATATATATATATATATATATATATATATATATATATATATATAGCGAAGCATGTCAATGTCAAAGTCAACCGTTTCTTTACCAGCTTTCGATCATAGCTGCTTCTCCTTCTAAAAGCTTAGTACTTTATTCTTTCACTTATTAAAGTTCAGTTTCATTGCGTTTCCTACTGCACAGCGAGTTCCATATTTTTGATTATAATCTTATATATGTAGATCTATAGTTCGCGATTGTGTGTTACAGTATAGTGCAAAAGATTCATCGCCATGCATTGAAATTATTCTGAAAGTTGTAAAACATATAATTGCAACCTTTGTTAAATGTATTGCACGTTCCAAAATCCTGGTTCATTTCATCAAGTTTACCTTCAACTAATCATGTGGTACTGGTGTAAATACGCATCATTCAAGTTCGCAAATTACTTCCTGTGATCGCTTTAACTCTCCTAATTGCATAGGTCTAATAGCCTACACGAAAAATCGGGTGATAGAAGCAAGCATGGAAATAGATCTATCTACTTTGAATAGTTAATTAGCTGGAGCATTATAATCAATTTAACTGGATTCATTTGACATTTAAAGCGATAGAAAAGGTCAAATGTCAACTGTACTCTTCCATCTTGTATTTAACTATAGTTGGTCAATATATCGATTTTCCTATCGACACAAACAGAAACGATGTCTCGTGCACATGTGCACTAAATCGAGAGACAACAGAGGTCAGGTAGAACTACGACTCCTTCATGAGGCAATGGCGCCAATTAAACAGCAATTGATGCATAATGATCAACTGCAGTCTGAAAATTCGTACAAAGCATGTCTATGGACAAAACGAATAGCAAACCGAAGCCTTTTAGGCCTACGAGACGAATATAGGAGGGGGCTATTAACTGTATCCGGTTACACGTTGATCTTTCCAAGTTCAAAACTATCTGTCTAGAGTTGAAGTCTGGCTCGTAGAAAAATGATGAAGGGCTGTCCAAAAATAAATACATCGACTAAAGATAAAATGCATGGGTGGAAAGCATAAAACAAGACGACATAATGCGCATGGCCCAAAGAAACAAATGTTTTGGTCAGACTAATTATGACCTTTATTGCTAAGGTACGTTCTGTCTACAGATGACCACAAGAGGATAGCATACATCGTTTCTTACAGGCCACAGACATAATCGATGCATGTTAGGCATATACACGTACAAGTACGTCTTAAAATGTATACGCCGACGAGGAAGCGCATGCAGAATCCCGTCGTCCATTTCTTTCTCAGGTCAAAGGCAAGAATGTTCTGTGAGGAAAATTGTTTCTTCTTCAAATCCATCGGTTTTATTGCACTGCATTCACACAAATCCGCTGCTATCTATTTGCACAAATGATGGAGGAAGGAAGGATAGGACAAATGAGGAAGGAATGATGGGACAAAGGAGGAAGGAATGATGGAACAAATGAGGAAGGAAGGATAGGACAAATGAGGAAGGAAGGATAGGACAAATGAGGGAGGAAGGAAGGATATAGGACAAATGAGGAAGGAAGGATAGGACAAATGAGGAAGGAAAGATGGAACAAATGAGGTATGAAGGAAGGATAGAACAAATGAGGATGGAAGAATAGGACAAATGAGGGAGGAAGAAAGGATATAGGACAAATGAGGAAGCCTGCATGGAGGCTGAGATGTCAGTGTCTAACACGGTTATTGACTATATGGCTATTAGTTGCTATTAGAGTCCCCTACGACCTTGCAACAGGAGCACGGAGTTCTAAATATAATATACAGACCATAATATATTATGTGGGCTGTACAAGTATTCTCCTATAGTTACTACAGATCAAGCACACAGAGCCGTAGTGTTTATAGAAGGTATGTGTTGGCATGCTATTGGACCGACAGGTGGTGATCTGAACACAGAAAATAGGTTATTCACCAGAGATCGACTGATCATGATTATTATACAAGTGTGTCTTCACACAATGCATGGCCATCTGGTTTCAGTGTGAAGAGTGAAGATATCTGTCGGGCAGAGCGGAATTAATTAATTATACGTTAACGCAAATATTCTGAATAATAATTATGCAATCTCCAAAAGTCTGGTTCCCTTGCACCACTGAAATGGCAATAGACTACTTAATAAAAAATGATCCAAGTCCGATTTTGCTATTTACATGTATAATTAATTTCAGCAAACTTGGTAAATTCAGTTTGAAAGTATTATTTACCAGTGATATGGGTCATAAGCATTAAATTTTTATTGCAAATCTAGACACAGATAGCTTTACAGACGAAATTTGTTTACACTGCATGTGCGGATATGTTAGCTTTGTGACATAGTCTATAGACAGTAATACCATGCATGCATACATATAAAATACCAGTATTGCCTTTGGCATGTTTCGACTATCGGTCACAGCAGCGTTTATAATGGCGAGTTAAGATTTTAAAAGTTGCAAAAATTTCCTTAATTTACCGTTAAATATTCATTTACAGACGACTCGAGCATTTCTTGTATTATTATTCTGATCATATAATTATTCTAATCCATGTTTTCTGTTTAATAAATTTGTGTCAGAAACTCTGTTAAGGAATTCAAATGTAGGCTTAATATCAATAAAATAATAATTTTCTGTGGCAGTTTAATGGGAAATTGATAAATGTATGCCACCTGAACCAGATGTTGACGTGTATTATATATAATTATAAGACCGATCTAAAAGAATCGATGTTCGTAACAAGACTGCACTCACATTTAGGGTTCAAACATCTACGCCGTTGCGGCTCCAATTATGGACTATGTACCGGTAAACCTTCATGCTGTGTTTGATGAATAGGCATTCATTTATATGGCGCCATAAAACAGAAACGTTCGTTGGACATGACTGAACAAGAGAACAGTCGAAAAGAATGTCTGAACACTGTGAACAGCCAACCGATTTTAAAATAGAGACATAGAAAGGAAGAGGTCACATAGACGAGAAAAAGCAATAGTATGGAAAGTACATGTATAGCAATACACTGACACAACGAAGGAATTTCTGGAAAAGACAAAAAAGGTCGCCGCTCGCAAAGTATTAATTTCCTGATCACCCAGACTAAGAGACTATATATACACGGTTATACAGTCGGCAAAAGACTGAAACATCGAATGAAAATCAGCATATCTTCCTTCTCCTCCGGTCTGCAGCTTTGTTGCAACTATGAATCGTCTTGTCTGCATCCGGATTATTTTATTCCGCCCACGGTGTACTATGTCTACCTCCGATTGCAACCAGTCTGTGCGTGACTCGCTTGCTGATTAATTAGTTATTGTCTGCAGCTTAGTACATGTAGTCTATCATTAGTTTCTACAACGATACAAAAAAGTTTTACGGTCTTAAAATGACCAACAGCACATTTGGTCGAATTATATGACATGGATTAGTTCGGCAGAAATTAATTCCACGCCCTCGTCTTGCAGATTTTATTTCGCTACAAACGCACCGGGTTAATGTGGTGCTAATTTCATTGTGCACATGTGCTTAGGTCGATAACGGGACTTTGCAGGCGATCGTGTCATATCATTGCGCGTGAAGGCTTAATTAGGCCTATAATAATCCTGCAATAATTATTATATTGACTGACTGAAATCCGAGCGTTAAAGAGTTGCATAAGACAGAGAAGCATGTATATAACATTGTACATGTATATTGTATATAATAACTGAATAATAGTGATAGGCCTATAATACCTTAATAGTAGGGCCTACAACACCGCAACTGTCAACTGATTAATAAGTGTACTGCCTTCCCTCCAAAGCTCAGAAAAGCACACCAGAACTTGCACGGCAGAACATGCGTAGCACTGTACGGTAGCAGTGAGCAATCGTGAGCTAACGACTTCGTAATCACAATCGTACTCTCCAAATGTATAGAGCGACACTTGAAAGCCAAGTGCAGGGCACGAGCTTATTCACGAGCGCTCAAGGTCCTCAGACTCCTCCCACAGTGACTGTTTTGAACGAGATTTGAACCCGTGTAGGCCTACCCGCGGTGTAACAAGCATAGCACTTTAGCTAATCGGCCACCGTACTCCAAGATCTCCGTCTTCATCACACACACACTCACTCACTCACACACACACACACACACTCACACACACACACACACACACAACAACAACAACAACAACAACAACGCCTGATGTTTATTAATTTTACCGTGCATCATGCGCTCGTAGCATTATAGCATCGACACTGGAAGTCAATTACTTCTATATATAAGCCAAACACATGCCAACAGTCCACCAGACGACACGCACCGGACAAAGAAACATACAGTAGACAGTATATGCACTGTAATGACAGTGCATATACTGTATACATGCAGACACATGGCAGATGTCATGCAACTCAAACCGATTCAGCGTGCTCAACAAAATCACAGAATTCGACAGAGTGTTAATAACTAACGTGACGAGTAAACAGCATTACAAAATATAGTGAAGATATCTTACCTACACACATCGTGCTCCTAGAACTATAAGGCTCTGTGTCCACTTTACAAAATTGGTGTAAGTCTAATGCTATCTACAATTTATATTCGTTATCAGGGCATGGCCACTGTCCGGAGCAGTCGAGCTAAACTGGAAGCGCTTTCTTTAGCGCCTTTAAGAGTAATATTATCCATAGCTCCATATCGAAAAATTTACACAGTATTATAGAACTATACAAGTCCCCATTATTTACTGTCCAGGCAATAACCCGTAGATCTAATCTCATTGAGAAAGTCCAAATGCCGCCAATCAACCATTTAAAGAAAAGATTACTAGAAGAGCGCAAACAAAGTCGCATTAAAAACCTGAACGACCAAAATTGTCAAACGAAATTCGCATGTGAATAATGTAATGTAATGTAATGTAATGTAGGGCCTAAATCTCCGAGAATTTCTCAGCGTCCACAAAGCCACGTCAGAGAGACTGCAGCTTGTTTCCCCCGGCGCTAACCTCATGTGAAGAACTGACTGATCAAAAGTGATCATCACGAGAAAGACGCAGTTTACCTTAACTATACGTTTGCAGTCGATCATAAAAATTATAATATAGTGTACTACAGAAAAACTCAACAAAAATATCGCGCCTAAAGAAAAGAGACTGATACATTATGCCTTTGCTCTCGTGATCATCGCTAATAGGAGCTTAAAATTAGGACGATCGGATACAGTTCAAAGGCAGCTTATGCATTTTGATTTTAAAAAACCGAGCGCTTTCACAAAACAGACAAAAGCACTTAACAGAAACATTAGAAACGCATTCCATTGTCCACATATTATCTCAAATAGACCCTCCCCCCACAGACGGCTGCAGGGAATTGGGAAACAATTGCGAGAGAAAGACGGTAAAGCTCTTGCCATATTCTGTCGGATACAACGTGTGCACAAAGGGTTTATTACCTACACAGCGGTTTATATTACCTTGGCTGCATTGGAACGACCTATAGTCACCGCTACATTGGGAGAAACGGCGTAAATCAAGACTTATAAATTATTCAGACGTCTGATTAGCAAACGGTCGCCCGCTAGATAGGTGGCGCAGCTCTTCCGGTGGGTACTCACGTCTCTATACGCGGTGGTCGTCTAAGGGTCGTCTCTCCCACCCTCCCCACTTCGTGTGCCAAAAGTCGATAACGCTTAAGTGCAATTATCTTTCATGCACGAGCTACCGTAATCTGCTTCCGTAATGATGCTGTTGCGTGCGCGTAAGAATGTCATCGATGCTATTAGCCTCAGATAAAGCAGCATCGTGGTTTTGCGAAGTATATGGTAGTCTTAAATTTGCCACGAATCTTGGCACACGACCAAACCCTCATCGCCACGTGAAAACCGACATTTGGTATCGCTGTTGACGTTTAGCCGCACATTATTAAAACATAATCTACTCTAATAGTTAGGCGATTATAATTTTATCAGCATGCGTAGGCCTATCATCCACACACCGCAGAGAAAGCTTTCACAATAATTATTATTTTCTCTAGAGATTTACTTTCTTATAATCGAACTGCTTGTTCTGCGCTAAAGATGAAGTTCAAACATTGAAATTGACAGTGAAGTGCCGCTACATGACAATCACTTTTTACTCTTGGATACTTTAGTCGATATAATTTATCGAATATGATCTTAAAACCCATATATACTAATATTATTCTTTCCACGCGTAGGCCTACTTCTAGCCACTTTAGTCTTTATGGTTTATTCTGGCCTAATGTAATCGAAAGCTAGTTTCTCTCTTATGGACGGTCACGAGCACCTATAGATGTACCGTATCCAGAATAGATCCCTATTGCACAGGTATACGCCCTATAAATTATTGCTTACTTATGGTAGTCTTCTTCATAGTGACAGTCAATCCAGAACTAATGTGGTCTATAGCCTATAGGTCTGACTTATGGCCTCTCCGATGGACAGTCACGTGCACTTTATAGCCGTAATAGAACCAGTAAAGTAATTTTACTAATTTTAGAAACCACTGCCATGTATATTCTGTGTGGAACCGTTTTCCAAAATACGAAATTTGAATGGAGAACGCATATTTCCATGATGTCAATAGAAACTCGCAGAATAAAAAATGCGTTAGAAGCGATGAGACGAATGACACACTACACGGTGGAATATCGGATGATAGGTGAGAAACAGCATCTGCCGTCGACCGAATTATGTCGTTTCTTGCGCTGAAGAAAACGCCCTCCGTGAACTCCATAATACCTCAAGGTCTCGTTGTACTAAGTAGGTTTCTGGGCTGTGGTGGCGTAGCTATAAAACAGCTATCGCACAAAACTTATGAGCGACGAGTCTGGTTCGACTCAACCTCTAAACTGGAGCCATAGAGTCAAAACAAGTCAACGAATCCAATGCATCAGCAGCAGCAGCAGCAGCAGCAGCAACAGCAACAGCAGTAGGTGATGGAGAAGGAAGAAGAATTCCAGAGATAAAGACACGTGTCACTTCCGTTTCTTCGGACGTGAATCGATTTTCCCGAAATATAGACTGTAAGCTTAGGCATGTATTATAGATTTACCAACAGTCGTACATACCGCTGGCTGCATGTACAATTGTACATGTACAAATGTACACGTATACAGTTATTAATATACCAGAGTTTTTAACACGCGATCATAATATGTTTGCTGCACCGAATGTAGCAGATATAACATAACATAACATAACATATGCTTTTATTGCTCCCAAGAACAAAACATGTTTCGCACCCAGGTTGCATTGTTTAGCATTGGCCGCATATACTTGCGAACAGCGAACAGCAACTAAAAGCGAATAATGTGTTAAAAAATCTGCAGTTGATCCACAGCAGACATGTAGGCGCCATATAAAGCCACGCGTGTCACTTACCCGACTTCTAGAAAGCTATAGGGTCATGCGTAACCATGGCAACGTACCACGGGAACTCGGTCGCCATCAGTTCTGCGATCTAGACAGCCCAGTCCCTTCTTGCCTGCAGTCGCCATGACACCGCGGCGAACCCTGTCCTATGTATTGCACAGCTGCAGCAGCAGCAGCAGCAGCAGCAGCAGCAGCTCTCAGATGCACCGAGCTCCTCTGGGGTTTAAGTCAGTGGGAACGGCGGTTCGCCGTAGTTTAAGCCGTCTAAAGTCCGGCTTTTCTCCAACAGCCATCTTAGGTACATTTATCAGAGGAAGGCAACGTTAATCATGTCCGTCAGTACAGACATGCCTGGCGTCGCTAGACCGAAGCTCTGGACAGGAATGGACGAAGATATACTGTGGCCACAGTGACCACATTATGCTAAAACAGTGTATGTCTGCCTGTCTGGTCGTTTATCTGTCTGTCTGCCTGCCTGTTTGCCTGTGTATATGTATGCGTGTATGTATGTATGTATGTATGTATGTATGTATGTATGTATGTATGTATGTATGTATGTATGTATGTATGTATGTATGTATGTGTGTATGTATGTATGTATGTATGTATTGTATGTATGTACATTGTATGTATGTAGGTATGTATGTATGTATGTATGTATGTATGTATGTATGTATGTATGTATGTATGTATGTATGTATGTATGTATGTATGTATGCATGCATGCATGCATGCATGTTGTGTGTGTGTATGTATGTATGTATGTATGTATGTATGTATGTATGTATGTATGTATGTATGTATGTATGTATGTATGTATGTATGTATGTATGTATTTATGTATGTATGTATGTATGTATGTATGTATGTATGTATGTATGTATGTATGTATGTATGTATGTATGTATGTATGTATGTATGTATGCATGTATGTATGTATGTATGCATGTCTATCTGTCTGTCTGTCTGTCTGTCTGTCTGTCTGTCTGTCTGTCTGCCTGTCTGTCTATCTGTTCGGCAACAAAAAACATAATGACCATCGGCGTGTACACAGAACTGCCGAACATCTGTGTTCGTCTGATATGTAGCGAGATAAGTCTCGCTCATTTTATCTCAGCATGTCATGATATTGCGCCATTAAATCTCCATAATGCACGGGCAATAACAACGGACTGACATTTTTCGATTGTTTATGCGATACGCAGCGTGTCTTTTTGTTGGCTGTATAAAACAGCGTCTCTCTCATGCTGTTCATCCATATTCACGTTATTGGTTAATTCGCCGAGTTTGTTCGGACAAATTGCTCGTGCCATCAGTAATTAAGTATAAAGGCTAAGTAATCACATTTGTTATTTGTTTTCGGTCGCTTGTCCATTTACAGCCTCATGCACAATAGCAAACTAAAAGCATGTATGTAATGCCTCAAAATAGTGTATACATGGCAAGTTAGAATGCCCATGCGTTTTTATATCTAGACTATATATGCTGTTATGTTCTTTAAAGTTGAAAGCAAATGGAAAGGAGTTCTAGGGGAAGGCTGATATGTTTCTTTTAGAAGAAATTAGAGGCCCCAAAACATATGAAACGACTTTTATCGCGTTTGATTGTAGGTTACAAAAGAAAAGAAGAGATATTGCCTGCAGCAACCAAACAATACATGCAATGTCATGCATGCATGATTATTGGCGACTAGAAACAAAATCTCAACATTTTCAACTGATCTTGGTGTTCATCGTTTAAAGTTTTAAACGACATCCTCATCGCTTTCAGAGCAAGTCCTCGCAGTGAATCGTATATTATAGGTCCGGTTAAAATTTAATATCGTGCGTTGTGCCACATCATACATGATAACTCCAGTCACTCAGATAGGCTTCGTATCCTTTACTACTCAGTCGCTGATTTTTCAGTATCATATATACTGGACAAATCGGACTCTATATCATCATTGCAACGGTCATCAGGGCGCCCAAAATGAGGCTCACCCTCAGTGGACTGTCTACCCCACAGGAATTCAAACGCACATATGTAAATCGTAGCCTGAAAATGGGCATCACCAATTAACTAAAACTTTCCCATTATTTGAAATGGCTTGCTGTGTCAGTCATTATGATGAATAATTGAATAGGCTAGTCTATAGATCTATTTAGTTTTTATCTATTGTTTTCATTTTTGTATAACAGACGACAAACGACGCGTTGTTTGGCACCCTTAGTAACGTCACAAATCAATGTATTTTGTACATGTTGTTTTAAACAAGTGAATCATTCTGCAGAAAAATAGTTTCATGAAAAGCATTTCCTTGACTGCAGTGCTTCTCGAAGTTCTCGTTACTTATTGATCAACACCCGTATGTTGCAATATCTCCGACTATTAGCCTAAGTCATTGCTATTTTGGCAGAGTTATGCATGCACTTTTTAAATGTTGCATCTGTTTAACTGTTTCACTTTGATTACAATAAAATGTGTGGTTATGGTTATCACTAGAACTGGGATCTGTGTCGATTTAGTCAGTTTCGTGATCAACATGAAAATTATGGCCATCATTTGCATGGGAGATTTGAAAGCCACTGAACTGAAACACGGGTGTAGGACACTGTTTCACTAAATATGATAAAATTAATCACTTGCTCATGCAAGTTGTCGGGAATAATCATCAGGAGAGTTTGACAGATCATAAGCTTGAGTCTTTGTTCTTTCCAATCCTTTTCACGACCGACAGACGAACCGACGACCGACGGGCATCAGGGTAATATATATAAGAATGGACGAACTCACGAGTGATAGGTATAGGCCTATCTTCTTTTCTAAAGATATCGGATGCAACGGTGGCACTTTGATCAGGCTGAGAGGCGTTCAATTGTTCGGTTCTTTTCTTGTCCTAGTACACTCACGAAACACATGCATTCAACATCGCAATGTCGTCGCAGCTTCTTCTGCTTCCGATGCCATTGAACTTCATAGAATTCTGCAACTGAGTATACACTGATCAAGGCGGCTCATCGCAAACAGTGGATTTACAAGCCTAGACACGTCGTAAGTTTCTCTTCAACTGGCACTTTGCTAATTTGCAATTGAGGAGCGGACTACGAGATGTGCAGTTCAGAATGGATTCTGCTCAACACGTGTTCAACCGGCTGCAATGCATGATTATCACATTTGAATCATCTCAAATTCTCAATGCATAGCCTAGGCTACTACTGCATAGGTCTATACTCTATAGCTAGTCATCCGAACTGTATCAGGTCCAATCTACCGCGGTTCGGGTGACGCCAGGAACCACCTGAGAAGTTTCTGTTGAAGTGGCGCTATATAAATTCATGATCACAATGATTATGAAAGTCGGCGTTCCTAACCAATGTAACAAACCGGAACCACGTGACACGTGCTCATCTCTGTCTAATCTCAACAGTGAAAAATCTGGAAAATGTCCGCAACAGCGTCAAAATTATGTCCATAAAAACTGTTGCGCCGTGTGCCTATAGCATGCATTTATCTGGACATAATCGATACAGTTGTGGACACGTTCTTAGTTAAGGTGCACAGAATTTGAACAGATGAACACTGTATGCCTACAGTTCCGGTGTCATGACAATTATCAAATACACTGGCCAGTCAGCATGAGAAATAAGCACATGCACGAGTTTGTTACCACATGTTGTATTGCTACCACATGTTGTATTGCTACCACATGTTGTATTGCTACCACATGTTGTATTGCTACCACATGTTGTATTGCTACCACATGTTGTATTGCTACCACATGTTGTATTGCTACCACATGTTGTATTGCTACCGATATAATATTATGTGATGATCATTTTAAAGTTTAAACGATAGACCATGGTCAACATGTAGCCTATGATCTGAAAGACTTACAACAGTTAACGATGCACAGGTCTGCATACCATCGATTATGCATAAACAATAAACATTGATGCATATACAATTTTTATACATATTATATATGCATAGCTGTATACATAATTAGGCCACATGCATAAATCTTTATGCAAACTGTTCTGGAGTCATTGATATAAATAAGTCTTTGTATTATAGCCAAATATAATACATTTGTTGGCCTATACGTCGTCGTGGGAGGACAGCTTGCAATAGGTTATAGTTGTCTGCTTATTTTTGATGCAATTAAGATAATATTTCTCTCTGGAACAGCTCTATAAGAATAATGGTTGATCTGATCCCAATCTAGCTTTGGCATTTTTTGATAAATGATAAGTGCATTTTTGCAAGAAGTCGATAATTATGAGTCTATAAGAGTTATTGTTCTGAATAAACGCGTATCCTCCACACACTTCGATTCCCTGCAGTAGGAAGCTTCTGACTTCCCACATCTGTAGAGGATCGATTCGAACGAACTGCATAGTAAAACGGAAAAGATTATAAGCAACCTATTGATGGAAGCAGTAATTCTAATGAACAAGAAAACAGATGGTAGAAATTCCACAACCCGACGCCCAACTTAATTCTTACTGCATTCAATGCAAACGTTCAAGTCGTTATTAATTCAACGTCTAATCCCAAGACCCGAATTAATGTCGGTCAAATCCAATGATTGACCGCCGCACCACAAGTTTCTACTCCTAAACTTCACATTTCTATAGCGCTATTTTTAAGGCTAAGCGAAGGACACAAAAGGCTTTCGTGCAGCAATATTTCGGTTGTAGATCATTGTACGATATGACTACAGTAGTGTACACTGTACAGCATAATATAGCAGGGCATGATAAAGAAGAGCAAGAAAATAGATCTAGAAACCATGCTATTCGAATGAGCCTATTATTCGTTCAGTCGGCCCTTGTCGAAATAGACCTGGAGCGATAAATCTGATTTAAGTGACACCTCCTCCCAACCATCCAGCAGCGTCTCTGAGGCTGCAGCAGCTTCAGCTTCAGCTTCAGCAACAGGGATTGCATGCAGCTGCGATTCACGAACGTAGATCTTCATGCGAATTGCAGAATAAGCTGCTTCTATAATCATGTGTGCACCCACTGTAGCGTTCTCCCTTTTTATCTGCATGTGTGTCAGTATAATTATGTCTCTTACAGTGGCTTTCTGCATGTGTCTGTCGTCCTGACCGCATATCCGTTAATTTCCGTTGATACACCAATTTCAGACCTTAGTTATGAAGGAGTGCATTGTATACGCTTTCCAGTTGAATAAGGACTCCTTCATGCCAGACTCATTCGAGTTGGCATAATTACTACGTGCTGTATGCAGTGTATGCAGTGTAGGCTATGCGTGTTTGTATGTAGGATTTGCATGTATGTGTGACTATGTTTATTCTTTATGGTGACCCTAATTGTTAGTGGAACTTCGACCCGTTTAGGAATCTCCCTTTGAGTCAACATTGTATTTTTTAAATAATACGTCTGTTGAACTGCTTTGCCTTGGGTTTCAATTAAGAAAGCGTGGCTAGGGTTATGTGTGCTTGAAGGCGTAAGAGCATTTGGACACTTATATAATTATCGCGTTTTAGGAATCTCACACGATGGATGACGTTGTCACATTGCTATCTAACAGATATGAAAAAAACTGCTTCTGAATAATTATGAGTTGAGAATTATCTTTTCATACCTATTTGTGTGTCGGTTAATTTCTCTAATTGCGTATGGAAGACTGAGCTTATTCCCTGAAGGCGGTTGAATGAACTTCTGGGTGGCTTAGTCTGGCCAGACTTAACAGGAAATCTTTTACAGACTTCATCGGCATCTCAATTCTGCTTCCGTGCACGAAACATCTAGTCATTTTACACCAATCCTAAAATAACACACATGCTTCTGGTTTCCCGGCCTGCCTCAACTGTATTGTTCTCAGAGCTATAATAGATCTACATGTATTGTTCTCAGAGCTATAATAACTATGGCTCAGTCCATATGGATTATTGTGCTAATATGCATTCTCATAAATCGACTTTTGCTCAAGGCCGCATAGTCAGGATTTTGTGTGTGTGTGGGGGGGGGGTGTTTACTCGAACCTGAGCAAGCCGAAAAGCAACTGAATAAACCGACTAAATCACCTTTCACATCGTCGTCATCATCATCATCATCATCGTCGTCGTCGTGGTTGTCATCGTCATCATCATCGTCGTAGTCATCATCCTCATCACAATTAGATCGTCGTGATCTGATACATTGCAAAAGTTCACATAGAAATAAAAGTTTCAGAATTTAATCCCCTCTTGGTTCTTACATCGTGCGTTAGTAAAAGCATTGTTTCATTTTTACATTAAATCACCCCTAAATACGGCCTTTCTTCTGCTTGCAGATCGATTCGCCCAAAAAGCATATCACTTCTAGTCCAGGCTTTCTAACTCTTCCTATGGTATGCATCATGCATGTGCGATTGTATATTTTGCTGGGTTAGTTTTGGCTTGCAGAGCTCGACTAAAACCGATCAGTTACAAACATCCGCTCTTATACCATGAACTGCTCTCCTCCTATCCGATGATTATTCTCCAGGGATTTCGACCATTTTGATCCAAGGCTGCATGAGTTTACAATATATATATATATATAGTTTATATATATATATATAGTTTACAATATATCGGTTTCACTCGGCAGAGATCTGCGATTGCTTTCTAATGCATTTCTGCTGTGAAGGGAGTCGCATGAGTCACAACAATAATATTAATATATCACGTGATGTGAGAGCAATTTGATAGGCCTAGTGGATGGTATGCAAATGCCCACCCACAGTTTGCAGGATAGACTATATATAGATCTACATATAATTATATATATATATATATATATATATACAGTCTATCCTGCTTTCTGCGATTATATAGTCAATGAAGCAACGATGAAGCTAACAACGCAGCCGGCCAATAAAGAAATCAACCCTCAAAGGCTTTTGATGTTGAATTGAAACTGATGCTATTAGCAAGAGGAATTGAATTGAAATTTAACATTGGATTTGGTCCGTGCTGGAATCTTTGATGTGAGAGTCAAAAGAAGCTTCCTACTCGGATTCGAACCGTATAGGATTCGTGTTCGGTTAGAAGCGACTCTTAGAAGAAGTATATAGTCTACATGTATGCTGCATGGAACTTCGACTGTTTAACGCAGATGAGAATTGTAGTGGATGAAATGTAATGCCCATTTAATTTTAGTTGCAGGTATAAAATCAGCAAATTGTTCATTCTAGAACAGAACCTACATGTAGTATAGGTCTACTTCGATAAAAGAGAATGCGAGAGTGAGTCATTCAAAGGAGAATGCGAGAGTGAGCCATTCAAAGGAGAATGCGAGAGTGAGCCATTCAAAGGAGAATGCGAGAGTGAGCCATTCAAAGGAGAATGCGAGAGTGAGCCATTCAAAGGAGAAAGCGAGACAAATAACACAAGGAGAGAGGAAAGGGAGGAGGGCTGGAGAAGAAAGGAGGAGGAGGTGGTCGTGGTTGGAACAGTAGAGGTGCAAACAGACAATAAGAAAGTAGGCAACGCAAAGAAAAGCGGGAGAAGGAAGAGGAGAGAAGCAGAGAAGCAGAGACATGAAACGAGAAGAAAGAAAAGCCGGATGGAGACGAATAGAGATCAAATCAAATCAAATCAAATCAATCAATTTTATTGGTCCGTTTATAACACCAACAACATTAATCAATCCAAAAACTTAATTAGTTAACATAAAATATGACGAGAAGGATCATCTAATATATGGAGGCAGATGGAGATCAGAAAGAAAGAAGAGGATAAGGGGAAAGAAATAAGCGACAGAGGACAAAATGGAAGACAAGACTGAAGCAGGAAAGTGAGGGAGAGAAGAAGAGAATAAATGGAAAGGGAGTAAGGGAAGGAGTAAGGGAAGGAGTATGGGAGGGGTATGGGAAGAAGTATGGGAGGAGTATGGGAAGGAGTGTGGGAGGAGTAAGGGAAGGAGTATGGGAGGAGTAAGGGAAGGAGTATGAAAGGAGTAATGGAAGGAGTAAGGGAGGAGTATGGGAAAAAGTATGGGAGGAGTATGGGAAGGAGTATGGGAGGAGTAAGGGAAGGAGTGTGGGAGGAGTATGGGAAGAAGTAAGGGAGGAGTATGGGAAGGAGTATGGGAGGAGTATGGGAAGGAGTATGGGAGGAGTAAGGGAAGGAGTATGGGAGGAGTAAGGGAAGGAGTATGGGAGGAGTAAGGGAAGGAGTATGAAAGGAGTAATGGAAGGAGTAAGGGAGGAGTATGGAAAGGAGTATGGGAGGAGTAAGGGAAGGAGTATGGGAGGAGTAAGGGAAGGAGTATGGGAGGAGTATGGGAAGGAGTGTGGGAGGAGTATGGGAAGTAGTATGGGAGGAGTAAGGGAAGGAGTATGGGAGGAGTAAGGGAAGGAGTATGGGAGGAGTAAGGGAAGGAGTATGGGAGGAGTAAGGGAAGGAGTATGAGAGGAGTATGGGAAGGAGTATGGGAGAGGGGTTATAGTATTTCGACGTTTCCCACTGTCGTCTGTCGTATAGGTTGTCGAACTGGAACGGTACGTCTATTGGGCGTAGTCTACGCAAAAATTGATTTCATATATTGACTTAGAAGCGAGTTGCTCAGAGCAACGGAAGACAATATTAGTCGCCTTCATTATTATTATGCGTCGACGACGAGGATTATACGAGTAACGGTCGTTTGATTGCGCTGCTTCATTCGATTATTTGGGCGTCGTCTATGGATGGATCGGGTGTGGCTCGGTATATACGCCAGGGATTAGAGCAGCAAGGACTGCAGGCGAAACAAGTGCAATTTCGATCGA
Organism: Lumbricus rubellus; assembly: GCA_945859605.1. Lineage (NCBI taxonomy): Eukaryota > Metazoa > Annelida > Clitellata > Crassiclitellata > Lumbricidae > Lumbricus > Lumbricus rubellus. The sequence goes on from OX243813.1 coordinate 19,908,049, forward strand.
ATAATTAGCATAATAATATTCATGAGGTCTTTGTTTAAGTTGATTGAAAATCATTAATTTTCTGTCGCGTCCTCAGTTAGTGCAGGTGAACCTTTTAGAGTACAGAGCATAGTGGCGCCAGCTAAACAATTTCAGCATGCAGGTAGCGTCAGGGTCATTGGAGTTATTCAGCAGGTCGAAGAAAATGAATGTATACAACATAGTCGAAGAAAATTATTTTTGGCCGGTTAGGTTATAAGGCAAGTCAAGAGTAGAATAGACAAGTCAAATGGTCTGCCGCGACCTACATGCATGGTATCGCCACCACTGCTTTTAGAGACTATGGCAGCTTAGACTCCGTCTGTTCAGAGACGACTTGTAGGTCAAGACCAATCAATAAGAGATTAGGTTAGGTTGGCAGCAAAGCGAAGCCCAGCTTACGCCTAAGATACAGAGGAAGGAGAAATTATATAGCGCTTTAGTGAGTTTATTCGCCAGGTTATAATCGAAGACATGTAATTACATTTCAGTCATTTCCTTACATTCAGGGTTGACCAGTGTGAGGCAATCGGTGACTAACTCAGCTACACTTTCATATATATGACCAGACGACTATCACCCCCACCCCACCCGCATGTCACTGATCTGCCTCGCGACAGTCTACACACGATAGTGACTATAGTACACAGGCCGCTTGCTTGTCAGAGAATCCCCTATATACAAACTCTGCTTGATAATTTTCAAAATACTGAATAATTCTGTGCCAGATTTCGTTCTCTGACGTTCTACCACCACCACCACCACCACCACCACCACCACCACCACCACCACCACCACCACCACCACCACCACCACCACCACCACCACCACCACCACCACCACCACCACCACCACCACCACCACCACCATCACCTTGTAATGAATGTATAGCCTTGCAATGAATGAGTAACTCTGTAATGAATGTGTAGGCTTGCAATGAATATGTACGGTAACCCTGTAATGAATGTGTAACCTTATGTTTAATGTGTAACCGTGTAATGAATGTGTAACAGTGTAACGAATGTGCAACATTGTAATGAATGTGTAACGATGTAATGAATGTGTAACATTGTAGTGAATGTGTAACGATGTAATGAATGTGTAACGATGTAATGAATGTGTAACGATGTAATGAATGTGTAACGTTGTAATGAATGTGTAGCGTTATATTTAATGTGCAACGTTGTAATGAATGTGTAATCATGTAATGAACGTGTAGGCTTTTAATGAATGTGTAACGATGTAATGAATGTGTAATCATGTAATGAACGTGTAGGCTTTCAATGAATGTGTAACGTTGTAATGAATGTGTAAAGTTGTAATGAATGTACAACGTTGTAATGAATGCGTAACGTTGTAATGAATGTGTAACGTTGTAATGAATGTGTAATCATGTAACAAATGCGTAACGTTGTCATGCATAAAATGTAAGCATGTGTCTCTTGATGTCATCGTCTGCTGTAATGGGTGCACAGCACAACAGTTGATCAGCAGCAACCAGTGGGGCCAGCGAGAGCGGCGCACTAGTCATCGGCGGGGCGGCGAGTTGCCCACCGCAGCGGTGGCGGCGTCGGCTGTGGCGGCGGTCGGCCGACGTCAGCCGCTGCTGTCGAGCTGGACCGATTTTGTCACCGGCCCCCATAGGGGCTTGCATGCTGCGGCCGCTCGTAGAACGAACTCTATCGATTTCGAAATCCTAATGGGAGTAGGAGCTAAATAAAGGAACATAGAGCTGTAGTGTCAAAATGGTTTTGGATTGGAATCCATTGACGCGCTTCCCCTGCGTATATATCCCGAATCACCCAGAATGCATCGTTCGAGAGAAGGACACGAGTTGCTATGGTGATGCATCTGATAGGCTCTGTGTGTATACGGGATCAAGACAATTACTATATATAGCGTCTTTTACGTAGGCTATACGTCTCACAACGCACTGCATGCGCTAGTATAAACTACATTAAAGTCACTAAAAACAAAGTTAGTCACTAAGTGAATTGTGCTCAGAGATCCAGAAGAGTGAACTCCCTCAAACATGTAGATCTCAATCGATAGCTCATCCAGATCTGACAGTTTTACACCGTTTTCGCACTGCTCTGCATGGACTACTAGTGCGTACTCAGTGTTACTCAGTGTTACTCAGTGTTATGGAAGATGAACGTTGGTGTAAATGTAATGACGTTGAAGTTCAATTCGATTAAATTATCTCTCGCATCACGACTCAGTGAATATATGATATTATAACAGATAAAAATCATCGTTCATCAGCTACTCACGACGCCCTCTTCTCTACAGTTTCAAGCATGTTCCGCTGGTAGAAAAATTTCCGTGAGATGCTCAGTGAGAGGTGCATGGACCAACCTTCGTGTATATAGGCTATACTCTGAAGTGACTGATGGCTTGTATGCTCCTACTGTGATGTTGATCGTGCGTATGGTGTATCATTCAGTGCCTACAGTGTAGAACAAGAAGTGCCTGGACGCCCTCACTTTCCCGGCTATGCAAGTCTATATATCATATGTGTCGGGACGGCGTTCAGATTTAAAAATAAGTGCGTGGACGCCGTCCATAACAGTTCCAGTCAGATTTCAAGCTCAGGATGTAAGCAGGTGTCTAAAGTTTAACTCTTAGGTAAGGGCTTTTACGAGTCTCTATATTGATTGCACGTTCTCATGACGTCTTGGTATTCGAGCGATTATAAATAAGAGGCAATAATATTAATAAGAATAGAAGCTGAGGCCTTCAAACTGTAAGTGTATTCGGAAAACGTGACTATAGAAACATAGTGGTCATCACTCACATGACTTGAACATCACTTGGACTATATAGCCTAATACTAATGAAGAGACAGAGGTTATAAAATTGTAGACAGTTCACATGAGGTTACGTCACAAGTATTAATGGAAAAGGTGATTTCCATAATTTCCGGCATCGTATACGGAAAATGTAATGGCTGGCAATTGTATTCGAAGAACAACGAAGCGGAAAAGACGGTCGATCGGAATGAATATGGATGAGAGGATCGAGGTGGACGAGGAGGAGGAGGATCGAGAAGGAGGAAGAGGACGAGGAGGAGGACGAGGAGAAGGACGAGGAGGAGGACTAGGAGGAGGATCGAGAAGGAGGAGGAGGACGAGGAGGGGGAGGATCGAGAAGGAGGAGGACGACGAGGAGGAGGACGAGGGCGAAGAGGAGGACGAGGAGGAGGAGGAGGAGAAGGAGGAGGACGACGAGGAGAAGGAGGAGGAGGACGAGGAGGAGGACGAGGAGAAGGAGGAGGACGACGAGGAGGAGGACGAGGAGAAGGAGGAGGACGACGAGGAGGAGGAGGAGGACGAGGAGGGGGAGGACGTGGAGGAGGACGAGGAGGAGGAAGAGGAGGAGCAAACGTGAACCCATCCAATGATTCCCACAGGGGTCATCCTCGACTTCATGCTGAGGATATATGCAATAGTTGGGGGTTGCATTTGTGAAGCACTCCACGAATCTGCTGAGTATTTTGTTGTCCTTCTGATTTTCAGCTTAAGCAGATCATTATTACGATTCGTCTCATTAGATCACATACCGTCCCTGCAGTCCCTCTCTCTCTTCGCCAGCGGATGATTGCATGAGAGAATTGATCGGATTATAGTTGCTGGGTGTTGACGCAACATCGATGTCAAGCTTTAGGCTTCATGTCAACACATACACCATGATGTAATTGATCAGATGGTACTACAGTCATCACTACAGTCACCACTACAGTCATCACTACAGTCATCACTACAGTCATCACTACAGTCACCACTACAGTCACCACTACAGTCATCACTACAGTCACCACTACAGTCACCACTACAGTCATCACTACAGCCACCACTACAGTCTACACCCGCACACCTGAGACGATAATGAACTCTTAACACAGGCATAGGTTTGTTAATTTGAAAGACACACAACGCACATATGCACATGCACATGCTCGGATAGACTAATTAATTACACACGTGTGCATGCACACTTTTTACTTGTGGCGCAGTCCGAGTGGTTTCGCTGCTTGTCTTGAGATGCAGTGTCCACGTTAGATGCTGCGCTATATAATTAATTATAGGCCTATATACGCTTGCTTGTTGCTGTTTAACAACTCTGTGTCATATAGCAAGCTTATAATTAGCGTCGCCCTCCTCCTTTATCCAAGCCTGGGACTGGCACTGACAGAGTGCGGACAGTGGCGGAGTTTCATTCGTCTATAATTATAGGCTTTACGCTAAGTTAATTAATTATTTAATCAGTTGTGTATATTCATTCATTCATTCATTCATTCATTCCGAAAACTTATATAGCGCCTCTTCAAGAAGACTACTCAGAGGCGCTTCCAGCCCAGCCATGGCTAAAAAGATAGGTCTTTATACACACCGCAGGGATCCGCCATTTCAATAATAATATACTCTCCTGTTCTTTATCATGATGAACGACGTGAATACAGGTCGCTCTGCTATTATCGTCTTGTGTCGTTCCCTTGCTTGCTAACTTATGCAAAGGAACTCGTATACATAGGCTACTCTTGTTCAGCATGGGGCCAAGAATGCGGATATAATCAGACACCAGGTCGACGTTGACAAAGTATCATAGTGCACAGAGACAGCGAACTTGGCGCCGCCGCCGACCAGACGGTGCATGGGGACGCTATTTGGGATGGGCTTGATTTATAGTCCGAATACATGCAGGCTTATACGAGGAGCGACTGAAAAACCAGCTATTCTGAACTGCTTGAATGGAAAATATTTGCAAGCGTGCATATACAGTAGTATGCTTGCATGCTTAGATAGACACCAATTGTGATAACCTCCTTGTGATCACCTCCTCCTATCAGTCTCTTCGGAAGCTTCTTCGTATAAGTTCGTGGTAGCATAGGCCTATCCCTAGATAACTGTTTCATCAGCTAAATGGCTAGGTAAAGAATCTACAGACTTTCACTGTTTTGTAACCAACAACGACGACGTGTTTAAGTCTTCTTATTATACTCCAAAATCCGATGTAAAGTAAAACGATCAGCAACAACACAACAATGACTACACTTGCGTTATCATAACAACTACACGACTACTACCTTCATCAGTCTACTCTATCGCAACTCAACAACAACTATTACAGCCTATCTCAACGGCTCTCAACACACAACACTCCTTCTTCACTTCCACTCCCTCCTTGTACACACAACGTACGCTCGTCTAGACATCACGCGCTGTCCAGACAATCACCTGTCCAGACGCCGCGCGCCAATTTGCAGTTGGCCTACCTGCGTCGCTGTACGACAATCGTCGTGCACTGATTAAATTAGCTTACATTACCTCCTTCCTTTCTTTTGAAGAGAGCTAATTAATCTTAAAAATTAGCGAACGTATAATGCTTAAACTAAATACAAACAATTCCTATACTAAATGCAATCACAAAATATCTTATACTACAATCTCGATAAGCAGTCCGCTACTACATTCTACTTTCCCTTCTTATAGTTCAACAGAATGTCAAAATTTTGCAATGATAAAGACCATCGGACTAACTTAGCAGACTTCGACATTGACTCAGTCAAATAAACTAAAGGATTATGGTCAGTGAACACATTAATCTTGGAACCAATAATAATTTCTTTCAATTTGTTTAAAGCCCATATGATTGCATAGGCTTCCTTCTCAATCGTCGCCCATCTCCTCTGGGTATCTGTCAGCTTCTGACTGATAAATGAAACGGAACGTTCTATCCCCTCATCGTCCACTTGTGACAGCAGAGCCCCCACAGCAAAATCACTGCTATCACAGTACAAATTAAATGGTTTGCCAACCTCGAACATGTATAAAATCACATTTGATAAAACAATTTCTTTAAGAGAATCAAAAGACTTCTGGTGGTCCTCAGTCCAAACAATGTTCTCAGGTGTCTGCTTGCTAGTTAAATCTGTTAATGGTTTAGCAATTTCAGCAAAATTACAAATAAATTGTCTGTAAAAACCAAAAAATATCAATCAATTAGTTAGCAAGTGTTAGGATTTTTTGGGTTCATCACCACTTCCTGTTCTACCAATGTACATAATCCAGGTTTGTCCGAAAATCTGTCTGCATAACAGTTCAGCACATCCAGTAGCTGTTTCTGTTGCTCGCTCGTAAGATGTCCGATCTGTTCATAGTCCAATTGCAGCGATTTCTGTGTCGTCTCTGCATGGTCTTCTTTCAATGGTAGCTCTACCACTGATCCGAATTCGTCGTCCTCTTCCACGATGAGACCACACGATAATGTTCTTGCGATGAACTTCCTCATTTTGTTGGCATGGACGATTCGTCGGCCGTTTTCATTCATGTCCACCAGATACGAATACTTGGATCTTCTTTGTAGCACTGTACATGGACCATGCCATCGTGAGATCAATTTATTGGTTGACGTTGGATACAGGACGATGACGTTTTCTCCTGGTTCGAATTCTTTATCCTTGGCCCTCTTGTTGTATTGACTGGCGTATTGTTTTTGCTTTTCCTCTGCACAATTCTCAGCAAATATCAAAGCTTTCTCCATGTCTGCTCTTAAGTTCTTCAGGTACTTTGCTGGTTGTACTCCAATGTTTGGCGGTAGATTTATTTCTTTGGTCCAGCTTTCCTTTAAGATAGTTAATGGTCCTCTTGGCATTTTTCCATACACCAGCAGATATGGTGCCACTCCTGTCGTTGCGTTAGGAACTTCTCTCAATGCCCATACGGTAAACGGAATGATTTTATGCCACTGTCTTGGATTTTCCACAATGACATGATGTACCATCTTCTCGAACGTCTGATTCCATCTCTCAACTAATCCGGCTGCCTCTGGATGCCCTGGTGAATCGAATCGTGGACAGCATCCCATCAATTTCAAAAATTCCCTTGTAAGACTGGCTGTAAAATTCGTGCCTCTGTCGCTGGTGATCACAGACGGCACCCCCACGTCAATGAATAGCTTCATCAAAGCTTCGCACACAGCCTTAGCAGTCAATGACTTCAGCAAAAAGATTGTCGGCCATCTTGTACATGAAACCACTATGCACAAGCAATACTTATGCCCAGCTGCTGACTTCGGTTCTATTGAGCCTACCACGTCCATAGTCATCCGTCGAAATGGAACATCTTCCCTTGGAATTGGTGTAATCGGCACTCGATCCATCACCAAACTTCGTGCCTTCAGCTGACACTTCTCACAGGACTTACAAAATTTCACCACGTCTCGACGCATCTTTGGCCAGACAAAGGACAACTTGATTCTCTCTCGTGTCTTCTCTTCTCCCAAGTGTCCGCCAAATACTGACTCGTGAGCTAATTCCATTACTTGAATTCTTCTCTCTTTCGGTAACACCAACTGGTACACTAGCTGATCCAGCATTTGATGTTTCTTATACATCAATCCATTCACCACGCTAAACTCTGATTCTTTGTCTTCAGCGATCCTCCACCACGATTTCAGTGACTCGTCATTTCTCTGCTGCTCCTCGAATTTCTTCGCATCTTCCAGCTGTCTTTCATCGTTCGAATTCTCTGTGAACAAGTCCCTCATACTTGTCTCCAGTTCAGCGTCGCTTCCGGAATCTTCACCATCATTTCGTTCACATGCAGCCATCTCTTCTTCAGTTTCATTGTTCTCAGATGTTGTTCTTTCGTCATCTTGAATGCTGAGTTCATCTTCGCTGTCCATGTCATCTTCTTGCGAACTTTCGTTTATCGTTTCATCTTCTCCGCCTTCGACTTCTGCTCTCCGACTTTGTGCTCTTGTAGTCACATTCGCTTGTAGTTCCCCTTGCAATACACTCACTGGTGGAATCTCTTTCAATTCTGCAATTATCTCCGGATGTAGCAAGAACTTTTCTCTGTTTTCTTTGCACAGATCCGCTGGAATGCTGGCACACACTAAAGTTAAATATGGCGCGATATTTATTGTCCTGTCCTCTGTCGCTGCTCCTTCGTTACGACCGCTCATCCGCACTTCGATTTTCACCAACTTAGCTGGAATCGGCTCTCCAGCTACACATTGCAAATGAACTCTGCCGATTTCTTCTACTGTCGTTCCTTTCAGTAGTTCCTCGTTGATTACTGGTATCTCGGTCCCCGAGTCAATCAACGCCTCGACTTGCACAGGCTGCCCATCAGTCCCACGTATCTCCACATTTACATGCTGCAACGATATCTTCTTTATGCGTTGACACTCCTCTTTACTTTTTGTTTCTCGACAAATTTCTGCAATGGAAGTAGTCTTTATCGCTTCTTTCTGTATGGTAAACTGCGGCGTACACTTCATTACCGACTTCACTTCTGTTTCACGATCGTCCGATTCTTCAAACTGGTCTGGTGCATTCATCACTTGTATCTGGTTTACTCGAAGATTTTCTGCACTTCTGCTAAAGTTCTTCCTCAGATTTGCCACTCCTGGTGCTTGGCAATGTTTTATTAGGTGTTTGTCAGAATGACAGTTGTGGCAACGTTTCTTTATAAAACTTCTTTGCTCATTGTTCTCCCACTTGTTGTACGGCGTGTATGATGCATTACTTTCTGTTGGGCGTCCCAGCGGCGGAGTTCGATTGTAGGCTTGTCTGTCCCACGTTGACTCTTTCTTATCTTGCCAATACTGCTTTCCAGAATAATTATCTTTCTTTGCATCATTACTCTTGGCTTGGCTTCCGGTGTCTTTGCTATCCTTGTTCCACTTGAATGGCTTTGAGCTATTTCCCATGCTTCAAATTTCGGTTTGTCTTGGAACATCACACCAATCCGATTGTTTACATGTATGTCTGCGAGGTCTGCAACATTACTAGCTTCCAAGCATTCTGTGCCCTCTTTTGCTAAGACGAACTGCAGTGGACCTGGTGGTAAACATTCTTTCAGCTTATCCGCCACTAACAAATCAAACAGCTTCTCGTAGTCTTTGTCCACTCGTCTACTCCGGACATAATAATTCAACAGGTTCTTCAGCCTAGCCGTGAACATCGTATACGTTTCTTCGACTGTCTTCTTGGCATCTGCAAACCTTGACCTGTACTCACGAGCTGTTAACTTGAATTCCTTCAACAAATGCTCTTTCACTGCATCGTATTTATCTAAATTCTCAAATGACAATCGATTCAATACCGTTCGCGCTCTCGGGGTCATCAATGGCAACAACAATTTCACCCAATATTGCTTTTCCACAGCGAAGCTATTGAATGCATTTTCAACTGTTTCAAAATATAATGGCACTTCCATCATATCATACGGCATCTTCGGTAACACATGCTTCATTGCGTCACCTATCTTCTTAATCTTGGACACCATTGTCTCACTTTCTCTGAGCCTAATTTGTTCTGATACTTCCCGGCTCTTACGATCATCTTCGTCTCTCTTCTTCAGTCGATCTTGATCTTCGATTCTCCGCAGTTCTTCCTGTTCTATCTTCTGTTGTAATAGTTCTAACTGCTTTCTGCGTTCTTCCTTTTCAATAGCCATTTCTTTAAGTTGAGCCTCCTTGATAGCAAGTTTCTTTTGTTCTAACTGCATCTGCTCTTCTCTTTCTCTTTCTGCTTTTTCCAAACTGTCTTTTTCAGCTTGCAATTCTTCCTGACGAATTTCTTCTGCTCTCTCCAGTTCTTGTAAACGCATCTTCTCCTTTTCTTCCTCACGAGCCTTTTTGTCTTCGATCTGCTGTTTTCGTATTTCTTCATCGCTTTTTCTTGCTTTTTCGTATTCTATCATTAACTCCATTCTTCGTCGTTCTGCTTCGTCACGATCTATTCTCATTTGTTCTAATTGCATCTGGAACTGCTGCTTCTGCATGTCTATCTCTTGTTGTCGCAATTCTTTCTCTTCCTGTCTGCGCTGCTCTTCTTTCTCTTTCTTTTCTTGTTTACGCTCTTTCTCCTCTTGCCTGCGCCGCTCTTCTTTCTCCTTTTCCTCGTGTCTACGTTGTTCTTCTTTCTCGTTCTCCTCTTGCCTGCGCCGCTCTTCTTTCTCCTTCTCTTCTTGGCGACGTTCTTTCTCTTCCTGTCTACTCATCATCATGAGTTGTAGCAACGCCTCTATAGACATAGGTGGCTGTGGCTTCTCCACTGGCTTCTCCGCAGCGCCTCCGACAGCACCTTCTTCTTCTTCTTTCTTAGCCCAAACCTCGGCTAAATTTCTCATCAAACTTTCCCTCGACATCTGTCCGACTTCTTCTGCATCTAAACCTGCTTCAATTAATAATTTTACTAGTCTCTCCGAAGACATCTTTTTAATAGCTGCTTGCTTTTGCTCCGTAAGTTTCTCCATCTTACTTCTTTACTTTACAGATGCTCGATAAAATAGTAGGCTACTCTTCAAATGTTTGCAATTGACTGACTTCAATTCTTTATGCACACTTCAATAGACAAGCAAGTTTTTCTACCTTGTAGTCGTTGTGTTGTCGTGTCTCACTGACGTACGGATGCTCGATGTATCGTTGCTTCTCCCGTGTGCTCGGCTCCTCGATAAATTCACAGCGTCCGTTCCTCCACAACGTCTGTTGATTGGATAGAATCCCTCCGTTCGTAACTTGGCTCGTTATCTCACCGCAACGACACCAAATGTGATAACCTCCTTGTGATCACCTCCTCCTATTAGTCTCTTCGGAAGCTTCTTCGTATAAGTTCGTGGTAGCATAGGCCTATCCCTAGATAACTGTTTCATTAGCTAAATGGCTAGGTAAAGAATCTACAGACTTTCACTGTTTTGTAACCAACAACGACGACGTGTTTAAGTCTTCTTATTATACTCCAAAATCCGATGTAAAGTAAAACGATCAGCAACAACACAACAATGACTACACTTGCGTTATCATAACAACTACACGACTACTACCTTCATCAGTCTACTCTATCGCAACTCAACAACAACTATTACAGCCTATCTCAACGGCTCTCAACACACAACACTCCTTCTTCACTTCCACTCCCTCCTTGTACACACAACGTACGCTCGTCTAGACATCACGCGCTGTCCAGACAATCACCTGTCCAGACGCCGCGCGCCAATTTGCAGTTGGCCTACCTGCGTCGCTGTACGACAATCGTCGTGCACTGATTAAATTAGCTTACACCAATGTAAGACAAATTGATGGTTGGAATTGATTTAGACCTGGGCACCATCAGCCTCAGGCGAGGGCATTTTTGACAGAATGCATGTTGTTGTGCGGAGTTAATGATATACGAGTTTTCAGTTTCAACTCAATGCATCAATGTTATTTTGTCTTTGAAACCTATATTATGTGCATATCATCCCATGTCATCCATAATTAATTATGCTTAGAAAAACATCCTTATCAGTTATTGGCATCCTCCGGTATCTTGTAATAGGCCTAATTGGTTAACGGTACTTTCAACTAATAGGCCCATGTCTCAAATTCCGTATGATTTTCCGCTTCAGTTTAATTAAAAGGACGTGACATAGAGACAATTGTAGTGTTTAGAAACGCTTTGATAATTAATTAATCTTATTGTGCGCGAATGCTTACTTGGGGAGGGGATTCTAGGGGAATTACAGATGTGATCTGTGTTTATACAAGATAATGTACAGATCCATACGTATACAGGCCTACCGTGTGTACGCTTATGCACCTATGTCAAAGAACATAACGATATGAATGCACATATGCATTATAGAGAAGCAGTGTGGCATATGCAGAGCACATGTTTACAACAGTTCTCTATATCCAAAGCTTGACGCGCTGGCTTGCAAGATAATTCGACGAGGCCGACATTCAGGTGTATAATACTAGCCGAAGTATAGGCGGTTCTTCTTTACCGTTATACCTAACACACAGCAACTGAGGCTTGATTTCTTAGGCCCCGAAGCCTGCGGTCCTGGGTATACGGCCTACACACTGCAGGAGCCGTTGGCTTCTTTATTCTAATAGGTTATTTGTACCCCATGGAAAAACTCAAGGAAGTAGGCCCAGGTCTATTCTCGATGATTTGTTCTGTACGAAGACAATAATTATTAGGCTAACCTATTAAATTAGGCTAACCAATTAAATTAGGCTAACCTATTAAATAGGCCAAAATTAGTGCAACAGAACCGAAAAGCAAGCAGAAGAACGTAGCAACACATGCAGGGTCTTTGCATGAACATCATGATGTTTATACAGACACGAGTATAGGTGTAATATAGTTATCAGTTTACCTGTGTTAGATGCAGTCAGATGATGATGAGGCTGTTGCTGTTGAAGCCGTTCCAGACGACGATCATATCATGTATAGCCTATATAATATATATCCAGAATTAATCACGGGATGTGTCCGACAGAGAATATCCTAGAAGGATGAGGATGACGACGACGATGATGAGGATGAGGATGAGGATCTATGCTTTGCGGTGAGGAGTCGACGAGAGGCTGCAGTGACCACTCCTCCTACTCCGTATACTCATCGGCGGTGGCAGACCACAATCTCCGCAATTTCCTTCCATTCCTCAAATGTCGAGAGTTGTTGGGAGAAACGTCGGCGGTCTGCGGCCGAACAACGACGACGACTACGAGGAGAGGGATGATGAGGCATAGCTGTTCATCGGCATGGGCGTTGGATGGATGATGATGATATCCATATAATCGAAGCCGTTATTTTATAATGTACGACAAATGCTGACGGAGATGATGCTGCCGATGGATACTGCGTGTGCGTGCCTGCGGTGAGGAAACTCAGCAGCCAATGGCCGTTACTGCTGCTACTGATGCTGCTGCTGACGCCTGCTGCTGATGATGCTGCTGAAGCGGTCTCCGTGTGCGCATGGAACAAGTCGGAGCCTCGAAGCGAAGGACGGCGTCTCCGCGGTCTTTCGATCGGAGTTTCGCCGACGCCGCCGACGTCGCTGTCCACGCATGCGTCCGAGATACGTGCGCATGCACCGCCGACGGCGTTTTATAAGCAGGCGTGTTTCCGTCTGGACATAAATCTGCTGAGCTATTTTGCGCTGTTCGGCTGTTTGCATCGTTCATTTGCTCGTCCGCTGATGAGCAAGACAAGACAAGACAAAACAAGACAAGACAAGAAAAGACAAAACAAGACAAGACGGAGGTTGCTGCTGGTGTTTCAGTCGCTTATCTTCCACTATGATCGCTAGATGGACAGAAGGACATTGACAGTTACGATGAGAAATTCTTAAGCAAATAGGTATAAAGCTTTATCCACGGTACCACCACCACCACCACCACCACCACCACCACCACCACCACCACCACCACCACCACCACCACCACCACCACCACCACCACAACCACCACCACCTCCACCACCACCACCTCCACCACCTCCACCACCACCTCCACCACCATCACCACCTCCACCACCACCACCACCATCATCACCACCACCACCACCACCACCACCATCACCACCACCACCACCACTATCACCACCACCACCACCATCACCACCATCACCACCACCACCACCACCACCACCTCCACCATCATCACCACCTCCCCCACCACCACCACCACTACCACCACCACCGCCTACACCATCGCCACCACCACCACCACTACCACCACTTGAACCACCACCACCATCTCCACCACTCCCACCACCACTTCCACCACCACCTCCAACACCACAACCAACACCAACACCACCACCAACACCTCCACCACCACCACAACCACCACCACCTCCACCACCACCACCTCCACCACCATCACCACCTCCACCACCACCACCACCATCATCACCACCACCACCACCATCACCACCACCACCACCACCACTATCACCACCACCACCACCATCACCACCATCACCACCACCACCACCACCACCTCCACCACCATCACCACCTCCCCCACCACCACCACCACTACCACCACCACCGCCTACACCATCGCCACCACCACCACCACTACCACCACTTGAACCACCACCACCATCTCCACCACTCCCACCACCACTTCCACCACCACCTCCAACTCCACAACCAACACCAACACCACCACCAACACCTCCACCATCACCACCACCACACCACCACCACCACAACCACCACCACCACACCACACCACCACCACCACCACTCCCATCACCTCCTCCACCACCACCACCTCCACCACCACCACCACCACCACTCCAATCCCTTCAGTTACCAACTCCATCACCAGCAGCAAAAGCCGTCATAGCTGCAACGACCCTATACGATGTCAGGATGTTTAGATCGGCCATGATGGCACCAATTGGTCAGATACATTATCGGTTATAAAACATCATGGCCGTCGACAAATAAACTGTAGTGTCATCTGGCGATCAGTCAGACTCAAATCATTACCAGCGCATTGTTGTGTGGGCCAGAGACAGCCTATACTTAACTAGTGTCTTCATACTTCATGCCAAAAAATTGTATTCGGTGAAGTATGGAGACCATAGTAATTTATGAGAAGGTGATCTGTGTAGTGAAGTGCATCACTCAATTCCCATCAGTCTAATGCTTTTATGACATGTGTGCGCGCGTGTGTGTGTAAGTGTATGTGTGTAAGTGTATGTGTGTGCGTGTATGTGAGTGTGTGTGTGTGTGTGAGTGTGTGTGTGTATGCGGGTGGGTGGATGCGTAGGTGTGTGCATGTGTGCACGCGTGGTGTAACGATGCTACTTAACGTTGTATCTAGCGCTCGTTACTTGATGAATCAATTCTGCACTTAGGTTATAATATATTCTGAGTATTATATAACGCCATCGTTATCTGCTAATAGAAAATCAGTTCTCATTAGTTTTTATGTATTTAAAAATTGAGTGGTTCGATAGTCGATCCACGTGCATGTATTATTCATATGTATCTTCAAAGCTATGATAATTAGGCCTACATCTGTGGCGTCATAATAATCACTGGTATTGTATACACTGTACACAATACAGTACACTCCTCTTTGTCTTTGCTCCGACCTTGTGTGAGGTGTATCTGGACAACTAATGTGCATGAAGTCTTTTGTACCTATCAGAAGCACTGCTGTGTAGTATCAACGTTCATTTGAAAAACCGGTCTATGCTCGAAAGCAATGTTCCAAAAGCTGAAAAGTCATAAATCTCAACCTCTTGGCTCTCGCACACTTGTAGAACCCAAGCAATGGAGCTCAGGCAGAACAGTGGACGCCATACATGTTGGAAGTTGTTTTAGTAGCTGCGGTATTGAGGTTGAGGAAAGTCAGCATCAGAAGGAAAGTCATAAGTCAGTGATTGCACTCATCGAGTTTACCAACCCTTCTCGTTGAAAGTCTCAGTTTAAGACTATAATTATTATCGCCCGGGATTCGACTCATTACAATGTACATACTGGAACGATGTACAACACGTGCACGTGTGCCAGCAGAGTGCAGGCAACAGACGTGGCATCACTTTGCTCTACAAATCTAATACAACTCGTTTCAGCAGCAGCAGCAGCACCAGCAGCACCATCCTTAGATGCTTTTCACACGTTAACTATGACCCTTTGATCTTCTTCTGCTGCTTTGATAGACGCGAAGGGTCAAAGTGCATGCTAGGAATTCAATAGCGTTACTCTGCAAACAACCGGTAACACTGGTTTGAACTGATTCGACTCCGCCGTTGTAACAGCCAAAAGTAACCGATGCCTCCTACTATTCCTCCTCCTCCTCCTCCTGCTCCTCCTCTTTCTCCTCCTCCTCCTCTTTCTCCTCCTCCTCCTCCTCCTGGAGCGTGTTTTGTATTGCTGCACCTCATCTTGTTTCTACAGTTATGAGGTAAAGCTCTACCGACTGGAAACAACGTCCTGGTATTTATAGTCCAACCGCCTCCGCCTTCCCAGCTGAGGTGGCGGCGGCGGCGGCAGAGGGAAGACCAGGTTGATCCGGCGTCTTGGAGTTGCGCCCACATCAACTCCACGGTAACAAGACCTAATTCCTTCGTTCCTTTCTTTTCCCTTCCCTCTTTTCTTCTTTCCTTTCTTTCCTTTCTTTTCCCTCCTTTCTTCTAACCTTTCTTTCTTCCATCCTTCTTTCTTTTTTCTTCCCTCCTTCCTTCCTTCTTTCCTTCCTTCTTTCCTTCCTTCCTTCCTTCCTTCCTTCCTTCCTTCCTTCCTTCCTTCCTTCCTTCCTTCCTTCCTTCCTTCCTTCCTTCCTTCCTTCCTTCCTTCCTTCCTTCCTTCCTTCCTTCCTTCCTTCCTTCCTTCCTTCCTTCCTTCCTTCCTTCCTTCCTTCCTTCCTTCCTTCCTTCCTTCCTTCCTTCCTTCCTTCCTTCCTTCCTTCCTTCCTTCCTTCCTTCCTTCCTTCCTTCCTTCCTTCCTTCCTTCCTTCCTTCCTTCCTTCCTTCCTTCCTTCCTTCCTTCCTTCCTTCCTTCCTTCCTTCTTTCCTTTCTTTCTTTCTGTCTTTCCTCCTTACTTCCTTCCTTGCCTTCTTTCCTCCATCCTTCTTTCTTCTCTTCCCATCTTCCCATCTTCCTTCATCTCTCAGCTTCATTATTAGGATTCTTCCGATCAAGGTTCACCTCAAGAAGACAAGGATCGTTTTCAAAGCGCTTACTTATCAACCGCAGATTATATGAGGCTTTGAAGCGAGGCACCGAAAAAACAAGCAGTTAATATGTGTCATAGGAATACACGATTGGACGAATGTATACGAATAGTGTGTTGGCCGTCTCTCGTTGTTTATTAGTGCGTTGTTGATACAAGTCTTCACACGCAGACGTACAGACTGGATATTATATACACGAAGCATATTTTCATCCATTTACCGACCAGCACCGCTTCGGTATGGCCGTGGCCATGGCATTATTGCACCTTTTAGAAAAGATAAAACGTCGAATATTGACAATTATACCTTACCATAAATTTTATTCCGGTATAGTTTTAAAAGTTTTTAAGTCCGCTTACTGTCTATTTGTGATGGTGTCCACTCTGTCAGGGGCTGTTTTAAAGGAATTTTTAGAACTGCACAACTCCTTCTTTCTTTTCCTATCATTCATGGTAAATTAATTACTTCCATTTGTGTACAACTGCATGTTAAAAAGCTCTCCACTCAGTCGAAGAACCGCGGTTGGGCTTAGAGCGTGGAGTGGGCTGTACTAATGCTACAGCCTACATGTATAGTATACCTATCTATTTGAAGCAGATACATTCGGTTCGATATACCAGAGGGAAGTCTTGTTTCCACGAGCACGTTCAGCTTCTGGACAACCCGGGCCTTCTCCCTCGATCGCTGGTTCCTCCGCTAGAGCTGTATGTGACATACATGTAGGCCTAGAGGTCTATTACAATAGACTGCATCATTGCAATACAATATTCATTCATTCTATGGGCGTATAGAGCGTCCCTTCAAGATATTTCTATTGAGGAGCGCTCCCAGTCCAGCCACGGAAAAAGGAAAAAGACGTGAGAGATTTATCAAACAATGTTTGATTGGTCAGATGTGAGAAACGCGGTTTTGAATAGAGGACATTCTAGAACCCAGATGGACGGCCCGACAACCGAGAATGCTCGGCTTTACTTCACTGGCTCAAGGTCGGGTAAAACACCCCATGCACTCCTCCCACAAAATCCTGGATATACGGCCTTGGTGGCTGGGCTGGGAATGCCTTTGAATAGGCTCCTTGAGGACCGCTATATATATATAAATGTACGAATGAATATCAGCGCTTCGCCAATATAGGAAGTTGAGTATTTATGATTGATTTGGTACAACTTTTGTACACACGGAAACTGTTTCTTTTTGCAAGCAGGCCAACCACACGCTTTAGAATCTGTCTTATGTAGAGTTGGCATGACATATCGTCCCTTGGCGAACTGGCTGCAAGACACAACAAAATGAATAATATTGAACTCTGCACTCAGCCTTCGCATATAGTACAGCGTCGGTCAACGAAAGAAAAGCAAATGGATGGTTTGTCCAATGCGAACAGAAAAGAATAGTGAACAGGATCAAGTGACAAATGACAAAACAATGAACTTCTACTAAGACGATAATAAAGACAGACGATGACAATAGATTCAGTCTTTCAGACGATGACAATAGAGGCAGACGATGACAATAGAAATTGACGATGATAATAGAGGCAATCGATGAAAATAGAGGCAGACGATGACAATAGAGGCAGACGATTACAATAGAGACAGACGATGACAATAGAGGCAAATAATGATAATAGAGGAAACAATGACAATAGAGGCAGACGATGACAATAGAGGCAGACGATGCTTTTAAGTTTTTTTACCAGAACAATATATATGTTGTTCGAAATGCAATTGCTCAAATGGAGTAGGAATGGAATTGCAACAAAAGAAGGAAGAGGAGCAGAGGCACAGGAAGAGGCATGCAGACAGACAGACAGACAGACAGACAGACAGACAGACAGACAAACAGACAGACAAACAGACAGACAGACACAGAGCCATTGAATGAGCACATGAAAGACCAAAAAGCCAAGAAAAAACATAAACTATAAGCTTACAAGTCAGAAACTGATAGGATGAAGTAAAAAATGTGAAGAAGACAAATAAAAAGAATGAAAAATAGTTACAGACGAAACCGTCTATAACAGTGACTTCTATAATATGTGATCAATTTCTTAATGTCAAATAAATCAGTCGTAGCAACTGAAATCGTCACCGAAAGAATTTCTTTGCATTCCACTAACCTCGTCGATGACTACAAAACCAGCAAATTTTCTTGGTTGCTGTTTGATTAACGATGGGTTCAAATATTAGGCTATTTATGTCTGATTTCTCATGGGGCTCGAAACATAATATGTCAGGTATGCAGCTGTCATTCTTGGTGGTGCGCTATATACCACTGCGAAGTCAGCATAGTCACCAGTTGTCGCTATGCTGTGTGTATGTGTGCATGTGTGTGCGTGTGTTTAAGAACACGAGAGAACAAGTAACATGACAAGATTGAGAAGATAAAAGGAGAGAATGAAAAATAACAAAAGCGAATGGATAGAAGGGGTGAAAGAGAGGGCGAGAGAGAGAGAGAAAAAAGAGAGAGAGAGAGAGAGAGAGAGAGAGAGAGAGAGAGAGAGAGAGAGAGAGAGAGAGAGAGAGAGAGAGAGAGAGAGAGAGAGATTCAGTTGTGTCTCGTGACAATCATTAAAATCCAAAAGACATTCTCTTGCATTAAGGCACGACGTAGCATTGGCATTTGGTGATGTCAAATGCCACCCTGTACTATCTTCTTATAATATACAAAGAGTCGTTTTCAGCCATTCTAGTATTCTGCTCGTGCACTCAGATTCGCGAAATTGAAGATGGACACCAGGACACCTGGCACCTGCATAAGACCGAGACCCTCAGGATTTTTTGACCAGAAGTGGAAGGGACAGGTCAACCACCGATCGACCCACCGACCCACCGACCCGCCATCCCACCCACCCTCCAACCGACGTCTAGCAGTGTATCCTCGACCACCTAACGACAGAAGCGATTTACGTTTGTTTTACATGCATTCATGGATGGAAATGGAAAGACGAGTTATATTGTCATCAGCCATGCAGACTGTATACACACTGTGTGTATAACGGAATACGACACAGACAGTCGTCATCACAGATAGATGACGACGACGACGACGACGACGACGACGACGACGACAACGACGACGACGACGACAACGACGACGACGACGACAACGACAGTCTGTCTGCTCTAATGACGTCAGGCGGATGACGTCATTATCATCATCAGCGCAGGCAGACATACTGCTGAAGAGGATAAAAATGACAAATACTTAGAGACAGATGAATAGTAATATTATTATGCATAGTCTACATATTACATAATACACATAATGATATGCCACATACATACACACATACACGCGTTCGTACACGTACATGTTTACACACATGATGTGACACATGTATCATACATGTAGACCTAGAACTAAGTAAATAGTTCCTGCAGCTCGGTATAACAGTCCGTCCACAGTACGTTCTTTAGCATCTCATAGTCTACTCTCTCAATTAGTTGGTTACATACAGATTACAAAGAATATTTTTCTTCCCTTTGGACATCTAACTAGATTATTACGTGTCCTAGAAGTCAGTTCTCTCTTTCATCCGTGTCTCCTTGGCCGAAGCAGTCAACCCCCCCTCGGGGTCATCTCTAATTCTACCAGAGACCAATATTGTTGTCTGGTGGGATTTGTGTGTTGCAAGCCTCGTCGCTCGTCTTCTTCTTTGATGTAGTCCAGGAGGAACTGTGAAGGCATCTCTTCCGGTGTATACCATCGGCTGGGCTCTGTCTGAGTCTACCGAACCCCCCCCCCCCCGTTGCGGCTCGTCTAGTTATCTGAACACTAACTGTTGTTCTTACTTACTTTTTAACATAGCTTGTGCTGATGCAGGTTGTGATAACCTCCTTGTGATCACCTCCTCCTATCAGTCTCTTCGAAAGCTTCTTCGTATAAGTTCGTGGTAGCATAGGCCTATCCCTAGATAACTGTTTCATTAGCTAAATGGCTAGGTAAAGAATCTACAGACTTTCACTGTTTTGTAACCAACAACGACGACGTGTTTAAGTCTTCTTATTATACTCCAAAATCCGATGTAAAGTAAAACGATCAGCAACAACACAACAATGACTACACTTGCGTTATCATAACAACTACACGACTACTACCTTCATCAGTCTACTCTATCGCAACTCAACAACAACTATTACAGCCTATCTCAACGGCTCTCAACACACAACACTCCTTCTTCACTTCCACTCCCTCCTTGTACACTCAACGTACGCTCGTCTAGACATCACGCACTGTCCAGACAATCACCTGTCCAGACGCCGCGCGCCAATTTGCAGCTGTCCTACCTGCGTCGCTGTACGACAACCGTCGTGCACTGATTAAATTAGCTTACATTACCTCCTTCCTTTCTTTTGAAGAGAGCTAATTAATCTTAAAAATTAGCGAACGTATAATGCTTAAAGTAAATACAAACAATTCCTATACTAAATACAATCACAAAATATCTTATACTACAATCTCGATAAGCAGTCCGCTACTACATTCAGCTTTCCCTTCTTATAGTTCAACAGAATGTCAAAATTTTGCAATGATAAAGACCATCGGACTAACTTAGCAGACTTCGACATTGACTCAGTCAAATAAACTAAAGGATTATGGTCAGTGAACACATTAATCTTGGAACCAATAATAATTTCTTTCAATTTGTTTAAAGCCCATATGATTGCATAGGCTTCCTTCTCAATCGTCGCCCATCTCCTCTGGGTATCTGTCAGCTTCTGACTGATAAATGAAACGGGACGTTCTATCCCCTCATCGTCCACTTGTGACAGCACAGTTCCCACAGCAAAGTCACTGCTATCACAATACAAATTAAATGGTTTGCCAACCTCAAACATATATAAAATCACATTATGCAATCTGATCTGTTTCAGAAACAATTCTAATTGTCTTAAAAGAATGTCCATTCAAATGATTAGGACAATTATCAAAATGTACTTCAATGTCATCTACATACGGCTCATTGCATACAGCACTTGTTTAGACATCTTGATTGCTAAATCGCTAATTTGTTCCTCACCCACTTGAAGTGATTTCTGTTGCTCGCTGGTAAGATGTCCGATCTGTTCATAGTCCAATTGCAGCGATTTCTGTGTCGTCTCTGCCTGGTCTTCTTTCAATGGTAGTTCTACCACTGATCCGAATTCGTCGTCCTCTGCCACGATGAGACCACACGATAATGTTCTTGCGATGAACTTCCTCATTTTGTTGGCATGGACGATTCGTCGGCCGTTTTCATTCATGTCCACCAGATACGAATACTTGGATCTTCTTTGTAGCACTGTACATGGACCATGCCATCGTGAGATCAATTTGTTGGTTGACGTTGGATATAGTACGTTGACGTTTTCTCCTGGTTTGAATTCTTTATATTTTGCTTTCTTGTTATATTGGCCGGCATACTGTTTTTGTTTCTCCAATTTCTTTGCATTTTCCACCTGTTTTTCATCATTCGTATTCTCCGTAAACATTTCTCTCATGCTCGTACCAATTTCCACATCGCTCCCTGAATCTTCACTATCATTTCGTTCACATGCAGCCATCACTTCTTCATTTTCATTGTTCTCGGGTGTTATTCCTTCGTCATCTTGAATGCTGAGTTCATCTTCGCTGTCCGTGTCATCTTCTTGCGAACTTTCGTTTATCATTTCATCTTCTCCGCCTTCGACTTCTGCTCTCCGACTTTGTGCTCTTGTAGTCACATTCGCTTGTAGTTCCTCTTGCAATACACTCACTGGTGGAATCTCTTTCAATTCTGCAATTATCTCCGGATGTAGCAAGAACTTTTCCCTGTTTTCTTTGCACAGATCCGCTGGAATGCTGGCACACACTAAAGTTAAATATGGCGCGATATTTATTGTCCTGTCCTCTGTAGCTGCTCCTTCGTTACGACTGCTCATCCGCACTTCGATTTTCACCAACTTAGCTGGAATCAGCTCTCCAGCTACACATTGCAGATGAACTCTGCCGATTTCTTCTACTGTCGTTCCTTTCAGTAGTTCCTCGTTGATTACTGGTATTTCGGTTCCAGAGTCACTCAATGCTTTGACTCGTATAGGCTGACCATCATTTCCACGTATTTCTACCGTCACATGCTGCAAGGCAATCTTCTTTATAAGTGAAAAATCATCTTTACTTTGTATTATAAACCGTGGTGTACATTTCATCACCGACTTCACTTCCGTTTCTCGGTTGTATTGTTCTTCCCAACCAGGAGGTGCATTTATCACTTGGATCTGGTTTACTCTCAAATTCTCTGCACTCCTACTAAAGCTCTTCCTCAGATTTGCCGCTCCTGGTGCTTGGCAATGTTTTATTAGGTGTTTGTCAGAATGACAGTTGTGGCAACGTTTCTTTATAAAACTTCTTTGCTCATTGTTCTCCCACTTGTTGTACGGCGTGTATGATGCATTACTTTCTGTTGGGCGTCCCAGCGGCGGAGTTCGATTGTAGGCTTGTCTGTCCCACGTTGACTCTTTCTTATCTTGCCAATACTGCTTTCCAGAATAATTATCTTTCTTTGCATCATTACTCTTGGCTTGGCTTCCGGTGTCTTTGCTATCCTTGTTCCACTTGAATGGCTTTGAGCTATTTCCCCATGCTTCAAATTTCGGTTTGTCTTGGAACATCACACCAATCCGATTGTTTACATGTATGTCTGCGAGGTCTGCAACATTACTAGCTTCCAAGCATTCTGTGCCCTCTTTTGCTAAGACAAACTGTAGTGGACCTGGTGGTAAACATTCTTTCAGCTTGTCCGCCACTAACAAATCAAACAGCTTCTCGTAGTCTTTGTCCACTCGTCTACTTCGGACATAATAATTCAACAGGTTCTTCAGCCTAGCCGTGAACATCGTATAGGTTTCTTCGGCTGTCTTCTTGGCCTCTGCAAACCTTGACCTGTACTCACGAGCTGTTAACTTGAATTCCTTCAACAAATGCTCTTTCACTGCATCGTATTTATCTAAATTCTCAAATGACAATCGATTCAATACCGTTCGCGCTCTCGGGGTCATCAATGGCAACAACAATTTCACCCAGTACTGCTTTTCCACAGCGAAGCTATTGAATGCATTTTCAACTGTTTCAAAATATAATGGCACTTCCATCATATCATTCGGCATCTTCGGTAACACATGTTTCATTGCATCACCTATCTTCTTAATCTTTGACACCATTGTCTCACTTTCTCTAAGCCTATTTTGTTCTGATTCCTCACGGATTCTTCTATCGTCTTCGTCTTTCTTCCTCAGTCTATTTTGATCTTCTATCCTACGCAGTTCTTCTTGTTCAATCTTCTGCTGCAACAGTTCTAACTGCTTTCTGCGTTCTTCTTTTTCAAAAGCCATCTCATGGAGTTGAGCTTCCTTAATAGCAAGTTTCTTTTGTTCCAATTGCATCTGTTCTTCTCTTTCTCTTTCTGCTTTTTCCAAATTGTCTTTTTCTGCTTGGAATTCTTCCTGTCGTATCTCTTCGGCTCTTTGCAGTTCTTGTAAACGCATCTTTTCCTTTTCTTCCTCACGAGCTTTTTTGTCTTCGATCTGCTGTCTCCGTATTTCTTCATCGCTTCTCCTTGCTTTTTCATATTCTATCATTAACTCCATCCTTCTTCGTTCTGATTCGTCACGATCTATTCTCATTTGTTCTAATTGTATCTGGAACTGCTGCCTCTGCATATCTATCTCTTGTTGTCGTAATTCTCTCTCTTCTCGTCTACGCTGCTCTTCTTTCTCTAGTCTAATCCTTTCTGCTTTTTCTGCTCTTTCAGCTCGTTGCTCCTCTTTCTCCTTTTCTTCTTGTCTACTCATCATCATGAATTGTAGCAACGCCTCCATGGACATCGGTGCCTGAGGTTTCTCAACCGGCTTTTCTTTAGCGCCTCCAACAGCACCTTCTTCTTCAACTTCTTCCTTTGCCCAAATCTCAGCCAAAGTTCTCATCAAATGTTCCCTCGACATCTGTTCAACTTCTTCTGCGTCTACGCCTGCTTCAATTAATAATTTTACTAGTCTCTCCGAAGACATCTTTTTAATAGCTGCTTGCTTTTGCTCCGTAAGTTTCTCCATCTTACTTCTTTACTTTACAGATGCTTGATAAAATAGTAGGCTACTCTTCAAATGTTTGCAATTGACTGACTTCAATTCTTTATGCACACTTCAATAGACAAGCAAGTTTTTCTACCTTGTAGTCGTTGTGTTGTCGTTTCTCACTGTCGTACGGATGCTCGATGTATCGTTGCTTCTCCCGTGTGCTCGGCTCCTTGATAAATTCACAGCGTCCGTTCCTCCACAACGTCTGTTGATTGGATAGAATCCCTCCGTTCGTAACTTGGCACGTAGACCCGCCGTTCGTAACTAGGATCGTTCTCCTGCAACTTGGATCGTTATCCCACCGCAACGACACCAAATGTGATAACCTCCTTGTGATCACCTCCTCCTATCAGTCTCTTCGGAAGCTTCTTCGTATAAGTTCGTGGTAGCATAGGCCTATCCCTAGATAACTGTTTCATTAGCTAAATGGCTAGGTAAAGAATCTACAGACTTTCACTGTTTTGTAACCAACAACGACGACGTGTTTAAGTCTTCTTATTATACTCCAAAATCCGATGTAAAGTAAAACGATCAGCAACAACACAACAATGACTACACTTGCGTTATCATAACAACTACACGACTACTACCTTCATCAGTCTACTCTATCGCAACTCAACAACAACTATTACAGCCTATCTCAACGGCTCTCAACACACAACACTCCTTCTTCACTTCCACTCCCTCCTTGTACACTCAACGTACGCTCGTCTAGACATCACGCACTGTCCAGACAATCACCTGTCCAGACGCCGCGCGCCAATTTGCAGCTGTCCTACCTGCGTCGCTGTACGACAATCGTCGTGCACTGATTAAATTAGCTTACATTCTTTCGTGAATGATATGAAGGCGCTATAGCAAAAGTCTATGTAATATAATTATATTATCTGCTTTTCTGGTTGCTTCATTACATAATAACTGAATGAACAACAGAGGTTACTGACAGGTGTTGACCCATGTGATGAGTCGCTATTCAAGACAAACTGTAGAGTCTACAGTGTAGACTATAATTATAGTGGAGCAGGTGGAATGGTGGATGGTTATAATTAAACGATCGTCCGGTGAAAACGTAGTTTATAAAAAAATTCGGATAGACCTATAATGCTGTGCATGGGCGATATATGGAAATCATTTTCGGCTCAGTTGTCATTAGCAACGAATAGAGTCTGGGCAAATCTTTTGCGGCGTTTCTATCATAGTCTAGCAACAAACTCATTTAATATTTATAAATGGAAACCATAAAGAAACCACTCGCAAGCTTCATACTGTGCTTGACTTTCACAGACAAATTCATCAGATCTATATTTGTTCCTTTATAATGGCGAACCCTGCACCAACCATTATGTCTGATCATTTATTTTGTGCGATTGTCAGACATATTAATATGACCAAAAAACGAATAGGCCTACTGCAGGTTTAAAATGTGTACTTTCTGGTCCTTACAGAAAGTAGGCCTACACTTTTGCTTTTTTGGATTCCAATGTAAAAGAAGAGTTTGGTGGTTATATAACGGATGACTCTGTAGACAGCAGAGAGATGCAGCCGTGGAATGAGAGGCAGACACAAGTAGATGTACAGAGACAAAGAGGAGGAAGAGGAGGAGGAGGAGGAGGAGGAGATGGAGAGAAGAAGGATGGTTTGGTCTTAAGTGTCCATAAAAGTTCATGTGTAGTTAATCTTTGTCAACCGGGCAGTTGGTCATCATTTGTTATCGTCGTAACGAAATGAATTATTTGTAGCACATATCAACAGACGAGAAGAGTGGCTGCAGTATCATAGGTATGCGAAGGATGGAGGGTCAATCACTCCACCTTCCTCCACCCGCGCCTCTTTCCTTCCAAAATCCCATAATGACTACGACGCATGGTCTGCTGTAAACCGCGGCCATCACATCGATCAACCCAGCTTATTCACTTCTTCCTCTCTCTCTCTCTCTCTCTCTCTCTCTCTCTCTCTCTCTCTCTCTCTCTCTCTCTCTCTCTCTCTCTCTCTCTCTCTCTCTCTCTCTCTCTCTCTCTCTGTCTCTCTCTCTCTGTGTCTGTCTGTCTGTCTGTCTCTCTCTCTGTCTGTCTGTCTGTCTCTCTGTCTCTCTGTCTCTCTGTCTCTCTCTGTCTCTCTCTGTCTCTCTATGTCTCTGTCTGTCTGTCTGTCTGTTTGTCTCTCTCTCTTTCTCTGTCTCTCTCTGTCTCTGTCTGTTTGTCTCTCTCTCTCTATCTCTCTCTCTCTGTCTCTCTGTCTCTCTCTGTCTCTGTCTGTCTGTCTGTCTGTCTGTCTGTCTGTCTGTCTATCTGCTTGTCTCTCTCCTGTTTATCCTGCGACTCTTCATGCTCCTCTTGCACCCTTTTAGACCTATCTCCTTATTTTTCACCTCCTCTTTCTCCTATTTCTTCATTCCCTATCCTCCTCTTCATCCTCCTCCTTCTCATTCTTTTCAACCTCCATAATTCCTTCTCCACTTTCACACTGTCCTGCTTCTCCTCCACTTATTCTTCCTCTTCCTCCTCCAGTTTCCATTTCTTCATCTTTCTTCTTACCTCCTCCACCTCTGCCTCAGCCTCCCGTTCCTCTGGTTCTGTTCTTTCTCATTTCCTATTTCCATCTCCTCTCCCTCCTTCTCATCATCATTGTCTTCATCATTGTCTTCTACACCGCATCAGGTTCTGTATTTCTTTAGCATGCATCTATCCTTGCCATCGAAGACGTTTCTTCACATGTTCTTCACATTCTTCACATTTCCTCACTTTCTGACGATCGTTCTGTTGCCAAGGCGACTCGTTTCTCTTATAATATTTATAAAAATCGTTATTCTTTACCATTCTGCAACTGTTTGTTCATGTTCTCCATGTTCACCTCAACTAAATACTCAATGTTTCATCGTTTTTCTTCTATTCTTTCTCGTATACCCTCTTGCGATCTCCTATTTCTTCATTTTTTTCTCTGTTCATCTTTGTCTTTTTCTTCATCCTCCTCTTCTCTTTTGCTTCTTTCTTCGGATCTTCTCCTCTTTCTCTTTCCCTCTTCTCTGCCTTCTGCACCGTCTGCTGAACGAAATGCATATTGTTATAAATGGTTGGACTCTTTTGTAATCTACTAAATTGTTTTCCTTCCACTTTTCTTCCATCTCTTGCTGACCTCTTGTCCAGCTTGTCATCTTCTCCTTGTCATTCTGCTCTCTTATCAACTCTCTGTGTATTTATTCGGATGCTTCTCTTATAGCAACATACATGCCATGTATTCCTGCAGATTATTATGCGCCGATCATTTAACGAGATTCTATGGCGACATTGATATCATGACAATATTGCAACCATATAGTCTGAAAAGACTATTATAGTCGGTCGGTTGGGTATAGATCTACATTGTAGATCTGTCTGTCGATTGGACAAAGCACGTGAAGCAGTCGTTAGCATTCGTGGATTGGTCGACTGTGGCTATAGTTCTTTATGCAGAGAATGCGGGATAAAATCATGAGATAGCCTACATAGGCTGGACAACGAGTGGGGCGCGGTGATGCAGTGGGTATGTTCATTGCCTTTGGCCGGAAGGTTGCAGGCTCGAATCCACTTCAAGTCGCCGTGTAGGGACCTTGAGCAAGTCCTTCACTTGCAATTTCTACGCTGGTACCTGTTTCTTTTATAGGTAATAATAGCAAGGATTATCTTGTAATATCAAGTTAATTTGATAACAATTATTTGAGTTATGACTTAATAAGATCACATTTTTGTTATTTTTTTTGTCGCGTTATGTTTTCGAACCGTTAAAAACAGAGGGTGGTCTCACTAAAAGCGATATGACGTTTGTTGTGTTTGAAATGTTTTACGCAATTTGACCATTGGACGTAAATATGAATTGCATTTAAACTTTTAAAATTTCATTTAAAATTCTTACTTTTGGCAAAGATATTTTGCAAAAACCTCGGGGTGCTTTTTATGGCCCACCCTGTAGATATTTCGTGAAACAGACAGCAACGGATTATTAATGTAAAAAAATGAATACCGATAGATCTATATGAACTGGGTGCCCATGGTGGTTGGTTGGCTATATCGTAACGTCTGCTATTCGATTTTCTAAATCAAACAATGCATTGTAACTACACGCTGTCTCATGCACATAATTATCTAATTATGATGGCGTAGAACAGGGGTTCTCAAACTTTATTTTTATTGTACCCCCAAGTAAAAAAATCGAATGGTGGCGTACCTCCAGCAAAGTCAGATCAGAAACATAATGCCATTGCCTAGTCACCATTGCAGTGACAACTAAAAAGTCCTTTTAATCATTGTATGGAGTGGCCTATTAGAGTCGTATAGCCTACGTACAGGCCCTTGCAGGAAGCAAAATTGAAAATATACAAAGTTTTAATCATGCAATGATGCAATCATATCAACAAAAAGGGGAAATTGGTCTATAATCCCTGTAAGAAAGAGCTAACCTATAGCGTTATATTGCTGCGTGCTTGTTTTGACTAGCAGAGATTAAAACAATCACCTAGTTTAATATTTTGTCAATTTCAAACTCAAATGCAGCCCATATTTATTTTTGATAGCAAGAATATTCAGTTTAAAGACTAGTCTCAAACAGATATATAATTATATGACGTGCTGAAAGGAATCACAAATTTTAAAGCTCGACCAGAAATTAGAACAATTCAGCTATCCTTATTGAACTCTATAATAGCCTGCGCTCATTGCATACGCTGAGAATTTCTGGCTTTGATTCTATCAGCCAATTATACATTATTTTGTTTCAAATTTTTAGTGACAGGCCTAAACTTAAACATGTTGCATGCACTTTAATAGTAGGCCTATATGAGTTTAATCACATGTTGCGAAAGACAGAAATGACGATGCTGTTACATGAAGTAACGTTAAAAATCATTGCTAATCAAGGAAAAATGGACACTAAGTCCATAAACTCAAAGAAAAATTTATATTTCTGGAAATTTTCGCGTACCCCTTACCGGCGCCTGGCGTACCTCTTGGGGTACGCGTACCACAGTTTGAGAACCCCTGGCGTAGAACCAGTTTAAGTCTCGTT
Organism: Lumbricus rubellus; assembly: GCA_945859605.1. NCBI lineage: Eukaryota > Metazoa > Annelida > Clitellata > Crassiclitellata > Lumbricidae > Lumbricus > Lumbricus rubellus. Next base: position 19,937,677 of record OX243813.1, read on the forward strand.
ATTATCGCTCGACTAAACATGCATGCACAACAACTGAAGTTGGTCGAAGAGAATTTTGGAGCAGCACCGCAACAGTCACCAAGGTTCCTTGATCGATTGTTGAAGGACGAACGAGCAACAAAACAATGACAATCAGTCGTCCTTCAGTGGACGAAAGACAAGGAGAGGCCTTCGCTCATATTCCAGAAGAGACCAATCGAAGACATGAAGGAGGAGGACTGTATGTGTAATTGACTATGAATCAACGTCGTCGTCGTCGTCATCGTCTGCATAGGTTAAGAGGTCATCGACGTCAAATTGTGCACCAAGACATCGATCCATTCAGAAACTAATCCACTGACAAACTAGATTCCTAGAACATAGATCAACAGCATGCTCACATTGTACAGACAGCAGGTGGTACACAGCTGAACTGTTTGGCATTGCTTATTAAGTGCTGTAATATGCCAAGCAAATTTCTGTCCAGGGTAATGGCCTCTGTTGTCATAGACCCTGGTCAAATCGGATCCATTCATTCATATAATTTGATGCATAAAATATGAATAATTTCCACATATTGGCGGAGTTATAATATGCATGCAAAGTTGGTTCATTTAGGCTGGACCATCCTGTATTTCGAATCTATGTATTTGAGGTCATTATTTTATTTATCGACTTTCCGATCAAAGCGTTATAACAGTGGAGTAATCACAGATCGAAATACCCAATTACAGGCGAATGGACATAAATAGAGGCAGCCAAACAGCAGACGAACTGACGAACTGATCAAGAGACGCAACGACCAACTAACTGACCAATGGATTGCTGCCAGTCGAGTCGTTTGTTTCTCGTCGTCGATCTTGACGAAGCCAACACAACACAACATCTGACTGCAGCTATCGATCGCACGCTGCATGGCTCTCCTCGTCTCTGTCTGTCTGTCTGTCTCTCTGTCTGTCTGTCTGTTTGTCTGTTTGTCTGTCTATCTCTTTCTCTCTGTATGTCTCTCTGTATGTCTCTCTGTCTGTATCTCTGTCTGTCTGTCTGTCTCTCTCTGTCTGTCTGTCTCTCTCTTTCTCTTTCTCTTTCTCTCTCTCTCTCGTTCTCTCTCCATGTCCCTCTGCATGCCTCTCTGTCTCTGTCTCTCTCTGTGTGTGTGTGTGTGTCTCTCTCTGTCTCACGCTCTGTCGATACTATAAAGGCATATATATATATATATATATATATATATGATTACATATTTAAAGTAACAATTATAGATTTTTAAATTCCAGTGCGTTTCGAAATGTGTCTTTGTTATTTGCGCATTGCTCTTTTTTCTTTTCAGCGACAGGCATATCCGTCTAATCATGCTGTGCTGGAAGGCCATTAGCATCTTGTCTTGTTGACGCCATGGTCAGAGAAGAAGCATCAGCATCGTTAGCACAAACAGCAGTGCCATCAGCATCACTATAGCACAAACAGCAATGCCATCAGCCTCAGCAGCATCAGCAGCATTAGCACCAACAAAAATTGTATGGGTTGTGAGCCAACAAAATCTAGCAGCTGCATCTCCTATACCAGACCGACCACCTGTTTGATTATCTGCGTCAGCATCTCGCCACTGCAGGATGGTTCGCATCCGATATAATTCTACGGATCCATACATGCAGCAATAATTTCTACATAGATTAATTTCTCTTGCAATCATCCACTCCATCGGACCACCACCACCTATCAATCTCTGAGCACTGGCTTGCAACTATTGGAATTTACTGATTAAAGTACATTGTATATGTATACACGATAAAGAACTTGATTTATTAAGATGAAAGTTAACAGCGAATGTGCCTGAAATAGTTCACTGAGAGATACAGCTTAGCACCGTCGTTGTGTCATCTAACATCTGTAGAAGTGTGTGTAAAAAGCAATCCATAGATCTGGTGACTATAAGGGAGTAGGGGTATATATATATATATATATATAATAAATTATATATATATCCATAAATGTGGCGCATTGGATAACACACTGACATGAAGATCAGTGGAACTGAGTTCTATTCCCGAAGCTCCGGTAGGATGATAATGATGATGATGATGATGATGATGATGATGATGATGATGATGATGATGATGAGGATAGTAGTAGTGGTGGTGATGGTGCATTGGTGATGGTGCATTGGTGATGGTGATGGTGATGATGATTCATTTATTCATTCCGAAACTTATATAGCGCCCGTTCAAGAAGCTGCTCAGAGGCGCTCTGAGTAGGCATGATGATGATGATGACGATGACGATAATGATGTTGAAGATTATTATATATGATGACAATGATAATAATAATAAAATTTGCGGCAATTTATATGGCACCGTAACACGGCCATACACATACATACAAGAGTGCCTTAGAAAACAGCTAACAGGCGGGATGATAAGCTATATGAAGCTTCAAAGTCTTCTGGAAATGAAAAAGTCATGTTTCTGATATTTCTGTAATTTCTGTGCACGATTAGATCCGCTTGTCCTCTGAGAAGGTCTTGACCCAGATCGAGTGGATTCAGATCGAGCAGATTCAGATCGAGTAGATTCAGATCGAGTGGATTGCACGCATTCCCATCACTCACCTGTCACATCGAAACGGTCGTATACGTGTCTAAAATAATATGTCTTTTGATCAACATATACGACGTATCCTTTAAACAAGATAATTATCTCGAGATACATGTACGTGGATGTCACGTAATGTTTTTCCTCTCCATCGTTTTCACTCGGAGACGTTGCTCCATGAGAACTGCGTCTTCTGCTTCAGACGTCATTATTATCTTCCTGCTGCATGTTCAAGAGAATCGCAATCTCTCTGGCGTCTCTCGCGTAATATTCTCCCTCTCCAAAAAGTGTTTCATCCTCAGACGTTTCTTAAGATCGCGGCTCTCAATCTTCGCTGCTTATTAGACAATCTACATACACGACGATGATCAACGACTTGACATTTAGACCTTGTAAGAGATGCGAGTGTCAAAACTGAATAGTGCAAATCAAAGTTATTTATCCCGTTTCTTGTACCAAGCTCTCGGAAAATTCCGACACTTCTATTTTGAAAGTTGCGGTGACGACTTTGAAAAGGTAATTTTGAAATCATGAAAAAGAACTATGATTTAGACCATTCGGAAATAGATTTTTCACTTAGATCTATGGAAAGTTAAATTAGGACTACTTTGGTTTATCTAGGCCTAATTTACCAAAATGTTTGCATTCTGACAACGACGTAATTTTGTCATTTTCTTAAATATTTTTGTATGCCTAATCATTTTAAGTCTATTTTGCCTATTAAATTACATCATCGAAAGAGATACCCAAATGTCAAAGTTGAATAGTTTTGCGATTTTGTAAAAGTTGAGCTTATAGAGTCCAATTTTTATTTAGGCCTATTTTAGTTATTGTTCACCATCGCAAGTGTAGCTTATTTTCAGCGCTGGTTGATTTAAATGATCGAATTTAAAGTCGAAAATATTTTGGTCCCTTATCTGTCAGCCTTCGGAGCTCAGATTACCACTATCATTAAACGAAAATAGGAAACCACGATGATGCACCATTATCATCATCATCATCATCATCATCATCATCATCATCATCATCATCATCATCATCATCATCATCATCATCATCATCATCTTCATCTTCATCATCATCACCACCACCACCACCACCATCATCATCATCATCAGTGAACTTTCATCTGCAATGATAGACTATTCAGTTGTAAATATTATTGTTCATGTAGCATATTCCAACATGTTCAGATGCCTATAGTAGAGTTTATATCGGCCCACTGTTGCGTCTCGGTCAATCGTCATTCACATCGAAATATTACGGTAATGTCTGCAGCATTATAATGCGTCTAGAACAGAGTCTGAAACAATTGCATTGGACTCTGTTCAGCCAGCATTTTCCAACTGCTTTAGCCCTACAACATAAATTATTTTTTAGGACAATCAGAGGGACTTGCGTGCAACTACTACATTGTATATAGACAATTAGACATACATGTATACAAACATATATACTTGCATGCAAATGCCATGCATACACAAGCATAGGAAGCGTACAGTAGCCTATACAGTATACAACATATAGCCTATAGGCCAATGCCTGTGTTCAGACATGAATGACACGCATACGATACATGTATGTGGTATGTGAAAGAACAAAGTTGTTTCAGATGAGAATTCTAGAACACCAAAGACTATTGTTGTCAATTGCATGGTGCGTCTCCATAAAGCGGTGCACGGTTTCCATATCAATATATTAATATCGATGACAACAATTAACGCCGCACCGAACTCTCCCTCGACCGTCTGTGATTGTTGTATGGGCCTACATCATGTGCAGATCGAACTAAGGATCATTGCAAACAATGCATTGGTCCATGTATTAAACAATTTATTCATAATTATTTTCATACAGTTGTGTTATCAGGAAGCAATGATAAACGCAACGAATTGTCGCTCCTAACAATACGTGTAGGCCTATGTTCTAAATAATTTATTCCTTATTTAGACGCATAGATGTATGTTGTCCGGAAGCATTCTTTTTTATAACATTTTGAATTCTGTTTTTTCCGTCGAAGTCAATGCAATGCTGACGAATGTAAGCCTAATCGCCAGGCTGTAGTGCGCATAATAATTTATCCTCGTCTCCAATGTCAACGACTCTAATATGCTTTTAGCAAGTTGTTTAACCCTTTAATGCCGGAAGGTATAGGATTTCCCATACCATTTACTACCATCTCGGCAATAAAGGGTTAATGTCCACATATAAATATAAACACGAGATGTGAAGTGAGGCATGGAATGGCAGCTGCATCTAAACTCCTAAAGGATCGTACATCGATGAGTCTAATACTGCTGCTGCAATGTTGTGCGCATTTAACGCTGGCGACATCTCACTTCACGGCTTCATCGCCTCCTCGTCCTCAAATCATCCCAGCATTTATCATGCTTACATTTCCGCTTTTGCCAATCCAACGCACGCCGTTATATGAGCCTAATAGCGCGTTAATACATCGTCATAAAATGGACCTCAGCATGTAGACCAACATAGGGAGAAAATTGCCGGGGGTTTCAACCCCTAGCCTTTCTTAGAGCCCCATAGTAAAATCTCTTTCACACCCCAATTCCAAGTGGATCATTATCCAACCCCCAGTTATTTTTCCACAATTCTCACACTGGGACTACACAAGGTCATATGTTCATAATCCAGCGGCCTACGTAGGCTAGAAACAAAATTAAACTAAGAATATTGCACCAGTCTGTGTGGGTTATTTATACACCCTTTCTCTATGGCATGTATCAACTTTGGAACAGGGCTGCTTTTAAAGAATTTTAGAACTGCACAACTCCTTCTTTCCTTTCCCATCATTCATGATAATTTACTTCCAATCGGAGGACAATGACCTTTTTTGCTAGTTCATACTGTACACAACTGCACATTTTGTGTACAACTGCACGTTAAAAAAGCCCTGCTCTAGAACATTGCAATTGATTTCATTCGCATACTTCGTCGAATCACATTGAAATGCAGCCTAATTATTTCAGTGATTTTAAGATGACATGCGCGTCAATATTGATTTTGTTAGAAGAAACTTCGAGAAAGAAAAGCTCGTTAGCAATGTTCCCCGGCGAAGCAGAAAGAATTATCGATGAAAGAGAACAGACTTCAAACATTCACTGAACAAAGAATGCGAAAGACTGATTATCTCACTTCTAATCTTAAGAACAGACTGTTCTGGGATACAAAAGCAACATTTCTGTCCATATATCCCTCAGGGTGGGGGCCCCAGGGGGTGGGTAAGGACACCGCGTGCAGTCAATCAAAGGGATCTGCATTCATATCACTACACGAGGGAAAATGTTCGGTTTTCGGAGATTAATGTCCACCGATATGACGCTGCAGTAATCCGCAATGGACATTGGACAGGGGCTGATGACCTAACAAAAGACATTCCTATGCAATGCAATGATGCAAGCATAGTTGCATACGTCGTCGATCCGTCGTCTTTCGCTCTTCAGCGTATACAGTGTTTGTAAGAAACGGAATAGCTAAAGAATTCGTATTGATAGACTGTTAAACCAACAGCCACACAGCATTTCTTACAGAATAGAGTGGGACGTGTTACAAATGATGCGATGTCATCATGGTAGCATTGATCAACATTTCAACGCTGTAGCAACGTTGCGCACATCGCTATTCGGCATGTCGGCAGAAACTCGGCATGCGCCCATAAGTAATTGAAGCGTTGTACATGTAGACTCGTTTCTTTTGCGTCTAAGAAAAAGTGTTGAATGGTATGCTGTCAGCAACATAAACAGGGCAATAATCTCCTGTTGAAAAGAAGACAATTATGAATTAATGAACTGCCAACATTTCCAAAGACTAAGTAAGCAGTATGCTGAATTGGTCTAGCAATCGATATGAAGAGCGAATTAAAAACCTGAACAACCATTTGATTTGCAGTGTTGTACAGTAACGAAGTAAAAGTAACGCGTTACTGTACTTAAGTAAAAGTTTGAGTACTTTCACATGTAACGAAGTATCGAAAAATGAAATACTTTTACTTTCAACGAAGTAAAATTTTACCCATATTTCAGTACTTTTACTTCGTTACAATTTATGCGACACTCGTTACAATGTTCGTTACTTCAAAGCGCTAATTAACATTTCGTTTCGCTAAGCTAAGACAGCTTATTCAAATTTGCATGCCTAAAAATAGATTTTCGATGGGTGGTGCACGCTGGATGCATTGCGCCATTCTGCAGCAGAACGACTCTGCAGCTGTGCATTGTGCTAACAATGAATCGGAAGCGTGCGTACCGTAGACTCAACGATAAGTGCCATTTCGAGAATTTAATATTTTTTAAGGTTAACAATCGATCGAGTTAAGCTTATAGAAAGATTCGGTACTTTTACTTTTTACTTAAAAAGTATTATTTGAAAAGGCTACTTTTTACTTTTACTTAAGTAAAATTTGTGATGAGTACTTTTACTTTTACTTAAGTAATTAAAATCCATTTTACTTTTACTTTTACTTAAGTACATTTTCCCGATACTTTCAACGACACTGTTGATTTGCGCTAGATACGTTTGCCAATGTGTCCAATCTAATAATCTTCTGTCTGAGCCCTGAGTGTCTAAAGCCTTTAGTGCCTAGTCCTGAGTGCCTATAATCTGTTCAGTTACAAATATAAATAATGTAGACTAAACAATGAAAAGACACAGAGTAGCCACGGTGTCTGAATAGGTCTTACGTTTACTGTTGATGAGGCATAATAGGGTAACTCGCTAAAAGGGGTAATGCCACCTGAAGAAGGAACAGAGTAACTGCTCGATTAATTTGAGAATAGCATCGTTTATTAGAGTAGAAAAAAGCAGCACGTACTTAAGTAGATCCGCACACGAGAAATCATCTTCCATCACATGATCTTAGTTCAGCATAGCTAATTTAGCTATAATTAATTATTATCTGATCGTCTTTTTAGGTCATGAAATTGAGGTCAGACAGATATGACTGAGCATTGAGCAGTGTGAACAAGCTTTGACGTCGACGTCTGACCTTTGAGTTGGACTGTATAGATTATATATATATAATAATATAATATCATATACGTAATATTATGATATTATATATATAATATTATATGTAGGCTATAATATTATACATATTTATATATTATATAGGAGCGAGATGTCACGTCCGTATGGACGAATCTCATGCAGTGGAGTTTCTAGGATTTCCAATTAGACGTACAAAGTTATCTGACTCCGTTTTGCTGAAGAGCATAGATCCTCGTTAGGATGAATGTCGAGACGTCGACTAAAGCCATGTAGGAGACTTGTTCGGATGTCTTACATGATCTGCATCTTGTATGTTACATGTATTCACAGTCTTTTTCACTACAACTATTAGACCTATCTGTGTTTTGTCAGAAGGATTTCTCGGAAAGGTAAAATCGTGCTTGTCTTTGGGAGTAGAGTGTACCAGACTACCAGTATTTGCCATATTCATCTGTCAATCTACGCGGACAGTGCCTCGCGTATAGAAAGACGATACCGTAACTACTATGTATGTACATGTATGTATATATGTATGTATGTATGTATGCATGCATGTATGTATGTATGTATGTATGTATGTATGTATGTATGTATGTATGTATGTATGTATGCATGCATGTCTGTGTGTGTATGTATGTATATATGTATGTATGTATGTATGTATGTATGTATGTATGTATGTATGTATGTATGTATGTATGTATGTATGTATGTATAGTCTATATGTATGTATGTATGTATGTATGTATGTATGTATGTATGTATGTATGTATGTATGTATGTATGTATGTATGTATGTATGTATGTATGTATGTATGTATGTATGTATGTATGTATGTATATAATTCTTATTTGTCTGTGTGATTTATGAAAATTGCATCTTACAGAAAATTACTCTTGTTACACGATAACGCCTTTGGCCATTTAAAGAAAATGCTTCTTATACGCTGAGACTGTTTCTTATTCTTATAAATCATAGCTTAATTCTATAAATTGTTTCTTATTTCACCGCAATTTCACGTGATGTACGACGACTTTCCATGAAGAGTGGTCTACTAAAAGTTAATGGCAGCCATAGAAATAACCGTATAATCTTCTCGGTCACTTTCGGCAACCATTTACAAGCAATCTAAGTTCGTAACAAAGCTTGCCATTTAGACGCCGAAGAAGCCAGACCAAATGATTGCTGCAGGGACTTATGCAATGTATATGTGTAAGATAAATGCGTCTACCAATGGCCAAGACCGGACGAATGAGTTTCTCAAAAACCATTACATGTCCAAGGTGTATACTGTATAGGCTATACATAGGCCTATTCTTTATAATAATATTATTATTATCAATTCTGTTATTGAATTGGAGCCTATTCGCAATCGGTTAGCCTACATCTGTATAACAATATAGATTAAAAGTTATTGGCCTGTTATAATTATTGTTCCATCAATTAGGCCTACATTGTAGGTCAAGTTTTTATAGTTCATCTGGTCATCGACGCCAAGCATATTGAAAATGACTATTCGTGTGGAGATGCCGTGATTGTAAGGTTCAACTCTGTTCATCAGCAGACCATTGGATACGGATATCAGTGTTTTTTTTAACTAGTTGAGACAAATCCAGTAGGCTAATCGTAATCGCAACCGCAAACTCCAAATGTCGAGAGCGCTGGGCCTGCTATGAAAGTAAGCGCAGAGCTATCATACCAAGTCGCACTTTCACTTTAAAATTAAGACCTGAAAGAACACATAGCTTTTATTGTAATCAAAGGCAGTAGCCTATATATAATAGACCTCTTCAGAATTTCAGACTATTTAACAATATCAGTGATACAATAGATAAACAATGAGGTTATTGGATCCAGTGTCGAACTTTGAAGTGCTCCGCGTGTTGTGGACCTGTGATTACTTCTTCCAATTCTCGAAGTTCCATTTTCTATTTTTGTTTTATTTGCTAATGGCATTTCTCTTCTTAATCAGGCCTGCATTCAATACTGTAGGCCTACACACAGACTGACGCGGACAACGCTTTTGTGACCGTTAATAAGTTGCTTTAATAAATTCTCAGATAGCCTACATGCATAGGCTACTTTATATAATTATGTCTATGCATACATGCACATTATTTTTGCTTGATGCATAAGCTTACACTAGTGGTAGTATGCCTATGCGTTGTTTGTGTTTCAGTTTTGAAGAAGCTCGTCTACAGTTTAAGTCATTGAGTTTCTGTGTAAGTGGCATGTATTATCTAGATCAAATTGATCTTGTCTTAGGCCTACTGCTCTTATCTTGATGTCCTTGTCCGTTGACCAAGAGAGGTAAAATATATCGATTTAACTTTTATCTGTCTAAATCAGTGTTTTCAATTTCACAACAACAGCTAGTTAGGCTACTAGGCTACGACGTTACAGCGACGCAGGATCCAATGCTAAATCGAATGGTTGAAAACTGAGGCTTGGGTTTCTAATGCAGGTAGGCCTATCAATAATAATTAATAACTAATGGCAGTCAAGAAGTGAGACAATTGATTGTTCGCTGATAAGATTTCAACCAGGTCTTGACATCTCTCAATATCAATAATATTATCAAACTGTTGAGATCGATGTTCAACAATGAACTGATATCAACGATTCGTTTCAATTAAATCGCAATTTGCGAAAAAGGATAAGCTGAATTTGAATGGTTCAATCGCGATGTAATGAATAATTGCTCTGAATAAAATGAGTTTTCAGATAGCATTATAGAAACGATTTGTTGCTGTATCAGACTTGCGTTGGCCAGATGCATAAACCATCCTCTTATGTCGCAGTATTAGATCTATATTCGAGTGCATTTGCAATGTGACCGGCGACCGTAAATTTATATTTGCGCGACATCTTATCTTGGAAAATTCCCCAGAGTATCACACGACGTGACTAAGCAAATCGACAATCGATCAGAAAGAATTCCAGCAGCGAACGGAACAGAGACGGAACAGAGATGGAACAGAGACGGAACAGAGACGGAACAGAGGCGGAACAGAGACGGAACAGAGACGGAATAGAGACGGAACAGAGACGGAACAGAAACGGAACAGAGACGGAACAAAGGCGGAAGAAAGGCGGAACAGAGACGGAACAGAGGCGGAACAGAGGCGGAACAGAGGCGGAACAGAGGCGGAACAAAGGCGGAACAGAGACGGAACAGCGACGGAACAGAGGCGGAAAAAAGGCGGCGGAACAAAGGCTGAACGGAGGCGGAAGGAAGACGGAACGGAAATAGAGCGGATACGGAACGGAGACGGAACAGAGATTCAGTCTGTTGGTCGAACTATCATATCGCTCGGGAGCATGGTGATTACTCTTGCAATCATTGTTTGTTAATTTTGAAAAATTATTATTTTGATGAACGTCAGAACTCTTATCAATTAGTATAATAATGAAGGGAAGCTACGACTAAAGAATGCATGTACAAGTGTACATGTATGCTTGTGCATGCACATTATGTTTGTACACAGAGCAGAACCTTAGCGGATGAATGTTTAAATCGTTTAGCTTTTCTGCACCGTGCTCCGTTGCGTGCGAATGCCCATATTTCACTCTGCTCGGTGTGTAGACGTGATGACAGGTCGACCGATAAGTGAAGTGTCAGGCTTTGACCCAAGGGTGTCAGCAGCAGCAGAGTGCCGAATGGCTGTCCGGCAACTGTGACTCCTTAGCGCAGATACCTTCATAGCAAACGCTGATCAATTAATTTATGAAGTCAGCTCTGACTCCTGCAGTCACTTGTAAGATCAATAATATTGAAGTCGCAAAGTGTCGTATGAGAGGGAGTGAGTGCGCAAGAGTGATACACACAAGCACAAACACCTCCCTCCCATAATCCCAAATACATAAAAAAAATTACGCTGTATAGGCCTATACTTGCTATAAGCTTTGTGCGCTGTTATAACGCACCTTCGTTGGCATTGGCACATCTTCTTCATCTTTGCTATTCGTAGGGCCTACCATTAAATATTTCAGAAGCACGTCTAATCGTCTACATAGCCCATGAAACGATATTCTACAATCACACTTGTCTTTGCATAGGCCTACTGTTAGGATCTTTGCTAGGCTCAGACGACTTTCAAAAATCTGTTAACTCCTCTGTTTATTTGCGGCGAGAGTTCAAATCTGAAAATAGTCCGTGTGCAACGCTATAGAATTTTTGTATAGATGTAGTTTAGCCGTCTGGATGAATAGCCTAAGATTTATTAACTTTTTTTAAAGCCTACTTGAGTTATAGATTTCCTTCCACGCATTTGTACATAAAATAACCAAATAAACATAATAACATAAAGTACCCACTTATAATTAGTGAATTTGTTTGAAGCCTTAACATTTTTCAATTACAAGCATTTGTTTGGAAAAACTCACGTTACAATAGGCTAATTAATTATGGGGTCAAATTGATGACACGACTTACCTTTCAAAATTCAAAGAAGCATAGGCATCATATATAACACTGAAACGTAAATGCAAATGTAGGTTATGTATAGCCTACGTTGCTATAATAGCCGCTATGTTTGTAATTAAATGCATTGATAGGATGAGATACTTCACCCCCCCCCCCCCCCACTAACCCCCCCCCATCTACCCGATTGAATGAACGCCACGCATTGTACGTAGACCTGATTTGTCCACGATAACCCAGACTGGGAAGGGGAAGCGATCCACGATCTGCACACTCTATACATAACACCGAGGCCCATGGGACGAACGCACAGCCGGTGCTCCACAAGTGTTAACTAAGGCGCTTTTATAATGAAATCCCTAAATGCTATTTCGATGGCATTTAACTCTCTGATAACGAAAGTTCAACGCGAAGTGCGCTTATAAATCAAGCGACGAGAATGACGGATTGGAAGAGATAATGAATTCCTGGCTTCGTTCCCTAACCTCCGTCCCTCACTCATCAGCGCTCATCAGGCGAGCGAATCGTAATTGGGAAACGACGATATGCGCCGCCAACAATGCGGCCACGTAGCCATGACGACGAGATGGTTTTATCTTCTGGTGTCGGCTTGCCAAAAAGGATTCCCACTCCAATTAACGAGGTCATTAATTAAGCTGTATAGCCTATAACATATAATACATTGCCACGAATTTAAGATCAGCGCACGCTGTTGCTTGGCAAACAAAGAATATTCTTCTACGCTATTGTTATTCACCTTGTTGCTGGCTTCACACGCTGCAGTCTATAATTATTGGAATATATAATTATTATATAATAGCGTTCGAATGAGTTGAAACGTCAAAGGTGGCTGTTCAACAATGCAAGTGTTTGCGTCCGCATTGTACGTAGTCGCTTATGAATAACAACAGTTCACGACTGGATATATTAAGTTTGCAGAGAGTTCGATTTGAAAGGGAAATTACTCTGTTGATAAAGTTCAGAGTAATTTATTCGTAACAGTTTTGCAAACCAAATCATAGTTCTGAGGAGGGTTAGCGCGTTAGGTAACTGATTTGAATTCGGTCGATTGAGTATGGCTTAAGCTTTGAAAAGATTGTTTACGTGGTTTGAAATACACTTCAACCGGTAGCGAGCGCCATTGCACTCGAGGAACAGAGAAAGTTATTCCTGTCTCACAGTTGCAACCATAGGCGTCACAATTGATGCATGTTGCGGAAATTAGTCTAAACTCATTAGTGTGGATAAAATTATTCTCTCGACTGCAGCTCATATTCGTGCCAGACATAAAAGTTTTTAAAGCTCTGTATATGAAAAGAGAGGCAAGAGAAAGGAACGAGGTGCGAGACAGTAGGTGAGGGAAGAGAGAAAAGAGTAACGCTCGAGGAGAAGGGAGTTATGTCATATTATATAGATTTACCAAATGCACGGAATCCTGTTCCAACTTAAACGGACGCATTCCCATCAACTATGCTTCGGCTGTATATAGGTTCTACAATCTACATACAACGTCATTGAAGGACTGAGACAAAAAACCGAAAATTTTCTAAACTTGGTTATTGGATTCACCTGAAAACATAACTGGAGCTAGACTCGTCCAGGTGGAATGAATCCTGCTGCGCAGAAAGGCAAGCGAGCAGCGGCAGAAGCGGTCTCTCACGTGGAACCGTTTCGGTCGAATGAGGGCACCTCAAGCAGACCAGTAGCAAAAACCATCAATGTCGAAGTGACCGAAGATGAATACGAAGAGGTGACCCAGGAGAACAGGTACGGCCAGTCAAGAGAAAGACCCGTCATCAAAAGCAGTCAGTCGAAGAATTCGAGAAGAGACCAGTCGGATGAGGACAGGGCGTCGAGAAAAGGAAATTCCTGGGTCACTGATGATGGAAACGAGGACAATGAGGTCCAAGAGGAACCAAATCATAACCACAGGAAGGACTTGCAGGGAAAGAAAGTTGTGCATCAGAAACAAAATCCCAATGGAGTACGAAAAAGGGATGAAGTAACGGAGGACATGGAATCAATGCTTTCGACTCAGACACAGCGAAGGGCAAAAGGTCATCCGCTGGAAAACAATCACGAAGTCGTGGGTCGACACCAGGGAACTGCTGTTGCCAGTGGTGATGAACATGAAGAGGAAAATCCAGAGGAGGAAGAGGAAGAGGAGGAAGAGGAGGAAGAAGAGGAAGAGGAAGAGACAGCAACAGAGCGAAAGACACGTCCACAAGTGCGAGAAAGGACGAAGAGTTACAACGAGGGCAATGAGAATGCTGATCGGCAGGAGAAAGGACGACAGCGTCAAGACCAATCAACGATACCACGAAGCAATACAAACACCAGAGAAATGGAAGGAGGAGAAAGAGGCAGTGGAGGAGGAGGAGGAAGAGGAGAAGAAAGAGGAGGAAGAGGAAACCAATTACCGCAGAGGATTATGCAGGGAAGGAAGTGGACAGAACAGGAAGAGGTTGACGACGATACAAATTTTGAGCAAGACGAATCTAAACCACCGGCTTCCTTCACCGGCAGATCGACTCTTTGCGTGTAAGAGCTTTTTTCTTCATAAACCTACTTAGAATCTCCTTTCGCACTTATCCTACCTATAATCACTGTCGTCTTATCCTCTTTTCTAATGCCTAGAATAATTGCCTACTTGTGTCAACTAACTTCAACTTCACTGTGCAGATTTAAAATAGTTAATCATTCCATATACGAGAGGATAACAGAATCTAATTAATTACCGTAGTGAATTTTTAAAGTGGAGGTGGCAGTGCTCACCATTTTGCCATGTGCTGAAATAATCATTTGAGGGGGCAAGACAGCACACTTTTGGTTTCAAGCAAGTTCAGTAATAAGCGACATTTAATGGCGATGTAGAATTGTAGATCTATTCTTGCACTGACAGTTACAACAACACAATACAATTAAGTCTAGGCCTACTTTCTTTTCTCCTGAAAACATTGAAATGGCGGACCAGGAATAGGCCTACCATATTCCTGCACTTTTTGGAGAATATAGAGGGATAATGGAAGAGAGACGGAAAGAAAGGTCCGGAGGGAGAAAAAATTCGGTCACTATCACTTTTTATGTATACGCTATGATGTCAGGTCACGCCTTTGTCGAGATGTAATAAATACATGGATCAAGATATAAACTATAATGGATGAACCCCGGACTATTTATTGACTCGTAAAAAGTACATAGGCCAACTTCAGATCTGAGGACTGTATATATGTATATAAATATTATATTATACTGTGATTAAATGATTCTGAAAGCACCTCTTCAAATTATCTTATCAGTATGGCTGCTGATGCACCTTATTATCCAATAAAGAAAGGTATGCCGTGTAGATAGGCCTACTACTAGCGTATATGCGATAGGACAACGAGCAGAACGAGCGGTGAATAGGTCATTGAATAAATCATAACAGTAATCGGACATAATTTCCCATAGTGCATCATTTTTATGACATCTCTTGAAGATATATAATCTCCACAGAAGCGCTTCAATACTACGGTTCATATAATTATAAAACAAACATTTATTTCGATAGGTGCCTGCCATTCTTATGAAATTCTCCATTAACAGTCATCAAGGAGCTGTAGTAAAGAAGCGTTGCAAAGATTTTCATAATAACGATAGAAGAGATAACGACCAACGTTACTGTTTTGTGCATTGCAATCGATAAAACAAACAAAACTTGACATAGCGCGATCCTTTCAAGATAACCTATATCTGCTCAAAGGCGCTCCCGGCCCGTAGTGGGTGAACAGAATAGCCTACTAGGCTTCAGTAGCTCTAACCTGTATTATAGGGTTTGGTGAGGTTTCTCTTCAATCGTTCTCAGTCTCATCTCTCATAATTTTTTTATTGACGTCTGTAAGATTCGTTGACTTAGGCTACGCATGGATGGAAAGACAGACTTCTATATATGCGATGATCGATGGTTCCGAAACATCTGCATAATTGCAGACTTTTCTAATATAATTTTATTTATAACTGGACTGTTTTGACCTATCAGCGAACTATAGACTACACTCGTACAACACCCTTGTGGGCAATACCTTCCCGATCAACGCTGAGGCAGCCTTGACCATGCACTGCTGCACTCTGGTCGACTTGTCCAGATCTGCCTGTTTATTGCTGCTTTTGTGTGTGTGGCGAGAGTTCCTTCACCCCGACCACGACCTATGTATACCAACTGACTATACATGCATACGAGAATACTGCGATAGAACCAACGACTACCACAGTGGACCTAAGAGACTGCATGCGGTGTATGTATGTGTTATAATATGTGTGTGTGCGTGTGTGCATGCGGTATATGTATGTGTTTGTGTCCGCGTGTGTTGTGTGCATGCGTGTGTGCGTGTGTGTTGTGTGCGTGTGTGTGTGTGTGTTGTGTGTGTGTGTGTGTGTGTGTGTGTTTGCTATCATTAAAGCTATAGCTTATCTGTTCCTATGGATATCGGATAGTGGTTTGCATGATATCATATGTAGCCTGCCTTTTAGTGTGTTTCTTTAGGGCAGTGCTTTTGACACAAGGGGCCACCGAGGAACTCATTCTTGCAGTGTAAGGCCGCACTGAAAAACTTAAAAAACAACAATTAGAATTGATTTCAAATGATTAACTGTATTACAATTTACTACATTACATTACATTACACACCCATGACAACAGAGTTTTCAGAGTGCACGAGTGATTGCTAAAAATGCCGCCCTAATAATTTACAAAACAACTATTTCTGGCCCATCCCGTTTCGGGACATTTAAAATGCGTTTCATATCGATACGTGGAATCACGAAGAATAGCTGGTTTGAGGCTGGTCTAATGAATGCACCGGCTTTGATCGAATATCGTCCATGGCAACAACAGACTGCAGCAGACGTGGACATGATCCACCAGAGAACGCCGACCCGTATACATGTTCAATGGACTAATAAATATTTAACACGAGCCCAAACACAGACGCACAGCTGCAGGTCGCAGCTCCATGGACCTCAAAATATTATGGGAGACGTCGTGCGCGTCGTTCAAAAATGTGCACAACAAATGTATTTATTCACAGCTACAAGTGTGACGTTAGTGTTGACGTCCTTCTGAGATTCGTATTTCACGTTCATGGTATACGGATTATAGACGAAAAAATACATATGCATACGCTACATGTGTTTAGGCAGCAATCGTGAGTATACGGCTCGTCCTCTGTATACCTATGCAAACTACGAGGGTTATTATGCACTGCCTCCTCTGTAGAAACTTTCTATGACATCTATGTAAAACTGCCATCTAGTCTGCATGTAGTCTATATTGATTGCAAACCGTGCCAAACACGCGCAGGGAGGACATGGGACCGGCTGATATTTTTGTAGTGCATGGAGAACCACAATGTTCACGGCTAGATTCTTTTAGCAAGAGCTTGCGAAATGCAAAACTGGAAATTGACAGCATGGGTATTTTTCACAGAGGTTTCCAAATGTAAATTCTTGAATTTCCTTCTGTACCATTAGTGCCATCAGTGTTTTAGTGCAAAGAATCTTGTGAAAAACCAAACAGCTGTAGTTAAAAATAGGTGTATATTTTTCAGAGGCGAATGCCATTCTTGCCTCTATTTGGGGACAGGGCCTTGAGACTGATGATCAAATGCATATTTTCGTCCACTGTAGCCTATTATTTAAGTAGGCCTATATGTACAAGGTAGGCCCCTATATATATAAATATTTTTATATATAGGCCTATGTAGCCAATAAATTATAATAAAATAGCCTTATAATATATGATGGTCGATTTCAACTGGCCTTATGGCCACTAGATGTCACTAAACACTATCAATACTTTTGCTGCTGCGATTAATAATTGTACATACGACCACATGCTGGTCCACAGAGTTATATATATATATATATATATATATATATATATATATATATATAATATATATATATATATATATAGAGAGAGAGAGAGAGAGAGAGAGAGATAGGCCTATATAATTATATATATATATATGTGTTGTGATGAATCTCTTATCTAAATATAGACATATACCTATCTTTAGCTTTTGCTCATTCTCTCACTCCCTCATCCTGCCTTTCTTATCTGCACATATTGGTCTATGTTCTTAGATTTGTAGGCTATGTGTAGAGAGACTGTAGAAGTGTAGATGTGTTTGGACTAATCATCTACGTTGTTCTATGAATCACGTGTTGACAATGTTTAGAGAGAGAGAGAGACAGACAGAGAGACAGAGAGAGAGACAGACAGAGAGACAGAGAGAGAGAGAGACAGAGAGAAAGAGAGAGACAGAGACAGTGACAGAGAGACACAGAGACAGACAGAGACAGAGACAGAGATAGGCAGAGAGACAGACAGGCAGACAGACACAGAGACAGAGACAGAGTTCAGTATTCTCGCTTGTTGTGACCGTTTGATGCATGAAAACTGAGCAGCATTCGAAGATCAGGCTGCCGTTCTAAAGCAATGCTATTTAGGCTACAGTCATGTATAATGCATGTATAATATTTATTATGCTTGGTCAACACACGCAAAGTCTTGCATATGCAATAATTATGCATGGAGTTTATATGGATTCTAATCAGTTGTAATAACAGGCAGTAGCCCTATACCTCAATTTGTGAAGTAATGGACGTGGGTGAAAACAGGTATACAGTCAAAAAACTGATCAATAGAGAAGTCTTACAGTTTTATTTTACACATCAAACAGATGCTTTGTTCCACAATTTGCTTATTTCCTCCACTCGTATACCTTTGTTTTATTGTTCTTCCATTTATTCATACCTGCCACTTCGTGAGGTTATCTCAAGGCACTATATAAATGACCATAATTATATACATTACAATGTGACGCATAAATAGTTTGATTTGTTCTTTTCGTGAGTAGGTATTTATTTGCATCAGCATTGTTTATCTTTCCTGCGTTCGTTCGTTCGTTTTCTGACTGCGTGTTCTATTATTCATTTCTTGATCTGTTATTATTATCTGCGATGAATCTAATGATCTTATTATTTTTATGACTTTCGTAGGAGTTCGTCTGATTCCGCGACCGCTCGAAGTGATCATCGACTCGGAGGAGACCAGTCGTCTGCATCAGTTGGGGAATCGGTCAACGTCGTTATTAGGTGAGTCCGACCAAAGCAGCCGTATTTGGGGGGTGGGGTGTTTTGGGTGTCTGGGGGTGGGGTGTTTTGGGTGTCTGGGGTGGGGTGTTTTGGGTGTCTGGGGTGTTTTGGGTGTCTGGGGTGGGGTGTTTTGGGTGTCTGGGGGTGGGGTGTTTTGGGTGTCTGGGGGCTGGGGTGTTTTGGAGGTTTGAGTGCGACATTGATGACTCCCAGAAATCTATGCACTGGGTACAAGATCACATAAATAACATGGCAGTCGTAATTAATTTTATACCAGAGGAACGTGAAACATGAAACATAAAAGCCAATACTGGTACAGGCTGCAATCAAGACCCGAGGGATATAACAGGAATTATAACAGCGCAAAGAAAGGTCCCTAGCTCCAGTTTTGGAGTTGTTTGCTATCAAGTAGGCTATCAACCCATGCAGAGACGCGATAGGCTATACATGTAGTTCCATATCAATTCCATCGTTTCACACGAAGTACTGAGTTATAGATTTAATAAAGCCGTGTAGTAGGCTATCATTGCAGTTTGACCGTATAGCAACCCGTGTCAGTGGAGGGATCTATAAGAAAAAATGGTGGTGCAATTGAAAGCGTCTGCAATCAATGGCTGCATGCATGTACGCTGTCAATACATTGATTATTCCTTATAAATTATCATGCCTGCGATCTTTTGCCTTCTCTCGACATTCTATTAGAAGATATCGGCTTTTTCTGCTAGAAAGTTCAGTCATTATATTGATTCCACAGCAGAAACTATGCTCCCTATTCAAATAACCTACGCGAGACTTGCTCTGTAAGATATCCTACAAATTTCAATGTTAAAACCTTGTTTTCAAATTGAAAGAATTTAAATTATGTAGTAACAGTGTATCCTGAACCAACAAAATTAGGAGAGAGAGAGAGAGAGAGAGAGAGAGAGAGAGAGAGAGAGAGAGAGAGAGAGAGAGAGAGAGAGAGAGAGAGAGAGAGAGAGAGAGAGAGAGTATCCTGACGCCATCGTATGCTCCTTCAGCTTTATCTAAGCACTGACTGATTAATTATATATGTTTAAACAATCTTCTTCTTGATTGTCTCCACTCATTCACCACCTCGTTGTCGTCAGCCTCATCATTTTGTCGACAAAGTTCGATATTTTTCTCACTGTATAGTATATACACTCTATCTTTGAGACTTTTAAATAAAAGCAAATGCTTGGTGGTCACATTTTTCGATAAGGCCTACATAGCTCCAGACCAGTAATATTATAAGCATAGCTCGAGGGTACGCGTACCCTAAAATAGAATACGTTAAAATACGTTACGTACCTTTCAAAAAATAGAATACGCGTATGGTACGTACGGCACCATACAAGAAAATTTTATTCATAGTTTACTCGGCGACCCATAACCTACGTATAATCTGACGTCAACTGTAGGCCTAAGCTTATGCTTCATTGAAACCGGTACTTCCCGTAGCGTAGCAGTAAATTTAATTCAATAAATTCTTCGGTTATAAATAATTAATTTAATGCAAATTGTAGGCCTACTGTGTTTCTGATAAGAGCTAAGTACACGTCACTGGTTTGCAAATTGCTGTAACTCGAAAGTTGCAGTGTGTCTTATTATCCTACGCATCAGTCAGCGATTCAGATATGCCCAGAGAACTTGGGAAGGAGTAATACGCACGTGAAAGTTTTGAAGAATGCGAAAAACAATTATTTGATTGAATGCAATTTTTTCGACAAACAGTTCTGGGTTGGATCAGGCAATCGCATAAGAACGCACCTTTGAAGTGCTGCAGCAGAACTGAGCCGACTGACTGAAATTAGTGCATTAAATGCAATGTAGGCCTATGCTGGATAAACATATTATATTATAGACCTACAATATAGCATTGCAGCAATTTACTACGCCACTGGGTTGTGATTGCTTGCTTAAATTAGGCCTAAATTTAACATTCTTATAATGAGCAATGACATGGTTACCGTATTTTATTCATTGTTGTTAACGTATTTTATTTATTGTTTACGTAGCCTACCCTAAAATAGGGTACGTTAAAATACGTACGTACCTTTCAAAAAATAGAATACGTATGGTACGTACCCTCGAGCTTTGATATTTATAAGTATGCTGCTAAAGCTCATTTTTGTGTTATTATTAAGTCTAGAAAGTAGATTTTATAATAGATATCTAATGATCAGAAAAGGATTGCGTACATTTTATGGCTGAACGTCTGGACAAATTGAATAGCTGAATAGCTATGTAATCATTGAGACGAAGAATCTGTTGACAATTTGATCGCATATACCGTCAATGACCGTCATGCACGGATTCGATCCAACGCTTATTAATTGCTCAGACAGTGTACAGTCGGGCTAATAAGCACGGCCGCCTGCTTTAGAATCCATAATTGATCATTTTCACTACTCAACCATGCAGTCTTGGAACGTCCAGGATCTGCCCTCAATGGTCTTGCTTGTCTGTCGTCTGAGCCGCGTACGTCTTGCCCCTGCAGACAATCTCGCCTTACGTGCACGCACATAGGCCTACATGCATGCATGTATATATGAAATTATACAAAGGCCACGTGAAATTAATTTCTTTCCTTTTAAGAGAACGCTTGTTGATTTAATTTAATTAGTGGCCTGCTTGTTGAATAGTAATTATTTTATAATTATTCAGTTGTATGGCTATTATGAAACAGATCATGAGCGGAATTTAATTAATATTCTCGGGGGAGAGAGAGAGGACAAACATGTACGAACAAGTTTTCAGTTAGGCGCTTGGGCCTATATCTTTCGAATACACACTACATACAGAGGATGCCTGAATGTACATGTAGGCCTATTGTCACATGCATTGCCCTAACCGTATAGGCCTATACAGTACATTTCACAAGACGGTGCATTTTATTAAGACAATCGTGGCCTGCAGGCCTTTAAACCATGGAAGAGCAAACTCCTAGCTATGCACTATAGTTGCTACTTGCAAGCATGCGCAATATTTGTGTCCAATGCATACTGTAGCGCGTAGATATCATACTTGCACCCCATGCATGGACAATTGGACATCTACTTACGTAATATGCAAATTAGCATGCATATATGCATATAGTATGTAGATCTAAAGAAAAACATACATTATAAATTCCAGTTTCAATCTTGCTTTCCTCCACTAAGAAGAAACGTAGTTTACAAGAAGTCTACCAGATCAGTGTGACACATCAGTCAAACAGATTGCAATGAATGTTGATTGATGTGTCAACCGTCTGATCCTTTGCCAATCCTTCATACTCCCTTCGGAATCGCAACGTTCTTTTGTTCGTGGTAAAAGTCACCACTGTCGTCGTGGGCCTTCCATTTGGATCGCAAACGTATGCACTCTAGGGCATCAGCTTATTCACGAGCGCTGCTTCTTATCATAGAGCAATGTCCAGTGCATGTGGAGCAAATCCTGTTGCCGTGTAGACCAGAAAGAGCAACCTTCGAACAGTCTTCAGCTGAACATCCGTTATTTTTTTATATTTAATTCTGCTCAGCAAACATTTTCAATCTGTAAACTCATTTTTAAAAGGTCAGTTGGATTGCAAGACTGTAACGCATTCAACACCTATAGCACCTACGTTAGGTGCTCAAAGGCGCTATATTAATGAATCATAATTTTTATATAGCACCCTTTCAAGGTATTAGGCTAAGAGTCTACCTACTTAAAAATGCATGTCCTACACTATACAGATTCAGTCATTCATTCTGTGGGCATATAATGTAGCGACCTTCAAGAAACGTATACCGATATACTTAGGAGCTCCCAGC
Organism: Lumbricus rubellus; assembly: GCA_945859605.1. Lineage (NCBI taxonomy): Eukaryota > Metazoa > Annelida > Clitellata > Crassiclitellata > Lumbricidae > Lumbricus > Lumbricus rubellus. The sequence goes on from OX243813.1 coordinate 19,960,610, forward strand.
CCGCCACGATAAAGGAAAAAGACTTAGAGATTCGTGAGACAAAGTCTGTTTTGTCAGATGTAATAAACGCAACTTTGAATGGAGGCCACTCCAGATAGACCGTCCTATAAAAGTTACATAGGCCTATAACTGATTTCAGTCACATAAACACGGGCATGTATACGCAGTGAGAGATAAACATAGGAGTGTATAAGCTTACATGTATATGAAAAATGCATATATTACCAACATTGTGCTTATACAAATTGATGCCCATAGAGAATTACACGTTGAGCTTAAGCCTCAAGAGGTTGCGGCACCAAAATCAAGAACGATTGTTTATTTTATTGATGATGGAATTAAATCTGACGATCATCATCATCATCGTCATCGTCATCGTCATCATCATCATCATCATCATCATCATCATCATCATCATCATCATCATCATCATCATCATCATCATCATCATCATCACTTCTAAAATGGATGGCGGCTGCAGTATAGTCTGCATCAGAAGCGGCTGCTGATGCTGATTGATGTTCTGCTGCTGCTGCTGATGCGGCAGTCGTTCATTATCTGTCGCCTTCCAGCTTCTCATCCCTCTGCCCGACGACGATGACGACGACGATGATGACGACGACGACGACGACGACGAGGACGGTCTTACACCGGGTTAAACCTGAATGATTTGCACATACGTCAAAGGAGAGCGGACTTAAACACGTCCGGTCGCATCAATCATGCACTCCAACGCTGCTGCTGCTGCTGCTGCTGCTGCTGCTGCTGCTGCATCCCATCTTCCTTCGACTAACGAGAATAATTACCTGCGAGATTCGACGACAGATGGAGGCATCAGTCTTATAGATAATTAATCGTTGATCGATCGAGATGAGTTGACTCTGAATTAGACCTGGGAGTCGACCCCAATAAGTCGACCCCAGTCGACTTGGGCATCCCAAGTCGGGTCGGGTCGTTTCTGCTCACCGCAACTGACCCCAAGTCGAATTGTGTAAAGTGAAGTCACTTGAAGTTGTTTTTACCCCAAGTCGACTTAAACCGACTTGAGACACAAACTTAGTTAAATTTGTCACTTCAAAACAATGATCGTGAGACCAGGACAACATTTAAGCAGCTTTTGTTGTGTGTTGACAAGATCTGATGAGTGAGGCCTTTGCTAAACAGAGACTTAGCTTACCGTATTGATTATTTTACCGGTAGGCTGCCGTCGATCTGCCGATCTAATCTTATAATTTATTATTCTATGCTAAAACGTCACGCTTAGGCATGCGCTTAATTAAAATGGTTAAACAAAATGTTAGCCTACTAAAATAATTAGCACGTGTGCTTATCAGGACATGAACATGAGCAAATCAGTGAACTTCTAGTTGTAAGTGAATTCGGCGCAAAGAAAGCTGAATCTACAAGGCCTAGTAATAAATCGATAGTTATAGGGGCTAATTTGGTACGCTGCATCTGCAGTAGGCCTAACTGTTGTCTGCAGACGGAAAAGCTATTGTATACGGGTCAATTGGACAATGAAAGGCTTTACTTAGCAAATAGAATTGCAAGCGCATCATCTGGCACAAGGCTAGGCCTATAAAGTAGCCTTTTGCCAGATGATGCGCTTGCAATTCTATTTACAAGGCTACTAGCCTATAGCCTTGTGCCAGATGATGCACTTGCAATTCTATTTACAAGGCTACTAGCCTATAGCCTTGTGCCAGATGATGCGCTTGCAATTCTATTTTGCTGTAAGTTGGGGAAATGATGCCAGTGGCCGAATATTTTATGACAACGGGCTTACAAAATTATCATCATTACACGACATTCTGTGCAACCAGTCCGCGGTTCACCGTTTTATCTTAGACCTTGCGCGTTTTACAAATTTATTCAATATTAATATTAATAATAAAAAATAATGATAATGAATTTAGCCTAATCTAAATAATCACATACAATAGGCAAGCTGGAATTTATAGGCTTAGGCCTACTAATTTGCAGTCGCAATGTATAGGCTAGATGACCCAAAGCATCACAAAGCTATATTCAAACTGAAACACAAACAGCCTGAAATGAGTTTAATAAAACTTTAACAAATTCGTGCATCAATAAGTGCACATGTTCGTAGGCCTACATGTATATGAAATTAATGCTTGCCAAAAAATTGACTTGACGTCTTGCATTAGTAGCCGTGCGTCGACCTAGGCTACCATGTCAGAAGTTGACTTCAAGTCGGAAGTCGGTTGTTTTTCTGCCAAGTCGGGTCAAGTCGTTTTGACTCCAAGAAGTCGACTTCAAGTCGACCTCAAGTCACTTTAGGGTCAAGTGGGGTCAGATTATCTGACCAAAGTCACTCCCAGGTCTACAGTCTGAATCCCTTCCCATCATCCATGATCCATGATCCTTCAAATGCCAACGTCAAGCAGAGGCTTGTTTGAGGTTGGGCTTGTTTGAAATTGGGCTTGTTTGAGGTTGGGCTTGTTTGAGGTTGGACTTGTTTGAGGTTGGGCTTGTTTGAGGTTGGGCTTGTTTGAGGTTGGGCTTGTTTGAGGTTGGGCTTGTTTGAGGTTCTGCTTCGTATCCCTGTAATTGTGGCTCCAATGGTTTGAAGTATATAAATTATATTCCAATCGATTGACCGTTTTCGATCTCTGGCGCTAAAGCTCCCACTTAAATTTGTTTTTCAACCTTGGTTGTAATTTGTGAGCCAAATATTCAGAAGTCATTGCACGACCTTCAAATACATGTATACCAAACAGCTCCAATTGCTCATTGCTCAAATCATGTCCTGCGAGGTATATAATAACCTTCTTCGATTACAGTTCCAATGTAGCTGCAATCTTAGTTCGTGTATGATCGAGTAATGGCGTGTTCAGCGCTCGTCAATAAGCTGGTGCCCTGAAATTGGCTCTCAAGAGACGCCTTGGAATTTCGGTCATGATTACGGTGACTGCATGATTAAGAGAATTTCTTGCTCTGATGCCAGCCTAAGTTCTTTGGTAGAGCATGTCGTAAAACTGCTTGTCTTAATTCTTTTGTAAAATAGGCAATTTTTCCGATTTCCCGTATGTTTCTGTGTTGGTCTAAAGTTGATAATTTGCATGAGAGTTTATTACTAACAATAAACTTATAAGGTATTATTTATACTCATTCACTCACTCACTCATTGACTCACTCACTCATTAACTCACTTACTCACTCACTCGCTCGCTCACTCACTCACTCACTCAAAGATAACAAGTATCGTAGACGTAATCAACTAATCATCCACTCCGAATTGAAATAAACCCCAATCGAAAGCCAAGCGTAGGGCACCAACTTGTTCTCGAGCTATGTATCTAGTCAGAAAGAGTAGTTCGAAAGCGGTCGTAGTCCGGTTACCAAAGGAGCAGAGGTGGCAGAGTATCTGTTAAGGTGACAGAGTAGCTGTTAAGGTGGCAGAGTAGCTGTTAAGGTGGCAGAGTAGATGTTAAGGTGGCAGAGTAGCTGTTAAGGTGGCAGAGTAGCTGTTAAGGTGGATGGCGTTTAGGTCGAGAATTGGAAGGTGGAAGACCATATTTATTATAATCGATTTGTTTGATCTTTTGGTCTTTGCAGGGTTCGGCCAATAAATAATCAGGAGACTCAGAGGAGAGACAGGAGCAATCTAACGTTTCCTGGCAATGGTGCAATCGTGGTAAGAAAACAAAACTTGGCTTAGAAATGTGTTTTCTTTATATTATGATGACAAATGTTTTGTGCATTGAAGTGATTCTGAAAATATAGATTCAACAGAGCTGCTGCATGTATACGCAGTATCAGCGTTCGATTTAAATGAACTCCATTGTCAGTTACACTCTCAATGTGAACCTTTCAAAACAATTCTAACATGTGTACCGTTGGTCCTCACACCTTGTAAGGTCTATATAATAGTCTACCAGACTACCACGTTCAACATACCATTTCATCAATTAAACATGTATCACACAATTATGAGACGCAAGCGAAATAGATTAGAATATTATTAGATAGCCCTTTAAAAGCGACACATGGATTTCTGAGATTAATAAAGCATCTTTGAAACGCGATGTTGCATCGATAGCAACCACTGAACTATCCGCTAAAAATGAAATCGTTGCTGAAGGACTCCTATCACAAGGAGGTAACCTGCGACCACCTAAGAGACCTGCAACCACCTTGCAACCACCTGCGACCACCTTGCAACCACCTAAGAGACCTGCGACCACCTTGCAACCACCTGCGACCACCTTGAAACCACCTTCGACCACCAATAGCCTTGGGGTATAACTTAAGACAACGCATGCAGAGCACAATAATTGGCAGGCGCATTTCTGTGGCTCGTTACGTTAAGTTCGCTCTTAATGAGTGTGCGACCATTCTGGACATGAGTCGTTAACACAGTTTGAGAGCTGTTCGAAGAGATCACTTGCTGTCTTAAAGTTCTCGATGAACGACAATCTGTAGATTGTAGCTGGTTGGCCTTTACGTAGGTGATAATTATGGTCCCCACATGCACAATATATTAAAACGTTGGCATTGACTGCGTACCAATGTGTTCAGGTTGAGCAGACGACAGCTGCTGCGAAGTCTTTCGCTTACAACGTTGTCTTCGAACCGATTTCCACGCAGGAAGATGTCTTCGAATATTCAGGAATCAAAAAGCTGGTCGATATGGCCACCAATGGGTAGGCACGACGATCAACCTCAATTCATGGATAGATCTATTTGCAATTGTACAGGAATTTAGTTTTCATCACCAAGTGAACGCATGCCAAATAACAACGGGATATGCTATGACTCTGTATTCATATCGTTTACATGATCAGCCTGCAGGCCTATGCATAACATGTATGTTTGTTAGTATGTATGTATGCAAGTAAGTATGTATGATTGTATGTATGTATGCATGGCATTGCATGCTATGTTATGCTATGTTATGTCATGTTATTAGTATGCACTTGTTCCTTTCACGCACTTTCGCAGTTTACTTGTTCTGATTCATGCTTTAATGGTTTGTGTCATTGTATACATTTAAAACAGAAATAAGAAAGGGGTGACCTTGCTAGAGGAACGATATGTGGTTCCTTTTGGGCTTACCCTTAGACGACCATGACTGTTACATGAACATGTACTCATTGTTTGGTGATCAATAAAGCATATAAATTGAATTGTTTGTATGTATGTATGCATGTAGCTGAATAGCTGCATATTGTTCCTTAGAGATTCTAATCCAAGTTAACCTTGCTGTATTATTGATAGACATTAAATATTTTAACTCTGACCATAGGCTATTCGTGCACTTCCGATAGCACTAAGACAATAAGTCCGCGATTGTGCATTGGCTTCATTAATTATCAAAACATATTGAATTTTTGATGCATCAATGTTGGAACGTCGCAGAACAGACAAAAAGATTCTTGCATAGAAAGAACTGCGCACGAATGAATTGACAGTCGCGATGTGATTGATTAACAGAGACAATGCAGCGGCAATAATTGGCATAACATTATTATTTCATGACTGTGTTTGCGTGTGTGTGTGTGTGTGTATATGTATTTTTTATGTATGTGTGTGTGTTTATGTATGTGGGTCTGAATAGAAAGCATTTCGTTGCGTATAAACAAAAACGCAAACAGTTGAAATTCGAATTCATAGAAATTATAGCTGACCTTATGCATGCTTAATGTATGGAAATTGTTGGAACCTGCCATGCATTCTTGGATTGTGTTTAGACTTTAGATAGATCTAGACCCTACAGTAGTTTGGTGAATTTCTGTTTCAGATACTCGTGCACTGCCTTTGCCTTTGGTCAGACTGGATCAGGGAAGACGTACACAATGACTGGACCGCCAGAGCAGGTTCATTACAATTCATTTGTGTACTTCATTCATTCATTGCTACATTTTTTAGTAGAACGGCGATCGATCGACCTGTGTAGCCTAATGTGTAGACGCTTCTGCGGGATTTCTGGCTTATTAAACATGGCGCACCTGAAAACTCTGAACAACCGCAGCATTGAATAAAAAGGTTTTTATCAGCAGTGGAATCAAGGCTATAGGCCTACTGGTTTGACACAATTAGCATGTAATATATATATATGCCTATTGATTATATATTTATATATATATATACACATCTCAATGGTTTAGCACGCCGTTACCAGGGAAAACAATATTACTGATTCAAGATGTTGACACTTAGTCGAGATATTAATTGCTGTTGCATGAATGCATGGGTGAGACAGAATCAGGACTATTACTGAGTCTATAACTGTACACTGCTGGCTATCGGATCTGGGCACCATCAATGAACTCCACTGCTGCTACATCTACCGGGTATACAGTGCCAATAAAATGCCGCCATATTGCTATATATATATATACAATTGAACCAGTTTCTGGGCAACGAATTGTTGCTGCATCATTCACCTCTTGACCTACTATTTCATAGACTCGATCTATTCCTGCTTTGCCGCTGCGTTTGCCTACAGCTTCACCATCATCACCAGAAGCATCATCATCTCACTTTCATTGTCCGAAGGTCCCTGAAATTTAGTCCGTGACTGTCCACTCCACACAAAGTCATCCATATTTTCTAACATTTTAGATTTATCTTTAATCTATCGCTATAAAATCGCAAAGAGCCCCTCAGCATGCACTGCACGCTTCTTTAAATACTAGTCTAGGCATAGGTCTACTACGTTTAAGGTATGATAGCACTAATCTTAATCCTGATCTTAGTCTTAGACCCATAAATCAGACGTCTCTGTTGGTCAATAATAATTGTATTAAATCTGCATTTTATGGCTGGCCCTGACACACTCTGTCTCAAAGCACTGATATTCCCAATGTTCCGTAAACAACCCAGTCTTGTTTATGTATCGTCGTTCAATGTTGTTGTGATTGATTTGTTGTTGAACAGAATGCAAATGCATTCCTGACGTCCGAAGTGAAAGGACTTATTCCGCGATCGTTCTACTACTTGTTCGACCAACTTGCCAAAAGACCGAGCCTCGGATGCCGACTCACCGCCTCATATCTGGAAATCTACAACGAACAGGTTACGAAAGCAACACGGTCATGTCATTACGCATAGGCCTACATTACGCCAATCGTAATAGTAAGCAACTTGTCACTTTTACGCCAAACACAGAGAAAACGTTTACAAGTACTTAGGCCTAAATTAATAGAGACCAATCTCTCAGAATTTATTCACTCCTTGACTTATTTATTATTTATTTGCTTGCTTGCTTAATGATTTTTACCAAGTTCTAATTCACAAGTTAACTTAGTTTGTGTATAGCCTATACATGTAGGCAAACTATAGGCGTATTTATTTTAGATTTTTATATGTGTGCTATGTTCGCTCTTCAGAGACAAACGTGTCATCTGATTTCAGTAAATAGACCCACTGCTTAATTTCTTAGTCATTTGTGAATTGATTGTTGCAAGTGCCAAGTAGCCTAAAGCTCTACTATGAGGTAATGATGTCATCTGACAATCTGCAGGTGCCAATCTGAGCTCGCATTTAGGTCTGCAAGCCTCAGGCGCACTTCAGCTTTTGGGTTGTTATGCAAAAGATCAGCTGATCACATCTGGAATCGAAGTCGCAAAGTAGCTAAGCACAAAAGTCAAGAACTTGCCAAGATGCTGTCATATAATCATTAACTCTCACATGAAAGTTTCTGAACACATGTATTATGTTTCTGCACGTTGTTTTTTCCTATACGAATCGCAGCCACTGGGAGCAGAGAAATTCTGTTATTTAAATAAGACGTTCAATCAAGAAAATTTATTTAAATGTCAGCATACTGTATACTGTATAGTGTACACGATGGCTTCAACTCACATGGTCTCAACAGTGATTTAACAGAATCTGATGGCGCTGTAGGTTTTCATCGTCATTGCCTTCTTCGGTCTACACCGTGGTTCAAAAAAAACTAAGCCAAATTGTTTTGCATATATCTCAAATACCTGATGACACAGCAAGCTAATATTTTCCAAATACTTAGAGAAGTGGACCAAGAATATGATTCCAAAATTTCATGAGACAAAGTTGAACGGTTAAAAAGATATGAATTTTTAAACTTCATATGCCGAAATTTCCGTTTACAAGCAATTTTCTGTCAGGTTCAATAAAATGTTCTCTTATATCTCTAATGCCTGATGATTAATCATTCTAAAATTTTCCAGATATGTAGAGAATTGAACTAACAATATGATTACAACAGTATGGTTTTATTATTTAATTAATTAAGATGCTCAAAATGTCCTCCTGCTTGCACGCAAGCCTGGAAGCGCTGGCGCCATGCATTACGCAACAGCATCGTCGATTATCCTCTGGTCCAGGCCTTCCCACACTTCCAACAAGCGCTGGTTGCTTCAGATCGTTTAGATCATGGATTGTTGTTTGGTAGATTCGGTCTTACATCACGCTCCACATTTTATAATTAAATAATTTTACTTCATCATCCCTGAAGACCAAAATTTGGAACTATCAAGCATCGAAACCGCAACGAACACCATAACAGACTTGCTGAAAACAGACATTTCTGGAGATCAAGTTTAAATATTCATATCTTTCTATCCGTTCCAATTTATGTCATGATATTTTGGAATCCTATTCTTGGTTCAATCCTCGAAATATCTGGAAAATTTTGGTATGATTAATTATCAGGCATTGGAGATATAAGAAAACCAGTTTAGCTTACTTTTTAGTGAATCTGGCAGAAAATTGCTTGTAAACTGCAATTTTGGCATATGAAGTTGAAAGATTCATATCTTTTTATCCGTTCAATTTTATCTCTTGAAATTTTGGAATCATATTCTTGGTCCACTTCTCTAAATAATTGGAAAATTTTAGCGTGATATGTTATCAGGCATCAGAGATATATGAAAAACAATTTGGCTTAGTTTTTTTTGAACCACGGTGTAGAGCCAGATAGAGCCATATATATAGCGGCTGTGTGGAATCGCACAGCAGTCGAAGATCCTGCGTGGTCGAGTGGGTTGTAGCCCGCTCGCCGCGCCGGCGGCCCGGGTTCAATTCCCGGGCGGGGATCTTTACAGCGGGTGGCTCGGTCGCAATATAAACGTGGAGTGTGAGGTTGTTCTCTGCCTCCGACACTAATCATCTTCGATATGAAACAGTGTCGTTAAGCCCTGAACATTTCATTTTTCATCGCACAGCAGATGATAAAGCGGACAAAAGATTCCAGGTCGTAAACGAGTAGCTGGGTTCTTACGACGCCATCTGGTGCTATTCTATAGACTTAAATGGCATTTATAATTCCCATGCATGTACGTGTTTCCGTTGTCGTAAAATATTATTCCCTTCGATGTCCTTTTCATCAATTCCCAGTATATACACGGTGATTCATTAAAAAACGTCCCATAGATATTTCACTGTAACTCCGTCAAATGTCATGCTATGTGAAAGAAATTTTAAAGGAAGACAGAGGAGTTATTTCTAAACATTCGGAAAGTTAAAGTTTATGTTCAAATTGACCCCCTTTGGCAGCTACGCATGCGCGAAGACGAGTACGCCACTGTTTGACTGATTCATCAATGATGCGCTGATCCATCTTGTCCCATGCCTCCACAATTCGACTTCGCAACTCACTGACATCACATATTCGAGATATGTAGACATTCTCCTGCATGACACTCCATATCTTATAGTCCACTGGATTTAAATCAGGGTTGTTGGGTGGCCACAAAGTAGGCGGGATCAATTCAGATGTTTCAGTTTCCAGTAACGCAACAGTGTCCCGTGCTCTGTGCGCAGGAGCGCTATCCTGCTGGAAGATGAAATACTCACCGGTAATGTCAAGAATGTCTGGTAAAAGGCCCTGTTTTAGTAGAACATCTCTGCAATATTGTCCATTGATCTTAACGCCCGGTTCGATGAAATAATGTTCGTACGACCGTGTGCAGACAGACACCATACGGGATTTGCTGAAAGTTGGTCGATTCCGCAAAAGACAATTTACTGGAACGTCCCTCTTCTGTGTACCGGCAGATGCGTGATTGTGAACATTCTGATTGTTATTGGGTGATGCCACAGTAAACAATTTCTCACTAGGAGGCTAAACCAGATGAAATTGACCAGGTTTGCATGATACAACCCCAGTGACTGACAGGAACGTTGAAATCTTGCTTATTTCTCGAGATTATCGTGACGTCATTAGTTTCGTCATCCGCGTTACGTCATTATAGCTCTGAACGTGACATAATTTATATGGCACTTGGCCAGATCATCAAACTTCATTATTCCGAAATTTCATTAAATTTGATGGTCATCCACATGAGTTATGCCAACTTATGTGTGGGACGTTTTTTTATGAATCACCGTGTACATGTATTGGCGACGGCATCTACAACACCAAAGACGACTAGCACTTATCCGATGTCATTAACGTAGACCTAGAGTTTCATTGTTAGCAGTGGCATAAAATAATAAAGGCGAGCAGCTGGTTGCCATGACGATCGGTGACTGTAAGGCAGTGTGTGTGTGCGTGTGGGTGACAGGTGCGTGACCTCTTGAACCCGAATCCGAAGACGCATCTGGCGGTTCGCTGGTCGAGTCACAAAGGATTCTACGTCGAGAATCTTTTCGTTGTTGAGTGTGAAACAATCGACGACCTCACTGCGGTGCTCGAAGAAGGTAAACAACTGAAAGACGACGACGATCGACGATGTATCTCTGTCTGTCTGACTGTATGTCTGTCTGTCTATTCACTCGTTCATTCACTCGTTCATTCATTCATTCATTCAAGAATTTTTATAGCGCCTCCAACTCAAAAGCGCTCACGACTCTATAGCACGGGGAAAAGCACTGTTTGAGTTTATTTTTTAAAATGCTTCAGTATAAGAGCCTCAAAAAACAGACATAAAATTGCTCCTGTGGGAGCCCATAACAAACCGCTGGACCCACCACGAATAATAGTTGCAGTTCTGTGTGTCTCTTATGTATTTATTATAATGACTTCTTTGCCTGTTTTGTTTCTACTGAATCCTAATAGTGGCTTGTCTGTCCGCTGTCTGTCTGTGTGTCTTTCTGTTTAACAAAACTAAGCTTAATGTGAAAGCTCGAACCAACCAACAGGTACCGAGCAGCTGCTGCTATAGGCTTAGCCTACATGTCTGTTTCTATTGACCGTTCATCTCTTTCTCGGTCTCTTTCAATCTCCCTGTGTTATGTCTCGGCCTCACTCTGCTTCCTAACACCATCCAATTCGCGACTCAAATAGACTTCACATCCTGGTTCTCAGTAGGCTACTAGAACGGCTTTGGCCCAGTATCAATCATTTCTTTCAACTGGTTTCTCTTTTTGGAAAAAGCCTATTTCCCTCAGTTTGCTTTACATGTACTTATACATGGTGGTCTCTCTTCCTTCTCTGCTTTCTCAAAATCTGCTTCCTCTCTTGCGGCCTCGCGTGCAAGGAGCCCTTCTGAAAGGTTCACAATACAAAATACAGTACAATACTGCAATTATGACATGGTAATATGTTGGAAGAATGACGCATGGTTATAATTATAAGGTCAATCGGTTACGATCGGTGTTACCTTAAGAAGCGAAATAATTGAAATATTTTATCAACTTTAAGTATGGTAATAATAAGCTTAATTTAAAAAAACACTAAACAGTTAGAATAATATGACAATATTTGCAACGTCGTCATCGTCTTTGTCGTCGTTTGATTGGTCAGGTATTCGCAACCGTGTCATGGGGTCGAACAGCGTGAACGAGCATTCGAGTCGTAGTCACAGCATGTTGACGCTTCACATCGATAGCGAAATGCAAGACAACGATGACGACAATCTGTTCATCACAAAACGAGGAAAACTAACGTTCGTCGATCTAGCAGGTAACGCCTCATTGTCCACCTATAGCCTATAATTTAATATTTATACGAATAAACCACATATTATAGTATATCAGTTACTTGTAGTCTATGGCCTAACTGTTACCTATACGTCAAGTTAATACTATGCCTATACCTTTTATGTGATGAGTATATAGTTTCGTGAGATTAGGCTACTCGAACCTCTGGTGATATTAATATTCATGACAGTTGTAGTAGTAGTAGTAATAGTAGTAGTAGTAGTAGTAGTAGTAGTAGTAGTAGTAAAAATAATAATAATAATAATAATAATAATAATAATAATAATAATAATAATAATAATAATAATAATAATAATAATAATAATAATAATAATAATAATAATAATAACCAGGCCTGATCCGCACAGACGGCAAGAGACCGGATGGAGCAACATTAGTCCCCTGGGCGAGGGGCAGGTATGTTGCATAGGATGCAACATCCATCCACACCTGTGCTACCTCCTACCTCAGCATTACGTCATCAATGCCTGGAGGGGCAGCTGAACACGCCGCGAACCGGAAGTGTACCAAATACTCAACCCTTCCGACCACCCACGATTTCGTTCCCGTCGCCATCGAATCGCTTGGCCCCGTCAATCGGACAGGTCGCGAATTCTTAATGGAGTTGGGGTGTCGCATGACCGCCGTCTCTGGGGACCCTCGAGAGACTTTGCACTTATTTCAACGTTTGTCTATCTGCACCCAGAGATTTAATGCCATAGCCTTCAGGGGCACATTTGCACAACACACCAGGGTAGAGGGCGACTGATTTGACTAATTTGCATCTAACTTAGTTTTAGTTGTGGAAAACAATTAGCACATTGTGCCTGTGTCTGTCAGGCGTTTGCACATTTGCACATTTGTCTGCACATTTTAAAACGGAAATAAATGATGGTTTAATAATAATAATAATAATAATAATAATAAATAACTACGATTAAACTGGTAGTTCTCGACTGGCAGTAATCAAAAATCGGAAGGTGATAAAGAGTCTGCTTTCCTCCAAAAGCGCTTGTCTCCCTATCCAGCGCTTCAAAGCATGGCTACGCAATAATTATGTATATATAATACACTAATATATAATAATATAATTATATATAGTAGGCTATTTATATACAGAGAAAGAAAGAAAAACTTCTGAAAGTCCTTTGTTGGTAGGCTATAGAGAAGTTTTATGCAAACTCCCTTCAGTCTATTTCGAACCAAATGGTAGGCCTACATGTCATCTATAATTACTTACTGGCCAAACGATGTCGTTAACTCTGCAAATCGTTGCCGATGGAACAACAGTTTTGTCTCCAATTTTAAAGACCATATTATTATCTACGTCCGAACGAACGACTGGCAATTCAAACAGTTTTACTTGTCAGTGACAATGATGACCGCCGGAAGTCACAAAAAGGAAGTTCTTGACAAATATTTCTGAAGCCATCTACAATTTCTCGGTGTCTTTTGCGGTTATTTCGGCTGAAAAAGGTCAGCCTTCAGCCTTCAGCGCGGCAGTCGATAGGTGCAGCTGCCATTCGGTGGATGAGTGCTTTTGGTAAAAGTCTCATAATGTTCTCAAATTCTTTCGATGAAAAGGAATCGCTGATTTAAATAGAGACGTCTGCTGCAGCAGTCAAGAAGTGCATCGCATTTTTACAAACTAGAAATCGTACAAATGAAATAATATACATCGTGTGTGAGTTCATGTTTCACCACAGCTCAATGGCTTTGTTTGTGCTGACGACTTCGTGGAACTGTGAATACACAGCGGGAGAGCGAGAGGGAGGGAGAGAGAGAGACAGACAGACACAGAGAGAAAGAGAGAGAGAGAGAGAGGCAGACAGACAGACAGACAGACAGACAGAGGACAAACCTTCACAGGAATGAAAGAAATTCCGCGTTGCCTACAGACAATGAATTGGCTTTCAGTGACTATACCCGTCTACATCTATGAGAGAAATAGAAAGCGTATTAGAATCTGGCTATAGAAGGTTTTCAGAAATAGGACCTAATATTGACGTAGTTGCTTGCGTATTATGCTCAATCTTCTCCTATTCTCTGGCTCTTGCTGTCGTTTTACTTAGCAAACTTTCCTATAGTATACAACAGTATTCCATTACCTCCTTTCTTTCTTCGTCCTTTAGACATGCATCGGTACAAGCGCACATGCATACAGTCATGCTTTTATTTGTAGTTCAATTCAGATGATATTATTTTAGATCGACACTATATAAATGAAGTCTAAATTTAACCAACTGACTGCAGGTTGCTGAAAAGCTAAGACTGGTAAAATGCACTCCACTTCCAAACGTTTTGCATAAGCTTACAGTCTTACGTTTGTGTCGTGTGATCCACATTCTGAGCTTTCTCATCTCTGTAGACCTATGATAATCAAAACACGTAGCGCTCGAGAGTAGGGATCTGTAAGAGGCGCTATATAATATCTGATCGATTGATTCAGCAAATACATGCATACGTTTCTGATGAGGTATTTCTTTGGTGTTGATGGTCGTGTGATCAGGTAGCGAAAGGACAAAGTCAGATGGCGTCACGAAACAAGGTCACTTGCAGGAATCCAACAACATCAATAGAAGTCTACTCGTTCTTGGTAAACTCAAGTCTCAAACACTTCGCACATGCCTAATTGAAGAACGTGTAGGGCACTGTAGGAGTGTAGGCCTACTCTAACAATTATTGTGTCATGTGACATTCTATGTCAAAGTCTCAAACTTATACGGCCATGTGACAGTTTAAGCCGATCTGACCTTAGCATATGAGCCTATAACGCGTTGTATAGCTCTTCATAGATGTGACGTAGGCTAATATCAGTTAATCATTTTGCTATTACAGGCCCTACCATTAAATGTAAAATGTCTTAAATAGGGCCTATCGGTTTTCTACGGCTATTTAGAAGCGCTTGGTTCTGTATACTGGCCCCGAAATGACTAGATTTACTGACTACTGAGCATATTTTGAAACGGGTCTTGCAACGCAAATAGGCCATAGGCCTATAGGTAGACCTGAAAAAAGAATTAAAGACTAAAGACTGTAATAATATTAAAACCAGTTAAACTGCTGTAGACCTATTAGGTTACAAATGCAATTATGTTGGCTCAAAAGGGAGAGCCATAAAAGGGTCTAAGACTCACTAACAATTAGAGTCACGCCGGAATAAGCACCGTATTAAAAACAGTGATAAGTAGGTAGCCTAATCGAGATGAAAGTTTAGGTTTGAATATACAGGTAGCCTAAGAGAAAATTCCTGCAGAACAAAAGCCTAACAGGCTCTAACAGTCTAACTAGTTGACAAATGTGCACCCGACAAACTTAACTAATCTCACATATAGCCTATTTAAAAAATTATATGTATATATAGGCTAATTATATATAAGTCTATTGATCCACCATTGACGTTTGAAATGTGTCTTAATTTGAAAGGTAATTGTATATCTGCGTTGGGTGACCCGAAGAAGAAGCACGGAGGACACGTTCCATATCGTGACAGCAAACTGACGAAGCTGCTTTCCGACAGTCTGCGTGGAAATGGAGTGACGCTAATGGTCAGTTGGTTTATCCTTCTCTTCCGATCCAACAACCCTCCCTCCCTGCCTCCCTGCCTCCCTGCCTCCCTGCCTCTCGCCTTCCCTCTTCCCCTCTAGACGCCATCCCGCCAGCCGCCGACGCCGCCACCGACACGTCGCCCTAAGTGGCTTCACGGCCAATCCATAAACAAGGAGCGCCAGCCGCTAATGCAAAAAAGAAACCTGATGCCGTTTTCAATACTGGTGAAAAAGCTCACCGTGAATGCGCTACAAAAAAGCCTCCGTCATATTAGCCTACATCACGTTACGACTGAACCGTTGGATCCTGCCAATCGGTAGTGGATGGATAAAGGTCAAAGGCCATGGCAAATGCATTTAAGAAATCCAGTTTTTAACGGTCTTGAAAGAATTGCAGATTCTTCGTATAGTTCTTTCTACGGTGAAGCTGTTCAAGTGGCGTAAATCGATCTCTAATAATATAGGTTCCTAGTCTGTTATTACTGGTAATGGACTTGTTTATAATGAATTATGTTGGTTTTCTTTTTTTACTTTAGCTTCCATTCATGTTTTTCATGCAGTTTGTTTAACATTTATCTTTATTATGTGCCCTATAGGCCCTATAGGTTACCATACTCTCATTGTACATTAAATGTAGGCCTGTATACAAATTTTGTATACAGGCCTAGTTTATTTCTGTTTAAAATAGTATTTTAAAATCCTATTTTAAAATCATTATTTGAAGTACCATTTAGATTCATTTGTGCAACAATTTTTCCAAGCATGACAGTTCCATGGAGAGTGACTACACTTTTGCGTGTGGCTGTTGTCATTAGTGTGACTGATCTGTGTATAGTAGGCCTATAATTATGGTTTTTGGTTTAGATTGCTTGCGTGTCGCCATCTTCGTTCAACTCGAACGAAACGATGAACACTCTTCGCTACGCGTCTCGTGCCAGACATATAAAAGCCAAGCCAATAATTATCATGGTAGGTCGATGATTTAACAGACATGAAATAAACAAAAGGCATCATGCGCCAACAGTACATCATCACCGTTGCTGCTGCTGCTCTGCAGACGGTTTGATTACTTTTTATTGATTATTCCTCCAAACAGATCGTATTCTGCATACGAAATTATTCTTGGATGTTGCCAACTAAGTAAAGAGTTATTGCCTTCATAATTATATGTTAAATTCAAAATGATTCAGAATGTGCCTATTACAGCATCAGTAGCCTACAGAAAATTAATGGCATCCGCAAGCCTTATAGGCCTAATAGTTTCCTAGCGTGTATACTGCAGTCTATTATAGGTCTGCCTTGACTTTATCATAAAGACAATCGAATGATTCAAATGTTTATGATCTTTTATGTTCGAGGTTTAAGAAATGGCAAAGTGCAGAGGCTTTCATAGATGGTCTCGCCAGGCTGAAGTTCGCTTCTTTGAAGAAAATACACCAGAAACCTAAATTCCTCCCACTCCCCAAAGCAGTTTAAATTCTGTTTGACTGACAAACATGAAGCTGCATAAAACCCTCAAGAAAAGGATTCTGCTACCAGTGCTACGATCCTTTTAATTGATCATTATCTTTACTATTCAGTTTCACTATTTGAACTTTCATACAGAGTTGGCAGAATTGCATCAACGCCAAAAATGCTGATAAAACGGTCAGAGAATTGGTCACAGTGTTGAATGGAAAGTTCAACGTCACACACACACACACACACACACACACGCACACACACACACACGCACGCGCACACACGTCTTCTCAATTCTTTTTTTTCTGCCACAGGATCCAAGGGAAAAGTTCATCCTTAGTCTGAAGCGAGAAATCAAAATACTCAGACAAGAAAACCACTACCTCCGTCATCAGGTATTAATGAAGACATTCTATCTCAACTAGTTTCAGACTTTCAACTATCTATATAAATAAAAATGAAACTTTCCAATAGTGCGGTCACAATCACGCCCAAACTTACGCACCGATTGTTGTGAAAATTTACCAAAACCTTCCATTCCATTAGCACAAGGTCAGAACGTTTTTCTTTCCGAAAAAAACCCAATCGTTTCCACAAAAAGTGAACTTTGCAATCCGTTCGACCGCCATTTGCAAATTCAACAAAACAGCAGGGCTGCCAGATTTCAGACACAGCAGACGAAACATCAATGAGCTCGCGTACTGTGACGTCATAAGCGAGTCGCAAATTAATTTTTTAAAGCGGCGGGGGACGTCTTTTCTGCCACAGCAAAGCGTGGCTGGGAACAGCTAGTAGGCTATACAAATAGTATACAACTATACATAGGCTTGCTGTAAATCGAATTTAACGCTGGCACTGGCAGGGACTGGATAGCATGCCGTACTTGCACTTGCATGCACCATAGGCCTGCGTGCATTAATGCACGTACATGCACAATTACACATATCTGATATGCATGCATTTAAATGTATTCATGCAATTACTTAGATAGATATATGACTTCATGCACTGTGCAGTAGTCTGTGTACAAGTGTGTACACGTAATTAATTATCCTATCGATCAGCTGGACTTTCCAGTGAAGCCGAAGGGTCAGCTGCAGAAGGAGAACGACACGAAGTTCCTTCAGATGCTGAAGGATCAGCGGAGAGATGGAAGAACAACGGAACATGGACTCTACGAAATGCTCCAGGAATACATGATCGAAAACGAAATGCTCAGGTGATGATTAATTTCACCATTCCTATTCCAATCATTAATTACCCTTCTGAACATGTCTTGAGCTACACGCATTCTATCCGATTAACGCCACAATCATGGGAAGCCACCAGAGATGCAGACTATGCCTGCAAAATCCAGGTTCAAATAACGAAACCGTTTTGACGATGTCCACTGTCCATGGAACCTGCAGCATTTGTGAATAACCTGCAGTCTTTATCACTGATTTATCAGGGCTGTTTCTAAGGAATTTTAGAACTGCACAACTCCTTCTGTCCTTTCCAATCATCCATGGTAAATTAGGCTACTTCCAATTGAAGGACAATAAAAAATTATGACCCTTTTGCTATATATTTTTAACTGTACAGTCAGTACATACGGGCTTCTACAACTGCACATTTTGTGTGCAAGCTAGTGCATGTTAAAAAAACCTGGTGTTTATTTTGATCATTCTGGTTAGAACTAACGCATAGGCCTACATCCACAGTAGAATTATAATACGAAAAAGTACAAATCCAAAAAACGTTACATAAATTGTTGGGGGTATTTTCATATTATAGAGACGAGAATTCCGAACTGCATCAGGTTCGAGAGATTGGAAGACGTGAGCAGCAGATGCTGTCGAGAGAAAACGAAAAACTGATGAAGAAAATGGAAACTAAGCAGAAGTAGGCCTTTTCATTATTATGTATGTAGGACTATGATTGTATGCGGGGTAGGCCTATAGGAATGCCACTGCACTTTGCGTATGAGGACCATTGCCATCGTTCTATTAGGCCTACATGGCAATTGTGATTACAGTGATCAGTAATGAGTCATCAGAGTCAACTATGATTGTCTTCGGTTCCGTTTTGTGTCTTTGGTCCGAAGCGTCACAGAGACTTGAATGAATTGTGCACTCGGCAAACACAGCAACGCACATAGTCTAGAGTAGGCTATCGACTATTACATGCAGTAGGCCTACTTAATCTAGCCTATACTTCATCGAGCAATCTCATAGATTACTGAATAATTTTCAATGATCTAAGGTGGACGGTGGTCGTAAAAAACAGAATCGAAAAATTAAAAGCTGCTAGACATCATAGCCACCTGCAGTCCTGCATGGTAGCCTACATTCCGTTAGTCCGTTACAAAGGACCGTGGTTATTGGTTAATGATATTTGCATGCACTGCGCTTCAGACCGGCTGAACCCGCCGATATTATGTGTTCTGAGTAAGCTGACACTGCAGCCAGCGCAGTGTGGCAGTGCGTGACATCATGATGATGTGACAGTGGACGAACAATCGTGTCCCATAATGGACTTCGACTGGTGTAACTGCGCGGTCAATAATAATTGCAGTCAATAAAAATGCTGATATAATAAATGATGTTATTGTTATTGACTTTTATATAGCGCACTTTCAAGGTAAACTACTCAGAAGCAGCTTTAGTGTCGGGTACGCAAACTTTCGAGCATTTACATTACATTACATTACATTACCGGCACATTACAAGAAGAAGAGCCGTTCTCAACCTAGCCCCATGGCGACTTTATTTTCTCAAGCTCGGCCTATGATGGGGTTTGACCACAGTTTGATCAGTCCTCTCCCTCACCGTCTCATCTTCCCACGAATATCGTAGATAAGTGAACTCATTACAGCTGAGCTGAACTAATTATAAGGACTTAGATGCATTTATTCACAAGAAATCGTATTCTGCAACATTTCTTATTGCAACAGAAATGGAGTCGTCGCGAGCAGCCTCACCCTTTACGGAGATTCATCATCGCTGAGAAGCTATGGACTTGACTCCATCAGCTCCACTCCGATGCAGTCTCCAGCTGGACCAAGAGGTAGCATCGCTGGTCAGAGTGTCACGTGGAAACAGGGTTCAGTAAGTATAGCCTATCCAACTGAGAACCGTCTGTGAGGCGACCTTGTAATGGCATGACTGTGTTTGAGCGGAATATTGATATCACAATAATAATAGTAGCCTAATAATTAATTAGGGATGCAGGCCTACCGAGTGAAGGATGCAGAAATTACATGTAGTTTACTGTTTACCTTTAGTCTATGTAGGCCCTAAAAAATTAAATTTACTAGACTGAAAATTTAGCTTGCATTTGAATTTTTAATGCTGTCGGTAGACCTTTTAATTTATGCGCTAGGCCTATTCGGCTAGTAGATGCAGAATGGATTCTTTGGCTATTTTTAAAGAAGCCTGATATTGAAGAAAATATCAGCTAAAATGGTGTTTTAAAAAAATCAGATGTCTTTTTAATTTTCTGAGGGTCTTTTATTATTTCCTGAGGGGGGTGCTCGGTAGTACAGTGGATAGCGCGCTGGAGTGGAAATTAGTTAATTATTTTATCTTCTAGGGGTCTTTTATTATTTCCTGATGGAGGTGCTTGGTAGTACAGTGGATAGCGCGCTGGACTGTCGACCAAGAGGTCGTGGGTTCAATTCCCCGCCGGGGCAGAAATTTGTAACGAGATTTTTGTTCCACCTAGACGACTCAGCTATGATGAGTACACTGGATAAACTGGGGGGTGTATTCCATTGAAGAAACAGTCAGCTAATAAATCAGTTAAACTGTGTCGATGCATTCCATGCATTCCACACATTCCATAGTGGCGCTGATGTCCACGGACTGTGTAGGCTAGTTGCACGTGTTACAATAATTATATACTGTTAGATAATCGATATGCAGCGACTACGTGTTTGTCCGTGTATTTGCCCGTGTTAGTCGATGCATTCCACACATTCCATAGTGGCGCTGATGTCCACGGACTGTGTAGGCTAGTTGCACGTGTTACAATAATTATATACTGTTAGATAATCGATATGCAGCGACTACGTGTTTGTCCGTGTATTTGCCCGTGTTAGTCGATGCATTCCACACATTCCATAGTGGCGCTGATGTCCACGGACTGTGTAGGCTAGTTGCACGTGTTACAATAATTATATACTGTTAGATAATCGATATGCAGCGACTACGTGTTTGTCCGTGTATTTGCCCGTGTTAGTCGATGCATTCCACACATTCCATGGTGGCGCTGATGTCTACTGACCAAAAAGTTGATGACCAAAAAGTCCCCAGAAAAATTCTATATATATTATATATTATTATTATTATTATTATTATTATAACTTTTTTTCTAACTTTTTTTTCTAAGTTTTTTTTTCTAACTTTTTTTCTAACTTTTTTTTTCTAAGTTTTTTTTTCCTAAGTTTTTTCTAAGTTTTTTTTCTAAGTTTTTTTTTCTAAGTTTTTTTTTCTAACTTTTTTTTTCTAACTTTTTTTTCTAACTTTTTTTTCTAAGTTTTTTTTCCTAAGTTTTTTCTAAGTTTTTTTAAAACTTGTTTTTCTAACTTTTTTTTTAAACTTTTTTTTTTTTTTTAAACTTTTTTTTTTAACTTTTTTTTTTTTAAACTTTTTTTATAAACTTTTTTTTGTCATTAAATTGGTCCAAATCTTCATAAATGTCCTAAAATTTCTGATTCGGAAGCACAAAAAACCCCAAGTTTTCACAAGTTCGCAGAAAGAACCCAAGATCTTTTTGTGCTGAAAAAACTCAAGAAAAACCTAAGTTCTAGCAGAGTAGGGAAAGGCTTCTAAAATTAAATCATAAATCAGTTAAATTCACAATGATATCAAGTCTTTATTATCAATCCATGAATTGAAGGTCTCGTCATACCCCAACCATTTCACCAATGATCGGTTTCCACGTTTTCTTATAATCTTCTCTATTTTAAATGTATCTTGCGTTGTCGATTGTAGCTCAGGCTCATAAAATGTCCCTTTTATTTCTTCTCCATGATAGTCAGATATTTTATACGTTATTGGATCTGTGTATTGGATTTGTGTTATAGTAAAAATCTCCTCTGTCCATCTTTTTGTGAAGCCTTTCTCGAATGTCTTTTTCTTCTTAGAAATTCTTACTTTATCTCCGACTGAAAATTTAGGTTTGATAGTTTCAGGTACAGCATCGCCGTATAAATTCATCCACACAACCCATTCGTTTGCTTTGATACTCGCTTTAACAGGAGTCATTTTAATGGAGGAATGTCTTGTGTTGTTGTATAAATTAACCATATTATCTAAAACATCGATATATCTCTGAGTTGAATTTGCTGTAAAATATTTGAACATTTTCTCTTTCACTGTTCTATTAAATCTTTCTACGATGCAAGATTTCTCTTCGTTCTCAGTTGAGTACAACTGCATACCTAGTGATTTTACCTGTTTATTATAGAATTCTGTTCCCTTATCGACCCAAAGTTTTTCACCCCTTCTTTTGCTCGTATTAAATATTTTAACGAAAGCATCTGCCACAGATTCTCCACGCTTATCTTTTATCGGAACAACCCATCCATATTTGGAAAATATATCGATGACGCTTAACAAATATTTCACACCAGAATTAAATTTAGCATAAGCCTGCATGTCAATCAAGTCAGACGCCCAAATTCTGTCCACTCCCTGAACATAAACAACTCGCTTCCTAAACTTCCTGACTATAGGTTTATGCAATTCGTCAGCAAGTTGGTCTGTCCATCTCAGAGTTTTTTTTTCAACCCCATTCCAAAATGGGTTTTCGTTGATAAAATTGGTTTAACTATAGATCTTTCAATTCGTTCGCGGAACGAAGGATTAGGTATATTATTTAATTCATCTATCATAGCTCTGTCAGCGACGTTTCTCCCTGCTGTATCAGTATGTTTAGCATAAGCCAGGTCATGACGATAGGCTGCTGCATCAACCCTATCTACTGGTTTACTCCAATCTTTTGGTGTTCCATCAGGATTCAATCGCAAATCCAATCGAGTACCTGGACCCGTGAAAGAATGTCCTGGAAGATGCATTTCACCCGGGTACTTTGCCCATGGAAGTTTAATGTTAGAAGTAGCAGAATTGAGAGCTGAGACCAAATCACCTCCTTGTACAGTAGTGGACATTTTAGTAAACTGAGTTTTTCTAGCGCCACATTCAACGCATACACATCTAAGCATAGATCTACCATTCTTACTGAAGACTCGTTGAATTTCTCTACACTCAGTTTTTCGTTTACATTTTACACAATACGAGCTGTGCTCCATTTTAATATAATATAATTAAAATGGAAGTCCATGACCTGTCATGGAATGAAGATACATCTAAACGCTTTAACAGTCCTCTCTTACCAAGAAGCATCAGAGGTTTGATCGTAGGTAAGTCTCAATGCGGCAAGACAATATTACTACTTAATTTATTACTGAGACCTGGTTGGTTAGACTACGATAACCTGCAGATCTTTGGAAAAAGTCTATTTCAATCAGAATACAAGATACTAAAGAAAGCATTCGAAGAGAAATTACCAAAGGAAGCAATTATAAGACTTTTTGATAATCGAGATGAAATAATGAAATTAAATGTATCACCGACCGCCGTAGTCGAGGAGATGTCTAAAAACATGGAAAAGAAATCGGATATAGACTGCAAGTTCTTTGAAACCTCTGAAGATGTTCCAGATCCACGAGACTTAAGTCGAGATAAGAAGAATCTCATGATTTTTGATGATTTACAATTAGAGAGGCAAAATAAATGCGAATCCTATTATATAAGAGGTAGGCATAGTAATGTAGACTGCTTTTACCTAGCACAAAATTATTTCAAGCTACCTAGACAAACTATAAGAGAGAATGCCAACTTTATATGTTTGTTCCCTCAAGACCTTAAAAATATTAACCACATATACAGCGATCATATAGGTGTAGATGATATGACTATAGAAGAATTTCGAAAACTATGCAAAACTGCGTGGGATGAAACGCATGGTTTTGTGGTTATTGACTTGACTAGCAAAACAAATAAGGGTAGGTATAGAAGTGGATTAGATACATTTTACATTAAATAAAAGCAATAATAAAATGATAACAAAATTTAAGATTTTATATTCTAGGTTTAAAAATAGCTATCTAAAATGGAAACCCTTCTTGACGAAATTTTATCTAATACTCAAACGATTGCACGCAACACAGAGGCTAAAGAATCCTTTTGCATTTTGTTGAGCGAAAGGAGCACACGAATTCGAACGAAATTTAATCCACTAATCGAACTGGACAAAAGTAAAACGTATGAAATGGCTCTTGTCAATCTTGAAACTTACTACAGTTTTCCTAATATAGATGAAACAAATAATAAATTCGTATATTCGTCAGATAACGGTGTAACATGGGAAGATTTAGACATTCCAACCGGTTGCTATGAAATCGAAGACTTAAACGATTACATACAGAGAATTCTAAAAGAAGAAGGTCATGGACAATGTATAAAGTTGCGACCAAATAACAACACGTTAAAGGCGGTTTTGGAAATTGATGAGAACTATAAAGTTGATTTTACAGTAGAAAATTCAATTAGCACCGTTCTAGGATTTCAGCGTCGTGTATACTCCGAAGGATATAACGAATCCGAGCACATAGTCGATATAAACAGCGTGAATAGTTTACGAGTTACGAGTGATGTAATAGGATCATCGTATGCCAACGGAACTACGGAGAACATAATTTATTCTTTCTTTCCATCGGTCGGGTCTGGTTACAAGATAATCGAATCTCCTCATAATCTCGTATATCTTCCAATAACGCTATACTCTATTTCATCAATGGAAACAAAACTGATAGACCAAAATGGAAAACTAATTAATTTAAGAGGTGAGGAATTGTCGATACGATTTCACATAAGAGAGGTTTAATTTAAAGTTTATATTTAATATAAGATGAGCGCTTACGCTAAGGTCAAAGTTAATATTTCTGAAGGACAAAAAGAGAAGATTAAGCGAGCTGCTCAAGTAGGGACTGGAGTGAGTATAAGACTTTCTCATGAAGACATAACTGGTGAGCATGTATTAGCTCTAAACCAGAGGCAAATTAACAAGTTAACTAAAGCGTATCAGAATGGAACTGGTTTGACAATTAAAATGGGTAAAAAGCAATTAGAAGACAATGCGAGAGTCGAAGGCGGATTTATTGGCGCTATTCTACCGTTCTTAGCAACAGCCGGAAAGTTTCTACTGTCTAGTGTTCTTCCGAGTTTAGCCACAGGAGCCTTAACAGGATTGGGTTCTGCAGCTGGTTCCAAAATTGTCGATAAAATTAGTGGATCTTCGATCTCACACCCGATAAGTGGATCTTCGATCTCACAAAGTGGATCTGGAGTGCTCTACGTAAAGAAAGGAGGAATATGCTGTAAGATAAGACCTGCTGGGGAAGGTCTTTTTCTATCTCCGTGGAAAAAGGGTACTTCAATAACGGGTTCTGGTTTGTTTATGAAAAGAGGAGCAGGATATATCAGCGGTGAAGGTCTTATACTTGGTCCCAATTCACCATTTAAAAATATTCCTATTCTTGGAATGTTACTTTAAACAATCTCTTATATAAATGTCTGGATACGGTCACCCAATACACAAATTTATCACCAAACGGAAGCCTCGTGTGAGTCCGATAATTTGGATGCCTAAAGTGGTCACTCACGCTCCTGCAAGACAACGAGCAGGCGACAGATATGAGATTTTTGCTCAGCAAGCGATAACGATTGAACCAAAGACAAATATTACAGTAGAAGTAGGCCTTGGAGTCCGAATGACCAGTGGAATGTGTCTAGTCTCTCTTAGACAGAAGTTGAAACAACTCAGACTGAGTCTTCAAGATGGTACTGTCCTAGAGGACGCAGAGGATATAATAATTACAATACAAAACAACTCCGATTCACCAGTTACTATAAACGAAAAAGACTCAATTTGTTATGTTAATTACTACGATGCATAAATTGTACGTTTTATGTTTACGTTTTATGTTTACGTTTTACGTTTACGTTTTACGTTACGTTTTAAACATTATAATAAAAAATGTCGCTACTGAAAATTAGCGATCCTGCAAAAAGAGATTTTATTATCGAAGAGTTTTTAAAAACGAAAAAAAATATTAAACAAAACTTTCTTTCAGAGAGAATAGACGATCTTAGACTTCAACGAGAATTAACGAAAATCTACAAACCAATAGTCGACTCTCAATCAGCAATTTCAAAAGAACAAAACGCTTTGCTGTCGACAATAAAAGATAACTCTGCAGCAACATCACTCGCTCTAAAATCACTTCCAGATTCGTTGAAAACTATTCAATTTCCCCAGTATCCGTCTATAGAGGCGTACGATGACGATGACCCAGTAGAAGACATTAGAAGGTTAGAATTAGGAAATATTGCAGTTGAATACCTTAAAAAATATGCTTCTGATAAAAGACTTGTGGATACAACATTCGGATTAAGATCAAGAGATGGAAAATTCTACATCGGTGACAGCGAAGCCTCAATCCAAGGAAATGATATTACAGTTGGAACCACAACTTATCAAGGAACTCCAGGATTATGGGAATTGTTAACGTTAGCTAGTCCAAACAGTTCAATTTATGATAATCGTGATCTCGAAGAATACGCCGAGATTCTAATTAAAACGAATGCCATGAGTCAGCCAAATAAACCAAACAAACCTAAATCGTCTAGAAGTGTAAAATATGCAAAGATAATAAAACCCATATGGGACGATTACATGAAGTTAAGAGGTAAAACAGGAAGCGGAATAATTACCATTCCTTCAGATCCTAACGAATTAGTAAAACAATTAGAGTTGCGAATATATAGCTACAAAGCGGGAAATACGGGTGTAAGAAATGAAATTGTAGGTATGACGGATGAGTTACTAAGACAAAGAGTGATAACCAAAGATGAATATAAAAAATTGACGATCTAATTTAAAAATTGATGATAAAGAAATGCTGGTCGTTGCGAGAAGAAGTTATAAAAAAGTACACGTTGTCGGTGGAGCAGGAATATTCGATTCCATTGCAGGATTTCTCAAGAGACTACTAACTTCGAATGCAGCCAAACAAATTGCGAGCACAGCTGTCAAAGAGATTGGGAGTGTTGCTAAGGATAAGGCTATCGACGTTGGAAAACGATTACTCAATAAGATACTCCCTAAAGCTCCCGTTCAGCAGCCGATAACTCAGGAAACTAAAGTCATTCTAGCTAGATTACTCGGGTCGAATCCGCAAATGACGGGAGGAGCTATTAGAATTCAAGATCTAGTAAAACGCTTAAACGGAGGTGGTTTGAAAATGGCAGTTTAAATTTATTTTGCTTAAGTTTATTTTCTTATTTAGGTGTAAAAATTTATTTTCTTATTTAAAAATATATGTATAATAAAATGCAATCCGATATTCTAAGATTCACAGAGCAACCATTGATCGATGAAGGTATCGAGCGATACGAATGGCACGAGTACGAACCTGTAGCGAGAACTAACCTTAACAGTTCTGGTGAAATAAGAATAAATATTGAATTACAAGACTTATACAGTCACCCAGCAGAGTCATATCTACAATTCGACGGAAGACTAATTAAAGCCGATGACACCGCATACGTTAACGCCGATTTAGTCGCTCTTACGAATAATGGGCTTATGTATCTATTCAGTCAAATATCCTATCAGTTATCTAATCAAGAAATCGAAACGCTATTTCATCCGGGTCAAGCTACAACGATGCTCGGTTTACTTACGTATCCAAACGATTTTCAGTTGACTCAAGGCTTAAATCAGCTGTGGTATAAAGACACTGCAGCGACTGCTGTTATTGCGGACAACCCCGGCTTTGCCATTAGACAAAGCTTTCTCATTCGCAAACCAAACACTAAAGGAATGTTCAGCTTTATTGTTCCGTTGAAGCATATTTTTGGGTTTTGCGACGATTACGACAAGATTATTTACGGTTTTAAACAGACGCTGACTTTAGTTCGTAAAGCTGACGATGATGCCATATTCCGAGATAACGCTGCAGCTGCTGGAAAAGTTGCGATAAACAAAATTTCATGGTTTATTCCGCACGTTATTCCTTCCGATATGGAACGAATGCAGTTGTATAAGACGATTGAATCAAAATTAACGTTGCCAGTTGCGTATAGAGCTCGTCAATGCGACACAATAACAGTTCCTCAGTCGACAAGTTTCAGTTGGCGTCTTAGCGTAAAAACATCACCTGAGAAACCCAGATATATCATCGTAGGATTTCAGACGGACCGTAGCGGTAATCAGGAAAGTAATCCGTCGCTATTTAATCACTGCGATCTCAAGAACATATATGTGATGATGAATCAAGAAAGATATCCAGCTGTCGACCATAACCTGTCGTTTCCTAATCAACAATTCTCCAGAGCGTACAGAGACGCGTCCTCCTTTAGTCAAAAATTCTATGGTATGGATAAGTTGATTACCCAAAGCAATATAACACCTGTAGATTATAAAGAATTATATCCGTTGTTCGTGTTCGATGTAAGCAAACAATCCGAGCGTTTGAAATCTTCAGTCGTTGATATTCAGATTAAGGCTCTTTTCAATGCAGCAGTGCCAGCCGACACAGAAGCGTATGCTGTCGTAATTTCAGATAGGTTGCTGCAGTTCCAATCGGATGGACAGAAAATGAGTGTAGTGTATGGAAAATTGATTTAAAGAATACTTATATATTATGAAGCTACCAGAGCTTAGAATGTTAGCCAAGCATAACAATGTTACAGGCACTTCACATCTCAACAAACCTCAAATGATAGCTGTACTGATCGAAAAGAATATTCTCCCGACGGACTACAAGTCTGTGTCATATAGACATGACACGTTGAGTAGTATCAGGAAACAACCGAGAAGAGTAGATATTATAGATCGAGAGACTGGTGTTGTTACCTCGTATCCATCGATGTATAAAGCTGCTAAGGCGTATGGTCAGAGTGCTGGCATAATAGCTTATCATAACGGAAATGTCTGGAGAGATAGATACGAAATTAAAGTGTATGAGAGATAGAAAGGTATGAAATTAAAGTGTATTATGGATTTTAATATTTTTGCGTGGTAAGATAAAATGGATTTAAAGAAAAGTAGTTTAAGAAACATGAACCATGTTGAACACTTGCTCGACTCGCCGGTTCCTGATATTAAGGTTCCTACGCTTACGCCTACACCTGGTAAATACAAACCAGTAGCGCCTAAGAGAAAATACAAAAATAGGGTTAGATCCAAATTAAATGATTTTGCGGATTGGCTACTTAGTTATGTGCCTGAACGAGACACTAAAGTCGTAAATGAAAAACTCGAATCGTTGAAGTCAACTGTTTCCAGGATATTTGATAAAACTAAAATTCGAGAAACGGCGTCGGCTATTAAAGGATTCACCAAGCAATATAGAATAGATGGAATTAATGGAATGGATGCCTCTTCGTTTCTTGATTTCGTCAGACCGCAGGTAGTAAATCTGTTGTCGAACAATCGCCAGACAAAGACTAATTTGGTTCTTACTTGTACTATGGAACGAGTAGATATGAAATCTGGAATAGTGACTTCTGAGGATATACCATTCGTTTCCAGGGCAGAAGTTATTTTAGAAGCAACCGACTTGAATGAAATATACAGCAGAAAGAAGGATAAAATCATGGAGTCTATTGCTAGTTTTCAGATGCAAGGAAGTAATTGGAGATTTAAAGCTGTTGTAAAATTAGATATAAATACGGTAAAATATACACCCTTAAGAGGTAGTTCTTACATTCCACTTCCCGACTTTTTAGCTAATAAAAAGGCTATCATAAATATGAAAAACGATGATGAAGAATGTTTCAAATGGTGTATCACTAGAGCTTTGAATCCGGTTGTGAAAAATTCGGAAAAAATAACGAAAGCTTTGACAGAACAATCGAAAAAAATTAATTGGAGTGGCATTGAGTTTCCAGTTGCTGCTGATGCTAATGTGATAGGTAGGTTCGAGAGAAATAATAATGTTAATGTTAATGTATTCGGTTATGAAAAAGAAGTATACCCGCTTTATCTGTCTAAGTGTGAAAGTAGTATTTATGTAGATCTATTGCTTATTTCCAACGGAGAAAGGAAACATTATTGCTGGATCAAGAATTTTAACAGAATGATGAGATTGAGGACTCATTCGATGTATTATTGCAAAAGGTGTATGAATGGTTTCACAACGACAGGAGCGCTTAAAAACCATAATGAGTACTGCAAACTCCATAACGCACAAAAAATAGAAATGCCACCACCAGGAACTATGCTAAGTTTTAAAAATTATAACAATTCTATGAGGGTTCCGTTTATAGTCTACGCAGATTTTGAGTCTTTTGTAAAACCGATCGATACATGCCAACCAAATCCAGAGTTGTCGTACACTAATAAATATCAAAAGCATACTCCTAGCTCCTTTTGTTACCACATAAAATGTTTCGACGATAGTGTATATTCTCAAGATCCTGTGACGTTTACGGCTGAAAGCGAAGATGATGATGTTGGTCAAATATTTGTAGATAAACTAGAAGAGAATATAAAACAAATATATAATCAATTTAAATTCCCTAAGAAGATGATATTTACAGAAGAGGACAAGAAGTGTTTTGATGGAGCTACTATATGTCATATCTGTGAAAAAACGTTGGGCGAAGACCGAGTGAGAGATCACTGTCATCTTAGCGGTAAATTTAGAGGGGCTGCTCATAACATTTGTAATGTAAACTATAAAGTCCCCAAGTTTTTCCCTGTAGTGTTTCATAATCTTTCCGGGTACGATTGTCATCTGTTCATTAAGAAACTGAGAGGTAATAATGGAGAGAAAATTAATTGCATACCTAATAACGAGGAAAAGTATATATCTTTTAGCAGAGAGGTCGTTGTTGATAAGTTTGTAAATAAAGAGGGAAAAGAGATTACCGTCAAGCGCGAATTGCGCTTTATCGACAGTTTTAAATTTATGGCTTCTAGTCTTGATGCTTTATCGAGGAACCTAAGCAAAGACCAATGTAAAAATATTGGGAAACGATATACTGGAAAGAAGCTCGATCTTTTGCTGAGAAAAGGCATATATCCTTATGACTACGTCGATTCATTTACTACCTTTAATGAAACCGAACTACCACCAAAATCCGCATTCTATTCAAAGCTAAATGATTCGAATATTAGCGATGAAGACTACGAGCATGCAAAAACGGTATGGAAGGAATTTGGATGCAAAACATTCAGAGAATATCACGATTTATACAACGTTTCGGATGTTCTGTTACTTGCCGATGTTTTCGAAAACTTTAGAGATGTGTGTATGAAGAACTATACGCTTGACCCTGCATGGTATTTTACATCTCCTGGTTTAGCCTGGGATGCCGCTTTAAAATTGACAGGCGTGAAATTGGAGTTATTGAATGATTATGATATGATTCTGATGCTTAGGCAAGGGATGAGAGGAGGAGTGAGCACAATATCAAATCGTTACGGGAAAGCGAATAATAAATATATGAGCGATTTCAATAGTAACGAAAATTCTACATTTATTACTTACCTGGATGCGAATAATCTATATGGATGGGCTATGATCAAAAATTTACCTACTCACGGGTTCAAATGGATGAACGAAGATGAATTAAATAATTGGAGAAGTATTCCATGCATATTGGAAGTTGATTTGGAATATCCTAAAGAGTTACACGACCTGCATAACGATTTTCCGTTAGCCCCCGAAAGCATTGAGATTAACAAAGTCAAAAAGTTAATTCCAAACTTAAACCATAAAAAGAAGTATGTGCTGCATTACGATAATCTGAAGCTGTATGAGAGCTTGGGTTTGAAAATAACAAAAGTGCATAGAGGTGTACTATTCGAAGAAAGTGATTGGTTGAAAAAGTATATCGATTTAAATACAGCTCTTAGAACGAAAGCTACTAATGACTTTGAGAAAGACTTTTTCAAATTAATGAATAACAGTGTCTTTGGAAAAACTTGTGAGAACATTGAAAATCGTGTTGATGTAGAGTTAGTGTGTCATGAGGAGAGGGCTATTGAACTAGCCGCTAAACCTAATTACGAGAGATGTACTATTTTCGATGAAAATCTAATAGCCGTTCACATGAAAAAAACTAAATTGTACTGTTATAAACCTATATATCTTGGCATGTGTATATTAGACTTGAGCAAAACGTTGATGTATGAATTTCATTACAATTACATCAAGGATAAATACGGAAATAGAGCTAAATTATTATTTACCGATACAGATTCTTTGACATACGAAATTAAAACTGAAGACTTTTACTCAGATATCGCAGGCGATATTAAGACTCGATTCGACACGAGTGAATACCCGAGAGATCATCCATCTGGTATTGAGGTTGGAGTAAATAAAAAAGTTATTGGAATGTTCAAGGATGAAGCTAGTGGGAAACAGATAAAAGAATTTATTGGACTCAGAGCAAAGTTGTATTCTTATAAGATGGCTGCTGGAGATGAGCACAAGAAATGTAAAGGTATTAAGAAGAATGTTGTCCAGAAAACTATTACTCACGAAGATTATAGAGACTGCTTATTTACCAAAAAAGAACAACAACGAACGATGAATGTTATTAGATCTTATCATCACGATATTTATACAGAAGAAATTAATAAAGTTGCATTATCTGCAGATGACGATAAACGGGTAATAATGGAGGATGGAATTCATACTTTGGCATATGGTCACTACTCGTTGAAATTTTTTAATTAATGTTTATATTAAATAAATGAGCGTCAAACAAATCGATGTTTGTGGAGTAGTGCTACCGAATATTGCTTTATCGAATGTGGATCTAATCGAAGCGGCTAAGAAACTAAACATCAATAATTTTAGAGGAGTATTTCTCAGAGACGAGCTGCCGAAGAAACCTGGACGGAATGAGTGTGGGATATTGAATCTAGATGGTTCTAATGGGGTGGGGACCCACTGGTGCGCTTTCTTAAAGAGCGGTAACGAGAAAATATATTTCGATAGTTACGGCCTTCCTCCCCCTCTGGAACTGATAAACTATTTACGCCGTCCAGTGTTATATAACAGCGAACGCATACAGCCGGATAACGAAGTGTTTTGCGGCCATTTATGTTTGTACGTCTTAAAGAAGACGATGAACGATGGAATGAATTTCCAAGAAGTTATAAACGGCTTGCATTAAAAATTATTATATATAGATATATATATAAAATGCCTGTCGATAAATTTGGTCACACCGCTGCTGGAGGAACATCACGAAGAGTAATCGCTGGAGGTGTTACTCTTAGCCAAGTAAATGCTAATTTTCTTCGATTGGATGGAACAAATCTGCCGACTGGAAATTTAAAAATGAATGGACATGTGATAAAAGGTCTCCCAGTAACGAATACTTCGACAGCCGGAATGGATGAAGCTTTAAGTAGGGGACAAACCATTGATTTGATAACGAATCACAACGATTCTCCGTCTAACGATAATCATTTGACGAATAAGAAATACGTTGATGCTTCGAAGGTGTCTAAGGCAGGTGATACAATGGTTGGCGACTTGTTCTTAAACGTTGGCTCCGATCGTCTGCGTTCAATGGGTTGTAAGGACTTGAGAGGAGAAAATAAAGAATTCACTATTTTCTTAGGTAGTATACGAAATAAACTACAATGTTCGTTAAACAATCCTATTACATTACAATCGACGGATGGATTTCTATGCAAAATAGGTGTAGAAAATATAATGAGAATCGGTAGAGCGTCTAACGATCGTAAAATCGACGTTTATCAAAATATCCTAATGAATAGTAATAATATCAACGATTTAAGCGATCCTCTTTCAGCTCAAGATGCTGCTACAAAGAATTACGTCGATAAATCTCTGAAAAAGTGTCGTGTTGGGTATATTCCTCCCTTGGAAGCTGATGTAAGTGTGACAGGATTCGTTGCTAGTGCGAGTGCTTGTTTTGCCGGAAGCAAAGCCTACCATGCTTTCACTAATCTCTAGGACAATGTTAACGCAGCTTGGGTTTCAGGTGAAGATATGGCTTGGTTACAAATTAAATGTCCTGAGCCAGTTAAAATTTGGAGAATTGCGATGAAAACCGTATCTGTAGCTTATTTCGATTTTGACGCTAGCAATGATGGAGTAGTGTTTGAAAAATTACCCATATACCCTTCTTCAACGAATCCACCGGCTGTTCTGAAATTTTGTAATATTACTAGACCTACGGGTGCGTATCAATATTACAGAGTTACATCAACGCAAGTGAATGATTTTCTTCCACGAGGGATTCAGGTTATGCAATTATATGTATACGATGACTAATCTACATTAAAAATTATTATTATATATAAAATGCCTGTCGATAAATTTGGTCACACCGATGTTGGTTCATCGCAAAGAGTAATCGCTGGAGGTGTTACTCTTAGTCAAATAAATGAGAGTTTTCTTCGATTGGATGGAGCAAATCCAGTGACTGGAAATTTAAAAATGGGTGGTCATAAAATTAAAGGACTACCTACAACGAACACTTCGACTGCCGGAATGGATGAAGCTTTAAGTAGGGGGCAAGCCATTGATTTGATAACGAATCACAACGATTCTCCGTCCAACGATAATCATTTGACGAATAAGAAATACGTTGATGAACAAGTTACATTGAAGGTGTCTAAGACTGGTGATACCATGACTGGTGATCTAATCTTAAACGTTGGCTCCGATCGTCTGCGTTCAATGGGTTGTAAGGACTTGAGAGGAGAAAATAAAGAATTCACTATTTTCTTAGGTAGTATACGAAATAAACTACAATGTTCGTTAAACAATCCTATTACATTACAATCGATGGATGGATTTCGGTATAGAATAAACAATGAAATCATGTTAGAGATGGTTAAGTCACTCGATGGCACTCCTCCGTCTAAAATAAATGTGTATAAGTCCATCTTTATGCATGATGCTTACATTACAGGACTACACGAACCCAACAACGCCAGCGATGCAGCTACGAAGCAGTATGTAGATTCTATCTCAATCGGTCCCGCGCTTAGCATTCATTCTTTAACTTGGCAATTCTTAATCGCTAAAACTCACACAATAGTTACTTTCGATAGTGTAAGATTCAAAACCGATGGTGTCATAAGTACGAGACTGACCCGTTTCACTCCCGGTAAAGCCGGATACTATTTCGTTTCGACGTACATAGAATTTGGTAACAGTAGTACCGCTCCTGGTAACGTCTACCTGTATAGAAATGGGGCGAATTACATGCAAATTGCGGGCGGAGGGGGAACGGGAGCTGCGTTTAACAATTCAACCGGTAGTTGCATAATTTTCGTATCCAATACCGATTTTCTCGAGATATTCGTTTATTCGCACATCGCACTAAATATATTAGCTAGAGACTTTTCGGCAGTATTCTTACGACCTTAATTTCCTTGCTGATCGAAATAATAAAAGACTTCCAAAGGGCGGTGACCAATCCTCTCCCTCGCCGTCTCATCATCCACTGACCGTGTACTCATCATAGCTGAGTCGGCTAGAGGAACAGAAATCTCGTTACAAATTTCTACCCCGGCGGGGAATTGAACCCCCGACCTCTTGGTTGACAGTTCAGCGCGCTAACCACTGTACTACCGAGCACCCCCCTCAGGAAATAATAAAAGACCCTCAGAAAATTAAAAAGACATCTGATTTTTTTTAAACACCATTTTAGCTGATATTTTCTTCAATATCAGGCTTCTTTAAAAATAGCCAAAGAATCCATTCTGCATCTACTTCGGCTGCCTACACCCAGTAAAAATGAATGATGCTTACATTTTAGACTGCCCAGTTAATTCAATAATTAGGCCAACGCTAGTTCGCTGATTGGACCCCTATGTCATGTATCACGATGATTCTTTTTTACTTGACCGTGCTGAGGTTGGGAGCACCTCTGAGTAACCCCCTGAAGAGGCACTATACAAATTCACCTAATGAATAAATGAATATTGAATTCGCTGAATTCGATAAGTAACGTATTTACATGTTTATTGCAATTGTCATTGAGGGCGGCAAGCGATCCGGCTTCCCTTCTCAGCCGAAGAAACCCCCTCATCATCTGACTGAACCAGTGTCTAAACCGGTTAACCTCGGTCCGTCTCCTATTCACCAAAAGACTATGGCGTCGAATCGCCGCAGCCTCGACTCGCTGACAGCTCCTGAGTTTCAAGAAACCATGGATCATGATGACGTCAGCTGGCAAGGCACGGGAACGGCGCGGTTGCCTGGTGTAGGCCTAAAACATGGTTCATCAAGACGAATCGATGACGGTCACTTCATTGAACCACACGACGACGGAGAAATGTCCAGCAGAAGGTTTCCCACAGGTAGGCCTATACCCACACACTATAATGTGTTTATAGGATTTTTATGCTGATTTTAATTGTGACGCCACTCACGCCAGGGATCGTCGGCCCGAAACCCGTCGCCTCCATGATATTGCGCTTGATTAGGCCTAATATGATTATTAGCAACACGATTTTCAATGCGAAAGAACACTTAGGCCCTACAGGTAATTATTTACTTGATTGCTTGGCCATTCATCAATCATTTTAAAAATTGTCACGTGTTCGTGAATTCTATAATAACAATTGCGAGAGCGATCGAGGGCCGAGGGTGACTCGATCGGTTGCTTTCGGCACCCTCGATCGTCAATCCCTATGACAACAATGTATAAAAACTTTGCTACCCTGCAACTATAGGTTCTGACTAAGTGCGGTAGGCTATAGTTGTTAATGTTCCGGTTCTGTATCAGATCATTTTTGGGATCACTTTAGGCTATAACATATGACTCAAGTTGAGTAGTAGGCCTGTAGGCTATCACGTAGCCTAAACGGACGATATTCCAGTATGAAAATGTGCCTTTTAACTTTATACAGAATCACTGAAGGCCAATGACAATCTAAGGTAGGTTGCTACTAGGTTTAGAGATATGGACGAAGAACACTTAAGAGATTTAGACACATAGGCCTAATCTTAGATCTATTCGTCACGACTTCAAAACTGTCACAGTCGCACACGTCTAAGCTCTCTCACAAAGTCTTCGATCACTGAATTTCTATTAGGTTTATATTACAAGTGTAAAGATTGCAAATCATCTCACTGCTCATGTAGTGTTCTAAATGACACGATAGAGTCAACTGAATTCACTCACATTAGTAAGGTCTATATAATTATAGACCTTATAGGCCTATACGCGGTCTCTGATGAGCGCGTATTGAGGGTTAACACTACACCTTCATGTGTATTGCCAAGTAGCCAATCCTGTAAAACCGACAAAGTCTTAAAATTAGACTTTTAATCTCATCACTCAAATTTTGCAATCGCTCCTTAATCTGCAGTGAGTCAACTCTTTTGAACAAGCTCCCCCAAAACTCCGCCAGTTCGAACATACTCCCCTCTCGTTCGTCAGTCTCATTTCTCCTCCGCTTGCCTCTCCTCCTGCAGCTTTCCACTCACAACTGAAAATCGAACTCTTCAAGCTACCGCTTACTGGTTGTAGCACCGTGCGGTCTCCTCGGCTTGGCCTTCCCTCGATTTCAACCTGACACCAGATGGGACCAAACAAAACGGACGTGCATGGTTATAGGCCTTGATGTGGCGCCAGAAAAACTGGTCTCACTGACGAGGCTTCTGTGATGCGATGAGAAATTTCAAAGCTTTACACTACATTACATTTACATTCCATTTCATGTTTTGTCCCTAGATTAAAGTTTTAGAACGACAATTCAGGTGATTTTCATTATTGTCATAAATATGGGATCTGAGGCAGGCCCTATCAACTTAATTTTAAGCATACCGGTAACAGCATAAGCAGTCATGTGTGGTGGGCATGCGTTGTCACATCATAACGAAACAGTTTGATTGGTCAATTAAGGATCAAAAATTGATCGAGTCTGATACATGTTGTCTATGACGGAGTAAAAATACTGCTGATTGATGCAGGGCTGTTTTAAAAGAATTTTTAGAACTGCACAACCCCTTCTTTTCTTTCCCATCCTCCATGGAAATTACTTCCAATCGGAGGATAATGACCTTTTTTTTTACTATTTTCAACTGCGCGGAAGTGCTCCTACAACTGCACAAATACATTTAGAACTGCACATTTTGTGTACAGCTGCACGCTAAAAATGACCTGGATTGATGTTTGTGTACACAGAATCGCAAGCACAGCTGAACGCTCGGCTGAGGCGAGAGTTGGTCAACCTCGAAAATGAAATCAGACGACAATCGAAGATCATCGAAACGAAACTCACATCGAACAGAAACAACGTCTTCGTCGTCAAAAGATGACGTCATCGAACCTTTTTGCCTCGAACTGATAACACTGTGATATTATATCGAACACTTCCATATCGATCAGCAGTTCCCTGATCTCGATCGTGACTCTCTAATCTCTGCCGTGAAATCTTACACAGCAGGGCAGGACTAAGTCGTCCTATATATAATAATTATATATATATATATATAATGTGTATATATATAAACTTAGATGACCGGCCGTGAAGCTCCTAAACATTAACAAGTCTAATTCGTAGCAAAAGCGACCGTTAGCCTATGCCTCTCACAATTAAATCATTCATACATCGCAGAAAGTCAGCAGAACCGGAGCTGACGAAGATCCATAAAGCCACAATTAAGACTCTACTCCATGCTATTAGGCTATTAAAAGAAGAAAACAATAGGTATAGGCCTACCATAATCTTCTCGGTGACAGTGCAGGTCAGTGTTTTAATTGCAGCAGAGGGTGAAAGTGGAGCCGAAATCTCATGTCACAACTTCTTGCTCTGGCTGGATTTCAACCCCATCCTCTTGGTCGACATTCAATCATGTGAGCTCTTATAGCATGTTCTGGACGGCCAATACATTACACACTGTAGTTCTTACATCATGTGCTAGTAAATGAAATATCTCGTTTTTAGATTATTTCATTTCTGGGGTCGTTCAAACACCCAAAACACTCCTCCCTAGCTACGACCTTGGTACACGTAAAACCCAATTGTAATTTAACTTGACATCTATAAAGCATGACTTCAAGAAAAACTTCATCAGTGGCAAGATGGATTTAATTGTAACCTTATAGGCTACTACAAAAGGTTTCATTGTATTTGATTCCAAAATATCAAGAAAAGATTTCATGATTTTCACAGAAAAACAGACTCACATTCATCAAAGAGCAAATGCAAGAATAATCATCACAAACAAATAAACTTTCGACGTTTAAACGGAATGATCATGGCCAAGATAAAAAAAAGTGCGTAATCCTGTAAGCTAGACCCAAGAGCCAGCCACCGCATCAAGTGTTAGCAACTTCATTTTCTTAGTCTCTACATATCAGGCAATCTCAAAACATATTTCAGTCAGAGCGTCGAACCTCTGACCACTGGCTTGATGGTTCAGTACGTTAATCACTACGCTGTCCAATGCATTAAAAAGTAGGATAGTCGCAAAAGTTGATCACTTAAAACTAACAATAAACATCACATATGAATGTCGTATAGTTTATCACAAAACAGTTAGAGAGGCACCCAATACTTTAATACATTCATAGATATCTATAGACTTTTTTAAACTAACAGAACACGATAAGCATAACTTCCACACGGAACTAACATAGCTCACATTTCTATACAAGTTCAGAAAGATCTTTCGGCGTAAAGGCAGACGTTAAAAAAACAAAACAGCTACGCTAACTGTTGCTGGCTACAAATTACACGTTCAATGTTAAAGTGCAATATACTACGGTGCAAAACATACCCTGCATCAAAACTCTCATAAGCTTTATCGATTATCTATACGAGTATTCAATAATAATCTACTACCAGTTCAAATTTAATTTTCCATCAGTTCACTTCACTGTGCTATATCAATATTTATAATGGCAATAATTATAATCAACCAATATTAATCATAACTCTTAAAAGCAAAATATTCACCAGATGTGTTTGTTGTATTCTTGCAAAGTCACACCAACACCGGTAAATTTACTTACTTACATATAGGCTTAATCTGATTGGAATAATTCAACACTGCTTAACTGATATTACATGGAAAGGATCACTAAATTCACCGTATCACAATTGATGTTTCAGGTTTTTTTCATATGAGCAACATGATATAAACAAAACTGTCAAATGCAAGTAATAAATTTCATAATAAAACAATAACAGTGGCACAAGTAATAAAACATCTCGTAAACTACCGGTATAAGACAAGTAACCACAAAAGGCAATTGAACCACAGAATTTAGAAAAACGGCCACTGTTATTTACTGTTACTCGGCAAAACTGTTTACATCAGCAGTGTTAAATTGCATGTCTATTGTCTATCCAAGATAAAGTATCTATATATCTAAATATCAGAACTCAGATAACACAACTCACTCATCCATGCAATAATTTCCACCGCTACAATACTCGAATAATTCACGAGTCTACGGACTTTTTCTTATTTGATTTTCCATCGGTTTCTTCAAGTTTTCGCTTTCCTGGCTAAAAATTTACAGAAAATCAATAACAAAACAAAGGTAAAGCTATCAAAACTAAATTCTTTAGTTAGACACAAATCGTTTTTAAATTCATGAGATACAAGGATAACCTACCATTAAACAAACAGCTGTTATTTACATGTGTACATGTAAATAACTGCGTAGGCAAATAACTACCACTAAATTTCTATATAATTATCTCCTTAGCTTTCGAAGCACCTTCAAGTACTAACTGCTGCTTCACACTTCAAATCTGCATTTCAGCATGACATTGTGTTAAAATTTTGATTATACTGACAAATATAAAATAATTTTTTCTTGACCAAACTAAAGAACTTACATTTGATTCGGAGTTAGACTCTGGGTACATCAGTTCATTTGCCTTCGTTTTCATAACTTCATCCTGAAAATAACAACAGAGTCTATTTAAAGTCTTTCAACTATTTATGGATTGATGCCTGGCTGCTTTTCATATTAAAGACATATACTTACTTACTTCAGAAATAGCTGTGCACAATGATCTTAATATGCCTGCTATTTTATTAAATTTTACTACAGTAAATGCTAAAGGTATAAATTAGCGCATTTTAAAAGCGACACAACATTGAGCAAGCAAGTTTAACATCATTCTCAAAATATTTTTCATGAATCACGAAAAAACAACTGGCACTTATGGTGAAGCGATTTTAACAGAGGTGTCAAAGTATTTTTTACAGTGAGCCATTTGCAATATTTTCAAGCAATTAGCAGGTCAGCCTGGCCGGGGTGCTAAAGGTGCCTGAGCAAAATGGGGTAGGGGTATGTGAAGGACCTGATGAGTCTATCACCCAAACAATTTTGCAAAACTAAATCTTCATTGTCGATTTTTAGCATACAGTGCTAATTTTTGATTTTCATTATCAAACCTCTAAAGCAAAAGTGGGAGTTTGTATTGACTGGCTCATCAATTTCATTTTGTTTTATACAAACTGAAAATGACAAATTTGAACTTGTATGGTCTTCAGGCAAGGCTCTATGGTCCTCTAAACATTGTTGGCAGACCAGAAATGGCCCACGGGCTAAACGTTTGACACTCCTGATTTGTGGTAATGAGTCACTGAGTTATAGATTGAAAAAGTAAGCAGAATTTGACCTTGAACCAAGGATGATCAAAGGCATCCTTAATTGTTGCTCGTTTAATTGGATCCGTACACAGAAGCTTCTTCAACAGGTCTTTAGCTGAAAAAAGTTAAACAAATAAAATATCTTTACAATAAAAACTTTTGAGATGAAACACCACACACATAAATTTGATATTTTCACCAAGCATTATGTTGCATAAGTTAAGATAAATGTTGAAACCATGGAATTAATCCATTATGAAAATAATATGCACTGCTCTTAATATTATGCTTCCTGTCCATTTTTTGAAACATGTTAGGAATTAAAAGCAGGTGGTCACATGGGTAGAAGTGGTTTATCATTGGATGTGGTAGCATAACAAGTACTTAAATTGAAAGGCCTGTCTACAGGCAAACCTTGTGTGACTAATGCTTCCTAATTTCTGAGTGTATCTGTTTTCCAAAGTTAATTTTACTCAAAAACATGTACAATGTATCATATGAACAAAAATTATATTTCTCACCATTGTCTGAAATGGCTTTCCAGAATGGTTCTTTCAAGTAGTGGAGATAGTCGCCCTTGAGAATCTGTTCGTTCATTGGCTTGTCAGATCGATCATCGCTAAACGGCGGGTAACCAGAAAGGCTGGAAAACAAGACTCAGCTCTGTCAATGTTTCTTATGAGACACACTCATAATTTTTATGCTTGTACAAATTCCAAGAATAGCAAAAACCATGCAAGTTTTCAAGTAATATCAAAGTTAAATTTAATAGTCACAGCTGCAGACATATTTACACAACCATGTTAAGAAGGAGCAGTTTAAATAGAAACACAATAAATGGAGCTAAATCATATAGATATGTCAACCATGAATATCTTTCTTGAAAGCTCCCATTACATAGATGTACGGGATTGTACGGTTTGAGAAAAATGCGCCTTATAGGCCAAAAATAAAGTTGACAAAAGGTTTTTAATAACAATAACAGATCCATTACTAAGGGTCACCTTGCAACTTCACTAAAACAATCCATTGTGTATCTCACTCTGAAAAAATAACCTACACTGTAGATCCAAATAATTGTCAAACTTACCAGCTTATTCCCCTCTCTTTTCTTTCCTCAACCTTTGATAGACTTGTCTCTAAAGTTCTTTCCCTACCTTGAACAATCGTGTTTTTTCTGCCTTCGCCACACAGTTTGACTTCAGGGATCAACATTCCACTTAAACTCCTCTTTCATCTCTAGGGAGCTTTCTTGACCCTCATAAACCGCATCAATACCACACTTGGTCGAAATTTAGTTTTGCTGGCTAGCAAGATTTACTAACCATGAATATCTGTACACAAAAAAATTATAAAACAAAATCAATAAATTTACCAGATAAAAAGTATCACTCCCAAACTCCAGCAATCAATTGCTTTTGTGTAGGCACCCATACCAGCCGTCTTTAGGATTTCAGGCGCCAGATAGTTCGGAGTGCCGCAGAATGTCTTCAGCATTGTGTTACCATCAATGAACTTTGATAATCCAAAGTCTGTCACCTGAAACATTCACCACCACCAATATATATATATATACACACAAACATACATAACAATATGTACAGTGTTTATGGAATATCTTGAAAGGTGTTCTGTAAATACAAAGATGAAGATATACAATATTTAGTATGATGCATAATGCGTATAACAACTGAAATAAGTACAAGATGGGTTGTTCTTCTACAACTGCCTTCATCATGTAGCTCCAGGTTGCCTAATC
Organism: Lumbricus rubellus; assembly: GCA_945859605.1. Taxonomy (NCBI): domain Eukaryota; kingdom Metazoa; phylum Annelida; class Clitellata; order Crassiclitellata; family Lumbricidae; genus Lumbricus; species Lumbricus rubellus. The sequence continues at coordinate 20,003,928 of OX243813.1, forward strand.
AGATTAAGCATACCAATGTTCTCCTTTTTTACTTCATTTTGCAACCAACATCAGTTGAGTTCAGTAACTCGAGTGCAAGCTTCACATTCCAGCAACACAACTAAATACGAATGTGTAAAATGAAGTTTGCAGTTACTGATCCATCTAGAACAGGGGTGTCAAAGAGCTGGCCCGCGGGCCATTTCTGGCCCGCCAACGATTTTTTTCTGGCCCGCGGAGCCTTCCCTAAAGATTACGAAATTATTTAAAATGTTCTCAAAATTTAATAAGAAGCCAAAAGTGGAAATTGAATCAAGATCTTTTCACGATAGCCTATTTGGACCTTTGTCTGGGAATTGGCTGACCAAGTCCTGAGCTCCCTCTCAGATCACTACCCAATTTTGCTCGGGAGCTTCGACACCCTGGCCCGCCACTTGTTAGATAAGTTCACACTGGCCCGCCACTTGTTAGAAGATGTTCACATTGGCCCGCCACTAAAAAAGGTTTGACACCCCTGATCTAGAATAACCTACTTCCTGACTAACACCAATGCTCAATAGAGTATAATGCATGCATGGCCAGACATATTCAATTAATCAATTTAAGCATGCCAACTAAACTTCAATTTATAATCCAAAGTTTTATTGTTCACGGTTTTGGACTTTTACCTTCACAAGAGTCTCTTCCGCATCTGAAGAAAGCAAAATATTTTCTGGCTTTAGGTCTCGGTGTGAGATGTCTTTGTCGTGTAGATACTGCACAGTTCACAAAAACAATTAGTTATAAACACGTATTCATCAGCCTTAAAATTACCATTATGCTGCATTATGAGCTAAAATGTTATTTCTTTACGTATTTCATTTGCTTCAACAACATAGCTTGACGTCTGGCTTCTGATTTACCACAGTTCAACCTGGTTTCAACTTCCAATTGATGAATTTTTGACTTTGAAAAAAATTTACTTCAAGCAATCATCAACGTATGGCTGGGTCACTAAATCAGATTGGCAAAATAAAATGTAAGGTCTGCTCTCTCCAGATCTCAAAATCAAGCCAGAAAAGACATCATGTAGCTAAGGTGGAAAGCAATTCTGATGGTAACAGTTGCTATAAATGTAAATGCACATAATTTTTCTTTTGTTAAAGAATGGTCTTCAAGAGGCAGACAATTCTACGTAGTCTAATGGAGGAGGAGGCAGGAGCAAGAAGATGCACTCACCTTAATTCCACACACCATCTGATAGAAGAGGAGTTTTGCGTTTGCTTCGCTGAGATGTCCGACACTAACTACTCGGTCAAACAACTCTCCACCTTCAACACTACACAATAAAGTCCATGCATCATTACACTTAAATCACAGTTGATATTAATGATATAAAAAAGTAAAGTCCATCCAGTTCCATGTGGAACACAGGTAGGTGCTCATCTCCTTTCAATGGCCTTGAGCCAGCAATAGATGAATCCCAAGGTCCTGGACACGAGGCCAGTGTATCGCAGTACTTGCCATTTACTTCCCAGCTTACGCCGGTACCAAATTATACTGCTTGGTGACAGAGGCACGTGTGCATAAACAACTTGCCCAAGGTCGTTACCCGGATTCGAACCGCAACCGCCCGCTCCGTGAGCAAGCGCGTTACAGCCACCAGGTCGCACACTGAGATCATTAATAATGATCTGAGTAAAAACTACTGATCAGTAAACATTTATGATGGTTTTCAATCAAAGCCGATATACCAGGAAGAAACGAAGAAAAATTGATTAAATACATGGAACATTTTACCATCCTGTTTAAATACCCTGAACTTCCAATACAGCCATGATGAAGGTTAAAATGATGACTCCTCAGTGTGTGTGTGTGTGTGTGTGTGTGTGTGTGTGTGTGTGTGTGTGTGTGTGCGTTAATTTTAAACAATATGGAGGTCCACCTCTGACCTTTTGCATTGCTATCAAGATTTTATGAAGTTGTTGCTTAATTTGATGGTTATCTTAAAAATCAATGTTTTCACAACTGCATAGTGACTGGAATTTAAATAACGCATTTCACATCTGACCAGTGATGGGAAGTATTTAAAATACTAGTATTTAAAATAGTATTTTAAATACAATCTAAGTATTTTGTACTTGTATTTTAAATACTTTAGTGATCAAGTATTTTTACTTTTACTTAAAATACTTTTTTGGTAGTATTTTGTACTTAAAATTGTGATGATGTCAAAATACTTTTTCAAAATACTTTTAAATCTCACCAGCTGCAATTAGCTATGCAATATTGCATGCTCCATTGCTCATGCACTAGGCTTCTTCATAACTCAAACAAAGGAGCCCTTGAACAGAAGGTTTAAGACAAACAATGGCCAGTTAAACAGGCTGATAGTGGTTAGTCATTGTTACGGATGGCTGGGCACCGCTGACCCATGAAGGTCTAAAAACACTGACCATATAATTACAGGTGTATTTGATGTATGGTGTAGGGGAAGAGTTTATGGATCACATGTACAATTGTACACCTTTATATTATTATTATTATTTATTGCCAACGAAACAAAATAAACATAAGTACAAACAGTGGGTAATGAACGGTCTCTAGGCAACAGGAAGCCCGGAAAAAGCTAAGAGCTTATATCAACCTGGCCCCTAATGAACAATTACATTTTAGTCAACGTTTCATATCACACAATTGTAATCAACCATGTTCTGGTGAGACCATAGGAATGTTAGTACTGATAGCAATGACCAGAATTCTACAGCAATATAGCAAGATCATCAGTACAAAATTATATAAACAAAATTAAATTGAAACACAGGTGCAATATATAGAATAGCAAATAAAAAAGAAATGAAAACACAATTAAGAAAAACAACAGCCAAAACTAAAAAGAAAAGATGCTGTGGAATACATAAGTTGCTTAGAAAGACCTGTTTAGCATTCGGCATACTTCAGTAAGAAGCCTGATTTAACTTCCCTTTTGAATTTAGGTAAAGATTTTTCTTGTTTAAGATCAACAGATAGAGAATTCCATAAACGAGGTCCTAGGACCTGGAGATTATGTGCTCTGGAGGCAGTTCGTGCATAAGGGACAACGTAATTGGACGCGGTCCTGGTGTTATAAGAATGGATTTGATCAACTGTTATAAAATAATTACAAAATTGTTTAGGTAACAATTTGTTTACAAACTTAAACATGAGCACAAGTTTTGATAAATGAGATAATTCATAAATTTTTAATATTCCCAGCTTATAAAACAAGGGATTTGAATGAGAAAGGTAACTGGAATAGGTCATTATTCTTACAGCAGCTTTCTGGAGCCTTAGGATGCGGTCTAGATTCCCAGATTTATATGGTGACGACCATACAGAACAGCAGTATGTCAAGTGTGGCTCGAGTAAAGTATGGTATAACAGTTTTAGGTTATCGGCATCAAGAATATGACCAACTCGGTAGAGTATGCCCACGATTTTAGATACCTTGTTTACTACCAAATCTACATGTTTCTTCCATTTAAGGTCATCAGAGAACACCACCCCAAGAAATTTGATTTCACGCACTCGATTCAAAGAAACCCCGTTTATCGTAATGTTAACATCAGTATCAGAAAACAATTTTCTACTAAATACCATAAAGCAGGTTTTTTGTAGGTTCAGAGAAAGCAAGTTAGCTGCGAACCAATGACAAATTTCTTCCAATTTACTATTTAATGATGCAGCCAAAAGGATAGGACAATAGCCAGTTGCAAAGATGTTCGTGTCGTCTGCAAACATGATCAAACTCAAGTCAGTCACTGATTGGATATCATTTACATACAAAAGAAATAACAGGGGGCCGAGAATAGAGCCCTGCGGGACGCCACATATTATAGGTAAGAAAGATGAAGAGGTATTATTGAGAGAAACGTATTGGTATCTATTAGTTAAATAATTTGTGAACCACTTTAGAGGGGTGCCCCGTATTCCGTAGTGTTCAAGTTTATGCAAGAGTATTTCATGGTTCACAGTGTCAAAAGCCTTCGAGAGATCTAAAAAAATTCCAATTGTAGTCTGTTGGTCATCTAAAGATTTACTAATTTGGTTAGTAAGATCAAGTATGGCCAATTCTGTGGAAAGATTTTTCCTGAACCCATACTGGGTATCTGCAAGCAGATTGTTGTGTTGCACAAAAGCGGTAAGCCTTGAGTACACAATTTTTTCTAGCAGTTTGGAGAAGGGTGATAATATAGATATGGGACGGTAATTAGAGACCTTTAATTTATCTCCAGACTTAAAGATTGGAATGATTTTTGCTATTTTCAGTTGGTCTGGGAAAATACCTTGCACTAATGACTGGTTGAAAACATCAGCTAAAACACAAGAAACTTCAAAAGAGCAATGTTTTAAAATCATGGTTGAGATATCATCATGGCCCCTGCTCTGGGAATTATTCATTAGAGCAATAGTGTCTATAATTTCAGAGGGCGTTACAGGGGTAAAGAAAATAGATTGCGTGGTTCTGCATTTTAGGTAGTCCCGAGGTTTGCTATTAACAGGCGCAATGGTTTTCGCTAGGCTAGGGCCTATATTACTAAAATAGTTGTTGAAGCCCTGGGTTATAAGTTTAGGATCAGTGACCCTGCTTCCACTAAGGTCAATTTCAGCTACCTTAGGAGTAAAAGCACTTTTCCCAATAATTGAATTTATAGTTTGCCAAACTTTATGTAGGTTATTTCTATGAAGCTGTAGTTTATTTGCATAATAGCCTTTCTCGGCCTCCCTCAGCAGTGATGTAAGTTTATTCCTATAGGCTTTGTATTTATTAAAGAGAACCCTGTTATTGGAGTTTTTCCCTTTTACACAATCTTTGTACATTATGTTTTTCTTTTTAATAGATTTCTTCAGCGCCGAGGTAAGCCATGGGAGATCAGTTGTACGACTTGCATTTGATTTACCTCCCATCCGCCTAAAAGGAAAGCAAAGGTTGTAGCAGTGGGTAAACTTGCTCAAGAAATCATCAAAAGATTTATTAGCATCAGTATTCTCAGTCATATCCCAGTCAATAAGTGTCAATTTTTGCTTAAAATCCAGAAGCGAAGCATCGTTGATAATTCTTTTAAAAGGTGAGGAACTTTTTTCCAGTGATGGTTTATTAAGTGTGACACCAGTCGTACAGCAGACAGGCAAGTGGTCAGAAATATCTGTAATCCAGATTGAGGAGTTCTTAATCACTCCCGGGTGGACATTTGTGAAAATATTATCTATAAGCGTTGCAGAATCAGGAGTAATGCGGGTAGGCTTGTCAATTAATGGGTAGAATCCATGTGCGTACAATAGATTAAGGAAGTTCTCAGTTTCTTTGTGTTTATCAACATTCAAGAGATTAACATTAAAGTCCCCCAACAGGTAGCAAGGTTTCCTTTCTGAGTGTAATTTAGCTAAGAGGTTATCAAAGGCTGCATGAAGGTCTAAAAACACTGACCATATAATTACAGGTGTATTTGATGTATGGTGTAGGGGAAGAGTTTATGGATCACATGTACAATTGTACACCTTTATATCACATGAGGCATCAAATCGACACGCATATAATTATGTTTGAAATCAGTTTGTTGTTTGACACCACAATGGACTTGTCTATACTGTTAGAATAGGACGTAGGCTAGATGTTTACTATCTAGATGTTTATGAATAGTACAATTGAGGATGGCATTAGACATGTATATTGGCTGGTGGCAATTAGAACTTCTGTGACCCTGGAACGGCGCAGAGTTTCATTACATCGATCTCCATTTAATTGAATGGATCACAGACTACATACTTGACGAAATACAGCATACAAGAAGACACCTATAACACGTCAACTAGTTGACATGTGCTGGTGTAGGCCCTATTGTATTATCATTACAAGGGATAAGCCATTCCCATACCACAGACTTCGAACACTTACTTAAAAAGTAGCATATATAGAGGGTCTTGCTGATGGAGAGACTTGTGACAACATAGCAGACTTTAGAAGGTAACCTACATGGCTTACGCTGAGCTTGTGTTCAGCAGTGGAAGAATTTTTATCCATCCCATTGTGCCAGACTACTGAGCAAAACTTTATATAATTTAGTGTTTTCAAATGTTAAATTTGGATACATTACATTGACCATTCTTTCTGCATAAACAGTAGGCCTCCGATATTTTTTATATGCCAATAAATTGTGTGTTTCTGTGGATCTTGATGTTAACTAACTTTGACTAGAACTTGGACCACATCTCCAGTGTCTTAGAATCGGACTCGAACATCTTTGGACCCAGAAATAATATTGTTTGTTTTTGATCAAAATTTTATGTTAAGAATTTTTGTCGCAATTTAATATGACTTCTTTATTTTTTATATAGTTTGGCAGTGAGTATTTTGTACTTAGTATTTTAAATACTTTTCCAAGCCAAGTATTTTATACTTGTATTTTAAATACTTTTGTAAAAAAGTATTTTTACTTGTATTTTAAATACTTTTTTGACCAAGTATTTTTACTTATACTCAAAATACTTTTTGAAAGTATTTTTCCCATCACTGCATCTGACACTATGAAATGCACTCTAGATTGCCCTGCTGTAGAGTTGTGCAGTACATGCTTTCTCTTCATTACATTACATTATTTCTATGTGCACTCAAGGCATGTTGGAAGAAAAGCTTGCAAGCCTTAATTCAATCTTCTTACTTACTTAGCACTTAGTCCTTCCTCGCGCTGGCAGCGCATCGGGCGACACAGCCTCTCCACGTTAATCTTCTAGTCAATCATAAACTTTAAAAAGCATGAAACAAGATAGAAGAATCAATTTTTACCTTGATCGATTCTTAAGAAGAAATTAATGATTTACAACCAAAAAACTTACAGTTCCATAACTATGAACAGTGTTTCCGGCGTTTCAAAGACATCTTCCACCGCGATGATGCATGGCTGCATAGAAAAACATAAGTGAACTGGTCAACATGCCTCATACAAATAAAGCAAAGTCAATTTCTATATAATATTCATGCATCAAGACTTAAGGCAACTTATAGTTCCTCTCAAAAAGCCTGGCAAACTGTAAAAGAAACTTGAAAAAAGTTTCAGTTTGCTTATCTGGTAAATCTTTGTATTTTATCCATATTAAAATTTGCCCATTCAAATGGCTGCATCAGCAACACAAGCACTGGATACACATTACAATAAAACAAATGATAGCCTAGAAAATAGAGTGTCAAAAAATACTTGATATCAAGATCAAACAAGTTACCAGTTAAATGTGAGTAGGCGACTAGTAGTTGGACGAAAGATCAGATAACTTACGTGTTGCAGAGATCGTAAAATTGACACTTCGTTTGTCACAGGTCTAGCAGGACCCTAAAAAAGCAAAACTGGAAATTAATCATAAAATTCTGAAATTGAGGTCAAGGTAATGTTGACTACAATAGAATCCATTAACTAACTTTTCAAAGGCATACACACTATTTTACACATGTCCAATAATTGCTAAACAATGCTGAACTAAACTGCAATGCATAAATCTTCAAAGAAAATGTGATAACCATGAAAAAGGCAGATTTCAAGCATGATGGTTCCAGTCGAACACAATGCATAGACATAAACAAAGATAGAAGAACAGAAACAAAAAGGCGGCACAAAATGAAGCTCACCGCTCCAGTTCCGAATTTATTCTTCTGTATTATCTTAACAGCAACTTTCTTGCAATGTTCTTTTGTAAATGCAAGTTTAACTTCACCACATGCACCCCTACAACAATGCACACATTAACAATTTAATAATTCCAAAATATTATCAAAAAAGATTTTAAATTGTTTGCTTTTCCCAAATAAACTTAATACAAAGTCAATAACAAGGAAATGACTGTTTGATGATAAAATATCACTTGAACTGAGCCAAAAAATAACAACTCAAGTAGTTTGCAAAAAAATACACAAAACTAAAAGTTAGCCTTGTTTGGTGAGTTTCTAATTAACTTCTCATTTAAAATCATCTTATCCTTTGTACACTGCATATAAGTGGAAAAATGAGGGGATGAACTTTTGTAATGCAAATCATATTGTTCGTAGAGCTACACAAAATCTTTTTCAGTGTTAGAACACTCAGGTGAAATCTAAATTTACTATCTAACAGCAAAAGTTTAGAAAAGATAAATTATCCTGTGAATTTGCAAAATAATTCAACAAATGCATAAGAGAATCGATCGCCTACCTTCCAAGAAGCTTCGATAAGCTGTAGCTTTCCCTCATCTCACTTGGCAGAGACAAATCAGCATTGGCAGCAACATCCATGTACACAAATGCTACAACACAAATATATAATAAAACAAAATGGCAAATGGTTGAAAGCACTTGCAAATGTCAAGACTTGGCAAACAGTCAACTTATTACAAAATCGCTAATTATCCCAAAACACTATTCTCTGAGAACAGACAATTTGAACTTAACAGAAATATGCAAAAACTACGAAATATTTGCAATACGAACATCTAATGGAAGTTTATCACCAACCTTTGTTCTTTACAACGGCTAACGATATTTCATCATTGTTGTTGAGGACAGACTTCCGACCTTTCCCTGAGATAAATATCAAGTAATAAACTTAATCCTTAAAGCTCCACAAACTTTTCCACATAATTATTTCAGCATATTTCCTTAAAAGAAATGTTCAGTGCATGGCAGAATAATATTAATCAGTCATCACACTGCGTATTGTGGGGCGCAGTGGTGTAGTGGGTATGTTCGTCGCCTTGCAGCTGAAGGGTTGCAGGTTCAAATCCACCTCAAGTCGCTGTGTAGTGTGTAGGGACCTTGGGCAAGTCCTTCACGCACAATTGCTCAGCGCTTCGGTGTGAAACTTCGATGCAGTGTCCGCGCTGTAGTCGCGAGCGCCTCTGTAAGACCAATGAATGCAAATGCTCGAGTTTTCGACCAAAGCAGTCCTTACTTGCGGGACAAAATCAATATCTACTGAAGCACGGCTGCCAAGATTAGCATATTCTGTAAGGCCTGCACTTCAAATGTGATCATCGTTCACTATGTAATTTCACAGTGTTATCGTACATTTACACAGCATCACTTCAAGAGAAACTTTCACAGCCATTTCCAGTCTATGAACAGCAGAGAAAAAAATCAATGGCCAGAAATAGAGCAGACGGAAACTCATAGAGCTCCTGGAGACATAAGAACTACAGGCCAAATCAGAATATTCAACTTACCGATTTTTTCACCATTAATAAATGTTCCGTTTACACTCAGATCATGAAGGAATGTGATATCTCCAGTTCCAGATCCAGATTCCTACAACAAAATATGAAATAACTTGGGCATATCATGCAGTAATTAACCATGCAATGGTACTGCCTCTATGTGCAACAGTAGGAAGACAAATCTTTTAAAAGAATAAAAATTGCATAAAGTTCACAAGTACCATATGTATACAAATCAAGATCTTCAGTGAACCAAATCTAAAGAGATAGCTTAAAGTATTACATGGTCACGTGACTCACGTCATCACTCAAATTATTAATGAACGAACAAGACAACATCTATATGCTACTTTCAACTAAGTCACCAAATTCTTTGTTATTGTGGGCTGAAGATCCCTGCATATGCCAAAGAACGTTCCAAACTATCATTTCTCTTCAAACATTTCAGTATATTATAGTAACTGGTAACTGATCATTAAAACTACAAGAGTGTACATTTAGATTCACAGCCCAGGTGATTGACACATGTATGGCAGATTCACCTAAAGAAGCTTCATAAAGATAATTTGTTCATACGAACCCTACTGATTTTGAAATGAACTTTGCTGTAGGCTTGAAAGCACGGATTCTTAACCATCTCTGGAGAGTTGAATTGGTAGTCACAGGCTTCACCTCGTCCAAATGTGTACTCATCCTTGCACAAATCTAAAAAACCAAGCGTGGTTATTGTATTAGTAATCAAACTGTTGCAGGAACCTATCCAATAGGGACCACACGCGTGGCGGATGCCCACAACCTCTGTCTCTCGATATGGAATTTGGTGAGATCTGTGGTTTGCTGGTTTAGAGATCAAAGATGCTGACCTAGGTCAATAATAATGTCTTCACGACATGTTCAGGTTCACTGCACATGCTCAAACGCAGACAACCAAAATGCACTACAAGAAATCGCCAAGGCAACAACTGTACACCGCATCCTGTACACTGCACCTGCATGGTGGGTCTTCAGTCGCTTCGCCCGCACTGATGACTCACACACAATCAAGTAGTTCTAGAACAAAATGCAGGGAGTCAGCTATGATCACACCATACAATACTCGACCAAGGCCACATAATCTAACCACTCCTAGAGTTGATTCTTTTGCCAGAAGAAGTTTTATTATGCGAATGCTGTATAACTTTGCATAAATGTTTTCCATTATTTATTTCCTCTGTAAACTACTGTGCGTTTGCTGGTGGTCTAATAAAGAATATTCTTACTTACTTACTTACTTAGCTAGCGGTTGTATCATACACCAGCTTGTATCACACGGCAATGTGCGTTCAATAGGACTAGGTTTCCTTTATGTAGGGATACGGCTGTGCACCAACTACAAAATTGTAGTCACTTATCCACAACTCCTAAAAAAACATCCGAGACAAATTTTTATGCGTATCGGCAAAAAGGAAATTGCGCCGAACTACAATCCTTGATTATCGCTCAGCAAAATTTACCCAATGCCACAAAACTTGACCCAAGTGGGAATACACGACCCCAGCAAACATCTTCTTTGGGGCTGGTCTCTTCGTCATCTTCCTCCGTCACATCAAACCCATCAAGAAAATCCGCCGGTACTGTCTCTGTGTATTGGTTCATTTCAAAGCCGAACTCTGTTGCAAAATGCCGAGACCCGCAGAGATTTAGCGTGCAGCACTGAAATGTAGTATATACTACTGGAACGCTGATTGCCTATGAAAGTTCGGATTATCGCTCACTTAGGGAAAGCCAATGTTTCATTAGAGCAAATCCCAGAATTCTCTGAGGAAAATCCCAGAATTCTCTGGGAAAACTCCCAGAACTCCTAGCGGCAAACCATAGTAAAAGATAGGCGTCACAACACGTCGCTTTAAAACACAAATTTCTCAGCAATGATACACAATTGTTCAAAACCAGCTTAGGGTTTTTGAGTTGAATGACATACAAAACAATCAACTTAACTGTATTTAGCGGCCACTGACCAGATTTCTTGAAAATTGCCTTCAAAGTTCATGAATTTAACATGGGTCTAGATAGGAACAAGCACACGCTGCCCTAAGTGTAAGTCTCGACTGATTCGCCGTCGGCCATAGACCACTATACGAAGCGTTATCAATCCAGCTAATATAATACATATCAATGGCGTGCAGCGTGACAACCACTGAGGCCTAAACCGCAAGCAACAAAACTGCTGCGTTGACTACGGGAACATCTGTGGGGAACATCAGTTCCAGGGTTGCTTTCTGTTTAACGACATTGCTATTGCAAAGATGAATATTGTTGTCCCCTGCTTTATCCAGTCTTGGGACTGGCACTGTCAAAGTACTAACAGTGGCGGAGTTTCAATCACTGTGCATAGGCCTAGGACTACTTTGCAAACATTTTCATTTTGCAATTGGCGCCCAACAATAAACGCAATACTAACTTCATCAAATCACATCATTCTAACAGAGAAAGTGATTCAAAATGTGCATTAGGCCTACTTTAAAAGGTCCTCAGAATGTTTGGCCACATGAAACGTTTGGCTATCATCCGTTCCCTCGGCTTCCCCAAATTTCTAAGCCAGCCGCTACCAGGTGACGCTTAATTTTTATTCGCTAATTTGTCAAGATCGTCAATCTCAACTTACAATATAGCTCAATGGCCAGTTCCACCCAGTCAGAAGAATTTTTTATTTACCAGCGCCATCGTGATTTCCAGGGATGCCACTCATAGTCTTTTCCACCTAGTTCTAATTTTTCGTTTAAAAAAATAATTTTCTAGGTTTTTCATCAGAATCTAGCCTCTTTTCTCACGGCGGTTTTTCCAAATTTTTAAGCATAAAATTGCTTTTTAAGGTGAAAATGCATAAAAAGACTTGAAAAAAGTGGAAAATTTTGTGAATTTGGACCAAAAATTATAAATTTTGAGGCGAAAGACTAAAAAGCAGTCATTCGAAAATTATCGGGAAGAAAAAGAGAGAAAATTTTAATCATCGGATGAATACAAAGAAGGTCGTCAGAAATTTCAAGCCGGAAAAAAGGAAAAATCCAAGTTTGTTTAAGAGAAATTGTCGATCTAGCCTTTTCTAGCCTTTTTCGACCAGATTTGACTTTTTTAAAAATTCAGAGTGGCATCCCTGGTGATTTCTGTTTGAGCAGACGACAGAAAATATTTATTGGCGCCAGATGTTGTTTTGGATTTTTAATTGAAACGACATCGCTGAAGAAATTATCAGTTTGTCTGAAGAATTTACTTCAAGCAGGTCGAGTTAATTAACTGTTAATAATACTAATGGTGCAGTTAAACTTTCCAGGTTTAAGAAGGTTAATTATAGTCGCAGATTGTAGAAACGCACTAAACTGATCGGTTCAAAATTAGTAAATTGCATGAGTCAGGTTATGCATAATTATATTATTATGCTTCTATTCAGTCTATTGCCTGCATGAATCCACGTATTTAGAAAATATGGTTAGTTCAAGTTTGACCAAAAAAATGCTAGCCTATTATATTATACCAAGACGGTGAGCGTACATTTATGTAAAAAAATTCCCAACTCTTCCAGCATCTATAAACCTTTAAAATGATGCTTCAGAAATATGACAGAAGCCAGCATGCAACAATTGATAGGCCTATCAGGTTAAGCAGCCATTGATTGAAACCCTCCATTTGCACTTTTATTTCCTATTTGGATTGCACATTGCAGCAATGGAGACTGCAGGCTTTGACAGTTGCTCGATGGTACAGTGGTTAGCACGCTGGACTGTCGACCAAGAGGTCGGGGGTTCAATTCCCCGCCAGGGCAGAAATTTGCAACGAGATTTCTGTTCCACAAGCACCCCTAGCCGACTCAGCTATGATGAGTATACACATGGCCACAAAATTGGCAATACAATGCATTGTAGTAGGCCTAAGCATGAATCCAGCATCACACTTATTTGTCCTATACAGGATTTTAATTTTTAAAATTAAACTGTATTATGGTAAGTACTTTATGATCTCACTTGTTAAAGAAGGAATTTCAATCAAATCTGTCTATGTTTGCATTACTTATAGTGAAGTCTGAAGAAGCTGTTTGAATATGGAGGCAGAACAGGTTGTTGATGAGCGAATCCTAGATGATGATGGAGAGGTAATGTCAGCATATACTGTGTTCACTTAGACAAATTAATATGTAACTTCAGTGTTTGCTACAATTATTCCGCTCTTTCTCTTTTCATTGTTGAAAGATGGTAGCTTGTACGTTTTTTTACCAACTAAGCATATGGAATTGTCATGCAGTCAGTGCATTAGCAAGCTTGAAAGCCTTGAATTATAGATCTTTGACCTTGGCTGCAATTATTTTGCAAGGTTCTGAATAATTGAAAGTTAAACCCAACTCTTTGCTATAACAGACATTACTTTCTTTTCCAGGAGTCATTTTTCATGGATATAGATCTACTCCAGAATCATGGAATAGTGAGTGACCTTTGAAAATTCTTTAATTTATAAATATGCTTGAAAAGTAAGATGTATCAGTTTGCTTTAATTTATGATAAATTTGTTAAAATTAAATTCTAAGTGATGTATATATCATCTAGAGCTGTTAAATGTTGTCATTAAATTTAGATATTCAGATTTCTTTCAGGCTCATCATAATCATAAATAGGAGCTGAATGCTGTGGATTGCACATTATTCAAATGAAGGCTACTTTCGTACTCACTTACTTATTTTAATAGCCATTATATAGGAAGTGCAGCTGAATTGTTGATGTTTTGTTCAGTTGTAAAATTTTCAATATGTTATTGTTTATAGAATGTGGCTGACATCAAGAAGTTAAAACTGGCTGGAATTTGCACCGTAAAGGTATAGTATAGATAGGCTAGTGTGTCGGCTGCAGAAATCCATATGTTATTACATTTATAAAGAAAGGAGAAAATACTATAAATTTGATGTATAGGTAACAAGCTGACTGTGTAGACTTGAATACCACTGGAAGTCACACTTCTGCAACACATAATTTTATCGAATATTCATGTTTGCATATATGCTTTGTTTTTGCTTTGTTTCTTATATTTGCATTCACTTAATGGTTTTTTTCTTCTTAGGGTATTCAAATGACGACAAGGAAAAAGTTATGTGCTATTAAAGGTTTATCTGAAGCAAAAGTTGACAAAATCAAAGAAGTGACCACCAAGCTGTCTGGGGTGCGTACCATACAATACTTAAAACTTAGTATATAAAACTTTGTATAATAGAAAAGTGCAATCTTATTAGTCATCTATAGATGCAGAACAATTAAGAGAAGTCGTTCAGAAATCTGTAGGCAATTTCTTTATTTGATGACTACATTGGAGCTGTCTACTGTTTATGTTCTATGCTTAACTTTGGCAGTGATAGAGTTCTATAATCTGCCACGATTTGTAATACCTAATGTAATGGAATAAGTGCTGAGGAATATTTTTGAGAAGCTTGGTTTTTTGATAAAATCATAATATATTGATTTGTATTGCATGTTTCTTTCATGCTTTCCAGTAATGTACAAATGTTAAGATTTCTGTATTGCTGGAGGCTGGACAGGGAACTGTCCATATATTGCATACTCACAGAAGGAATATGCCATGGGATTTAGGCGATTTGCTTAAGTGGTAGGACGGCATTCATATTTCAAAAATAAGTGCATGGACGCCGTCCATGACCATCCAGCCACACTTTAAGCCCTGCTTAGGCCTATCTGCCTATCAGTTTTGTTTTGACTGGACAACGTTGTTTATGCCATGTTACACATTACTACATATAATGATCAATGTAACTATTGTGCTGTTTTAGGAAGGTGGTTTTCTGACAGCCCTAGAATTTGCAGGTCGTCGGAAGCAGTGTTTCAGAATCACTACAGGCAGTCAAGAGTTTGAGTAAGTTTTGTGCTTGTCAGCGAATTCCTTCTGACTGGTAGAATTAGGACAGTGACAGATGTGTATCATCACTGTTCATGTATTTCTACATTCTTATGCTTGTTTTAAATAAAGATGTATATTTATTTAAATAAACTTTGTGACTAAATGTATCATAGTGTATCATTGTAAAGTCTTAGTATTAGGTCACATTAAAAACTAAGTAGTCAGCCAAAACCCAATTCTGAGGGGTATGCAATTTCCAAGGTGCATTGATATTAAGTAGGAACCATGCAACAACGTAGGTCATGGCCAGGGCTGTTAATATCGCGATAAAGTATTGCAATACTTGGTATCGCCGATACTTTTTTCAGTATCGCGGCGAGTATCGCGATAGTTTAATTTTGTTGGTATCGCATGCGTATCGCCGATACTTTTTTCAGCCTGTCAGCGATACTCGATACCAATACTTTTCACAATAATATTTATATGGTTTCTCATCCGCTTGAATAAGTGACTCATCACTAAGCAGCTTACACAAGTTTTGAAATGATGGGTTACCGGTATTTACGTATGGAGAGCATGTATGTAGATTAGTAGTTACACTGCTTGTACTGCTTAACACTGTTTAACGGACAATGGCGTGTGCTTTTTTAGTCATTAAACTTTAAAACTTATCGAAAAGTATTGGTAAAAGTATTGGTATTGGTATTGCAATACTTTTAAGAAATAGTATTGGTATTGGTATTGCCAATACTTTTATTAGTAAGTATTGGTATTGGTATTGTCAATACTTTTTTCCAGTATTGTTAACAGCCCTGGTCATGGCACAGTGCAATAACAGAATTGCATTAGGCGATAACACTTTAAACTTTTACTGGTATACATGGCTTTTGCTATTTATTAACATGAATGTTCCTTACAGTTCTGTTGATCTAGCTGCTGCCCATAAACTTACTGAGGATCCAGAATTAAAATTAAATAAAATTAGAAATTTTGTGGAATTATTTTGAAAATTTGGCAATAGCTGATGAACTAGATTCAAGTGTGGGAGTGTTTTTCAATTTTTAGCAAGCTGCTTGGAGGTGGTATTGAAAGCATGGCAATAACCGAAGCATTTGGTGAATTCAGGACTGGGAAGACTCAGATCTCCCACACTCTCTGCGGTTGGTAATTAATCTGAATACAAGTGCTGACAAATTTTATATTAAATTTTTTGTCCTTACTGCCATGCCATTTTGAGCTGTTTGGTAAATACTGTTGCATGTGTCGAGTCTCAATAAGTTCATAACTCAATCAAGAAGAAGCTCTGTATGAGCACAAAGCATATCCTATAATATCAGCATATGAATGCAGGTTTATTTGGTTAAGTCTTGGCAGACAACTTGGACAGAGTGCTTGAGGCAAAGGCAGACAAGTTTTGTACAGAAATGGATTGTACAGAAATGTGTGTGTTTGCATAGAAAGTACACACTTGCCTTGAGTGTAAACAAGAGACACCTAAACTAAAGGCTTGATTAGAACATCACGTATTAGACCAAATTTCTATATGATGGTGGAAAAGTTAAAAAAAAAATTTCAGAAATGGCCGATTTGAGTTAGCAATGCTGTCTTTAACCAAACCATGTGGTGTCGACCAGATTGCAACAACGAAAATTTGAAGAATGTAGTCACTGTGCAGTGTACAAATTAGAAACTATAGCTGATTTGTTTTGTATCTTCATTGTCTAACTTGCAAGTGTTGTGCCAAAATGAGGAAACTGTCAGTGAAGATATTGTTTACCAGTATGCAAGGGATATGTAGGGCCTAATCTCCTCATGCATGCATAATGTACATAATGTACTCTTCTTCTGCTGTTTCACACATGGAAATAGGTTTTCAGTAACGTCCACACTGTTAGCACTTTGCCAGTCCTTGTGTCTGCTGTATCTTTGGACTTTCTTTCGTAAAAGATAAAAGTAACACTGTTTTAAATGGATGATCAAATAATATCTTGTTTGTTTTTTAGTGACTACACAGTTACCGGGTGCCAAAGGATACACTGGTGGAAAAGTCATCTTTATTGACACTGAAAACACTTTGTATCCTTTTTGGATCAGCATAACTTGTTTAAACTGTTATGTTTTGCATAATGATATTGGAAAATTGCTACATTAATGTTTCGTTACATTTCAGCTTCAGCTAAGTATAAATGCTGCAACAGGTAATAGTTACGTGTAGTCAAGACCCGCTGCATCCAATTACTGGACATAATTTTTGAACTGACCAGGATTAGATGAAGAACTGATTTTACACTATGTAGCCTTGCATTGCATTGAATATAACCATCAAAGTACTAAATGGCTCATGATGCTAAGCTCTGTGTTGTATCTACAGTGTCACTGCACAAAATAATTTGATTGGTTTTTAGCTACATTGCGTCTAAATATAATGATGTTTTCAAGTATTTGCTGTATAGTCTGTTCATAGTATACACTATACAGCCAAGAACACAATACAAGTGCTGTTTGAAAATGTATGCTACTCGTCCACTTGTAACACTGAAGAACGAATTCAAAGTTACTCCTGCTTAATGCATTAATTAGCAAAGGCATGCAAAGGACTTATGAAAATGCAAACAGTAATAGTAATACCTTGTAAAGTAAATTTAAGTAATTAATTAACACCTGTGGACCTTCATCTCTATGCATCAACATAATTTTACCGATTGACAAGCGACATAAAATTACGAATATAGCGCAGTAGGCTGCAAGCATTGACTTCTCCTTAACTACTTTGTCAGTCGTCCTGATCGTTTGCGAGACATTGCCGACCGTTTCAACCTAGACCAAGATGCAGTGCTTGACAATGTTCTGTATGCTAGAGCTTACACTAGTGAGTCAGATACCACTTTTAAAAAGTATTAACTAAACAATTTGTAGAGCAAGGGTGTCAAAGGGCCAACACGCAGGCCGTTTCTGGCCTGCCGATGATGTTTCTTGCCTTGCCTAAACACTACACAATCTGAGAATAAAAGCTCAAATTTTTAAGGTTTTAAAATGAGATTATGTGATGCTCATAACTGATAATGAAGATCAAAATTAAGATTTGTAAGCCTAATTTTTACTGTCTACAGGCTAAAAATTAATCTTTTAAAATTTAGTTTTGCGAAAGTTTTCTGCGGATGGGCTTACCGAGCCCCTCCCAGATTCCTACCCAATTTTGCTCAAGAATATAAAGCAACCTGGACGCCACTTCCTGGAAAATATTGCCACTGACTCGCCATTAAAAAGTTTTACACCATTGTTGTAGAGCCAGTCAAACAGACATTGTAGCATATATGCATTGCCAACGCGCTAAACTTGTAATTTTTTGGTTTGTCAATAGGTGAACACCAGTATGAAATACTCGATTATGTAGCTGCAAAATTCCACGAAGAACTAGGAGTATTCAAACTTCTGGTAAGTTGAATTGAAAGGTTTTATTTATATTAAACTTGTAAAGTACTATTACACATTAAATATACTATTACACAGCAAATTTGGTCGGAATTTTAAGTTTGTTACACAATAAATTATTGTAACCATAATGTGATTATAGGCATAAATTTGATAATTTAGTATAGGTACATTATCATTAGTGATTAGAATTTTAGATGATATAACTTTAATACTGTTATTGCTTTTGTTAGATTGTCGATTCTATCATGGCGCTGTTCAGAGTCGACTTTAGTGGTCGAGGTGAGCTGGCAGACAGACAACAAAAACTGGCACAGATGTTGTCTCGACTGCAGAAAATTTCAGAAGGTGAATATCTGAATTCAATCTTAAAACTTGTTTGCATTTCGTGCTGATATGTAAATCACAGTATCACTTTAAGTCAAACTGCACAATGTATATGTGACCCGGTCTATGAAAAGGGACCACAACGCGGGATTTATTTACCGAGATACAGGCCTTAGAACATGGTCACCCATCGAAATATCGAAATCGGGTTTTCACTGGGATTCGCTAGATGACTCTTCTGTCTATCAAATTTTCATAATGGTTCACAGAAATCATTTGATATTATTAGGTTTTCTGATTGTAATATTAGAGCACATAAAAGGGACCGCAAGGCGGCATCCTTAATGTCGGGGGTATTATGACAGTAGAATATTTTTGGAAACGGTTTTAATGATGAATCTATGATTATAATTATAGTAATGCGCTAAATAATTCATTCTACATGTCTATGCAGCGCTTTGATTTCCATGTTTCTAAATATAAAGTGTAAGGTTCAACAAACAGCGATATTCGGATTATTAATTCAATTGCGTTTTTCCGAAGATCTCGTATTTCAGGTACATCACGTTGTAAAGTCTAAAAAAAATAGAAAAGATAATAGTGCTGTGTCACATAATACATCATTCTTTTCAGAATTTTGTGCTGATCATGGTGGTATACATAAGTCCATTCCCGCGTTGTGGTCCCTTTTCATAGACCGGGTCACATATTGTAGAGAATTGTGTTCAGCATTAGCACAATTTAGCAGCAACTTCAAAATCTGTTGGGTCTAGTGAAAATGCCACTTTTCAAACATTTTCCATATGCACAAATCAAATATTTGGTGTCTCTAAGTACAATCCACTTTGCAACATTGTATAACACATTGCATAACTCTGTATTTGTTTAATAATTTTTGTAACTAAAGTAATGAAGGCATGATTGTTATCACAACATAAATGTTTGCATAACACATCACAAAAATGTATTATCTTTACAGAACATTAGATTTTGTCCATATGCTGCATGTTTCAGAATACAATGTTGCAGTCTTCATCACAAATCAGATGACAGCAGATCCTGGGGCAACCATGTCGTAAGAATAGCCAAACTATTATATATGACAGTAGCCACTATAATAAACACTTCAGGAAGAGCACTTTATTCATACAAATATTTATAACTCTGCAATTCATATCTCTAAATAATTTTCCTGTAATTCGGTACATCAATGTATGAATGCAGTGAACAACTGAATGTTTTACAAACGCATCAGAAATTGTACCAAAATCCGTTGCTCTAGTTAATATTATAAAGTATAAAATGTTATACAGAGCATTTCTGCAACAAAACGATTTGAAAGCTTTATGATCCTGAAACTAAGGCATGTCTAAACTTACTCAGTGCACTACCATTCTGGAGACCACTTTCGGTTTTCAGACCCTCTACAACCAGGGCATAACACCAGCATGCATCCGAGTCACAAGCAGCAACTGTCGGCTTTGGGGTTGATTGCTACCAATGGTAGCATATCTTGATCAATGATCAGTCAAAATGGCCCCTTAAACTTATAGTCTGTACAAATACTTGAATCATGTCTTAAGTTTTTGAAAATGATTTTAAAAAAGTAAATTTGATTGTCGTTTTGTAAACTTTTGTATATATATCAAAAAAATTATCTTTTCGAAACCAGTATTTGGATTTCCAATTATTGTTTGACATTCCTTTTGACAACCAAAATAAGATTTCTCATTTGTACTGATATAAGTCCAGTAATCAATTTTATTCATGCTTTTATTTAAAGTAGTGTTTTTCTTGATGAATAAGGTTTTGTGCACTGTTAGATTTCAGGCAGATCCAAAGAAGCCAATAGGTGGTCATGTTCTTGCACACGCTTCAACAACTCGTATAAGCTTACGGAAGGGTCGAGCCGAAGTGCGCATTGCCAAGATATACGACAGGTAAAAATTCTAACTTTGACAGATCAGCAAAAATGTGTTACATCTAAGTTTAAGTGACTGTCGTTCACAGTTTGACATTTCGAAAGTTCAAAATAATCAGAATATTCACACTTAGTAAGCTTTATCCAATTCTATATGAACTGTAGTCAACATAAACTGTAATTACATGTACCGTACTTAAACCATATTACCGGTACATGTTTTTAATCTTAAACATTCACAACAGCACAGCTGTTGCTGAATGTACAACTGTACATGTACATCATTTTCTAAAGTCTCTGAAATTATATAGCTAAAGTTTTTAGAAACGTCACACAAATAGGCTAATGTATTCATGTAAGGTCTACACATGCACCATGTATCCTAATATTTCTGAAATAATCGATGAAATCAAGCCAGCTATGGTAATGCAAAATTTGTGCCATATTCAAATATGCATTCTTTACTGACATCACTTTGTATTCAAACAGGTTTTTCACTTCCAAATATCATGCATATGTATTGAAATTCAAAACTTACACAATACCACATTATGCTGTTTCAAATGGAGTGAATTAGTAAGTAGTCAAGATTTTGTCTCATTCAAAAAAATGTAATTATTGTTTTTATTTTGTTAACAGCCCAGATATGCCTGAAAGTGAAGCAACATTTGCAATCACAGGAGGAGGAATTGCAGATGCTAAGGAGTAACCGGCGCATGTTAAAGAGATAACCACCGTTTATGAAGACTTTTGCTGCCTGCCACATTGAACAGACCGAGTATTAGTTGGTACAAGTTTTAACTGTTTGCATCAGATTAGTTTAAGGACAAATACGAAAACTAAATTAACGCAATTAAAATCAAAGACACAAAGTTTGAGTTACAGAAATATAGCATTATGACTAAGTTTACATTTAATCTATTGGGATAATTTTTTAAAATATTCTGTTGTATCTCAGTCTTTTATAAAGTTTACCAAGTACCGTTATGCTTTTTAAATTCACTGCTACCAGAAACATTCGTCACAAGAAATCAACCAGAACAGCAGGTTTTCGGAAGTTGGCTAAAGAATGGCCGGAAAAAACTTGACAAGCAAAAAATGTGTTGCAAATAAGGTAAAATGATTAATTCTAGCAATCACGGATTGCAAGGAAGCAAAGCGAAACTTCATTATATTGGACCATCATCAACAGAGCCAATATATGCAAGGTTTGAAATACGTGAGATTCACAAGCTCTGTCCTATCCAGGCACATTTGCTTTGCAGCACACATAAATAAGCATTTTAAACTTAGCACACTACAATATATCTAGATCACAAAAGAAGAATAACTTCTATTTTTCTAACTAATAAACTCCACTATAATGCCACAATAATAACCTTGTAAAGGCAAGTGATGATTAAGCCCTATTCACAAACTTAAGCCTAGGGTTATCCATTTAATATGTATGCATGAATCTGGTAAAAGTGCCCCTTCCACCTTTCTGATGCACATGTGTATCGTGCACTCTTACACCCATACATGCACATGACTCATTACCTGAATCCTGTATAATGGTCTATATTAATGATTCACACAGAAACAATTGAAGATTAATTTTAAAAATAGTACACAACTGCTTCCAGTGACAGTTAACAGTGCTCAGCATAACATGGCATACAAGCTACACTGTTCCCACAGTCCTACATCTACCGGTAGCACTTGCTTGACAGTATAAAAAATTGACTGTGGCCCATTTGAAGTGCAATAAGTGACAAATTATTATCAAGGTTTAACCCAATCCCTTTCCTATGTGTATGTACAAAATTGCACATTATCGTAGACCTCCTTCACAAGCACATGCACATTGCGTAAACCCTTCCCCATGCATACATTTATAACAATCTCAAAGCAGTAATAAATGGACGGCCCCTTACCCAGCACGCTACAACTGGGAAAATACCACTAAAGAGAATACCAAATTACCAAGCCTGTTTTACTTTTTCATATCTTGCAACATAGAAGATTACACAATGTTCATATATGTAAATCTCATGGTTGGAAGCAATTAAATTTACAGTAAAATTTTTGAATAACATGATTATAGAAATGTGGCATTTGTCAAAATTATGAAAGTTGCAGTTTAAAATGATTTCTGAACAAAAGCATATAACTCTTAACATTACTAGTAATGTCATTATCATTTACTACTAGTGCTTAATGTAAACCTCAGATCAACTGCAGCAAAGTAATAAACTTAAACTGTACAGAAAATTTGCACAAGTTCATGCTGTAACCAGCAGAAAATACTAAATTTTTCATGTACTTATAATACACTACATAATCACAAACACATTACTTTGCATACTAGTATTTCTGCTTATGAGAAGAGGTAACAGCTTTAAAACAATATCAAGCCGTACACTTTAGGCAAATTAATAACACTTTATATACAGCATCCTACTAGTCACTGTGTGAGTGAACAAAACAAAGCAAATGGAAAATGGCAACACTACAAAAGAATTTATTCATGCAGAAAATTGTTATCAGAATCACCTGAAACTGGTTACTTAAATCTATTCTTTTTTTGTTACGGCTTCATTGCTGGAAGCAGCTTCATTAGCTTCCTGGTTTTCTGTATTCTTAAGAAGTGGTTCAGCAGCTGCTGCGGCTTTCTTGATCCTCTGCCGTATTCGCCACTTTGAAGCACAGTCCGCCATAACACAGACTAGAATAAGCAGTATGGTCACAGCAGCTGCCACGGTGGCTTTAATTGCACTATCAATCAGCGCTTCTGTATTAAAATCACAAAAACATTCAGCCAGGTAAGATTCAATTCACATACTAAATCAAGGAGAGAAAAAATTAAGTGATAATTGTAATGAAGTGATTTATTGATCTGAATGTACGAGAATATCAGTCCACAGTTTCTAAGTAAGATATTATTTTTGTGAGATGACCAAATACATAATCTACAATGTCTAGGTATTGAATCAACTGTGTTTAGTTGGATGCAAAACACGCTTAATCGCTTATTGTTCCTATAAGTTTATCATACTAATAGTGTTAGGACGAGCATTTCTTACTCAAGAAATCGGAAATCCAGGCTGATACACCAAGTTATACAACCTGCAGCTTGGAGAACATGTTGCAGAAAGCCAATTATCACTAAACTGGTTTTTATTGCCTGCTCAAAGTGGCCTTGATGTTAAATAGTCTTTCATAAAACAAATATCTGTGACAAAGCTAGACAAAGAATCTAGAATCTAACATGGTATGTCCAATTTTTCCATAAAGCACAATCACTACAAGCATTATAAATTAATTATTGACCTCCAAAATACTGAATTTAACAACTCTACTTTCTCCATATCGGTCCAAGACCTTGGTATCTTATTGGACCAAAAACTTACTTTTGCACTTCACCTCAATCACCCCCGCTTTTATCAACTGTGCCAGTGTTGCACTGTCACTCACTCTCTACTGGCTCTGCAACTATAGTGCACTTATTCTTTTGTCACAGCTCACCTCAACTACTGCCTATTCTTTTATTCTGGCTTACCGTCTGGCCTCCCTTAACCACATTCTATGCTCTACAGTGCACCTTACCAGTCAAGTATCCAAATACCAGCCATGTTTCAAATTACATGCACTGGCTGTCAGTCTATCCTGTCAGTGTTTTGAATACAGAGTCGCCTCTTAGATATGGTGATGTCAGCTAGGTCTTGCTCCAATTTACCTAAGTACTTGATCTCTGTCGGCCTGTGTCGGGTACTCGACTAGTCGATCCCTGCGCTCAGTGGGAAGGGGTGCTCTACTCAGTACCATTTGGTCGCACCTCCATCATGCAAAGCAGTGCTTTATCTGTGGCTGACCTTGTGGTATGGAATGGTCTCCGTCATGAGTTGCAGCTGTTCCCTATGTCACTTTCTGACACATTCTATAATCTATATAAACAGTTGGAAACTGTTCTTTTTGTCATGCTGGATTTGAGCGCACCTATGAGTAGTTTCTCCAAAGAGGTGCTATAATAAATACTTGAATGAATGAATGAATGAATGAATGAATGAATAAATACATGAAATGTAAATAATCCCTTTTGTGCACCATTGATTCAAGCAAGAAATCCTTATACTAGTATTTTCACACGCCATGGACTGAAAAATGCCTTGTTACCTTTTTCTTTGTTAGCTAAATCTTCATCAACCCTTTCACTGCCTCCTGGACTGATAGTTGGCATGAATGGCCAATTTTCTGCTCATGAACACAAAGCAAAGTAAAGGTTCGATATATGCAACTTTTATTAAAAACAGATTTTTTAAACTTACATTTGATAGCAATGTCTGAATGCAGTGTTCTAAAGATTAGACAGGTACATGACACATGTGCAGGTGAACAGTTCTTGGTATTTAGCATTACACTTGAGCCATGCGAAATAGCAAACCTCAAGACTCAAGAATTAATGAAATGACAAGAACATAGATAGGAAGCAGATTGAAAATAGCCTGAACAGTGATTCAAAAGTCGTCACACACAAACTACGTATACTACTAGTTAACGAATTACAAAGCCAACGTACCGTGAATTAAACTCCTTCTAATAAATACCATCAGCACAATAAGAATCTACTACGGATTCATTAAGGTCACAACTTATTGGTAACAAATAGTACAATGTCATATACAAATCTATATTGTGGGGCACAGTGATGTAATGATGGTTTCGGTGCCTTGGAGCCGGAGGGTACCAGGTTCAAATTCACCTCAAGTCACCACACAGAGTCCTTCACTTGCAATTGCTCGTGCACTTCGGCGTGAAACTCTAATGCAGTGTCCGCACTGTAGTCGGGAGCACTTCTGAGAGCTTGAAGGGGCGCTATAACAAATGAGAGAAATAATTATATAATGTGGATCAGAATGAATATCAAAATGTAACAATCTGTGAAAAGGTACTGACCTGAACCAGTGTCAGCATTGCATGCATATTCGAACTGCTTGACTTTGTCATGCATCTTCTGCTTGAATGAGGGACAGTAGTACATGAAGACGGAGAGGCACTCACTTGCGATCAAGTATTTTCTATGTCAAACCATTCAGATACACCATTTACTTTGGCAGCTACAGTTACCATACAATGATTGTTTAATTGACTTAAATACAAGGATGGATCAACCACTTGTATCCAGGAAACTGCAGCAAACTGTTTCATTAAATGTTCTGCCCTTTGTCATCCTCTTCCAGAAATGTTGTGATGCTTAAAAATCGATACCCAAAGACTGGCCAGAGAAGCATAATTAATATGTGAAGTAGGCCCACGTTTTAAAAGCTTTGTCATTTTGCCCTTTGTGAATTAAGCTGTGTAGTTGAAGCCAGCAACAGCAGAGGATGAGTCATGCTAGTTGGCACTTGTACCTTTCTAAAATGTCAGCTATATTATAAGATTAGCCATGTAGTCTCCTGGAACCTTATTATAATAAGGGTTATTATTGGATCAGCCTGTCATCTGAAATTAGGCGTTAGTGCAATGACCTTTGATATATAACTAGACAGAACTTTCTCAGTTTGCCCATTGAGCTCCAGCACAAGTCCTAATCAGCGGTTCTCAACCTTTTTAATGTGGCGACCCTT
Source organism: Lumbricus rubellus (assembly GCA_945859605.1). Lineage (NCBI taxonomy): Eukaryota > Metazoa > Annelida > Clitellata > Crassiclitellata > Lumbricidae > Lumbricus > Lumbricus rubellus. The sequence goes on from OX243813.1 coordinate 20,030,256, forward strand.
CTGGTAATATTTGCAAAGTTGTGACGACTCCCAACAACAAAATTGATGTATTTCAAAGTGTAATACCTACCCACACACCAGTCCAATGAAAGTGTCATTGGCATCTTTTAAAATGACCACACCACTTTCAAGGTGACCACTAATTTGCTTTGTACAACCTAGCAGGTCATCAGTTGTGCAAGAGATTCGAGCAGCAGAAACATCTGGATAACAGAAAACAAAAACACAAATTTATCCATAATGTCGTAACTTCAAATCAGTTAAAATTGAAGTCAATACAGCAAAAGATATCAAGAATATGAACTAAATTTGCACTGTCAAATTGATTTTGCTTCTGTCAACAGAGGATTCACCTTCATGAATGCAGGCAAATCTGCTGTATAATGGTAGAGCTCTGTTCATTAATAAATTAATAAATAACCTGTGGTTCTTTAAGGGCTCTATCACATAGCTTTGCCTTACGCAGCTACTAGAAGGCAGTTATATAAATTTCATGGTGCCTCACAGGAAATAAACTAAAACAGCATAAAAAGTAACTCATAAAAACCCTTTAAAAAGTCCTCACAGGTTGTTTGCGTGAGTAACGCTCACTCCCTATAAGTTACATCCAAAACTTTTTATGACTTCGTAGAAATAATTGCTCTGCACAAAATTCCAATTTTTTACATTTTCTATCATCAAATGGAGCAAGCATGGGGTCTTTTTTTTTTACCTCAGTTCAAACTTTATAATGACTGTAAAAATAATAAAAAATAATTTAATGAAACATAATTTATTGTTAAAATACACTTGCAAAGAGAGACTGCTATAATTTTATTCTTAGCATTTTTTATTATCAAAAATGTTGACCATCCCCAGACCCCGGAGTCAACCCTAATAAGTCGACTCAGGTCGACTTGGCCATCCTAAGTCGAGTCCAGTTGTTTCTGCCAAGCGCAACTTATCCCCAAGTCGAATTTGTACAGAAAAGTGACTTGAAGTTGTTTGCCCACAAGTCGACTTAAACTGATTTGAGACACAAACAAACCTTTCTTTTGCGAAGTATATTCTGTGGCATTTCCAGTAAAAATAAGTGGCCCTAATTATCTTATCAATTTCAGTTACACTGATATAACCAGGATGGTAAAACTAAATATTTATTAGTCTTTATGAAACAAATGTACAGTAAAAGTAACTGCAAGCACAATTCAGTAGCATTAAAACTATAGATTAAGATGATGTAAGTCAGACTTGCCTTGACTCCAAACTTGCAGCAACACAAGAAATGCTAGAGCCACTGCAATTGAAACACAAAACCGTAATGAAAATTAATCCCTGAATCCAGTCATCAATAACATGTTATTACAAAATCAAAATATGCAAATATTCCTTAATCTGGACTAATAAGAAGGTAATGATTACCCGAGTAACTGCATGATTAACTTTTTGGTAAGTCCTTTTAACAAACTTCACCAGTATTAGTTCACCTAAACATTGCAGAAATGTAGACATAAAATATATTATTCCATATATATTTCATTCCTCTACAATAATCTATATATATAAAAATGTAACCGCGTTTGGCACGGCTTCAAAGATCTCCGAACTTTCTTCATTGATTGCTTTCGAAACTTCACCAAAACGTTTAGTTCCAACACGGCCAGGTTTGCAGAATGCTTTTTGGGAAAAAGCGCAATGTTTTAAACAAAAAAAGCAACTTTGCAAATTCTATCGTTTTCAACACATAGCCTACGCGCGTCAATAAGCATTGCATACCAATTCGGGCAGGTTTGTTCCGTAAATTTCTTTAGCGCATTTCATTACGGCCTTCTTGCTAAAGCGTTTTATGGAGGCGAGGGAGCGGGACGAACAGGGAGGAGAGAGATGGGGATGCAGGGAGGCCGAGGGGGAGGGGAAGGGAGAGGGGGAGGGGGAGAGGGAGGGAGAGGGGAGGGGAGGAGGAGGGAAGGGGGAGGGGAAGGAGGAGGGGAAGGGGGAGGGGCAGGGGAGGGCTCTTTTCAGCCACAGCAACGCGTGGCCGGGTTCAGCTAGTCTTTCATAAAAAGGTTGATCAGCTCTTGTATTTACCTCAAAGTTGATAAATATATTGAACATGTTTAGAAATATATTATAAATTAAATATCCATAAAAATTTCATAAATAGGATAAGATAAAAAAAATTGTAGACTGTAGTTCTTCATGGCAAACTTGTAGCAACAGGTAAAGAGTTTTAAAAGCAATTAATTTTGTTCAAAATTGAGGTAATTTTTAATTGACGATATGGACAATAAAAGCATCAGGTGTCAGGGACTCTGGGTCCAATTAAAACTTACCGAATTAATGGAAAGAATGTGTTTTATTTAATAACGAAATAATGGAAGCACACAAAAGGTGGGCATTGCATCATGGGATGCGGCTGATAGGTCGCAGCGCTCTATTTTAACGAAGTCCTTAGTAACCAAATTGTTTATGTAAACAGGAATGTAGTCTTCGGGATAACCCTATCACACAAGCTTCCATTTCAAAACTAGTACTAAAAAATTTTCATTTCGATATTAGATTTTATGATCCGGTATTGAATTTCGGATATTGGTGTTACTAGGATTTCTTGAATTCAGTTTTTAAAATTAATTTTATCACCTTCGTGGAATCGGATTTCTGGGAATTTGGGTAGACCCTGAATCTGGTCTGGTCCCTCGGTTCCTATTCTTCAATATTTAATATAATAGCGAGTATCCTATAATAGTATAGGTAGAAGGTAAACAAGCACACCTGACACAGTTGACATCGTCATCCTTCGTACACGCTGTAAACTAATCTGAGTATAAAAAGCTGCTCAGACTTTATTAAATTTAACAGCTTTCAAAATACAGTTTATAATCTAATGTTTAACCAAATAAGATGTAATTTTCCGTAGAATCATGTTCACACAAAATACAAAAGTACCAAAGACTTCAAGTATTTGCGAAGACTCACTAACTTCCTGTTACATAAAGACAGCGCATTTCAATTTCATAAGAATGCAAGTAAGTAAGAATATTCTTCATTAGACTGCCAACATACGTACAGTGATTGCAGTCTTTTACAGAAGAAATAACTAACAGAAGCAAGTCAAACAACATTCTAAAAATAAAACTTATTTTGACAAAGGCATCAAACATCCACAACCATTTGTATAGAAATAATAATCTTCGTTTACTAGCCTTTATTAAACAATTTCAAGCTGAACTGAAGCCAGCACTGTCCCAGACTGCAGTGGCATGGCTGCATCGATTCCCATCTAAGATGTGCGTTTAATCTAAAACTGTAAAGCATTGTACTAATGTACTTGTGTAGTTTGAGGATCTTGGGAGTGGCCCTTCCATAAAAGGCTTCGCCGCTTCGGATGCAACTTCTGAGAGCGGTCTAACTCCAGCAGGCGTTAAAATTATTGTGGGTTTTTATAATTAAATTTGAAGGAGATGATTGGACACCACGAGGTTTAGGCCTACATAGGGTGCTATTTATGCGCTATAGGCTAGTCTATAATAATATCTTTAAGCTGTCATGTCAATGATAATTTTTTGTTATTAATGCAGCTTCACTTAACTGCGTGATTTTCATTGTCGCCCATTTTTATTAATTGACCATGATAATAAGTATAATAGGCCTATCAGATCGCCTAACCGCGTGCGATTCATTTAAACTTGGCAGCCCTGAGCCTTATTATAACCCATGTAGCCTAATTTATTTGATATAGGCCTACTAGGGACCTATAATCATCATTATTATATAAGCATGAAAGGTAAGTAGGCCTAGGTCTACGTAGGCCTACACTACAAGTTGTCAAACTGATGTGGAATAGGCTAAGTAAGCGAGAAAATCTAGCATGAACAGGCCTACAATGCTATCTGCAGGCTTAGCCTAGCATATATATAGACCACAAGGCTCGGATCGAGGCCTATACGAAATGTGATTTAAGACTCAATATTTATCTGACTGCGATAACATCCCGTGGACCTTTGACTGTCTGATTTTTATTGCCTGCCAATCAACGCTGAGCCTACAAAGGCTTTTTACAATGCGTGAGTCAGCACCAAAGTATACACATGCACTATCATCATAACCGAAAGACCTCCAGGGATCTCGTATCCGATATGGTTATAATTTATAGGCCTATGTGGTTAAATGATACGTTTTACCTAGAAAAGTTTTTCTCTGTAATCTGTCTCTTCTGCTTCGCTCTCTGCCTCTGTCTATCGGTCTGTCGAGATCTCTCATTGCCTGTCTGTCTCTGTCTGTCATTGTCTTGCCTGTCTTTATCTATCTTTGTTTGTCTTGTCTGTCTGTATGTATGTCGGTCGATTTGTCTGTCTTAATAATTAATTTTGAAGATGGTTAAGGGATTGAAGATGACGATTGAAGGACATGATTATAGCATCCATCCATCCATCCATCCATCCATCCATCCATCCATCCATCCATCCATCCATCCATCCATCCATCCATCCATCCATCCATCCATCCATCCATCCATCCATCCATCCATCCATCCATCCATCCATCCATCCATCCATCCATCCAGCCATCCATCCATCCATCCATCCATCCATCCACCCATCCATCCATCCATCCACCCACCCACCCACCCACCCTCCCACCCACCCACCCACCCACCCACCCACCCATCCATCCATCCATCCATCCATCCATCCATCCATCCATCCATCCATCCATCCATCCATCCATCCATCCATCCATTCATCCATCCATCCAATAATTCAGTTTATGTGCTGCTGTTAAACATAGTGCATGGTGCGGTGATTAGTGATTCGTTTTCGAAAGCATTGGATGAAATATTGCACTTAAATTTTCCGCTGAATTTCACAAATCTACATGAATTTGCGAATGGTAATTGTATTCAAGCGGAATTACTCGAAACCGTGTAACAGAGGCTGTGTGTAGAAAGCCGAAACCCTAGGGAACATCCTTCAGTGGTTTGGCATCAATTTCCAAATGCACGTTAGAGTAATTATAGCAGCCACAGCAGCAGCTATCATCAGCATCAGCAACATCATCAGCATCATCATCAGCATCTCACTTTCGCTGGACCTACTGATGCGGATGCTGGATAGGATGATGAGTCATGACTTAGGCTAAACTCGAACATCGCAGGACAAAGAGGAACCGCCGCCGCCGCCGCACGAAAACCACAAGAAGTGAGGAGGAACTGTAAACGAATACAGTGATGGAGTGGATTGAGAAGAACAGCCTGCATAAAGAACATGGGTTATCAAAGAATGAAAAAGTGGAAGTAGGATATTGTATATATAAGCAGTAAAGGAAGGGGGATGCTTGGGGAGGGAGCGTGGGGGGAATTCCTTCTTCTCTAGTAGAAGTTTGCAATATTGTTTTGCTCAAAACCTCAAAGCATTAATTAGGGGCCTACATATTTACGATTCCTAAGCAATTGTATCGGAAATAGGAAAGCAGGAGGAAGGTGTGGTGTGGAAAAGGAGCTCTGGAGCTGTCTCTGTCTGTATCTCCCTGACCCTCTCTCTCGATCTCTCTTTCTCTGATTTATCTCTTTATTTCTTCCTTTCTCTCTGACTCTGACGCTCTTCCTCGCCATCTCTGACTCACTCTTTCTTTTACTTTCTCTCTTTTACACACGCACACACAGACGCACACACTCTCTCGCTCTTTCGCTTGGACCAGATGACTGTGTTCATTCATAGACTCCCCTTATATTATGGTGGAGAGGTACCTGGTTCATGATATAGCCAAAGACACACAGTCACTCTTCGTAACATACCTGTGTCTCTCTTTCCGCCCCTTTCCCACCCACCCTAACCCTCTTCCTCCTCACCCTGTTTCATCCTAGTTTTCTGTCTGCCGCAGGGAGATAATGGGTCGGCTGCTTTAGCTGCAGGAGCCTCAGCCGACGTCGCCAGGCAGAGTCTGCCTCGTTACCGCGCGCATGGAGCGGACTAGTTTCAGGCCGATAGAAGTTAGGCCTACTCCCTGCCTTTGCCTATCTGCCCTTCGCTCCTTCCTTTCCTCCCACGGCCAGGCCTTTGGTTGCTGAGCACTGGTTCAGCGTCTGCCCTCTGAGGAGGCTGACCTTGGTCCTTCGCACATCCACTCTTATCAGATCACCGTGCAGCTGATAAGATCTGCCGGTGTGGCGTGTAAATATGTCCGGCATGAAATGTTGTCCGACTCCGCCCACTTCCGTTGTCAAAACAGTATTTCATGCGGCCTACGTATGAGATGTTGTCCGGCATGAAATCGTGTCCGACTCCGCCGTTATATGTATCCCGCTTGTCGAAGCAGTACTTCGCAAGATATTGTCCGCTTAAAAGGTAATATTATCAATACCACTTGCCAAAAATATTTTTGTCATAAGAGATGAGAAAACAAGGATGTGAACAGTGGAATTATTGTTGAAAAGCAACATGTTTGTAGTTGCCATTGCGATGACCCTATTTCTATTTTTAGATAGAATTTCCCATCGGAGAACAGGCCAAGTGGTTATGAGTAGAGGCGTATGTAAATATGGGCAAAATCTTTAAAAGACTTGAAGCCTTCATAAATGCCTCATCTAATTTTACTGATCCATAGTTGTGTTTATATGAAGTAATCCCTCAATTCGGTTTTCTAAATTATTAGCCCCATGCAGCATTAGGCTAATCTTTTTTTATATCAAATTGGCTCACGGTACTCGCACATTTTTGTAGCGCTTTATTATTAACTTATTTTAGCGTACCTTAAAACCTCTCATAATAAAAATAATTATTGTGAAGGAGTTTTAAGGTTTTCATAGAACATAATTATTTAGTATGGCTTTTATTTCGATAACTTAAGCAAATCCCCAAAACATCACGGCTTTTGATGTGGTTAGGGCTACTGCCATGCCCAGATTAGATTAAACTTTACGCCTTCCCTGTGTGCCATGGTGGGTATTTGCTCTTTTCCTCTCTATCCTCTTAAATCCTTTTCACATTCCTCACTACCTCCTCCCTTCCCATAAGTTGCTTCATACAATGCTCGAGCCTGCCCACATAATGCACATACTAGAGTTGAATCTTATGCCAAAAGCTTTGTTATGAGAATATTGTATGACTTTGCTTAAATGTTTATATAATTTATTATTGTACAAACTACTATGCGCTTGCTGGTGGTCTAATGAACAATATTCTTACTTCGACTGACTGACTGACTTACTTACTAGCAGCCTACTTAATGATAGCCATTGTAAACCTACATTGCACCTGGGTTAGAACTCTCCAATACGGTTCCACGACAATTGGTCAACAGACAACTCGTCTAACGGCAACTCGTCTACAGACAATTGGTATAACGACAACTGGTCTACAGACGACTAGTATTGATGAAATAGAAGCTAGATTTATGAGAGAGAAAAAACTAAATGGTTTTCTAGCTTTAATGGAAGCTAGATTGATGATTTTCATTCATGTATTTCAACATGCATTCAGTTTCTACTTCAGATCTAAAAATACCTTCTATGTCTTGCCCGTTATTTTTGTCATTTCAGATATAAAAATACCCTCATCCAGCTTCCATTACTTAAGCGTTTCTTCATCAATTCAGCTTCTATTTCAGATCTAGAAAAGCCTTTGTCCAGCTTTTATTTCCCATGCGTCATTTTCGTCATCCAGCTTCTATTTCACATGTAAAAGAACCGTCATTTAGATTCCACCTATCTTGCGTTTTTTCATCAATCCAGCCTCCATTTCACCTATAAAAGAACTTGCATACAGCTTCCATTTCTTAAAGCGCTCTGTGTCTGTATATATTCTATTGAATATATGCTTGTCGTTAGACGAGTTGGCTGCAGACCAGTTGCCGTGACACCCTCCAATACATATAAATTATTGCTACAAATATTTGAGCATATGTAGGCTGCGTGTAGCAGTTTTAAACAGTTATAATATTTGGCCCCGAGTTTTAATCACCAATGTTTCAAGTTTCAAGTTTTTTTATTGATCCATCAACGTTGGCCGAAGATAGGCCTGTTGTTTCAATAGAATATTCAATTCTGAAAGAAAGTATGCGGAGAAGCACGTGGCTATGTAATGAGTGATTATTATGGAAGAGTCTTAGTTAATTAAACGCAAATAAATAGTCCGTGTTTCTTTGCCCTATTTCTCGTAATTATAGCTCCCAATTTTTATGGGACGTTGGAATTATTATCTTTTGTATTTTAGGTCTTTATCGGAAACGCTCTGTGGTTACTGTTAATAACAAGTTCTTAATATAGATGTCGATGTCTATTATTAGATGGACAGGTATGGTTGTGCTGGAATTATTATCTTTGCTATTTTGTGTCTTTCCCGGACAAGATCTCACGGTTCTATTAATACTTTTGTTTGACAGTTGCTGTCTGACGTCAGCGGTCACGTTAACCAATGACAGTATGTTTCGGACAATATTTCATGCCCGGACACAATTTCATACCACACCGGCGCAAAGTTAATAACTCGATCGCTGTGGCGCTAAACGTACCAGGCTCGAACACTCAGCCAAACACTACAAGTGTACAAGTGTACAAGTCCCGCCTCTGCTGCTCTTCTGCTGCAGGCCCCATGCAGCGTAGGCCTACCCACACGACGACCCCCTCCCCCATTCGGCGGCCTACGAAGACGATTAGTGTGCGCCAGAACAGAAGAGCCTGCTGCTGCTGTTGAGCGAATGCAGATTGTCAGATAACGCGTGTAGGGCCTAACTATCGCGTTGAAAACAGATCGCGAGGGTCGCGTTAATGTTACGAATAGATTGAGTAATCAACGCCACTACGAACACGAACCACTGAGCGGAGTGGAATCTAGGCCTATAAGTTAAGCAGAAAAAGTTTGGACTAAAAGAAGTTGAAATAGCCAGTCGAACAGACCTAAGAACAACACACGTAGGCCTATACACCCGCCCACACCGACATCTGTTGTGATTTAACATTTGAGACAACACGCTTCTAAACTCGGCGAAACTCAAATCAGACTTTGCGCGGCTCTCTGTACAAAACAAAAGACAATAAGGGGGCTTGAGCTGAATCATTCGACAATCGAAAAGTTCAAGTCAAAATCCATATATTACAGCCGTAGACCACGACCGACTGGATTAAAAGTGCCAGTCATATAAAATACGGTACCGTACAAAAGAGCGCGAAGTCTTTACTTTGTTCCAACAAAAGGATACTTACAATATGCTATCTCTCGGTCTTGGTGAGTCTTTATGACCATCGTCATCATCATCATTGTCATCGTCATCGTCATCATCATCGTCATCGTCATCATCATCATCATCATCATCATCATCATCATCATCATCATCATCATCATCGTCATCGTCATCGTCATCGTCATCGTCATCGTCGTCGTCGTCATTATTATCAGCAGCAGCAGCAGCAGCAGCATCAGCATCTAACTCTTGCTTCCTGCCATCACCTAATAATGTCCAGACCATTAACACGAACAGCTGCATCTCATGGCATGTATAGTCATGTACATAGGCCTTAACATTACCGGTAGGCTATATCTGTTGTGACTGTTGTCATGGTCGTTGTTGTCATCATCACTATCGTCGACGATTCGTCGTCACAATGATTAAATTCCGTCGGATATGACGTTCGTCGTCGCTGAAAAAAGAAGATCCCGTCACTAAATTAATAATTATTATGTTTTGTTACAATTATTAGGCCTATCGATCACGTCACTCTTGTTTAACACATTTTATGTTTTCTATATGGGCCATACGATCATCGACTAGTCTCTAGGCCTAATTATCCTGGGCTATTCCTCTATTAATTTTGGCCTAGGCTTTGGATTTGCAGAAATTCAAGGAACCACCTCCTCTAGATGAGAATCTTAATCATCGTCTATCTGAGGAATATGTGACACGGATCCAACTCTTGTTTGGAAAATAATTAACATGCCATCAAACGGTACAAACGATGTTTTTAGACTTTTGAAGACAAAAATCAATTTTCATGTCGAAGATTTTAAAGCATAATTTGGTCATCCATGACCTCTTAGGCCTACTAATTTTTGTTTTAAGTTGATTTCTCTTCGTTTTCTGACTGTTGCTCCATTTGCTATTTTAAGAAAATTCACGAAAAAATTATTTTGCTTTCATTTGTTTAATCTTATTTATAGTACCGGTATTTTCCATTCTTTATAGCAACATCGTTTTGAACATTTCCTTTAGGGCCTATTTCAATATATAGGCCTATGTGGTAGTCAGAGCTCTTAATTAGCGCACGAAATCGGCGTTATTGTGCAATTTGATGTAGCCTACCTGCAAAAGAAAGATATTTTTGAGTTCAGAAATAAAATCTGAGAAGTGTTATTAGTTCCAGTTGAAAAATCGAAAAATACCAGTTTCCAGTTTTTTCTATTGGACGTTTTCCTGTGAGCATTAAATCAAAATGTGGAAATAGCTGAATGTCTCATTAAAAAGCCGAATTTCTCAGGATAGGTGTAGTTATGCGAGTAGAATAATAGGCTATACGCCGCTACGCTATGCCAAAAGGTTCACAACAATCCTTCAGGAGCTCTTTCTGAAAACCAAGATGGCGTCCAAGATGGCCGCCATTTTAAATTATTTTCATTATTAAAAGTTAGAATCGCAATGGAAGGGACCACAGGTGTGGACGGACATTGTCATGAGAGTTATTTTCAGGTCAAATGACTAATGACCCTGGAAAATGGCGGCCATTTTGACTTAACCGATTGATGGCCAGCCAATATATTAGGCACCCGCCGCACCTGGCTAATGGTAAAACAACCCAGGTAATAACGAGAAGAGGTGGTGCTGTCCAGTACCACCACCAGCAGCAGCAGCAACCGGCAACACATGAATCGTGCACTTTGGTCGAGTATAGTCCTACATGTAACACTGTAAGATGCTGATTGGTCTTAGTAAAGATAAGACCCACTCTGCCGTTCTGTGCATTATAAACAGGTCACAGGTGTCTGGCAGACGAAGTCTAGGCTATAAATGATCCAGGTCGATCAAGTGTCTTTATTAACAATGTCTAGTATGTAGACTACGTGTGCACGCATACTATAGTATAGGGCCTATGTATACAACTATACGTGTATGTAGGCCTGAGCAGAGCGAACAATCTCTGATTTGTTGACGGCATTGGTCTCCTCGTTAGAAGGATAGCCTATTAATGCTCGGACGAAATCAGTACGGTATAGGGGAGATTAGGTCTTAATATAATTATCAAAGCAGATAAAATGAAAACAAAAGGCTATTTGAACAGACAAAACAGACACCAATGGCTATCAATACACACGAGATTAGCAGAAAAGAAACAATATCAGACAAAGTCACTGAATGTCCGATATATTTATATATAATTTGTACAGATAGATAGATAATAATTATAAACGAGTATAACTGGAGTAGGCCTATACACATAGCCCGAACAGTGCACTTGGCAATGACCGAGTACAATGTAGACCATTGTTTCATTTTATTGTCCCCTCATCGCCAATTAGTTGGTGTCAAGAACTGATGATGATGACGATGTGTGTATGTATGTGGGTTTAGACTACGTATATATATATATATATATATATATATATATATATATGTGTGTGTGTGTGTGTGTGTGTGTGTGTGTTCGATATGTAGGCCATTATTATATGCATGTGTCTTATGCTCGTGATTGGATAGGTATTAGGTGATTAAGTGCGAAATCTGTTCTGTGAGTTGAGTTCAAGATGTTCTTCTATTTGAGCCGAGGCCGTGTCGCTACCAAATCGGGGTGGGGGTGGGGGTTAACAACACTAGCAGATAAGCTAAATTAATTATTGATGGTTGAGGTTTACCGGTAGGCCTATACATAGGCATCTAGATATACCTTAGCGCAATGTATCTAGATGTAGCCCTATATAGGCCTGTGAGACATGATTCTTGCACAAAATTAATCTGCTTAAACATGCAGTCTAACAGCTATACGAATTTGTAGAGCCTTTGTTTCGCATAGGCCTGGAAATAATAAATAATAAATAAGCCGAGAAGTCAGAATATAGATCTAGCCTAAGTCTCATAATCCTGTGTACAGCCACAAGAGAGATGACCATAAAGATTGAATGTAAACTCCGCCAAATAGGTGTTTTCATGGTCGTGTGTTATGCATAGGCTACATCCTGCCTTTTTTAGTACCGTATAGGCCTATAAGTTGACAGATTTGCCTGAACAATTTTGTCTTCGATGGTGGGCCGACATAGGGCCTAATACCTTAGAATGCAGGTTGCACCTTTATTGGGCCAAGCCTACTTTAAAACCACAGGACACGTGATACGCTACAGTAAAGAATCTACAAGATATCCCGACTACTCTCCGATCCAGGTTTACATTCCACGTGTCAGTATAACACTAAATCCTAGGTTCATAATAATATAAACTCTGCGTTGCATGCACAACCTCTTGGCTTCATAAATTCAGCCTGAAGATTTATTTACTATCGAAAGACAAGCTGCAGGATTTCTTGATTAGATCTATCTATGCTGACTGAACTTTGGTAAAAGAAATCCGATTATAGGCCTACGCAGTCTAATCCACATACTTAGGAAGTTAGGCCTACAGCAATCACAGTTCTATACCTCTAGGAAGCGCAAACGTACAATTCAATATTCAATGCATATAGCTTGCAGGTAGGCCTATAGGCCGATACTGGCATAGAGTTGCATATCACGATTTTTACCTCGCGATATGTGCAATTGTGCATGCAGGATGGCCGGGTTATAGCTATAGCCTATAGATGCCTCTGTGTAGGCTACTTCTCCAAAATCTGCAATCTTCTACTGGGGTCCATGTTCTTTTATCTTTGAGAAATTGAGTTTTAACCAAATTAACTTTTTACGTAATAAACTTTCATCAATTGGATTTTAGATTAAATGCTTATATATAGGCTTAGCAGATGAAGCTTAGCACAACATATATGACTTCAACTCGTTTGTTTATGTTTTTGTTTACGCTGCTTTGCAGAACTCCACTGTCAAAGTAAAAAGTCTGATGGGCTGCATCTAGGCCTATTATAGCCTAACGAATTTTTTGCGATTTTGTCGACCAAAAATTCACGAATTTTCCTAATTTTTAAGTCCCGAATTCTCGAACTCAATAATAGACCATGGCTTAGAAGTATTTATAATTATACAATAGCTAAACTATTTTGGGGTTTATAAAGCGCCTCTCACAGTACAACCTAATATAATATACAAAGGCCCTAAAATTATATATAAGCTATATATAATTATAATATATATATATAATTATATATATTATATTGGCATTTCCATGCTGCTGTAGACAACGCCCTGGGTTGGGCGTTGATGGAAGACTCAGACCAACAGTGCTCGTTCGGATATATATGTATATATAGACTATATAATATATATATATTATATATGTATATGTATATTATATTATAGAACATACGGTTGTATATACATGTAGCTTCGCAACACACGGCGTCAATTGTTATCACATAAAACAGCCAGCAATCCACATCCACAACTTTTTGTGAGGAAACGAAGGCGCTACGTAAACTGTCGTCATACCCTCTAGTCTAGCCTATGTTGCAGAGAGAAAAGCTCTGTACACGCAAAATGCATACACGTGCGTACAATGTCGTGCATGTATGTCGTATATTCGTCCATCAATTTTCAATCCATCCGTAGACCGCTATATCCATCCTTATGCACTTGGCCATTTACAGCAGGCAAAACAATCATCAATGCATTATAGGCTACACACATACATATAGGAACTATAATCCTACATGTATACATACATACATACATACATACATACATACATACATACATACATACATACATACATACATACATACATACATACATACATACATACATACATACATACATACATACATACATACATACATACATACATACATACATACATACATACATACATACATACATACATACATACATACATACATACATACATACATACACAGATACATACATACATGCAATCATACATACATGCGTACAAACATAGCTTACATATGCGCAACATCTGTGTTTGGTGTATATGTGCAAGCTTTATATGTTTATGCTTGGATGGGTCGGTTAGTTGGCTATGTCTTTGGTTGAATCGGTTCTTGCAGTGTAATTATGTTCCGTCTGTTTTGCACATGTGAGATTTAACTGCAGCATCATGTATAACATTGTATACACTTTTCCATTTACGACAAGCGAAACAACAGCTCTGCAGTCTATGTGTTGAAACGACTATTCAACATGAATATAAGTTACCCGAAGTTTATATCATCATCGTCGTCGTCTTGCAAAAACAGATGTATATAGAGGCCTTGCAGCATGGTGCAAGTAAAACAATAAAGTGAAACAATTGACGTCATTAACTGCAGATAACCCGGCAATCTGGAAGATGTTATGGAGGAAATAGTGTACCCAACGGGACTATGTATATTCTACGGTGGAATGAATAGTTTTTGCCTCGTATTGTAGCACAACGCACCGATATGATTGTGTTTCGGTAATTTTTTTAACAATTTATCACCACTATCTTCATTCAACACGCCACCCCAAAATACCTAGTTTCGTATTTTGAAATAATAAGCGCCTAGTTAGCTACACCGGTAAGCGAGAGCGGCATACGTCCGTTGGTTGCAACGGACTGCAGTTCAAGCCCCGGGCTGGAAGTTGACATTCGGAGATTTAGATATCTCGGGCTAGCACGTCCGGGACGCAGAGGCGCAAGCTGCTGCGGAGCGATCTTGGGCAAGTTGCGGTCAATGTACTCATCTAAAACCTCCGGATACAGACGACAAATCACACATGCAGATCGAGTGAGAACAACCGGCCTATTTGCGCAGGCTATACTTACGCGTGTAGCATACGTGTACATTTTATAGCTCCTTTAGCGGGCATTTAGCATATGCAAGACGTATATTTTATGAGGTCCGTTTGTGTGTTTTCTGCTGTTCAGCCATCGTCATCGGTGGAACGGTCGCCCTCTGCATTGGCTTCCTGGTCGTTATCATCCTCTTCGGAGTGAAACGATACTTCGCAGGATCCGCAGCGACTGAGAAGCAGCGAAATGTGGAAGTGGGAGTGCCAGGAGCGGAAGAAAAACAGGAAATGGAATGGGACAATTCTGCTCTAAACATTACCATCAATCCCCTCGACGTAAGTCAACGTTATCATGTCATCAAACACACGAATTGCAGCCTTCGTATAGTTGTTCATTGGTCATGGATCAGTTGCGAAACAACATCACCTCTGATTAAGTAGCCCACTGCATTTATTTTGAGCTAAAACTACAGTATAACAGACATATTTATATAGGCCTATAATATGCCCTATATATAGGCATATATATATATATATATATTTTCCCCAATCCAACTTCTGTTTGGAGCCTGCATAAATGATGTCACGCAATTTATGACGATTTTAACACCCCTCCCCTCGTCACGGGTAAACACAAAATCCATATGATATCTAGTATAAGGGACCGTCACATATCGTCACAAATGTGTGACCCTCCCCTCTAGGCTTGTTACGTCATTTATGCAACAGTAAATTCATCAATCCAACTTATGTTGAAGCAAAAAATTTCATCGGTCCGCTCCGAATCGTCCGCACCGAATTGTCCTCACCGAATTGTCAGCTCCGAATTGTCTGCTCCGAATTGTCTGCTCCGAATTGTCAGCTCCGAATTGTCCGACCCCGAATTGTCCGCTCCGAATTGTCTGGACACCTAGCGATTTCATATAGGCTATTGCAATGCATTGAAGAACGGTCTGCTATTATAGTGGTCAATTAAAATGTACCATAACCACTGAAATTCCTCTAGTTGCAACGAATGAGTCATTATAGCAGCTGATAAGCAGACATTGTTTGCATGAGTATGAGTCGCCATGAGAGAGAGAGATATGGCAAAAATATTATCGCAAAATTAACAAGCTTGGATATTTCCCAGACTTTTTGAAAATAAAATTTGCTCCATTTATCAGCAAATGATGGTAAACAAACAATCTTTTGTAACCCTATATATGCCTAGGCTGCAATAATCGTATTCTCAGTATTCACCTACAGTTTGATTTGGAGGGAAATTAAATAGGAGCCAACATTGCTCAAGTCTTGCAGTAGTAAAGCAGAGCTATTTTGCCAAATTTCAAGAATTTTTTCAGATGAACTCGAATACTATGCCTAGCCTACTTCCGAAGTTCGGCGGTTGCAGGCTAATTAATTATTCTTGGATGCTTACAATGTGTGTGTGTGTGTTTGTGTGTGTGTGTGTGTGTGCGTGTGTGTGTGTGTGTGTGTGTGTGTAAAGTTTACACATGTGCACACCGTCAAAAGCAACTGATAGCCGCCACATCCGATCCCACAGTTTCCATAGTTTTCACTGGTTACACAAACAGAAACGCACATATGTAAAACAAGACATTGTACGCGCAATTAATGTCGTAAATCCAATTCCAATTACTTCAAATATCGAGAGTAATAATTATAATTAGTTGATTTAGGTCTATCACAATCATCCTTATCGGTTGGTGGTGGACTACTATTTTGTTTGACCGAATTGTTATCAAGCCGGATGCGACTGCGGCAGCGGTAAATAACGATGCAGCCTATACGTTTGGCCTAATTCTTGACTATAGGACACGATTACCGTAGTCCTAAGCCTAGACCTATACATCGAGATTATAGTATTTTACTACCATTGTCAATTTTTCTTCTTAAGTTTAACGACAGCTTATGACTACAATAGACGTCGACGTCTTTAAGGATAATAATAATAATTGATTTTAGTTTTTTTCTCTCACCATTTTCGGGTTTTTCTTGACAATTGATTCACGTCTGCTGGATGTGATGATCTTAAACGCTGTAGCGTCCTTCTTATCCTGCTGTCGTGCCTCTGTTAACGTCGACGATTAACGATTATTTTAGATTATTTAGCCTACATAGTTATGTAACAATTCTTCATCTACCTTTCTGTCTACCAGAAGAAGTTTCCTTCTTCAGTTTATTTGATTTTTTGGGTCAAGTTCGTAACGTTTCTCGCCATTGTCAACGTGAAGGTCCACATAATTTAATATAGGCTCTACGCCCTACTACACAAAATTTACTGAACACTTGTGCGCATGTATACTTGTATAGGTCCTATTAGACATGCAGTCCTTGCTCAGATGCGTTTGATCTCAGCGTTAAAACGGAACTTTCAACCGAGGTTTGGTCGGGAGCGTTCCTGAGTAGAACCTTGATCGGGCGCTGTATAAATCTCCACAATAAATATATCTCCACAATGAATCTAATGTGTTGCTGTCTTATCTAAAGACAGACATAAACAACAACAACAACAACAACAACAACAACAACAACGAACACATTTTAAAACTTGTTGACGTTTGCGTCACTTCGGAGAACTATTTTTGTTGGATTTGTTCAGTATAGAACGCACAATTAAGAACTAATGAATAGCTAGATCATGTGCTAGATAGCATACAATTAGCCATTTCCATTTTATCAGCTGTCGACCAAGAGACCGATAGACAGACAGGCCAGCATGCTATCAATGCGATGCATACAGAGTTGGTGTGAATTCAGAGTTTTCGTTTTTATGTCTGGTGCACAAAAGTCATAAACAACCCACGTAAACAACCCACTTGCTGATGGTTCATCTTAATAGCTCTCATGCAATTATATAATTAATTATGCCTATGACTGTTGGTTGTTCTCGGGAAATACTTTAGATCTATATGACGCATGCAGCTATCGTAATGAAACTAGCGGAAAGACAACGCAACGGTAGGCCTAAGCTAATACGGTAGCATATAATTATGCAAGTGTAGGGTACGCTAATAGATGTCATCATAGCTGCTGCAGCATAATATGCCGGATATATTATGTTAATGTGTCGATTTTCAAATTGTACGCTGTATTGGCCGTGCAACAGTACTGTTGGCAATTCCTATGCAGCGTGGTGTGTGTAGGCCTATTTATATTTTATGCACATACATTACTGATGAAGAATAGCAGAGGGAGTCATAGGCCTATACATATTCATTTAAGTTTCATAACTTACTCGGAGTCAGCAATGGGTATGATGTGTTAAAGACTTGGAGTTTCTTAGCCTCGGCATACGAGATACGAGGGGACGGGTGGCCATACATACCTCCTCCCTTTCACCCGTCTCATCTTCCCACAAACAATTCGAAGTGGACCATTCGGAGTCGGACAATTCGGAGTGGACAATTCCACAAAATGTTTTGCTTAAATAGAAGTCGGAAATTGATGAAAATCTTGTTGTTCAAATATAGAAGTTGAATTTGTGAGAATAACACCTGCCAATATAGAACTTGAATTGATGATAATATTGTTGCTTAAATAGAAGTTGGATTGATGAGAATAATTCTTGTACGGTTCCGAATTGTCCACTCCGAATTGTCCACTCCGAATTGTACACTCCGAATTGTCCAGGAACCTAGACACTGTACTGTCGGTGTACTCATCATAGATGAGTTGACTAGTACTATTGGAACACAGATGGAACAGAAATCTCAACACACAGTTCTGCCCCTGCAGCGATGGGGTATTTGAACCCCCCCCCCATCTCTCGTTTGACAGTCGAGCCATGAAGTCAGACAAGTCGACCAGTAACCATGGTGATTGCCCCTCACGAGACAATGACTGTACAGTCCGAGAGATTTGGCATTGAACTTCTTCAGAAGTCAACAGTGTCCGCCCACAAGTGTACGTGTACCTTGAGAAGACTTGAACTTGCAGCAGCAGACTGTCTTTGTTTAGTCAGCATCGTCAGCATCCTCTTCTCTGCTTCTCTTTATATCTGTATATTACTCTATTATATTGAGCGTGCAAGGGATAGACTTGCTATAAATAAATATATATATTATATATATTATATATATATATATAATATATACTGTATAGGCAATCACCAAAGGCATATACAGAAATCACACGCCGTGGTCAAAGGGCTTGACTGTTTACATATTCACGGCCTATTTACACAAGTAAACATACTAGAAACAATCAAACATGCAGTATGCCTACATGTGCATAAAAGAAAACATAACTGGAAACATGCATATGGAATTATAGATAGACATACAAACAGAATACGTACATGTACAATGTACGTTACAGATATACATAAACGTGTATTCATGCATTTGTATATTATAAATGTATAATGCTACGTAGCCTACTTATGTGCATATAATGTTCGGAGCACACGAATCTTGTTGCTGTTCATGCAAAGATGATTAGTGTCGCCCTCCTCCTTTATCCAGACTTGGGACTGGCACTGTCAGAGTGCAAACAGTGGCAGAGTTCAGTATGAATCTATATATACATGTATCCAATTGTTTATGAAGGCGAAAGGAAAGACAGTTTCTCCTCTTCGCTGAAACACTCGTTTTTTGACCAATGACTCAAATCACTCAATGGATGTATGGCCTGAAATACTTAATATAAATATCTTTCTGGAGGGAGTTTCAGCCCCGACCCCTGGGCTGATAGCGCTGTGGGCCATGAGCCACTGGACTATCACGTGTACTTCGTAATGGTCTCATGCAGTGGCGTCTTCAAGTCTACTGTTGTACACGTACAAAGTACACGTCGTATTACAGACGCCCATTGTCCCAAATAGATACGACGCAACACTCCATGCATGCACACGTGCTCCTCGGAAAATTTTTTGCTACTCGAACATCTTAAATCAAAGCCATCGAAGAACCTTAGGACAGTCAATGTAGGCCTCTATGGTTATAGGCCCATAGGCTTATCACAAGTACGCCTACTGTGAGATAGATAATGATTATCATGTTGGTTCTAGAAAAGAGACGACTTGGTTCAGTCTTCAGAAGCAATTTATCGTTGACATACAATGTAATCATTGAGCCTGGTTGTCAGAATGTGTACACCAAAGATATTAGAGTCGTGGAGTTGTATAATGGAATCCTGTTTCATAGATTTCTCAAAACGGGGCATTCAATTTATAAGAAAGACGACAGACTACGGATCTTCTGTGTGTATCATTTTGACAAGGGCAAATCCAAGGATTGGTCCGTCTATCCAATGCATCCATGTTTCCACCCAATCCAGCTGGATATATCATATACGAGATCGGGTTTCTTTAAGAAAGAGTAGGCTAGGTCTAGATTAAGATCGACGGTGATAATATAGCGCCATTAGTGACATAAACAGACAAAGGAAAGTAAGAAGTAGGCCTATACTCGGAGCGAAGCAGGAGAGAAAATCGAAGCGAGATTAACGTGGAATGTTGTGGAAGACGAGCAAAAGTGGAAAAGCGTGTAATTTTCTAGTAACGCATAATTAACCGAGCAGGACGTCATGAAAAGGTGTAGATCTAATGGAAAAAATGATAAGCAACTTGAAGCGTGAAATTAGTTCCAAGCTTTCGAAAGCCTCGATAACTAAAAAATCACCTTACAGTTTGATCGATGAGATCATGCTAGATTGACACCCCTCTTTTTAAACTCCAGGGTACCGGTATTAAGCTTATAGACATGGGTCTATTGATGAAGGTTATTTTTGTTATGGGATAATTTTCATGCGATGGTTGATTAAGCTATGGCTTCACAGAGGAAGCCTTTGACGAGAAGAGGCATAACCGTTTTCTTTCTCGGCTATAGACGTGAAATATAAGCCAAGGCTGCCTCTGATCAATCTGCGTCAGAGCCCGGAGTGTTGTTGTCGGTTGCATAGCTGGAATGTTATCATCAGAGGCCCTTGATGCTCTCTTATCTATTCTCGAATCCCGAGAAGGCTGCTGCTGCGAACAGTCAGAATGGTTCATGTTCTGCAAACAGTCTGGTGTATAGCATTACACGCATTTACCTTGTAACTACACAGCTTCTATGGTAGTCACGCTCATGGAATTTAGGATTTACTGCGGAGGAAGATGCATGGAGCCGAGTTTCGATTTCAGAATAACAGAAATTCGAGCAATCGAGCGAGTGCGAATAACGATTCGTAGTATGGAAAATAGATTTAAGCGCTGCATGCGCTGTACAAGTGTACATACATACATACATACATACATACATACATACATACATACATACATACATACATACATACATACATACATACATACATACATACATACATACACACACACACACACACACACACACACACACATACATACATACATACATACATACATACATACATACATACATACAAACGATACATGTATATGCTATATAGCAAAACGCCGAAGGGTCTGGGCGTAGGCATATAGTCTGGCATTTCTTCGCCGGAACCGCTTGGCTTGTACTGCTTATAATATAATGTGGCCTATTGGCAAGAACCTTTAGAACTCGACAGCCTTTTCCAGCAGCTGCTATTGCTAATTGCATTCCCCTGGAAGGTCTACTAGGAATAGAATTAGCTATGCAGACTGTTACAATATGAATAGCCGATTTGTATTAATTGTTTTTTTAATTGTCTTCTCTTGCAATGTTTAAGTAGGTCTATAAAAATAAAAATATTATATACAAACGTAGGCTATATCATAGCCTATACGTTGTATTTTAGGCTTTAATGTAGCCTATGCATGTGTGTAATGTAGCTGATATACATGACTTGACTGCTAGAACTATAATCGTGCGTTTTTGTGTTTGGCGATGCATGACAGGATTTGGACGATGACCAGATGCAGATGGGAGTTGTTGTTGCTGCTGCTGCTGCTGCTGCTGTTGGTCGAGATGCGGATGCTGACAGTGATGACGAATGCAACTTCGACGGATGCGAAGCTTCAGATGAGGAGAAAGAAATGCCGAGATGCAGCAAAGAACTGGAATGGGACAACTCCACGCTGACGTTCTGAGCTGCTGACACTCCTCCTCCTTCTCCTGCTCCTCCTGCTCCTCCTGCTCCTCCTTCTCCTGCTCCTGCCCGCCTTCTCCTGCTCCTGCCCCGCCTGATCCTCGAAATCCATCATGTCCTCCTGCTCCTCCCCTTAATCCATCTCCTGCTGTTTGTCCTCTTGCCAAGAAGGGAGGAAGATAATTATTTGCCTTCTACGATAAACGAACAATTTGTGCTGATTATAATTATTAGCGACAATTCGTTTAGTTTAATTACTGCGTTTAATTAGTTTTCTAACTTCCGTTTCAAATAGACATACAATGAGCTGCAGGTCAAAAGACAATGGAACACGGCGAGGTCGTAAATGAAATCTGTTTTGCCTTGGCCACTACTAAATATATAACAACGACTGTAAATAAAGAGAAAATGATGACCTTTACACACACTAAAGCAATGCACGTATCATAATAATGGAACTGGAGTTCAATTAATAATTATGTAGGCCAAAATCTAGCTGTGAAGTGTGCATGTATGCAGCGATCAAGAAAGATATGATGTATCATGTAAGTAGCCTATAACAGTCTATGACTTATAAGTGACAGCAGCAGGGACCATTTGTAGTTAGGCTATAGTTATTCCACCTGTGACCTTAAAAGTAAAACTGTATGCATGCGTGATGTGTGGAAATGTGGAAGGAGAAGTAGATGGAATGTCGGAGGGTTGATTCAATGTCAACGAACGTATACGAAAACCACGTGGAATTATATAGCCGATAACTTGGAAACGGTAAAACTTCGATGAGAATTATAACTGTGTACACGTAGGCCAAATTGCTTGTTGTTTATTAGGGCCTACTATAGGCAGCAAAACTGTATGTTAATACCTGATACGAAACAATATAGGTCATCCAACTAGAAAACATTCAGTGTTTTGACTGTTTTCTTTTCTCTCCTTCCTTTAGAATTAATTTAAACAGAAATCGTAGGGCTTAGGCCTTTGGTCAAATTCACTGTACAGTGTATACGGTAGGCTACACTATGATGATGATGATGATGATGATGATGATGATGATGATGATGATGACGACGACGATTATGATGATAATGATGATGATGATGATGATGATAATGCTAATAATAACGATAATAATAACAATAATAATGATAGCTGGTCTATCTGCACACAGGCTTATAGCGTATAGGGCTACTCCTACGAATACATATTCTTCTACTGCTGGCACGGCAGGCGTCGGTATTTTTTGGGCTGGGAACGAAAAGGGGCGGATCCTGAAGGGTGAAAAACATTCTCACAACCCTTATTCCTCTTTTTTTAGCTGTATAAGATGTTGTCCAAATCGAACGAAAATGCTGCGCTGCGTTATTTATTTAGTCTATTGAGTCTTCTCTCCAACACCCTCTTTCTTTCTTTCTCTCTCTTTCTTTCTGTCTTCTGTAAATGTAGTTTTCAGTCGTATTACACCTCTACTTTATAAAATGATGTTCTCATAAACCTCTGAACCAACCATCATGTCAGCCACTGTCAGGTCAAATTTTGCACTTCTTAAATTTAGGGACTACTAATTAAAATAAAATTACACTGATAGTGGAGCTCAGCGGCTTACGATGAGACAAAAATAACTGAATAGTGAATATTATATAGAAAATGCAATCTTACCAAATGATGGGAGTGTAGGCCTAGGCTAATTAACCTACTATACCATTTGCTGAGAATGGAAGCCTCCTAGACATATAGGCTTATAGTGTAGGCCCTAATCAGTATGAGAATTGTGAAAAAATAACTGGGGGGTTGGCCTATGATAAACTTGAAATTGGGGTATGAAAAACATACTTTAACATGGGGCTCTAAAAATGACTTGGGGTTGAACCCCCCCCCCCCCTAGCCCCCCGGCAATTCTTACCCTGGGCCCTATATATTGCCCGTGGTCGTGACGTGCTCGCGTTTCAAATTCCTTGACGATAGTTTTAGGGTTGGAATGGGGCCTCATTGTCTTGGATCACTACTCCATCTAGCGAGTGAAAAGCCACGACCGCTGACAAATGGCTGGCTCACATGGTCAGCCTTTGCAAACTTCTGCGCCAACATTAGATCGGGTAGGCCTACTTCGGAATCCGCATACGGCGTAGTCCTATAGTCACTATAGGCAGTCTTAAATAATAATCTGTATCCATGAAGTTGAACAAAATCGCCATCCACGAATTAACTTATAAGTAGGCCTATATGCTGGCGACCCTACGATTGTAATTGAAAATTTCAATTGCATTCTGACATTTTTAACTTCGATCAAAAAACTCACCAATAGCCTCATGAAAAAAATTGAAGCTTGTGACAGGATAACATTTCTGCTTTGAAAGACAGATAATAACAAAGATTCATTTCTTCGGGTAACTTAAATTTCCTTCTTAAATTTTCAGCTCAATTTAGTTGATTTCTGTGAATTCTGTCAGGACTTCGTGCCGATGTTTTAGCTTATAATTATTTTGTCTTCGGGTTTCTTTTGATTTTGAGACCACTGCGCTGAAGCTCAGCCAACCCACTAGACAAACATTGTGACAGTTATTTCTTTGAGTTTCTCGGCAACACAAAAATTTATCTGCGCAGGTCCATCCAGGGTGAGAATTGCCGGTGGGTTTTTTTTGGGGGGGGTTCAACTTTCAACCCCCGCCTTTCCTAGAGCCGCATAGTAGAGTCTGTTTCTCAAACCCCAATTCCAAGTGTATCATTATAGTCCAATCCTCCAGTTATTTTTCCACAATACTCGCACTGGGTCCATCAGGCATCAGTCCTCAATTTTCTTTCACCATGCTTATCGTCTTCTCAGTTATTTCACTCAGTCCTTCTACGTTGTTTCAACGAGTTTCTTGTTTTGCAGCGTTGCTCGCCGAGACCCGGATAAAACAATACCACAATTATAGTATCATAGCGTCACCAAAGTATCATCAAGCATGCGCGAGTGGAGGAAAAACTGGAGGGGGAAGATCGAGGCGGTTCCCCGAAGCTTAGACTATAGGCTACATATAGCCTAGACAAAAAAGGGGCCGCAATTCTGCGCAGTTTTGTGGCTATTATTGCAATTGGTCCACCTTTTGTGGACTTTGATGTTTTTGTTGAATAATGCGGGGTTAGGAAGACCAGAAAGACGACAATACCTTAAAGCAGTGAAATGTCTCATAGGCTGAGGCCATCCGCTCCATCAGCCAAATGACTGGATCCAGACTCCCAGTCCCAGAGATCTTGTTATAAATGTAAGTATTTCTCAAAAGCATGTTGATTGGACTTTGCAAGGAGTCAGTGTTGTGTCCTCGGAAATAGATTTCAATTTCGTCCAGACAGTATTGGAGAGTCATCAAGCGATCGAACAGCCTACATTATCATGTGTCTGTCTGTATGTCCATCCGTCTGTCTGACTGTCTGTCTGTCCGTGTCTGTATAGGCTATACACCAAAATGCGAATAGCAATAATTGGTCAATAGGCCTATATTTTAAAGAATTCTCTTCTCTATATATAGGCATATATGACCGTGACTGAAATTATCGCGCCTTGATCGGTATTATGGTCTATAGTTAGGCTACTGTGGTACAGCCAGGTATACATGTAGGTCTATGGCTCTATGCAGTGGCGGCTCTACAGGGGAGGCCAGGGGGGGCAGCTGCCCCCCTTGCTGAGCTCGTGCCCCCCCCAGTTGCCCCCCCAAATTTTTGCGTCCAATTTATTGCAAAATGTGTTACATACTGCTTACTTATTTCAAGTTATTTGCTTAGACATAATTAAAGATTCACTTATTAATATTATATTTTCGCGTTAGTAATTATTACTCACACAACACTTACTTACTTGCTCATATATGATTTATCTAGTCAATAATGGCATGCTCGTAAGTCTTTGGTATGAACTATGTATTTAGGATCGTTGGTTTATTTGCGTTAAAGCTCTTCCGGAAGTTCTGGTCATTGCGGTCAATCTTTCTTTCATGCGATTGATTCGCACGCGGTCGGTTACAGAACTTTCACGTGTTCGTTAAGAATAGCCTAACTTAAAATGAGTGATATTAGACAAATGTTCAGTAAACCGAAAAAGAGGGCTAGAAATGAAGACGAATCTGTGCCTAGGTTTAGCGTTACAAAGCCGACATTTCATTAACTTTGGACTCTGTGGTGGTCACTTCAGAGAGCACGAGTTGCTCGATCGCGCTGTTGGACGATGAACTGCCCGACGATATCATAGATTTTGAATCGAATGTAGAAAATCTGGATGAATCTCATGTGGGTAACTATATGTATAATGTGGTAATCGTTTTTTCATTTAAACGGACGAGCGGTGGTGCAGGTTCTCACTCGATCATTTCATTGCAAAATGAAGATGGCCGAGGCCATTAAACGGCCGCTACAGAAAATCGCTTTACCTTTATGTTAAATATAAATGTACAGCTTTTGATAGCAAAAGCTAATGTCAATCGAAATACTTAACTGTACCCCTTACTATAACTAACATTTGCCTTACTATTGTATGGCCTCGACGCTGACCTACACCACGCCTAAATAAAATTATAGTAATTAGGCACAACAATCGTAAACTTGCTCTTCATTAATTGTATGTACATGTATTGTGTCTAATTGATGTTTGAATTGTAAATTAAGTTATTCTGTTTTCAAAATTGATATTTATGTGTATAGCTTAAGGTTGTCGCTACCGTCGCTACGAAAGATAACTTTTCAGTGCCCTTCTGTGTGGATTCATGTATGTTGTGCAATAGGTTTTTATAGGCCAGGCTTTAAGCTGACCCCCCATAACGTCCCTTTGTCCCCCCATTGCCCCCCCTGTTGGAAAAACCTAGAGCCGCCACTGGCTCTATGCAGTACTGTCCGGTACATCACCTCTTCCAATTCATGATGAGTTTCAAAAATTCGTATTTGTATAGAGATGTTTCAAGAGTAGGCTACTACGTAACTATGATGAATCCCAAACGATTTTTCCAACTTCAAACTTAGGGTCAGAGTTCGACAAACAGCTATAGGGGGCCTACGAACGACTTTAACACTGACGTCAACTACGGAAAAACAAGCCTTTGCTATAGGCATATACAGGGTGGTCCAAAATAAACTGCACAGTGAAAGTTTTCTTGATATAATGTATAACAATTCAATGTTTAATGCCAGTTTTCTTGCGTATGATGAAAGAATTTCCAAATAAGACATGGAAACGTCGTACTATCCTCATTAAAAAAATTGATACCGAAGGTACCACAGCTAGGAAGCCGGGTTGCGGACGTCCGAAATCAGCTCGAACAGATGCAAATATCAAGTTGGTAAGCGACCTTATCTGTAGCCAGGAAGACAAACCGCTAAGCCATAAGAGCCCACGGGAGATCGCACGTGAAACCGGAATTTCACGTTCAACTGTTAAACGTATTGTAAAGAAAGATCTCGGACTTAACCAGTACAGGCGCAAAGTTGGACAGCAGTTGAACAGCGATTGCGTTTCATTGACCGCGCAATTGATCAATGGCGTCGTTGGCTTCAATGCGTGGTCGAGCAGCAAGGAGGACACATTGAACATTTTATGTAACGAAATACATCCATGTAATGTTACAGTAAAAATAATTGCTGTGTTTTTGTGATTTTTCACGGTTATATTTGAATTGGTCTGAATAAAGTACTATCAATTTATCATTGTGCAGTTTATTTTGGACCACCCTGTATGTCTATGTCTGGGTCCTATCTCTTCAATCTCTTGTATACCATACAGGACACATAATCAGTCAAGCCGAAATGTTGACATAAAATGGGTCAAATATGCACGATAGAACAGCAGTTATATATAGCCTATATAACCTTGAGTGTTATAGATGATGCAATGCGATGTCAGTATTTCTGCAGTTTGCACAGATTGTGTGGCTGCACTGCAGGGTAGCCTACCCTGCATGCCTCATGTATACGCAGAGAACCAAAATGTCTGCTTTCATTTCTGATTATTAAGGCTGTATACTAGTGTATAGCTACATTGATCGTACTAAGAACAGAAATGCGCTTTAAAAAAACGTAGTCTCGATGAATAAATATAAAAACTACAAATTATAGGGCCAACAGCATGGGCCTGTTGTCTCGTGTATGGGCCTATACATGTAGGCTATATCGTCTGAAACATATTCTAAATGACGATCTAATTATGCTTAGCCTATTTCATTTGTCCTCGATGTCGTAGGCCTAGATGTGAGTATAAATGCTTGGCCAAGGAATTAAAATGATTCATTGAACTTTGTTTGTAGCAGGTATACATTGTTGAGAAACGCAATATAATACCGGTAAGCGGCATTAGAAGCCATGGGGCTTAGGCTATAGAAAGTTTATGTTTGTCAATGTCTTGACGACTTTGTTAACTGTACTATTCTTGGCATTTTTTTAGATTAGGAATGCATGTCTTCCTCTGACGCTTCCATGTACATGTATATGCCTAAATCCATTCTGTTTGCAAACCCATGATCTGTTTAGCATAGTTTGGACTTTAATTTTTCAACACGGTTCTATTTCTTAGAAATGAAATTCTATAGACACTTCCGTCAACGTTAAAAAAGGGAATTTGGTTCGTCGGAGCCATTGCGAGAATTTCCAGGGAGTTCAGACATATAGTCTTTAGCTCGTAGCCTTTGTAGGCCTACCTTATGACGTAATTGTAAAATCCTCAATGCGCACCACAATTCCACATAAATCAATGGATGGACCACGACCGCGATTCAGACGGTCGTGGCCGGACCACCCCCCGTTATTTTTCTACAATTCTCATACTGTGTGGTTGTATATACGTACATGATGCATGTATACCGGTGTAGCCTAAATCAAAATAGCTCATGCAATACCTGCAGTCTGTTACTCGAAACTTGGAATAGACTGGTACGAACAATATTAAGACGCATTGGCATTGCACTCAGAGATCAATTTATAAGCATATTAGACTATACTAGACTGGACTCCTCCATCGTAATTGTTTGTTACAATATTCAAACTTTAAGTGCATGTTCATTGTTCACTGTTGTCATGCATGATGCGCTCTTAGCAGACGCAAATAAATGCTATAGGCCTAGGCCCCTATATAGTTACTTACCTAAAAGTGTCTGTTAGTTTCAGCGATTCATAAGCTAATGTAGGCTAGTCCTTGTGATGAAAGTCGGTAGAGGTCATACTCCACTGTAAATTTATCCAGGTTAACTAGCTGTTATGTCCAGCAGAACTATGGGACCCCGTCCTTCGCACTGCCTGGACTGCGGGGTCCAGAGGCAGGGTGTTTAATCACTGCAGATGCATGGTGTTTATATAGCACATTAAATTAGTAAAACCAATGTGCAGAAAGACTTGTCTTTCCGCCACAAAGACAAAAAATTCCGTCGCCGAACTCCATCATTATGACTGGGCAATAATTAATTATATTAGCAGAACTGAAATTTCGTGCCAAGCATTCGTCACCAACACGACGTGTAGTGGTGTCACTGAACTCACAACCCTGTGAATTAGGCTAATTATTGACAGCAAAAAGCGACGTTTTGGACAAACAGACCTCTTTTATTAGGCTGAGTAGGTGTTTGTATGACAAGAGCGACCTATATATTCCAGCACGAGCTGTAAACTTGTAAATGGCGCATGGCCCCAGATTACCCCCAATACACAAAATATGTGCGTCATGTATATCTGACAAAAGATGAAGCAGCGACAGAAAGTTAGAAGCCTTACCAGTCATTCAAGATATTATCACTGACGTCTGCTCTATGTAGGTCTAGTTCTATGTATGCCTTCACGACTGTGCAAGCATGGAGGTGCTGGTCGCCGAATTGTGTGGATATAATTATGGCCTATATACTATTATTGTCGTTTTATAACATTTTATTAAGTAAATTCTCAAAATTTCGATTCAACGTCACTTGCCTAGTTTGGCCTAACCCATTTTAAAATGAAAATGGCATAATTATACCACTAATTCATGATGAATTTACTGGTACCTCCCAATGAAATATTATATGGAAAGACCTATATATTGAATAGCCATTGCGCAGGCCTAGTTAGGCTATATTTGCCTGATCAAAGCGACTGAAATATTTTCTGCTGTCTCGTGGCAAATAGGACCAGAAAACACTATTGGTAAAAAACTGATCGGCATGAAGACAGAAACAGAGGCTCATGCCATGGCCCCTTAAAGTGACTAGTTTGAGTTCTTTTCGAGAGCAGTTTTACAAAGAAGCAGTATGAGAATTGTGGGAAAATAGCTGAGGGGGATCAGACGTTGATTAATGTGGACTTGGAATGTGCAATGAGAACTTTAACATGCATGACGTCCTAAGAAAGACTCTTTATTCTTCAACCCCACAACTCCCCAGTAATCTCACCCTGCACAGAAAATAATAGCCTTTGGGAATTATTGTTTAGTTTTCCGAATAGGCAACCATGCAGTAGAACTTGTCCTATAACAGAAATTTCGATGCAACGTCATTATGGCCTATCACTCTCCCCAGAACCTTGGGATCACATGTGACTATTGTTTCGTGCAAGGCGAGGCCAGAACACAGCGATGTGTTCGTGTTACTGTGTTAGGCCATGAACCGTCAAAGTTTCATCCTTCACGAGTGATCCATGAAAAAATTGAGCAGATATTGTATCTGAAAGGTAGGCCTATACCAGACCGTTATGGCGCATCTCTGTGGGTTTATGTTATGATTGAATAGAGGACTATAATTGCTAGTAGGCCTATTGTTCTGAATTCATAATGGGCGCCAGTTCCAAAGCCGTAGTCAAGATTTTATTTTGGGGGTGTTTACTCGACCGCGAGCAAGCCAAGAAACAACCGAATCAACTGACTAACGGGTTTGGAGAAGCGTCGTGAGGTCTCACAGGGAGTCCGTTGTGGCCAATACATTACACAAAGCATTTCTTACATAATGTGCTAGTTTATGCAACATAAAATTTTCATTTTTACATTATTTCATTGGGGGTGGGTGTTCAAACACCCCAAACACCCCTAGCTACGACCGTGGGTGCCACTGTATAATTGCTAATTGCAACGGTCAATGGCAGTGAACGATAGTGAGTGAAAAACTTGCTCACGGCTCCTACACAGAATCACCTATATTATACGTCTCAGGGGCGGATCCAGGATTTCTGGTTAGGGGGGGCGTAAATACTACCAATCCAATTTCGTAAATATAGCCTATATATGAGTGGCGGCGCCAGGATCTCAGGTTGGGGGCTGAAGCCAACTAGGCCTATAAAAAAAAATTTATGAAGCGCCGAAGGGGCGAAGCTGCGAGTGCCGAAGGCACGAAGCCCATACCGACTAGGTCCCCCAGCGGGGTCTGGGGCGGAGCCCCAGCCACCAACTCATTTTCATTTCAAGGCTCTTTTTGCCAGCTATTTCTGAACGATAAAATCATGAAAACTCAAAAAAGAAGTCGTTTTGCAGAGTCGCAGACTAGTGTTAAGTGGCAGAGAGAGTCGATGTCCGGGAGTCGAGCCCAGTCGCAATTGATGTCTCACATGGGAGTCGATGTATGACCGTCCGCCGCAGTTGAGGTCCGAAAATAAGATAATAATAATAACTTTTAAGCCGATACATGGACATTCATTGTTTTTTGCTTTGGGATGAGGCTGAGTCACATTTAGGGGCTTAACCCCATGACCACTCCCCTGGTGCCGCCAATGGCAAAAGCATCTACACTATAATAATTTTTATAGTTGATTTCGTTGCCGTTGGTCATTGTCTAGTTTCCTTATTACGAAGTACCGGTAATCCGTTTTAGACATTTTCAGCTTTTTGGGGGGGGGGATGAGCCACGTTTAGGGGAGCTTAGCCCCCTAGCCCTCTCCTGTCGCCGCCACTGATATGTATGAAATTAGATCATGCAAAACTATAATGATCCTTTTTATAGAAAATGTCATGGAACTTTAAACAAATATGTAGTTTCTCATATAAAACCACTGGTGTCCACTGAAGGTTAACAGTGAAACGATTATAAATCAGTTACCAGTTTTGATTATGCAACCCTTGACCCAAAAAGGAAATAATTAAGTGTCACATGCCAGTGGGTTAACAGTGTCATTCTCCTTGGATGCTTTCTGGCGTAGACATTGAGATTGTCATCAATGTCTAACTTGATGTCCTTGTGGACAAACAATAAAATGAGTCCTCGTTCATTGTACTTTGGAAAAACAACTTCACAAATCGCAGACTAGAATTTGCTCGCTCAACACTGCAAGCCGTGACAGAAGTGAGCAGCAAAATGTGAACTATTGTGGTAATATTTGGATACATAATACAACGGGAGCGGCTGTTAGCGAGGGTGTCCGACAGGGTGCTTGGTGTGCTGTTAGCGTTTCTCCACATCTGCTGCCAAAGCTTTAACTCTTGATGAAAAGAATTCGGAGAAGGCAGCTCATCATGATAGTAATGAAGTAAGCTTATAGCCTACCATCAGCAGTGAGTGCGTCGATGTTTTAAACATTAGATGCATGGAATGAGACTTACATGTAGACCACGAATTGCTTGCTTTGCAAGATCTCCAAATCGTAGGCTAAATTGCAATTATATTAGTTTTATGTCAGTTTAGCTTTAGAACATTTCTGCAGGTTTAGGGGGGGCGTACGCCGGCTCCGCCCCCCTCTGAATCCGCGCCTGCGTCTTATGTGAGACTCGAATCCATGCCCTCCGCGTTGAAAGCACAGCGTTCAATGAAATAGCGGTCACTGCTACGGGAAAACCCCCATGAAATAGAGATAAAATAATGAACATTTATAAAACTATAAATTCATTGCTAACTACGAACTTCTCTCCACTTTCTGTTCTTATCATCTATTCTAATTATCTAGACTACTTGATCGATCATTCTTCACTGCGCATGCGTTTCAAGTGACGTTTTAAAAGTTCAGAGTAAGTGTTTACGATTAAGAAACTAATTACGAACAATGTTAACACTAATACAGTTGCTGTTACTGGTTGCCTTCCGATGCACACTAGCGATCGAGTTCATGTCAAGACTTAGGGCCTACACCATAGTGCACCAACATCACGTCTTAAGCTGAAGGAAAACGGGACACGATATGCACTAGGGTTCGAACCCAGGCTTCACTGATCTGAAAGACGATCGACATCAAAACTCGTCGTCCCACTAACTGACAGCAGTGATTCCATTGGTCATTTTGGCCATAGCCTAGACGTAAGCAAAAACAGTAAACAAAGGCAGCCTTGCTCTGTAATCAAAACAGTCACCGTGACCGTACACGTCTGCTTTATTTCAGCAACAACTTTCAAAGTGTTTGCTGCCATGCATTCTGTTGGGAGAAAGAGTCCATTATTTGTTGACAGCATGCATAGACGGTAGACCTCGTTTTTCTGAATTACTTTCTGGCAAACTGCCAGCTCGACTGTAAACATATCGGTGTGGGATGGTCACTGCAGCATGTGTAAAGCGCGCGCTAAACGCCCACTACGCTGACCAATCAGAGCATCGAAAGGTGAGAGTACTTTGCGGGTCACTGAACGTCCTCCGACTCGTGAAAGGGGTTACTGACGACCAGAAGAACACAGTTATGCTGTGAATGAAGCCATCCGTCTCAACACCATTCTTTATTATTTATTGCTGTATCAGTTTATAGCTTCGACATCAGAAGATATATGGCTAAAACGGTAATAATAGAAGAAATAAACTGAGCTTCGAGTGGGGAGCGAATCCTGTGGCACCTCAGAGGACGAATGGAATCGTCCAGCTGGTGCCACTCCAGGAGGCGAATATAAGGACTGACAGAGTTCGAACTGGACGTCGTTCTGGTCATTCCGTAGTGGACGAAAGAGGGTCAACGAAGTCCGTCGGTCATTTCCGGTCATTTGCAGCCACAACCAACGACAACAACCGACTGTTGCACACGTTGTTTCCACGTTCTTTGAATAAGTGAAAAACTCCAGTTCGACAACAACGAAAAGCTCAAATGGTTTCTCCAATGTTCTTGTCGTCTGCTTTGGCGGTGGTCGTCGTCGCTCTCTGCTTCACGTCGACGTCCGTTGTCTGGTGTCGAAGTCTGGACCGGGCGAATGGCAGCAGAGAACAACTCTTGGAACCGGAAGTTGAAGGTATAGAGACTCGTAATTTATTCATCCCTAAACTATATTATTACCTTCGTCAGTCTTGTCTTTTACCGTCGTCAGTCTTTTGTCCTTTGCGTTTGTCCGTCTTTTGTCTTTAACCTTCGTCCGTCTTTTGTCTTTTACCTTCGTCCGTCTTTTGTCTTTAACCTTCGTCAGTCTTTTGTCTTTTACCCTCGTCAGTCTATTTGTCTTTCTGCGTATTTTGAGGAGTTTTCGGAAGCCTCTATAATAGTAGGCTACACACGTACTTGCTTAACTACATGTCCATTCACTCCGCACTGAATTTGGGTCGTTGAAGAAACTTTGTACATGAAGCGCCTATAGGCCTACAATACACTGAACAATGAACATGCTGACATACGAGGGAGAGGGCTTAGGGCTTAGGCTCACCATAATCGTTAATTATAATAGTATGTAATTTTATAGTAGGCTATATTTATTTAGAATGACCATCTTGTGTATAAACCCTCCGATTTTCTGTAGGCTACTGTCGACCGCTTATATATGCTGAGGCTAAGAAAATCGCAGCTGCCTGCGCCCCCACCTCAGACCATGTGTAGCCTATATGCACCCACGAAAGAATTAATTGTGCCTTTGATCAACTCGAGTTGCGCAAGTCTCGATATTCCGTTTTTATACTTGGCTTAGTAGGCCTAATTTGTGAGGGCACGAAGGGAAATGCTAAACTTTTGATATAGAATAGGCTGCAAAATAGTGGAGACGAAGCAATAGCAAGTTTACGAATGTCTCTAGGCAGTTTCGTCACTTTTCTAATAATTAGGCTATAATTTAATGTATTATACGAGCACTTGTTATAGCGCGCTATAAAGATGTCTGCTCGGGATCGCTCCCGCGGGTACCGCACGGACACTGAATTAGAGTTTAACGCCGATGCGCATGAACAATATTGCGAATGAAGGACTTGCTCAGGGTCCCTACGCGGCTGCTTGAGGTGGATTCGAATCCGCAACCTTCCGGCTCCAAGACACTGAAGATACCCATATAGGCCTACACCACCGCATCCCAAAATTTTATGGCTGCTTCTAAGTTTTGACCCTAAGGTAGGACCTGACCTACGCAAACACGGTTGGATGGCCTATTTCTTGATGTAGGTGAAACGTGTAGCGTCCTCTGAAGGCCTTGACTAATGAGTTGATACACTATAGAAAAAGACGCGTCGAATTAAATTGTTGAAGTACAACTGCGACGTCGATCATTTTTAAGCCTAGTAGGCATATCTATAGATTGCGTTGTGGCAGTTTGTGCGACCGCAATTGAAAAAGCGAAGGTCTTGAATAATGAATGTGTAGGACATTTCAAACCTGTGAACTAAATATCTTAATTCAAGGCTGGGGTTCTTGGTTGGAAATGTCTGCTGGATGTCGAATGAAGCAACGGATTCAGATGATTCTGATAAATGCGTCGAACTATGTCATTGAAGTCTGAGTTTGTGGGCAGATTATAAATCGTGGACACCTTATTTGATCTGTGCTTGAAGATTCATGACCCATTGCATTGGGAACTTCGTCATTGGTTGCACTTTGCAAGTGCCAGTTCAAAGCCTGGATAAAGGAGGAGGGCGTCGCAATGGTCTTTGTTACCACACAGTGACGTTAAACTGAAATTACTACTACTACTATTTTTTCTGTGCTTAGATTCACCACTGCGCGTACTTTCGCAGTGCCAGTCAAAAGCCTGGATAAAGGAGGAGGGCGACACTAATCATGTTTTGATATGACGGTGTCGTTAAACAGCAATGATAATTTTGCAGTTTTTTAGTCCATCTAGGCCTGTAGCATATCGCAGTATTGCCTTTATTGTGCGTGTTACCGAATTGGTAGATTTTGGGCCGCATATAGCCTACGAACGACAAAAATGTTTTGAGCTATGAAATATTGTGGGTCATTGGGTTGCTTGTTTTTAATCTGTAGGCCTAGACGATATATAATATATTGTGAGATTCGAGGACGGCTGGGTGTGAAAACTTTCCGTTGGCTTTAACTTTTTAAAAGCGAGGTCAAGCGATCGTAGAATTTGGTGTAGGCCCTATTCAGGCGTTACTAAAGACGGCTTGAGGGAATGGAGTAGTTGCCTTTCTCTGCTCGGTTCGCCGTTAGATGGTTGCTGTGCCAGGCGAACCGTGTCCCTGCATTAACCCAGATACGCCTAACGTAGACCTACAACATTTCCATTCATGAGGTTGTTTCCGTATTTTGATGGGACTTGAAGCGGGCGGGCGGTCGAGCCTTTGAGCCGCGGCGAATGGGGGAGAGAGGGGTGAACTGTCCATTCATTCTATTTACTACCTGCACGTGGTTGATGCGTGCGTTAGAATCGTTATTGTACGTTGTAGTATTAATAGTCGAGGGCAAATTCCATTCGGCTATCGACACTTCTGCGTGCATTGCATCATTCACCTCCGATGCGTCTTTGTCTGAGTGCGTGTGACTCCGAAGCAGTGGACCGTTGAGCAGCAACTGCTCTTGCTCTAGCAGTGGCAGTCCCAAGCCTGGAGAAAAGAGGAGGGTGACACTAGTCGTCGTTGATATGACCTATGATCAGGAGCAGCTCTCCTGGATGCACATTTAGCGGCTTTCACATAATATCATTGTGGGACACTGTTCACGGTTCAGGTGCAAGATGTGCTACAGGCCTATAAAAACTAGGTTGTAGGACGCACGAAGAAAGGACTGCATGCTCTCCTTTTTGACCCCGTGTTCTCCGAAAACGAAGCCTGGAAAATTTCAGACTATTTGCACGTGCTTGCATAGGCCTAGCACCCAATGGGTAGCCTACTTGTTTCGTGACAGTTTGTACCCCTGAATGGCACTCGAAACTCCGCCACTGCTTGTACTTGAGCAGTGTTGGCCCCAAACATGGAGAAAGGAGAAGGTGGGCGATACTAATCATCGTTGATAAGACTGTGTCGATAGGAGCGCCTCCGTGTAGGTCTACACGGATGCGCTCCAAACTGCAGCGCGGACACTGCATCTGGGTTTCATGCTGAAGCGCACGAGCAATTGTGAGTGCAGGACTTGCTCAAGGTACCTACGCGGCGACTTGAGGTGGATTCGAACCTTTAACCCTACGACTCCAAGGCATCGAACTCACCATTACACCAATGCTCCCAGTAGGCTAATATCCTAAATGACCTCGCTGACCTTGCATATAAAAATTCCACAGGACGTAGGTCTAATGCACTTGCTTAGTGAAGGAAGTTGGCCTAGATCCACTATTCGCCAGAATTGGTAGGTATTGTTGAAAGCTATAGAACATTCCGTAAAATTTGATGAAGGTTGAACTCTGAAAGTCTAAATGAATGGTGCTATCCTTGTACAGTATGTCGACTCCATGATACGATATCGTATTTTTTTTGAAAAGGTCATGCATGAGCGCCTCAATAAGTATATTTCAAAGACCAACATTCTCTTCTCCTCTCAACATGGCTTTCAAGCTGGCCATTCAACATTCATGCCCTTAATAAATATGCAAGACAAAATTTCTGATGCTATGGATAAAAATCAATTCTCCATAGGAATTTTTCTAGACTTGGCTAAAGCCTTTGATACCATCAACCATGGCATACTGCTAAAAAAGCTGTCCATCTATGGCATTCGAAACACCCAGCTAAAATGGTTTGAAAGTTATTTAGAAAACAGAATGCAGCTAGTTAGCTGCAATGGTAGTAAATCACCTTTAAAAGAAATTAATTACGGAGTCCCACAAGGCTCTATCCTTGGCCCACTGCTGTTTATCTTATACATAAACGACCTGCCTAGTGTAGCTCCTGATCTATTTTTTCTATTGTTTGCAGACGACACTAATATTTTTAACTCTCATTCCTCACTTGAAGCATTAATTAATCATACTAACTCCGACCTAGAAAATATAGCAGAATGGTTTCGCTCTAATAAGTTAACTCTCAATCTCGATAAAACTAATTACATCATCTTTAGGTCACATAAAAAAGCACTTCCAACGTCTTATCCTAATTTATGTATTTTCGGTACACCTATCACTTTAGTGCAATCATCAAAATTTTTAGGAGTTTACGTAGACCAACACCTGTCCTGGAACGAACACGTGTCGAATATCGCAACAAAAATAGCAAAAAATCTAGGAATTTTATCACGCATATCCAGAATTCTCCCACCACAGACCAGAACCTCACTCTATTATACACTCATACATCCATACATATCTTACTGTAACATTGTTTGGGCTTCTGCATATAAGTCAAACCTCTCGAAAATTCTTGTCCTCCAAAAAAGGGCAATACGATTTGTTGCAAAAATCCCTTATCGAGCCCACACGAAAGCAGAATTTTTAGGTCTAAAAATACTGCAACCAGATCAAATAAGGCAATTACAAATTGGAATATTTATGTATCGATATATCCATAATCAACTACCAGCTACCTATAAAGATTACTTCAAATTCAGAATTGATATTCAAGAGCGTGGCTTGAGAAATACTAACCCTTTCTATATTCCCTTTGCCCGCACTAATACAAGGCTTGCATCTATTAAATGTATTGGACCAAGAACATGGAATAGTATTCCTCTTGATATTCGCTCCCTGCCGTCTCTTCGTCTCTTTAAACGGGAGCTTTCTACCTTCATCCAACAAGGAATGTAGACCTCTACCAATCTGGGGAAATACTGTTAATTCACCTTCATACGGGAGTGTGCACTTGTTTTTCGTGTATATGACTGCACTGACTTTATTCCACTTTTCTAACTCACCTTTTGTTTTGTATTAGTATGCTAGTTAAGATATTTTGTTCATAAAGCTGCTTTATTTTTCCAATCGGCCGTGCTGAATTTTTCTAAACCAATTCTCTCAGGTGGCCCTGGCTAGCGGGACCTTTGGCCCCTTTTGGGTCTCCTGTGCGATCCGACATAAGACATATATGATGTAGAATTACAGTATCTTTAAAGTTTGTGTTGGTTGCCGAATAAAAAATGTTATGTTATGTTATGTTAAATGTTATGTTATACGTTTCCGCGCTTCATATGATTGTTGCTCTTGTAATGGTAGTCTGACGTTGTTGCTGTATTGCTGTTGTTGCAGATGTTGGTGCAACGACTGCAACCGTTGTCGGATCCTGTTGGCAGAGGATCGGTGATGAATCTCGATGTTCTGGACTCTTCCAGCACAACGTGACGAAGGCGGAGTGTTGCGCAGGCAACCAGCTCCACATCGGATGGACGCCGTATACGATCCAGACGGACCTCGACTACTTCCAGTACGTCATCGTTGGAAAGCAAGCAGCTGGATGTCATCCGTGTAAAAGTACGTCTACGTCACTTTCCATGCTCTGCTCTCGTAAATGCCAAACATCTAGAAATATTGTACCGTCGAAAGTGAGATCGTTAGTCAGGTGTTGATGACGGTATTAATGGTGTTAACGGTATTAATGGTATTATGCCTAGACTAAATTCACCTGCTTTTTATAAGTCGCTCAAAACCTATTTTAGCGGTGGCTGGACTGGGAGCGCCTCTGAGTAGGTTTCTTGAAGAGGCGCTATATAAATTCTCGGAATGAATGAATGAAAGTGTAGGCCTATATGTTGGCTGTAACCTATAGTGTAGGCTATATGCTATTGGTGGATGTTTCGGTTGACTAGACCCAAACATGTATCTGTGACCGTTCCGATAAAAAAATCAATTTGACCGATCTAAAGCAGTAAGAGTAGGTTTGACCCTGTATGATAGGCTACACGTCCAAGGAAGCACAGACGACGAGATGTTGAAGGTTTCAAGAAAGTGCTCTATAGGATTTTTGGGTTCGTGATTAGGCTTCAGTTCAACAATGCTTCCTAACTGAATTCTAGGATATTATAAATATAGACTACATTAATTTTTGGACCTTCTATTTCCGTTCTTCTGTCCTAAACAAAACTCTATACACTTTAGGATTAAAGACGAGCAGTTGCATGCTTGATTGTGCGTTTATTTGACATAATTATTTGTACGTTTACAGCAACTTGTGACAACGTGAACTGTGGCGCTAATCGAGTGTGTCGTGTCATCCGTGGTCGACCTCAATGCATCTGCGATCCAGACTGCTCCGGAATTCCCAATCTCCATTCTGGTCCCGTCTGTGGATTCGACGGAAAGACGTACAGAAACCACTGCAGTCTGATTCGTTACAGCTGTCGACACCAGCAGTTCCTACCAATTGACTACGTCGGATCCTGTCAATGTATGTATTCCACGTTAAAATGCATGCACTCTGTCATGTAGGCTGTAGCATGAGTCATTGCTGGGGCAAATCGTAAATAAACTATGCCACTCTCGAAAAGTCTGTTGAGTAACGTTTGGCCAGAAACCTTGTTCTTTAACCTTGTTCTTCACATGGCTCATCTTGACCCTCCCTCCCCATCATAGTCTGAAAGCGGTGCTTATTGGTGATACCTTTGTGCTTGGCTTTAACTTTTTAAGTAATGCTCTACCTGTCTACCAAAAGTTTGTCGGTTACGATTGCGTACGGCTTAACTGATGCTTGCATAAGAGAGTCCTTCTTTGGCTATGAATAGATGCTCAATACATAATGTACTAATGTTACTTCTGTCGCGATGGCATTTCTGTCTAAATATCTTTTAAAAATCCAAGGTCTTTAGTACTACTTGAGGCAGGTGCAATATAAATCAACGATTTGGATTGCTTTGACTACCTTGGTTCTCAATTTGAGCGAAAATGAGGATAGCATAAGTGCATGTCTCCGATTATTATCTCGATTTTTGGTTGACAGAAATCGGAAAATTTGAAAATTTGTTGTGCCGCCCATTGATAAATTCGTTAGTTTAGTTGTTTGTCCCGTTATAGGCTAATGTCTGACAAAGTGGTCCGGCCGATTCCAGGTTTTTTCTTGGCAATAGCGTAATTTATTAAATATAGCCTACTTTCTATTGCTTGTCTAGATTCGTGCGATCGTGTGAGATGCGACACCGGCAAGAACTGCATGATCGATCAGAACGGAATTCCGCATTGCGTTGCATGCATGGTTAACTGTCCGAATGTAACGGATCCATCGGAGCGTGTCTGTGGCGGTGATGGACAGACGTATGCCAGCCTCTGTCATCTGGAACGCCAGACCTGCATCAGAGGCCGAGCTATCCGACTTGCTTATGGAGGGCCTTGTCAAGGTATTTTAAAACGTCTTACGTTCTTGGATTCTTGATACAAATGTATAATTATTGGTGTATTCTGCTACAATAACCGCGCAACTGTGTTTGATGTTGCCCTCTTTCCAAAACTCGGACGTGGGCGCGACCATTGTATGATGCACTAGACTGCGCTACACAGTTCTTGGCTCTTGCTAGTGAAGACTTGCTCAAGGTCTGTACGCGGTAATTGCTATTGGCAATGCTTAAGCCCGTTGTCCAATCCACTTTGCACACTGATCTCCCGCACCATTCGGTCGCAGTGAAAAACCGTGATCATCGGCGTCGCAGCATGCAGCATGCTTGGCTATGTATCGTTCAGTTGCGGGTTCGACTCGTGTACCGTATATAGCGCCAAGCAGTATGATATGGCACCAGACTAAGATCGGAAGTAAACTGGAGTTTCTGTGGGTCTACACTGGTTCCATGTCCAGTGCCCTGGGATTCCTCCTTTTCCGCCCAATGGTCCTGTTATGTGCCTATAGGATCTGAGAGCTTGCGTGAGCAAGTCGTAGATTGTCTGATTAACTTTTGTATTCTGTCGGATGTCGTTGGCCTGCATGGCGACATAATAACGAGCGATGTTGTTGTTGGTGTCGATAGTTGGCAAGACGTGTGACGAGATGTCGTGTGGTACGGACCGGTGTTTGATGGACGAGAGGTCGTCGACCCCCGCCTGCGTCGCCTGCGACCGACCGTGCCTCCCTGCAGGGAGAGGACGGGTGACCGCCGTCTGTGGGTCGGACAACGCGACGCATTCCAGCTACTGCGAGATGGTCCGAACGGCTTGCTCGCGAGGAATCTTCATTGAAACTAAACACTACGGACCATGTGGATGTAAGTTGACGATCGCTTCTAAGGCTTCTAGTTTACAGGGGCGGATCCAGGGGGACAAATCCGGCCATGGCCTCCCCCATTCCAAAGTGCTTAGGACGTGGCCCCCCATTTGGTTTTTAACAAGCCATAAATCAATGCAGCGAGATAAGGCAGAGAGAAAAAGTAGCATGATGGCTTGTAGGCCTGTCGCTGTATCGCAGTTCACCTTGACGAAGTACCTACTCTGAATCCCCGATCCATTCCATCCGCCGTCTTCTCTTGACGCTGTAACCGTTTCCATTGTTTGCGTCCTCCAGTATGGCCTCCCTAAAATTGTTTTTAACCCTCCCTCTTGCAGGGTTTCTTTAAATTATTTAGGCCTATTGAACTGCACGAACCCGTTTCCCTTCTTTTCCTCTAGGATAACTCCATCCCAATTGTGTGCTTTTACAGTTGCACAAATTCATGTAGAACTGCGCACTGTAAAACCCTGCTTGACTTGACATAGCGCTCTTGAAAAAGCTTGGCTAATGCGTTTGGTCTTCAATTGAAGGCACTCTACATAATCATGTTGAAGACCTGCATGCATCTGGCGTAACGAGACCACTGCTAGTGCATTGATGGAACTCCAAAATTTCTTCGTTCGCTATTTCTGGTTGCAGCCGAGAAGTGGCCGTCTATAGATTCGAACATTTTGCAAAGAGTCTTAAGATTGCTTGTGCAACATTGGTTGTGATGGAGGTTTAAAATTTAATTGAGCGCACTGATGTTGTTCCTGTCGTATGCTATCATTGAACAATCTTTTGCGTTTTTTTATTCTAGGGCAACCGCGATCAGATTCGACGACCGAGCAAGTTACAGAACAAGACGATTGATCAGATGATGACGAAACATTACGTAACTGGAGAATTGAGGCGCTTTGCGTGAAGATAAAGAAGAGATACGGTGACGGATGCATGCCCGTCATATTGAAGCATACGGTATATAGGCCTACCTCGTTTACGAAGGACCATCTCGATCGCAAGCATTTCTTGCTAATTTATCGATATAATATTATGAAGAGTTGTGCTGTTCAAACCTCAAGACTGTTTCGATTTACATCATACAGATGATGCTCCTTGTAGCTCAATTAATAATGCTGTTTAACTGTGGTCAATAATTGTTGTTGTTGTAGCGTGTTTGTCTTTATATTGGCGTTAGATCTATTTTGTATTTTTTTTCGATGTTGTGTATTGTGTAGTTGCACTGGTCTAACGGATTTTATGAAATCTTTGGTTGTTTGTTATATAATTATGCGTATGGTAATTGTTGCGTAAAATGTTTTCCTAACTAACAATAACGATAAAGTATTCGATGTTTTTAAATGAGAATTGATTGATCGAATGGTACCCGTGATTCCATCGTTTTGTACGGTACAATGGCACTTGTTAAATGCAAAAAAGGCTTCTTGCGAGTTCTGATATTTACATTATATCGAAATGTGGATCTCGCTTGATTGACTACATGTCGTGTAAAAAAAAG
This sequence comes from Lumbricus rubellus, assembly GCA_945859605.1. Classification (NCBI taxonomy): domain Eukaryota; kingdom Metazoa; phylum Annelida; class Clitellata; order Crassiclitellata; family Lumbricidae; genus Lumbricus; species Lumbricus rubellus. The sequence goes on from OX243813.1 coordinate 20,073,749, forward strand.
TTTAAAAGAAATGTAAAAAATACTGCTGCACTTTATTTGTTACTCGTTATGTATGGTTGTTTTGTGACTTGATATAGGGTGTCCATTGCTTTGAATGGTTTTAATGTTGAGTTCTTTACTCGAATGTTAATTTGTTATCTTGAAAGGTGTAGGTTAAAAGGCAGTGCATAGATGAATTATTACAACTGCAGACTATGATCCATAGAAACTGTTCAACGTGATCAAATGGCGTATATTCCTTGTGTTTTTATGGAGTTGTCTGGTTAAAAAATTCAGAGGTGGCCCACATCGTGCGAAGGCACCTGTTAAATATTGAGAAGTTAAAGCCGAGATGAAGTGGGACTTCAACGTCGACTTGTGCATCCAAATTTGTTATGGGCTTGGAAGGCTTTCGTGAGTTGTGCACCTGCTCGACGTCGGGCATCTAGTTGCTGGATAGTGTGAAAGCGTTTGTTGAATGTTCCATGGTTTCTTTTTGATCAGAGTGGACTTCATCGCCCAACCATCTGGGGCTTTCAATAGCGTTCTGTGTGAAGTCGCAGTTGATTTGAAAATTTAAAAGTTGTCACTATTGCACTTTTTATGGATAAAATTATATATCGAAAAATTTTAGTTGTTGCTATTGCACGGTTTTATAATGTAAGTTGAAAAATCGAGAAAAAAAATTATTCAGCACGTCATTTGCATTACGGTAGCCTACTTGTTCGCATTGTTTTCACTGTGGACGCCAATTAAATGCTCGCATTTTCGTAATTTTCTACACGCTTTGCCACTTTTCACTTTACGTGCGTCTTTTGCATAAGCTGTTCGTTTTGCACAGTTCGTTTTTCACGGCATGTATGCATGCGTTGATTGTCGACACTATTAAAGAATTGCAATTAGCCTAAACCTGTGTTTTAGTTTGTCCTCTGCTCCTTAGGGCCTATAGGCTAACTAAAGATTTCTTCAACGGAGCCCGAAATATTGCTGATCGATAACGAGCATGAATGTGGATGAAGCTATGGAGGACCAAATGGTCGTCTGTGCATGGAGGTGGCACTTGCCCTCTGGAAAAGTGGCGTCCGTTTTGCAATTACTTTCTATAGTCTAGTAAATTTCTTTGCTTGATAGTTTGCATGATTTCCCACTTTGCATTCTCAAGAACTTTGAAATCTCCAGATCTTTGCATTCTACATATCTTGCTTGTAGCCTACATCTAAACGTGACCATTCTATTTTACCTTCCTCCAAACCATGATGTAAGAATGTGCGGTCTGTGCTGTAGGCCTAGTAGGCCTATGTGGATGAAGGCCAAGGCCTACTGTTTCGTGTTTACATGGTGCAGTACCGATAGTTCTACGTCAGATTCACTCGGTGCGTCGCTCTCCTACAATCAAACTTTATCAAAGCCGTCACTATATGATGCACGAGAGTTGAATATGGCAGTGCCATCTATGCGGTCTTAACCCTTTCACGCATTAATAAGTTACCATTAATTAATCGGTCCTTAATGCTGAGCTCGCCTGATTGGTGGCATAGGCCTATATCAAGTTTTAGACTAGCCTACGAGAGGAGCTGCACTGGTTGCCAATGCAAAACGTATTGAGTTTTAAGATTCTAATGCCCATGTGTAGGCTAAATGCCTAGCATGCCACCGATCTATCTTACGGAACTTTGTGCGCCTGTGCTATCTATTCCAGGCCGTAGATTCCTTCGCTCTGCAACGCATGGTGACCTGGTTGTTCCTAGGGCTCGATCTTCCACAGTGCTGCATAGAAGTTTTGCTATGGTCGGTCCGTCTTTCTGGAATAAGTTACCTATTAGTCTCGGTAATGAACTTCTTTGTCTTTCTTTGCCCGTTTGGTGTCAGGTCGGGATTGCCTCTGAGGAGTTCTCTAGCTTGAAGTGACGCTATATATAAATGTTCGATTACAATTGCAATTACAATTAATGACAAAATGCTAGTTCAATTGTGATAAAGACGTGTCAGAGGTAGGAATATTAAGTAAAACACTTCCAAGTGCTTCAAAAAAGTATAGCCTAGTCGGGCTGCGTTAAAATAGGCCTAATAGTAGGCCTATGAGCATACGCATTTACGATAAGCTTGCGTGCCTTGGATAAAGCGACACTTCGAACACCAATGCTGTCATCTGGCGAATATAATTAAATTAGCCAAGTTCGAGACCTAAGTTAGACCACCATCGTATTTCTTACAGCATGCTTTATAGCGACAATAAAATGAGCTAGACAACATTTTATTGTATTGCTGAAAATTGTATTTCTGCCACTTAATTTGATTTCGGGTCACGTCACACTGCCGTATAAAACCTATGCGGGCAGTAAGTATTCTGCGATGGCAACAAAATGGCTGCTAAAGATTCATTGCGGTTTGTGAACGATATGCATGACGTAACATGTTCTCTAGTGATTAGCAACTCTGTAATTCCAGCCCAGCAGTGCACGAATTGTTGGTCCACAAAATTCATGAACTTCGGTTTATAAATTATTTGGTTTGAGTTTAACGTAGGCGATTTCTGATGTTACAAGCACAAATAAAAGGTAACTAATACAATTTTGGTATTAAAATCGTTTCGCAAAATGTTATGCTTATCCGAGTAGTTGAATCGTGGCAGCAGTTCTGTAGTAAGTATGCATGGATGTTTACATTTGCTGATCAATTGACGAGGTTCTATTGTGAAAATGTATGGAAGGGAAGTTTCAGAGGTTTACCTGTAGGGCTTAGTTTGAGGAATCGTCTTAACTCTTAACACAGAGGTTCTTAACATTTTGGCGCATGACACGCCTAACTATATGGCGACATGCTATGTGTACCGACATGATATAAATATTGCTGAAATAAAAAAATAAAGTTAAATGGTAAACATGCAGACTGGCTGCCCGTACTCCAAACAATATGGCCGTTAACGAATGCAATAAAAAATAGAGCGCCGCGACCTATGGCAGTGACCTAGTGACATCTAGCGACTGCATTCCAACATACAAACCGAACGGCTGCTTGCCGATAGTATAAAACGCAAACTTTAATGTCAAATAATTGCGTAAACGCAAAGTTTCATGTCATATGATATTAAACTTTGCGTTTACGCAATTATATGACATTAAAGTTTGCTTTTTATACTATCGGCAAGCAGCCGTTCGGTTTGTATGTTGGAATGCAGTCACTAGATGTTGCTAGGTAACTGCCATAGGTCGTGGCGCTCTATTTTTTTTGCATTCGTTAACGGCCATATTGTTTGGAGTACGGGCAGCCAGTCTGCATGTTTACCAGTTAAATAAGTCTATTCATTTAAATTTAATATTTTTGAAATAAGATATTCACATTCAATGCCTTCTGGTTGATAATGAGGTAAACGTGTATTTTAGTATCGTAAATTATTCGCCATCGCATGGATTTCAGCATTAGTCGAGTACAAGTTAGATTGACGAAAAGAGTTCTTTCTAAATAGAAGTCGGATTGATGAAAGTAATTTCTATTGAGATAGAAAAGGAATTAATTAAAACAATCTTGCTGAAATTGAAGCTGGATTGATGAACAATAATTTTAAATTAAATAAAAGTTATATTGATGAAAAATATTTGCTGACGAAATAGAAGCGGGATTTATCAAACTAATTCTTGCCTAAACTGAGGCTGGATCGATGAAAAGGATTCTCGCCAAACTAGAAGTTGGATTGATTGAAAATAACAATGCTGCAGCGAGCGAATAATTTACTAAAATACACGTTTACCGCTAATGATTCTAAAATTCTAAATTCAACTGATCTAATTCTACGATTCTTGTTTTCTCTGCTACTCTACTTTACACCTAACTTATTAGTAGGCCTACCAGATAATGGGCTTTTGCTGCTGGAATTTTTTAAAACTTTGGATCTTATTAATATAATATTCCACTTTTGCACGACAGACTTCTCCTTTATCATAATTATTCTTCTTGGTTGGTTTGCTAAAACTGGCATTTGCAGCAGCCTCGTTTACGTATTCACTAAATATTTTTAGTGCTAGAATCCATTAATTGCTACCAAATCTAATTCTGCATCATCAGTTGTAGATTAAAAAAATTTCATATCTTTTTGATAGTTAAAATTTGTTCATTTCGAATTTTGCGGTCTGTTATTAAAAGTTTTCATCGATGCAGTTGCAGACGTGTGTACTGTGCAGCAGTGTGCCCGTGAAAATTTAAGTTTGCATATTGCAATGTCCCATCCCCTGCATTTGTTCTCTTGGTTACTGGTAACAAGAAGACAAAATTTGGTGTCAATCAGAGAATAATTACTGGTAGCTCAACTTGGCTAAAGTTTTTAGCATTGGACAATGTTAAATTTCCATGCAGTTTCAATGATTAAGTGTTCCACCATATTATTTTTAATACTTCTATATAGTATTTTCATGCAGGGCTGTTTTTAAGGAAGTTTTAGAACTGCACAACTCCTTTCCTTTCCCATCTTCCATGGCAAATTACTCCCAATCGGAGGAAAATGGCCTTTTTCAACTAGTTTTAACTGCACAGAAGTGCTCCTACAACTGCACAAATCCATTTAGAACTGCACATTTTGTGTACAACTGCACGTTAAAAAAGCCCTTTTTTCGTGGCCTTGAGCACACAAAGCTGGTAAAAACTGACTGGTGTATAGTTACATGGTTTGCTTCTGTTTCGATTTTAAACAATGGCACTGTGAAGGCATCTCTCCACTCTCCATTCTCTTGGCAGAGTTCCAGTGTGCATTGATTTATTGAAGACCTCTGCTAATTCCTCTCCAACATCTTCCTTTACTTCATGTAAAAATTTTGGGTGTAACTCATCTATGCTTGGATGCTTGTCTTTTTTGCGCTTCCACTACGTTTTTCTAAGTAAACATTATCTGTACTAATCCTGTTCCACCAAGGGCTGTCCAAAAATTCTTGTTTGGGCTCAATGATGTTTCCCAGATCTTCCAATATAAACGCATAGCTGAAATATTTATTGAGGACACTGCAGGCGTCAACATTATCCTCAATAACGTCTCCAGTCTCCACTCTCCTCTTCCTTTCTCAGTGACCCTGCCGTTTCTTTCCTGCTCTGCTGGCTTCTAAGTTCCAGCTAAACTCTTGCATCATTTCGTGATAGCTTATGATGCACAATTTTACGAAGCCATATTCTGGCACATTTGGGCCAACATTTGCTCTATAAAGGATAAATTTGGAGGGGCTGGTGTAGTACTTTGGAGCCAGTTGCCCCTCTGATATATTGCATCTTTTAATGTGATGCAGAAGAAGTAGACTACCAGATTTACGACCATGTGTGGCTCATGTATTCTGTCCCTTTGCATTCCTGCATTCCTCTTTTTGATAATGATATTCATCCTCTATCATGTATCAGGATGCATTAGAATCCAATTAAATCTTTGTTAAAGTGTTCCAAATTAATGAATTGGAAACTGTCAGTGCAGTTTTCAATGTCATTAGTCAAGTTCAGCAAGATTGGTGACCCTTGTACATATCATTCAGACACATACTCTAGCATTCCAAACTGAACTGTAGCATCATTTGCAGCAAATGTCAGAAGAACTGTGAATTGCATATATTATGAGCCTGCCCTGCAGTATTATGTGGTATGTATTTTGGTCACTGAGGTGCCTGGGAATTGCTGTGTATTTGATTATAATTGACATCGATAATCTGAGAACAGCTAACAGTTTTAATGGTTTACTCAGGTGCTTCATTTGCTTCTGTTCTTTGCACTTGGTGTACGTAGGAAAGGATCTACGAAACTTTTTATGGAAACAAAAAAATAGACTTTGAGTTTGAAAGAAGAATCTAATTGAAAGAGAGTAGACAAAGTCTTGAGAGTATAGAAAAATCTTATATTATAATATTATATATGTGTGTTGGTGTGTGTATGTGTGTGCATGGACATTTTATGTGAAAGGGACCCCGGTTGTCGATTACAGTCTCAGTGGAAAGAGTGCCTAAAGTGGCTTGAGTTAAAATTTGTGATTTTGCAAATTTTAAATATATCTAATTAAATTTCCTTATCAACACATTTTCACCAATGAAGTTCAATTTCATTGAAAAAATTGATGACAAAATTTTGCGTTTCTTTATGACTTTATTTTTTAATGGACCAGATCTTTGGTACTGTTTTTGAAACCCGTCAACAGTATATAATTATTTTGTCATATAATGTTCTGCAACAGTAACATATTAGTGAAGCTGGACTTCTAACAATGACAGTTAGTAGAGCTCTTTGGGTTGTGTTTACCAACCTACACAATGGCCAGACATGTGATGGATAGTATGCAGATATATACTCTATTTCACTCAATGTGAAGATTCTAAAATTGCATATAACCCCATGCTGACAATCTGTGTTCTTTTCACGTAAGCTTCCGCATATAGCTACATTTCCGGCACATGATCTAAACATGATCTACACATGATCTGCTTTGTGTTCATGGCCATAACAGTATTTAGCTCTCAGTACACAGGTGTCACCAAGTGCTTGACAATGGGCAGGTTGTATTAGCAAGATAAGCTGGCTAGGTGTATTCTTAGACAGCTCTGGATTTTTTTATGCGTATTACGTAGACCACTCGTAAGCTTTGGGTTATTCATACAATGCTTTTCATTTTTTGGCTTGCATTGGCTTGTGTTGCGCCTTGGCCTCTTCTCAAGGATTTCTATTGATTTCCTTACAGTCATGGGATTTACTTTAGCTCAAGGTAAAATTTTAGTGGTTGAAAATTTGAGGAAACCAATATTGTGCGTCCACCTAACAAGTGAATTTAGTATGAAATATCTATTTGTAAACAAGGAATATGCTAGTTTTCTGGTGTAAAGAAAAAGTCAACGATTTTGATATAAAGTCAGTTAACTAACTTAGTGTAGACATGGTTATTGTAAACATGCAATGCTTCCTTGCGCATATCATTTGTGGATAAGATGTTTTATTGTTTTCTGATAGATTTGCCAGTAATAATGTCCATGCTCATCAGAACTTTTCGTTTTGGCACGCCTGTTGCTCCCACAATGTTATCTTGATGATGATCATTAAAAGAATGTGCTAAAATTTTGCCGATGCTAATTTCTATACCTAATTATATGGAGCAGAATGTATAAAAAACAACAATTAGTGAAAATGTTATTAAAATCTATAATTTCCTTGTTAGCAGAATTTGATATTGGTGTACAAGTTTAAAATTTAAGCTCAATAATTAATTAAAGTATTAAACCTCTTGAGTACATCTTTGTAGCTTAGTCTTTAGTCGGATGAGTAAGGCATGACTTTCTATATAAGAAACATTAAACAGTGTATATTGTATAATATATAGTTAGTGCTACAGCTTGAAAAGTGGTTTAATATTATTATTACATGCATCTTGCATATAATTTCTGTAAGCTATTTGCCAAGCAAAGACTATGTATATCAATATATCTCTTTGGTGTAATATGACACTTTCATATTCATTGCAATATGTATGAAAACTGACTTTGTAGTAAAAAAATGTTTGGAAACTATCTATTTTAGCAATTTAAGAGGCCTCCTAGGACTTTTCAGTGTGCAAATGCAACTGATAAAATGGTTAACACATAATTGGGAAGCATAACCAATATATTGTACATTTACTTTAATCATTTTTACCATTTTTACAATAAAAATCCAGATTTTTAACGCAAAAATATTTTATCGGTAAATTCACTGCTTGTTGACATCCATGGAATTGAATGTCAGAGAGTTATGAATCTAATTACTAATCCTACTCAATTTGTTTTAACTTTACGAAATCTGTCCTTCACTATACAAGCCAACAACATAATTTTATTGAACAGCAAAGCCAGGCAGATAGCATTCTTCATGTTTGAAAAGAAAAAATGGATATATTTTTTTACAGGCTATGATATTGCAATTATTGTTGGTTGTATTGAATTTTTAAAAAAATTCTGGTAATTGCAGGTAACGATGTACCGGAAACAATACAAGCTGGTGAAGGTTCCGCACCTGAGCAATGTTGGTCAAGAGAGATACCTGAACGTGAAAGACGGCTGCTACACTGACACTGATGGACGAACTCCTCTACACCTTGCAGTGCTGAGTTCAAGAAGCTGGGAATCTTTGCTCAGTGATGCTTTTGTCAGCGGTTGTGATCTGAATGCACGTGATCTGTTTGGAAAGACAGCCGTGCATTATGCTGTGGAGAAAGAACAGATTGGCTGCTTGGAAAGGCTGCTCCAGAAGGGGTGCAATGCAAATATCACCACCGTTGATGGCATTACTCCTCTTATGTTGGCTGCATTCAAAGGCGATCCCTCGGTGATGCGGATCTTGATAAAAGGTGGAGCAAAGGTGAATTTGGCTGACGGTAGAGGCGAAACGGCGCTTCATTATTTGGCCGGGTACACACAGAAGGACTGCGTGCCCAGTGTGAAAAGTGTAATCTCGGCATACGAAGAGCAAATTCCGATCTTGCCATCGTCGAAAAAGAACCCCGAAGCCATCCGGATTCTGATCGCAGCCAAAGCTGACCTTGACCATGGCGACGATTTAGGAAGGACGGCTCTTCATTGGACGGCAGAACGAAATGACTCGGCCTGTGCTGACCTCCTCATTGAGGCTGGTGCCTCTTTGGATCTGGAAGACAAAGACGGCAATACTCCTTACGTGCTGGCAATAAAATCCAACAGTCCAGCCGTGTTGCAGTCGTTGATCAAAGCGGGATGTGACCAGACGGCAATCGATGGGCTGATGGGAACAGCATTGGCGCTGGCTGCCATCAAAGGCCACACACCGATTGTCGAGATTCTTTTGTTGAATGGTGAAGACCCAGACGAGTGCGGCTATTTTGGTATGACGCCACTGATGTTGTGTTCTTACGAGTCTCACGTCAGCACAGTGAAGACCTTACTGCAGATGGGTGCCGACCCCAACGTGATTGGTCGTATGGGAGGCAGTGCCATCAGAGCCGCTCTGATGCGTGTAGGTCCAGCCAATGAGGTTGCCCGTCACGAAATAATTGCCGCTCTTCTCCGTGCCAACGTTGACGTCAACCTGCGCAACGCGTCGAAGGGTTACTTCAAGGTGGCGTGCACAAATGGAATCAACACACCGCTGTCCTTTGCAATTGGTTACGGATATATCTCTCTGATTCGGATGGTGCTTATCGCCGGTGGCGAGATTCCAGAGGACGAGTTTGCGGCGTGGATGGAGAGCTCGAACATTAACAAGTTCTTCAAAATTGAGCAGCTGAAGGCTCCGATTTCTAGCTGGAAACACAATCCGTTGAGCCTCAAGTTCGTCTGCAGAGCTGTCATCCGCAAGTCGATGATCGGCAAAATGGAGATCTCTCTGCAGATGCTGCCGATTGCTAAACGTCTACAGGCATATCTAAACTTCGAAGAGTTTGACGAGATTTACATCGAGAGAGCCGACGTCATAGAAGGAGCAAGTCCTGGAATGATCGAAATGGCTGGTACGACACCATGTGGTCTGAATGCGCTTGAAGGCGCTCTAAGTCGACACTGATTTGTTCTTCAACAGTCGTCAAATTGTACATACTTGCTATTCCTGAGATGGGACTGGTTTCGGTGGTTTTTGTGCAGGGCACTTACACGTAGACTTGTATTAAATGCAGATCGTTTTCTACTTAAGCTGCAGTTGACCTACAGTAAGAAGTTTGTCTTTTTCACGACCATTCGGCTTTGCTACAGATGATACAAAGTACTGTGTACAGAACCATTCGTTTTGGATTGACTTGGTTAAATACAGCAAGTACTTGTTACGTGGTTGTTTATTGAAAGATGGACTCTGTTGAAATTTGAAAGATATTCAGTTGAATTGATGATGATGAAATATTGTGAATTGCATTTATTACGATGCAACATGAAAAGTGAAGGAAAGCTGGATGAAGCTGAATGTCTAAGAAAGTTGAAACCATCCAACATTGTCTGTTATGATGCACTCACCATGATGCACGTATAAGACCGGAGCCAGTATTAGTCAACAGCTTGTATTCATTGTTGGTGTACATTGAACGCAGATCACAGAAGCACATCTGTATGAAATTGTTGGCTGGTAACAACTCTAAATGGATCGCTAGTTCTCAATCTTCTGATAATGGAATGCACAGAAAAGAATTTTGAAGAGGTGGACAGTGGCAAAGCGAGAAAAGAACAATTTATTAATTAAACAAGGAAATCCAAATGTCAGCCGAAATTGACTGAATTTATGAAAACCTGTAATATTAATAATTGGTAACTGATAGCATATTGTTAGTCGCGCTTTAGAATATTCTGAGTTTACTGTTTAGAAGGATTGAAGCAGGGTGAACTGAGGAGCCATCCATATATTACTTGTGCAAAAATTCTATTTTAATACCCCCCCCTGTTGTATCTCATGCATTTTGTGAACCCCATGCTTGTGTACAACTAAGCTTCTCTACCCCCTTACAAAAGTTAATTGTGTAAAGTCATTTGTAAGGCATTTACTTTATCGTAGGCTGCTATTTACAACACAGAATAACTGCAAATAGCTTTTAAATTATGTGACTAAATGCCTTTGGACGACTAGGATAATACAGCGTTATAAATATGCTAATGTTTCTTATTAATAATTTCTCTATTAATAATTTTTCACTGTTTTTAAGACTGTCCTATTCGACCAGGGGTTGGACTGGGAGAACTCCTGAGTAGGCAACCTTGAAGGAGCGTTATATAAAATTGATGTAATAAATAAATAATGTGGGCAGCATAATTAGAGATTTATTTTGTGTACATACACATTTTGTCTATGCCCCCCTCACCATACACAGAACAAACCCATACGCAAATTGCCTAAATCCGATTACTCTCCTCCTTGCGTACGTAATATATTGATGGGCCGTAACAGGAATTGCTTGTGAAGGTGATCAAATGTAATTTTAAATGTGTATATTATGTTGTTGTCTGCTTCCTTCTAAATTCAGATTAGTATATAATTTGTAAAACAGTGAGCAGAGTTAGGGTGTTGAATGAGTTTGCTTTGAACTAACAGGGTCTCTATTTCGAGCATATTGCGCTGTGCTTTTTTTAGTCAGGTGGCAGAGATCATGGAAAAATCAGAGTTGATCATGTGACAAAGCATTCATATTTGTTCAGTCCCTGCTAACTGTTGCTGTAGTTGCTTTAGTCTAATATGGGTAAGTTTTGCATGTTCGTAAATTGTGATTAACAATTACTGCAGTCTATTTTCGCCTATTTTCGCATGTTCCTAAGATTTCGAACTGTTTCAACGATGTTGCTTACGTGAACATAAGCAATTTTATGCCATATTGTGAAGTGCACATTTCAATTATTTACCATGAATTTCTTTCCATGTCTAAGGGAAAGAGTAAAACAGACCTGTTGGAGGAGCCATCAGTTTTCAGAAGAGTAAACTTGGGAAATTAAAAACATGTAGTCTTAAGTAGTAAAGTGAATAAATTCGGAAGACTGGTAGGGTGTAGTGTCACTAGCTGACTGTGTCTTTGCTTGATGGATCTTGTCTCAGGAATTCAAACAGTAGCTTATCTTTATCTTCATCTTTTTCAGTATGCTCTTGCAGTGCTGGGCACCTTTTATTTACCACAAAAAGCAGGACTTAAAGTGTGGCTGGACTGTCGTATACGGCATCCGCCGTCCAGGCTTTTATTTTCAAATCTCAATGCCGTCCTGCCACTTATTTGAAGAGCAGAGCCTGGAGAAGTGATGGACGTCCATGCACTTCTTTTTCTTCACTTTAAGTACTGACACTATGCATCATGTAGTCTATGATGTAGAATTCATGAGTTATATGGTACATCTATATACATAATGGCAATGGCAAAATGACTATTCACTTTTAAGGAGGCAGGGGTTTATTCAAATCTGATCAGGTTGTGTGATATTGAGCTGTGATTTTATTCTTTAATGGTTTGGTATCATATTTACAGTAAATTTGGATGCCCTTAAGTTTTACTCTTTTCAGTCTAAAATTAATTTGTCAATTTTTTTGACTGTCTTTATGCCAAACATATTTTCAATTTCAGTCTATAGAATGTAAGGTATGTTTTTTCCAAAAGTAGACTTTGCAAAAGAATTAGACAATATGCATATTATAGAGGCACTATAAAAGCTGTATTGACCTAATTGGGTGCAAGATATTGACACTGTTCAGATCTGTATTAGAAGGGAAAGCAGTTCTATCCAGACTCTATGGTCATGAGCACGTGTAGATATTTTTTGCAGGAGAGGGCAAAACACAATGGTTACAATTAAAATTTGTATCAAGCACTCGAAATATGCATTGGGGCAATAAAAAACCATGGGTTTTTCATAGAGGTTTCTAACATTATTGGGTTCACTTTGTGCCTCATTAGTATCATTAGTTCTTTAGTGCGAAGAAATTTGTTAGAATCCAAAACGCAGTAGCTATAAAATAGGTGTCAATTTTCCAAAGTGCAATGCCCCTTCTGCCTCTATGCGGGCGCCCATATTTCTGGTGCATTTATATGTTTCATTTGCACAACTTGGAATTTCTTTTGTGAAATGATAAAGTATGCACAACTTTTTATTTGCACAATTCGAATGTTTTAATTGTTGGTGTGCGGCGTTTTGCAGGATGTTATTACTAGAGCAGGATGCTGTTCTTTTCACTTAAATGAGGGTCATTGAAAACGGACTTGGCATAAACTTCACCTTGCTATGGTTAATAAGATTTGGATGATCTTGCCATTTTGAAATCGTGTCATTTAACTGTACATAATTATTTGTTTGATGTAGATAAACGATAGTTGACTAATCTGGATCGGTGTAAATCATGTTATTTCTATAGTAAAAGTGTAATTTTTATAAATAAACATGTATGCAACATTGCACAAAATTTAAACTGTGTTGGATATTTATGTAAAGTTTCTTAGAAGTTGAGCACATAATTACAGTCTATTAGTTATTCCCAAATGCATGACAAAAGCGGGCAATAATGATAATGATAAAATTATTGGAGTCTTTTTTAAAATTTCAGCTAATTTAATTAGGAACATAAAACTGGAGAATGGATATAGGGACTTCTTGTGACAGCATAGCCTATAGGTCATTGTCTTTTTAAGTACTGTTGTTGATTCTGCGAGTTAAGCACGTCTGATTATACAGCGTTGCTTTTATGCCTCCTTGCCGCTCAACAGATATCTGCTGGTCCAGTTGTAGCAACGTTGGTTGCTGAGTGCAACGATATTGATCATGGATGAGGGATTTCTATCTGTGTCTATCCATAACAATATAATATAGGCCTGTGTAGGCCTACAACAAGCTTAGTCTGTCCAATAGTCTAGCTGCAGGTGAGGAGCATGATTCTGTCTTCCTGCATTTAATTATTTATTGTCTATTGATCTGGCTGCCAACATTACGTTTCAGAGACTTCAATCTCGATTGGGCCTGCACTTACCTGTTCATGGAACCTTAATTAAATGGCAAGGCACCATAGGTGTGATTTTGTCTTGAATTTGGGGGAAAAGAATGAGCGGCTGAAATACAATTGGCAAGGCACTAAGCAGTAATAATAATAATAATAATACTTCTTTAGATTGAACAATGCGGTTGACTTGTCGCAACCGGTTAGTGTACATTTATGCAATTTAAACAAATCAAAAGAACACAAGTCACAGAGGACACAAATCTTAACTACTATCAGAACAGACAGCCTGCAAAACAATTCCACAGCCATTCATCTGAAACATTTCACCTAAACAGAGTGCCGCCAGGACCACCCAGGGGATGGGTTTGCGATTCCCTTCACCATTGGGGGGGGGGGGAACCCGCATTTGACTATTTCCACACCTTGGACAATTCCACAGCTATTCACCTGAAACCTTGCAGCTTGACAGAGTGCCACCATGATCACCTGGTCTCCACCCCACCTCTTTAATCCATTCAAAAGAAATGGCATGAAACACTGTCAATAGGCCTACATGCAATAAGTGCCAGCTCATGGGGATTTAGTCCTATATATGTCCTCTGACGTCTCCCAGAGCCCCCGTAACATACCCAGTTTGCCATAGAAAATTTCATGAGATTTCACACATTTTCATGGCCATCATTATTAGACCTTTTTATCCTTCCTCAAATACCTATTGACCTTTCTGCTTCATTTTTTTCTCTTCTTACTGTCTTATTCGACCGGGGTTGGACTGGGAGCGCTCCTGAGTAGTAACCTTGAAGGAGCGCTATATCAAATTCTCAGTAAATAAAAAATCTACGAGCAGTGACACCTGTGGGTAAGAAAGTACACCGGATGTGCAATTCCTTTGCACGACTTTCGGTTCACTAATAACAAAGACTGTTTATATTTGTCTGCGTGAAAACGAGGTCGTTGACTCGTTGCGTGAAAACCGTGTGACGGTACTGTATAATGTAGGGCAATATTGTTATGTTTTATAATAACTGTGTATAAGAAAACTTGTGTATTTTGTTATAGAGACTTTTAACATTATTTTATTTCTGTTTACGTCGTAGTCCGTATGAGAACGGATTTGTATGGCTGTTTTGTATGTGAAATCGTGTGTTTTGTTGTGAGCTACCACATAATATTATTCCTGGGTAGCAGCGTTGTCCACTTGGTTTCATTATGTTGAACCGCAAACTTCACATTTTCCCGACCTCTTGAACCTTAGAATAAGAATATAGGCCCAGAATCTCCAATTATACCGCGCATTGAATAACACATTGGCATGGAGAGCGAAAGGCACCGAGATCGAGCCCCCGTTAGGGCGGATGTGCTTTGTAGGCTGCTATTAGAGCCGTGTATTGCAGGCTGTCTCTTCTGTTAGTAGTTAAGATCGATGTTAATTAAGATCGTTGCATAATTTGTACATGTACACTTTTGTACAGCGCAGTGCGTTTGCAGGCGTTTCATTAAAGGAAAAGTATTATTAATAATTATTATTAGATTGCTCATCTGCTGCATGTATTAATTTCAAACAACTAATAGGCTCAATAATGTAGTCCTTCAAAACACGACGATAGTTTGTATACTTTATATTCTTATTCTATCGCCCCTCCCCCAATTGGCAATTACAGTGATAGTTCAGTTCTAAAAATAATTGAATTTGTTAATTCTAATATAGTTCAAAGAAGCAAATTACAATTCTACTTCGATTCCATTCTGAAAGTGATTCCTATTTCATCTCTTTTCCCAGTTCTGAATTAATTTCTGTTCTAATTCAAATTCTAAATTTAATTCTTGTTTTAGTTCTAATTCAGCTCTCAAATCATGTCACAAAATGCCACAAGTGAAGTTTTTACTCAGTTCTTGCTTGTTGTATAGTCTGAATTTTAAAGTTTTTTGTTGAGTTTATATTGTCCTGTAATTTTAATGTATTATCTTAATCAATTTTAGCCAGGTCTTTAAACGTGAAATTGACTGATTATGATGTTTTACTTCTAGTTTGTTTTGTTACCTCTGACAATAAACGTCGTCTGAAAATGCCTCCAAAATTTCGGAGAGAAGGGGCTTCTAGTCGAGGTCCAGAACGGGTAAGATAATATGCACATAAATTACAGCAAGATATATGACCTGAGGACAACACATTTTTTTATAACCAAATAGATGTGATGTAGGTTGGTAATCGTTGCAGAGGAATGTCACAGTAGTTCATTCAAATTTAAGGCTTCCAACATTTCTTTGTCTTTGGATGCAGAGTTTGACTAGATATCTGTGCTGGTGATATTGGAATGATCTTCAAAATACACTTTATTTGTGGTGTATAGTTAGCACATTTAGCAAAGGTATTGGTGTATCTAGGACTGATTTAAACTAGCAAGCCTCTAATCTTTGCAGTGCTTTTAAGTTACCAAAACTATATGCATAAATAATTAAATCTCTTTTAGTCTTAGGATGGGCAAACTTCTGATCAGCTTAAATAATGGTCATGTTCATCAGAGCAGTATGTGACTTCAAAAGAGTAAAACAGAGTTCAGGTTTTTATGACTAGAACTATCATTTTAATGAATGGAAGAGTGACATTCCTCTGGTTGTGATTTTAATTATCTCTAAATGAAGTAATTTGTGTAACAAATTCTTACATTATTTACAATGCTCTTACATCCTGTAAATATGTAAGAGCTCTGGTATAAAATTATGTTTGATTCATGTATATTATCAGCATTAGTAAAACTAATTGCAATATTCTTGGAGAAATTTCATTTGTTTTTTAGGAATCTTTGTTGGATGGTGTATCAGATGATGATGACTTCTTCTTAAGGTGAGTTTGCAACTTGTGGATTATTTGATTCTGTGAGAAGGACAGGGATATAGGCAAGTGAGAAGCCAGCACGTAGAAAGTGAGGGGTATTTATGAAAAAATGTATTGACTTTGTCACTAACTCACTATTGTTTGACACCCCTGTATACTTGAATGACAGCTCAGTAGATTTGAAGAAATTTTGTAGGTAATATTTTTCATAGTGTGGTTCAAACCACCCATGGTGATGCCACTGGAAATCAAGTAACAGGCTATTCTGTTTTCAGGTGCATGCAAGTTATGATGACTGAATGTTTTGCTTCTCTTTATGTTTCTTATTCATTAGTGAACATGATCAGTTTTGCAGAAAACCTTTGATTATATATATATATTGCTCTATTATATCTGACTTATTTTTTTATAATTATATTGGGTTTCACTTTTAGAGGACCAGCAAAGCCATCCTTTAAAGCTGACAACACAAAAGTTCACAAGTATGCTTTTCATATCCTTAGTTCTTATTATTGGTTGTGATTGTTGTTAGATACTGTAGGTTAAATTGCATATCCTGTCTTTAACATTTCTATAATTGATTTAATTCCATGGAAGGGAACTTGCAGTCGCTTTATTTTTGGAGGACAATGCAGTTTGCATGTCTGAAAAGAGTGATTGCACAGACTTTGCATACTTGTTAATACTGGTATACTTCAGTATTTCGAACTTCTCGTTATATCGGTTGATAGTAAATGGTCCAACCCGTGCAGAGACTTGCATGTATGGATCTGTTTCACGAGACTGCCTAAATAGCGAAGTCTTGCTAATAATTGCTAAGATACTTCAGCTTAGAATTGTTCTGCTGCCTCTCAGATATAAAAAATTTCAGAACCACGTTGTGACTCAATGGCCAAGTTGTAGAGCAGTTATCGGATAGAGTGCAAATCTTTTTTAACATTGGACGAGTGGCAATATAATTGTTCCAGCAAGTGGCAATATATTCCAGCAAGTGGCAGGTCAGTGTATCGAAGGTGGCAGGTCAGTGTATCGAAGGTGGCAGGTCAGTGTGTCGAAGGTGCTTGAGTGTAAGGGAAGTAGGGATATCTGTGAAGCATCAAACTTTTTAATAGACTAAATCTTAAATGATGCATTTTTAAAGCAGATCTTGTATGCCAATGTGCAGATGGACGATTGTTTTAATAAAGAATATACTTATTTTGCTAAATATGACTAAGTATTAGATTTTTTCTGTCCTGTAAAAAATTTCCATGACTGGTATTTATAATTGAAATGCTCGTAGTCAGTAGTCTAAGTAGTCACCACAGTTTGGCTTCATGTTTCCTTTTCAGTTTGCGTAATCAAGTGGACGAAGTGGTTGACATAATGCAGACGAACGTCGGTAAAGTACTGGAAAGGGGAGAAAGACTGGAAGATCTGCAATACAAATCTGGTCAGTGTGTGTGTAGTAGACGTTAAGTTTCTGTAACGGATATATAGTCGAACATGTTGCTTTAATTCCACATGTATTAATTAGAAAAAATATTAGGTGAATTATGTATGTGATATAAATACTCAATGGAATGAAATGGGTTCCTTCTGTCTTTATGCCATATGCCGTGGGTTTGCTCAGATGCGTTTATCACAACTTTAAAATTGTCCTTTTCACCTGGAGTTGTTTTGTGAGTGCTCCTAGGTAGTAATCTTGAAGAGATGCTATATAGATCTCCATAATGAATGAATGAATGAGTGAATGATTGAATAAATATACTCCTTGATTTGTATAGTTTTTGTCTACTCAAAAAAAATGTCCAGGCCATTTTAGATTTTAATTAATTATAAGAGGTGAATTGGGAGGCTGAAACTTGCATTGAAACAATTGGTGTAAGATTTCTCAATGGTGTGACTGTGCATTGTAGACAGTCTTTCAAGCAACGCGCAGACATTTCGAGTGAAGGCACAAGGACTTCGTCGACAGATGTGGTGGAAGGAGTGCAGAGTGAGTAGATGACGTTGCTCTAAATGACCTTGGAGCATGGCTCACAGTTCACGCTGGATACCTTGATTTGTATTCTGCTTCATGAGATCTATCAAGAGCTGTGAATGAGTGTTACAAGTTATATATAAGTAAAAAGCACTCTAATTATGAACGTCACAGAATTATCATACTAAATCTGTCAAACTATGATGCCTAACTTGATTAGAGACAATATTATTGTAAATTAATAAGTTCAACAAAATTGTGCACACATTACTTGTTGCATGCAGATTAAGTATAATAACTTGCTTAAGGTCACTCTGAAGGATATTAGGAGTGCTAGCATAAAGCAGATTTGCTCACATACAGAAGGCCAGTAGGGAGGAAATGGGAGCGAGCTCAATGTGATCTCAGTAACATTGATGTCCAAGGTACATGGATTTTGTTGTAGTTGAAACTGTGTACTTATAAGAAGAGACCATTAATTATTGTAATTATTTGCTTTAATCACATAAATGAATTTATGAGCTGCAAGGATATTTCTTCAGCATTTTGAATATGTGAAGACTTTTTGCATTTAGACTTTGAATGAATGAATGTTTATTTTTGCACTTGATACGTTCCCAATCATCCATCTTGAAAATTCTTTTATTAGGTTGTTGATTATATTACTGTTGGTGACAAGGTATGGATAGGCTGACAGTGACAGATTCTGTACATTGGGTTTGAATTATGGATTACAGATTTAACTGACAGCTGAATGGAGCAATCATTTCATGCAATGACTACAGATTACAAAATGTGTTAGCCATTGTTATGTCTAAGATACTTTTTTGTTTGTTTTTTCAGATGAGGATCCTCTTGGCTGTCATTGTCACCATCATTCTTATCATAATCTTTGGTCTGTGCACAATTCTGTTTCTTGAAAGATTTGTTTCGTTGCCTGTTTCATTTCAACCATATTACAGCTGGCTCTGTCATTTGGTTCAACAGTCACTTCTGTTATGATTATTGTATGAAATGTGCTGCACTATTAAAGCACCTAGAGTCAAATAGTTGTTCAAGATTTCATGTGTCTTGTATTTGCTATCTTAATCATAAAACCTTCTAAACCACCTGCACTGTTTTTGTTTTGAAGATGTGATTAATTATTAATTAGCTAATTCTGAAGAGTGATTAAATACATGAGAAGCTTATGTATGTAAGTAAAGTTATCTGTAAAAATGTGAGCTTAACACGTTAATGACGACAGTGTACTAAAGTGACATGGTTACAGCTTGTCGTTCAACTGTTAAATTACTGAGTTGTTAGCTCTGCAGATTGGTTTTGATCTGATTTACTACTTACTATTAAACAAGGTGATGTTTAAAAGCAATTGGCATTCACTTTTTGCTTGTTTCAGTTCCAGTAATCCTCCATTTCACAAAGAACAACTCATGATCGACAGATAAATGAATGAACACACAGCGTGACTGTACAACAGTCTAGTAAGACTCAACAGCCACAGATGTCGGAATAAATTACGTAGTGTAGAGCCTAACTAAAGCGATTGCAATGACGATAAATATATATATTCAAGTTTTTAATGCTATAATTTATTTCCACACTACGATGGCCCAATGGATGTGTGTAGAAATTTTGTGCTTGTAAATATCGGTATCCATTTTGGAGGCGCATGTTTATAATTAATTATTGGTGAAATTGTGTTTTTTAAATAAATCTTTTCGATACCTATTTGATATCAAGTAATGATCTAATATGTAGGAAACACGAGCCCTACAAGGCACTGGCCATTCATGTCCAGTACCCCAGGGTTTGTCTTTTGCAGCTCAGAATTTGCTAGGTTTAGCCGAATTTTTGAGTTGTTTGAGTTCAAGGGCAATTTTTTCAATATAAACCTGGTTGTTTAACTAATAGAGTTCGTGATGTGGGGGAGATGGGGCTGCCAACTTTTCATTTTGCCATGTAACGAATATTATAATTAGATTCACGTTACACACAGCAAGAGTTGTTGTCTGCCATTCTATAAGGATAGATTAATTGATAACCCAACCACATTTACCCTCTATTTTTCTGTGGCCACTATATTCAACTTGTTTACAACCGGCTGTTCGAATTTATTGTGAAACACGAACGTATGGTAAAGTGGATATTTACATATGCCAGGGAATGTTTAAGGCTGACTTCTGGACTGTCCATGCAGACAGCTAAGCTTAATGGGGAGACCGACAAAGAACAAGCGAACAACAGTACACGAGATTTAATACAAATTTGTTTACAACTTTGTCATAAATTGCAAAGCATCTCTGATCAAATAATCTTAGCCAACATTTTACAAGAAGTGCGATATCAAAATGACCGACTAAATTTTTATAATGGAGAAACCTACTTGACAAAAAGACAGATTATAAGTCCATATATTATGTACGAATGGGAGGGGTCACCGGATTTAGGCAATTTGCATGTAGGGGATGGGAGTCTCGATATAATGTACGTGTGCAAAATAAATGTCTAATTGTGACGTCAACATTAGCCTAATATTAACTCCTTATTATCATAGTCATCTGTTGTTTTTTGATTACGTGGCTTTGATTACATTATAATTAGATTTCTCTTCAGACCTATAAACATCAAACCATAACATGTTTAACAAAAATAAATAGAACCCTACGGTAAAATAAATGTTTTATAGATGACATTACCTCATCAACGTGGGGGTAGAGCTTATTTGTATGTACGCATATGTGGTCCGCAAAATTTACGAGTTGCAACAGAGGTGGGTGGGTTGAAAGTATTTAATATTTTGCACGTACGTAATCTATGGATTTCGGGAAAACCTTAAAAACAACATAAATGGACCAATGTCCACAATGTTTAATTTCAGTATTACATTTCATAAAATAGATAGAACTTTCCTCAGATTGCATTTACGCTAACCAGATGTACAGTGCAGATCAATTTTTAAAACCAACTCTACAAGTTTTCCATCACTGGTGCCTAAATTTCCATGCCTAATAATTTAAAGTGATAAATGTAATTTAAATATAAAAATCCTAGAAAAGCGTGTCAGCTTTGAAACCACATCAGCAGGCTATCATTGACTACAGCTGAGCACGGTCGAGACCACGTGGTCGGTATACAAAATCACGCACGCATTTACAGAGCACTGCCAAATAATACATCACTACAATAATGAACACAGTTAAGTAAATATTCATCACAAATGTCCTCAACTCCATATGACCAAAACCTGAAATTTTCCACATCCATGATCATGTTCTGTACGTTAATCGTGTATACTAAATCTGCATGGTGTAGAAACCATGACCATCCCAAGTACAGCACACACAAAGAAGTAGGCTACTTCCCAGTCTGCTTCTTCCTCTTACAGAACTGATGCCCTCTGCAAACTTGGACCACTAGCATAGCTAATTCAGAACTAAATGAGCTAAACTGTTTTCCTGAGCATCAGGATAAAATATGTGAAGCTCCAGTCCAAGCTGTTCAACATCCAAAGACCATGGAAGACAGAGATTTCATATTTTTCATCCATCTCTGATCTTCCATGATTAGTCAAAAATCAAACCACAAGACCTGACGTAATCACCTAGCTATCGTTTATACAGACTTCAAACGTCTCCAATGCTTAAAAACACACATGGACAACTTCAAATACATCAAACTGGTTTTAGATACATCGCTGGGGCAGCAAATGCAGTGGCTGCCAACAAGAAACAATTGCTTTAGTAATGTCAGAGCTCTGTGATTTTGTGCTAGAGGTAGTGTAAAATTCGTTGACGTAAATTGTAATGATTTCTTTGCAAAAGGAAAGCTTATGAAGATCCAGGGCTTAAAGTGTGACCGGACGGTCATGCTTTCAAATGTCAACGCCATCCTGCCAATTATTTGGACAGCAAAGCCTGGAGAAGTGACGGGCGTTCAGGAACTTCTTTTTCTACAGTTTAAGCACTGTGAAGATCCATGAAATAAATTAAAAGCTTATTTTTATTTACTATGTTCAGTGAAGTAACACTCCTGCATTGCATGTTATCAAAAACTTTCACTTCCCAGTGGTTAAAGTGGTTTGGGTGAGCACTGAGCAGTGGGAATGCTGACATGGGCGTCCGCAGGAAATTTTCTAGGGGGGCGCAAACTTTTAAATAAATTGTCACATGGTCTAAATTTAATGGGTGACAGTTTGAATTTCCATATTACCACAAGAGAATCCTCTACCTATACGTTATGCGCCCAAAGAAAGATATAAAGGTTAAACTTGTAGAACGAATCGATAATCACATTGAAAATCGTGTTGTAACAATTACAACCTAATAATCTAAATTTATGTGCAACTATGTGAAAAATCCAGAGGGGCGCACTTGCGCCCCCTTGCGCCCCGCTGCGGACGCCCATGAATGCTGATGAGGTTTTATTGGGAAAGCCCATGTTTTAAGGGTTCCATGCATGGTGAGCAGTGGGAACGCAAGCCAAGAAATTCGAGAGCGGTGCATTCCCACGCCTTCCCATCCACTTTAAACCCTGCCACTTCCTTTTCAGAAACTTAAATAGGCCGAAAACAGGTGACCACACACAATATATATATATATATATACAATATATATATATATATAATATATATATATGAACAAGTTCAGGTCACTGACAATGAATGCGCATGTGGCTGATCTCATATGAACTGAATGTGTAATTAACGACGGTCATAATTTGCATCACTGTTGGTGTGCAACAATCGCATGATACATGAACACTGCATCACAATCAATGAACTCTCACAAATGGCGCTATGGAAGCTCTGAGATTAGAGTAGAAGATGACTGATTATTGATGAACTTTCTAACATAAAGTCAGTTCAAAAAATGACTGATAACATGCATAACAAAGCAGTCCAACTCTTGTTGAATTTCAAATGCCTGTCACTGTCACAGATTCCACTTAACACGTTGGCCGCGAGGGACGTGTTAACACGTCTCCCATTGAGTCATTTAACACAGCAAATCAGCGGCCAACGTGTTAACCAATGAAGTTACCCAGACAATTACTGGTAGAAAACATACAGATAGCTGGCTCGCAGCCTTTTAGTATTCAAGAAGGCACTTAAAAACCTTTCAACAGCCATGGTGCATCACTAAATCTTGTTCAAAAGTTCAGATAGAGAATGTAATGCAGTATGAAAATTTATTTTTAAAAACATTTGGTTAGCACTTGCATAAAACCGATTAACTCTCTCACTATTCTAGCAATAAATTTGAAATATTTAGATCTAGAATACTTATAAGACTTCATGAAGTAAACTCTAGGCTCTTATCTGGTGCAGTTTTTGGTGCAAGATTTTGCATGATGCAGTCTGGAATTAAGCAAGATACTATTCCATCTGCACATCAATTATTAATATTGTTACAGCTCAGTTAGCATACATGGAACATCTAATAAAAATGCTTTCAATGAAATTAGTTTCTAGTCGATGGCAAAGTATAATAGGAAACTCAAAGCAAAGCTTTTATACAAATTGAGCAGGAAAAATCAGCATAAAAGAAGCTTTGTAAATAATCCATCCTTTTCGGATTTGGTTCAGTGCTTAATTTTTTAAACTCTACTTGAGCAAGTTGCCTTCCAAACAATTCTTTTGTTGCTACAAGATTTCTTACTTAGAGTTTCAGCAACCATTCAGCCTGCACCAAACAGACACAAAAGCTATTGTGTTGTACAACAACAGATTCTACAGCTTTTTGTTAATATGGCACCTCCATATTTTTCGGACTGTCACAACTTCAAATGGACTAATAACTCGAACACAGTCAGTCGGCACAGATAAACCTGAAGCATCACAAAATCACATTTTAAATTTAAGACATCAGCTCTATTGCCAGTTCTTGCAATTTCACAGCCACTTCATTAACAGGACCAACAGTTGCACAGGTACTGAAATATTACTATGAAAATAACTGACACGATCTAAAAAATGAAAGTCCAGAAACAAGAAAAAACTGAGCAACTCTGCAGTCAGAAAGAAAGAAACTCAGGCAGCTGAATACGTAAATAATCTGCCAATAACTGGTTGAAGATGAAAAATTAAATGAAACAAAAAGCCATCGACTTCTCAAGAATTGGTTTTTAGACAATCATTGAAAATCATATCTTTTAATTTTCATATTCCTTCACAGTTTTTAAATTATAAAATTAAGAAATCCTAGATTTAGGGTCTCTCTGCGTAGTCACAGTTACTTCCTTTCTGAAGCTATATTGTAATTCCTGGCTTAGGAAGAATAAGCTTTGTGTTTGGCTGAGTTGCTTCATGACCTTTCTTGTTAAGCAAGGCAGAGAGAGAATATTCATACTCTACAGATTTATTTATAATTCTCACGACTTTGAAGTTTAAATGAAGATTCATCACCAACACAAACATACAAACAAATGCAAAAAGATAATAAAATGCATTCGTACAATGCACAGTGGAACACTGAAAATACCAAAAGTCTGATGTATTCAGAAAAATAAGCAAAGCCTTGTCGTATAATATATTGAATGATAATAAACCCACAATGCCATGGAAGCAGAATTGAGATAACTTGCCCAGATTTCAGCATATAGGTTTTAAATCAGTAATGAAAACGACCAAAGTCAGACCACTTGAAAAGATCTCTAAAAGACGTCAGCAGTGCTTTTTCAGCTTGCACATCATGTTGCAGTGCATATCATCAGGTGCATAGACCACTTCATCAGCAAATGTAGCCAGCAGCATTTCCGGGGAGGTCACTATTGAAGGGTGTTGTTAGCTGTAGAATCATGGCAAGATGTCACAGACTTCACTGTCTGTAAGACCGTAGTTCCATCCTTTGCAACAGCAAGGAAAAGTCCTGGGACTGCTCAAAAGAAAACACAAAAAAGTAAAATAAGAGGCTGTCCATATCATATGTTACGCATGCACAGAAGGGCATGGGATTTAGGCGATTTGTATACGGGAACTTGGGGTGGGGATGGAAAGGGGCTAAGTATAATGCATGTATGCAAAATAAATGTCTAATTATGATGTACACATTAGCCTATTTATAACTCTGTATTATCCTATGGTCAATTAGCCTATTTATAGCTCTGAATTATCCTATGGTCAATTAGCCTATTTATAGCTCTGAATTATCCTATGGTCAATTAGCCTATTTATAACTCTGTATTATCCTATGGTTGTCCGATGGTATTTGATAACATTAAAATTAAATTGTGTTCAGATGTAACCAGTAGCAGTTAGCAAATTTTATCTAGCAGATATGATGTTTAACAAAAATTAATAGTAGCCTACGGTAAAATACATGTTTCATACATGACTTTAGCTTAATAGCCTTTGTAAGGGGAAGGGGAGGGGTAAAGAAGCTTGGTTGTACGTACGCATGGGGGAGGAGCGGTCAACCAAAGGTATGGGGTTGAAAATACGATTTTATGCATGTACATAATATATGGATGGCTCAAGATAGAGGAAATTTAACCAAGAAGCTGCTGATCACAATATTGAACTTGTATTTTGTGGCATAATAAAAACATGACTAGTATGCATTACACAACAAGATTCATATTTCGTGAGTGTCAAAACAAGCTTGCCATAGTTCACAGGCCTCTACATTTTCTGGAACAAAACAAACTGGAATTCAAATATTGTGGGAAGACGCTGGTCAAACCACACAAATATCTGAATAAGTGCATCTAAGATACAAATTATGGCATTAATACTAATTCCTGTCATAATAATTAAGTTGTTGTTTATTTATCAAAGCAAATTGTTTTGAAACACTTCTACAAACCTTCATCTGTTGCATCGTCTAAGGTGGTGTTAAACCCAGCTGTCCGCAACAAGCCATCCACAACGTCTAAAGCACTGTCGTCCAGAATCTGAAACATTAAAATCATTAAACTGAGGTTTAGATCTGTTGGATACTGGTAGATATTTAAAACATGACTACACGTAACGTTTCTTCCAGACTTAGCTTGCTCAGTAGTTGCAATAAAAAAATGTCAGAATGAATGGAAAATGAAAATCATGTAAGGATAAAAGTGACTAAGAGAAAAACTGTCTTAGAAAATTACGCTCACCTTGTGACGTTTGCGTAAACTTCCTAGAAGACCGACATCGGCAGAATTACACGTATTTGTACTGAAAACAAATAACAAGTTCTTGCAATAAATAGTCCGTTGCAGTCCAATCTACAAAATTTTATATTTGTTACCTAAATTGTGATAAAATGCATGAAACACAAATAAATTAAATCTTATCAAATGATTGTTAGAATTCTACACTTTTCTGGTCATCGACACAGTGACAAGTGCAGATGTTGTAATGTATGATCTGCAGATTTTGACAGGACGAGTAAAGTACATATATACATTTGAGATTAATAATTGCAATCTGCTGGTCCATTATTCAAAGCAACTACAATGTGTCTATTTAACATTATCCACTCAGAATGCTCCTAGTCAAGTCCTGGTGAAAGAGAAGCTTCAACAATTTAATTGTGTGCGCTGCCCCTCCATCAGAAAACAAATACAAGCAAGCCGAGCCAGTGTGTAACATGCTGCATTGTTTTCCTAGTAGCCTTTATCACACAATGCTCATTGTTAAAGCATCAAAATGCTGATAAAAGTGCATGTAGCATCACCAATCAGAAGCTGCTGATCTAGAGATATACCAGTCCATTCAACTATATGGACTAAGGCAAGATGAATTCAAGTCAAGGTGCATGAATAGAGAGCAAGGAGGTTGGCCTGAGATATGAAGCAACTGGATCAGTGACAGGCGAACCCTGAGAAAGTTGCAGAAATGTGATAATAAAACGTCCGATTCACTGCAGAGCTCACTGAATGCAGCAACCCTGAGAAAGTTGCGGAAATGTGATCAATAAAACGTCCAATTCCCTGCAGAGCTCACTGAATGCAGCAACTTAACCCTTTAACGACCAGCAACATATGTTTTCAATCCATCTTAGTACACGCTGGTCGTTGAAGAGTTAAGAGAGAAGAACTAGCTGGGGAACTTGATTGAACAACTGGCAATGTCAACAGAGGTCAAATATATGATTAATAACGGTACCACAGATTTGGTAAAAATAAGCCGGTCTGTCACTGACCGGTTTTTGGACTGGGCGCTGTCGGTGCTTGGCTGGCGACTGTGCGTTGACGCATGGCTGCCAACCATTACAGACATCTTTGACTGGCTGCTGATGCTGCTGGCATTTCTCGAGTGCCCTGGCGCTGGAAGCATGTCCTTCTCAACGACAGCCGCCAAGTCTTCTATAGATTAGCACAGCAATCAATCTTAATGCAATATTACAAATCTAACAGAAATAAACGTCTCTTGATAAATATTTTTCATTATGAATATTTCCAACACCGGGCTTTGTAAAGCATTCTTCAAGACCCTTAAAGCTCTTAAATGCTCAGCACCATTAAATCACATCACAGCATCATGACCATCTTGTAGGTTTACAGTTACTGACTAACGCAAACCTGATAATCTCCACCGTCTTCCACAGTTCAGCTCACCCACAGAACACACAATAACTTGCGCTATACTATGCAGTAGTCTCATAATGACTGCGAATGCAGTCGACTCCCACTCTCCCATGCTCAAAACAGCCGTACAATGTTCCTTTGCATATTATCAAGAAGTAATATCATCATATCTATTGTCTCAATGCAAGTTATGAAAGTTAATTCCTTCATTACCGCCAATAACAATATTAAAATCTGTTTTTTTAAATTTAAGTATCCTTTAAAAAATAATTAATTAGGCAATTGTTGGAATAAATGTAAGAAAAAGTTTTGTGTAAATATGTCCTGTCTATATTTGTATTCAATGAATGCCATTCAAATGACAGTGCTGCATAAAGGCTTCGCTGCAATCAGTCCATCTTTCTGCAATGGGTTACAGGTCTAGCAGTCTCCATAATGAACTTCTTGGTCCATCTTTGCCCTTTTCCGTAAGCATTTAAAAATCATTCTCTTTGATTGTGGTTTGGTGCTGTCAGGCCGGTAGCGATGCTGAGGAGTTTCTCTTCAAGTGGCGCTATATGAATTCACGATTACGATCAAAGAATGATATAAATTTCTATAGAAAACTTGATCCAGAATGTTACCAAGCGCAGCAGCAGCAGGCGCATCCGTCGTATCATTTGACTCGACAGTCCACTCAACGGCCGTCAGTCCACTCGTCGCAGACGGAGTTCCCTCGACGTCTTCGCTCGGATTTCGAACACGATTGCCTTCGTGCAATGCATCGTCGCCGACTAATTGTGCAGCAACAGAATTCGGTCTGCAATTTAGGAACAGAACCTATTTGTTTTTTTTCGTATAAATGTTCACTTGCATGTTACTAACAAGCACTGGGTAGATTAAACAAACTTTGCCGGATTTAGCTTTTAGACATTTCAATGCTATCTTGGCTTCCAGACTACCTTCATATCAGGAGATTATAGCCACCCTTAAATTTACCTGCACAAATGGTCAAGAGTTTACCATTAATCCACACGTTGGGCTTCAATTCCACAAAAAGGTTCATTGAAAACTGACATTCCACAATTGCACTCTAACGAACTTGGCAACAAAATGAAAACTGTAAGCAGTGAGGGCAAAAAAATTGCCCATTTACCGGTACTCACATATGCTAAGAAAAACATAAATGAGGTTGCTAATATTTCATGCTTGTGAAATAAAGAGAACACCTGTCAAAAGTGAATAGTCACCAATTAGAATCCTGGCAATCTTCAGACCCAATTTGTTTACTTTTTACGTTACCTCTGTTCAAATCCATTCAACACTGTGCGGATTAAGTAGTAAATTGATGCATTGACATGTGAACTCAAATAAATAATTAATCAGTGTATTCTTACACTTTGAAGCATGGATCTCCCTGCAGCATGATCAGATGCACGCTGATTTTCAGCGTCGAATTATCCTCTCGTCTCCGTTTCGTGTTGTATCCATCCAGCAGATACCGATGCACTGACTTCCCAGCGCCAGCAAACTGAGCGAGATTAACGTCAGCGTAACCCAACTTCTGGTACGACTTTCCGCCTTTCATCTCCTACATTGTCACCAAATTCACAACAAGTAAGAAATTAATATTAATAATAATAATTATAATATTTCTACTTTTATGTAATGCCTACAAACGCACTGCACTTTACATGTATAAGTTAAGCAGGAATTTTAATTAATATCAAACTTAACTACTAACAGAACAGACAGCCTGCAATACACGGCACTAATAGCAGCCTAAAAAGCATGTCCGCCCAGTGGGGGCTCGAACTCAATACCTCTCGCTCTCCATGCCAGCGTGTTAACCAATCCGCTATTCCCCCATCAGATATTAACTTGAATAAATCTCAAATATCACAGATAACTCTAATATTTTCTAGACCATAAAATCCAAGGCTTTTTTTAACACTAGTTCTAGTAGTGCATCTTATTCAAAGGATAGACCTATGCACAAGATCTTTTTTTAATTTGGCTAGAAATTCCTACATATCTACAAAACTGAAAAGATAGCTACACAAAGGAAAATCATTCTTTTGGTTGACAACGACCAATTTGAGAATTGTCTAGTTAAAATGTTACAGGCCGACAGTACTTGTCAATATTTATTTGTCCAAATGTTACTATAACGGATCACACAGAAACGTCGTTAAGGGCCACAAATTATTTTTATTTAAAACAACACAATTTCCTTAAATTGTGTCTATATTAGTATATCCTGCTTCAAGGCATTATAATGTTTAATCAATTATAACAAATTTGTCATGAATGATTAGAAATAATTAAATAATTTGCAGAAGCAGCCATAGGAACAAGACAATGTGCGGCAACTACACACTTTCACACAGAGGTGGTCAGATTGATATTTTGAAAATAGATTTCCACTTTCAAAATAGAAAATACCATGTTATTTTATTTTACATTTTCAAAATACTTTTCAAAGTATTTTTCAAAGTATTTTAAAGATAAAAGTTCAACTGCTCCTACCTAACATTAATGATGTTTCATACTGCTCAGACTATAGTGTTGAAAAGGCAATGGTATAATACAGATTTAGCCTACTGATATTAGACTGATAAAAAATGGCAAAAATGTTCTAAATGCATTGGTTCTCAAAAACCTTTAAAGGCAACTGAATTAAAAAATACAGTTCATATGCATTTCACCTTTCGAACAGAAACGCGGCAGAAGCATGGCTCGAGGACTCCAGACGTTGCATTGCTCACCATCTTGCAGCAGAACTTAAAGCACGCCTTCCACTGAACAATGTGACCTACAACCTCAACACTGCAAACAACCAAACACAAAATGACACGGAATAAGATCATTTGAGGAAACCAAAACGACAATGATCACTCCATATCCTGACAATCAGTAAACACTGTCCTTATCCTTATAGTCATTACATCATCTCTGTCCTTGCAAAGAAAAATCTCCATTGGACTCTAGAGAAAACTTGTTAGATATAATCTATCAAAATTTCTTACTAACTTAGTCGATGACTATTCTTAAACAAACACACAGAAATTTTTATGTTGCCGTTTGAAGTAAAAATTAGGTCTACACCAGTGCTCCAGCACAATTTCTCTTCCAAAGAACTGCTAAATTTCAAAGTCTAAAATTGATTGCCCTTTCGAAATGCAGTTGTTCAAGCTGCCATTAATGCATCCAAAATTTCAGGTTCATACATGTGGAGCTATGTGCCAAACATTAAGCAGAAGGTTACAGTACTGATGCCCAATGATCAATGTGCTGAAAAAACATGCACTGTTTGACCTTCCTAATTGACACGATGCTGGTTTCTCTTTAAATAACTAAATTTAATTAACTGCAGACCCGTGTATTACAGCAAAAAAATCACAACAACTCCACAACAGAAGTCCTCGTTAAATTAAACTAATAACCATAAATTCTGTTTTCATTCATATACGCTTGCCAACATCAATTAAATATACAATTCTGCTAACTGAAAAATATAACAAAAATAGTATTTATCTTCTAGAGCTACACACTTCAATCATTAAATTGAAACACTGTAACCAAAATATTATCATTGATGAAACTTTTCTGAAACTGACCTGTTTGTACATTCCGTGAAACTTCCACCATCGACCAGACGAACTTTAGTGAACAATGTTCCACTTACAAATGGCACATTGGAAAGCTCGTCAACTTCAAACTCGACCTGGAATTTGTATTTCTTCTTTTTTGAAATGAACGACATTCTGCAGCAGATGAAGGTCTGGCCTACACCATACGCAAAATCCTGATTCTGTTTTCTTTATTTGCTGCGGAAGGCAAAATGCACACATAATTCAAAATTCAGAATAACAGAATTCCACATAACATAACAAGACTACCAACTAATTGGGTCTACAGACATATTAAAACAACAGTTGGATAATAACATTAAAAGTTTTTAAGTAAACTAAATTTAGCAACAAAGATTACTGTACAACCTGAAATATATATATGCAACATTATCTGTACTATCATGAAAGCCTCATATCATTTCATCATACTCACAGCATGGTCACATAAAACAGGCTAATACTGAAAGCCCTCATAATTGCGTGCAATATCGAGCATAAGTAGAATGCCATTCATCATATCTCAACAGACAAATTAAGGAAAAATGCATAACAGGATCAGTTCTCCGATTGCCGAAAAACTATGGACATTTATGAGCACATTGAGGGATTCATGAAAAATTTCTATGCCCCTATATTGTACAGCGGTTTTTGGTGAGGGATAAAGTTCCCTAGTTACTCTATAAATTAATGATAGGACTGCCATTGCATGCACACAGTTGTGTGTACCGTATCTCAATATTTCTGCCTTTGTTTATCTCTGCTATACAGTCACACATAGTGTCAAAAACAACTACAAATATAGACAGTTTTGGGTGCCGTATCTCAATGTTACTCCCTTTGTTTATCTCTGTTATACAGTGCATGGTGTAAAAAACAACTACAAATATATAGACAGTTGTGTGTACCATAACTCAATGTTATGGACTTTGTTTATCTCTGTTATACAGTCACACATGGTGTCAAAAACAACTACAAAATTTATATAGACAAAACATCAGCAAAAACATATGCATAACATAGGACTATGTACATACACACATGCATGCACTTAACCCTTTCCAGCCGGAATTGTTTTGATACCTATCTTGTTAATCGGGTCACAGGTGACCCATTCGGCAGGAAAGGGTTAAGACAGTGGTCAAGATGTTAGCAAACACCAATGAGTTCAGTCTGATGAGACACTGAACAAAATACATTACTCTACACAATAAACCGTTTGAGACCCCTGTCGCCAACCAGTATAACTAGATAATACAATTAGCATGTGAGATATCCTGAGTTCAGCAAATCCTAAGGTGCAATGGCAAGGTTTATCGAAATTCTCACTCTTTGATGCATCGAAGCCCATGGGAGCAATTCAGACATCTTCCCCTGTTGTCCCACTTAAAATAATTATTGTCCCTTAAAACCACTTCCAACAGTGGTGCCCTAAAGAGAAAATTTGCACTTGTAACCTCCATATTATATTGTACAGTTTGTACACCTCACTAATAAATTTTCAGTGAACTTCAGATGTTCAAACTAGAAGACTTTCTACGTTTTGGCACTTCACACCTGAGTGCAACTGCAGACAGAACCATGCGTGGGCGCTACAATGTCACTAAAGAATATTTGGTCACACTCATTCAACAATTTTTTAAAATTATATGCACTAAAATAGTATGCTTGTACCAGAGGTATTTACAAAGTAATTCTGAGCTAGCTAAAGGAAGCTAACTTTTTTTATTGGGCATCATCCCTGCACTCATGACTTCTGTATTGAATTGCAAGTCACAAGATATCTCCAGACAGGTTCACATGTGACACCAATCGAAGGTTCTGTTTTATAAAAATTAGGATCATGGTCTTGCTGTCTCGCTCTCATGACACCATGGACGTAGGGCATGGGCAGCAGATTTCATTAGTGGGAGCATATTCAATAGTAGGATAGTCCTTAGCATCCCAGATCAACTGATCAATAAACATGTGCACTGCTTGCCACAAGTAATTTAGCCATTTAGCTGTGTGTGTAAAGACAAGCAAACTAAGTTGCCGATCCAATGTGTTGATGAATGAGTTATTCCTGTGGAGCTGATCATCAAATGGAACTTAACCAAAAAACATTTAAGATTTGTCCACTCTTCCACATAATCCCACTGAAGACTGCGACACCATAGATTTATTGTGTCTGGGAAGCTCAGAGCTGATGCAGGTAAAATAATGAGTCATTACTTAAACGCTAAAAAATAAAAAACTTTAGAAGCAGAGTTTAAGAAGAAGCTTCAGTGTGACAGACGATGATGCCTTGAATGTCGCAAGAGGAGCTACCGAAATTATATTCCTCCCAGCATGCCCATCTACAGCTTATAAGGGATGAAAGAGTTATTCCTGTGGAACTGATCATCAAATGAATAACTCATTCATTGTGTGGGGCGCGGTGGTGTAGTGGTGGCGTCGTTGCCTTGGAGCCGGAAGGTTCGAATCCACCTCGCCGCGTAAGGACCTTGGGCAAGTCCTTCACTCACAATAATGTCAATTGCTCAGCGCTTCGGCGTGAAACTCCGATGCAGTGTCCACTCTGCATTCAGGAGCGCCTGAGTAGAGAGAGCTTGAAGGGGCGCTATAACAAGTGCACCACATACAAACAAACTACCAAAACGGCGATCATGTACTATCAGGGGCCGAAAAATACACGGTGTCTTTTGCCATCAATCCACCAGAGTTTCTAATGGCTAAACTAACCCTAACACTAACCCTAACCGACCCTCACGATGCCTAACCTGAGCCCTAACCGACCCTCACGAAAAGGACGTGAAATGACAACGCTGACGGCACTGCAGAAATAGGTAAAATTTTCGGCCCCTGATTGTACATGTATACCAACAAAACAAACAAACAAACCGTACGTCATACAGGATCAGCAGTTCAGCACTGAGATAGATTTTATGCTATTTAATGATAATATTAAGTTACGGACACTTGTATGTAATATGGGTAAATCTCTATAATGACTCGGTAGCAAGTAAACATCATGGCGACCAAAGATCCGCTCATGATAGAGCGCGGTCACGTGACGGCAAAAAGGTAGCCCAATATTTTCGCGGCGTACGGTGAGGTATAAGCCAATGTTTCCGCGAAAGTAAGTAAGTAAAAATACCATGAAACGGTTATTTTAATAAATATTAATACGCTTAAATAAGCTAAAGAACACAACAAAATCGATGGACCTTAACACATTGGCCGCCATCTACGAGATATATCGCGGTAAGCGCGAGATCTCGAGGTAAAAAACCGCGAGATATCTCCGCGGTTTATTACCGCGATATCTCGCGGAGATATCTCGCGGTTTTTTACCTCGAGATCTCGCGCTTACCGCGATATATCTCGTAGATGGCGGCCAATGTGTTAAGGTCCATCGATTTTGTTGTGTTCTTTAGCTTATTTAAGCGT
This sequence comes from Lumbricus rubellus, assembly GCA_945859605.1. Classification (NCBI taxonomy): domain Eukaryota; kingdom Metazoa; phylum Annelida; class Clitellata; order Crassiclitellata; family Lumbricidae; genus Lumbricus; species Lumbricus rubellus. The sequence goes on from OX243813.1 coordinate 20,108,475, forward strand.
ATTAATATTTATTAAAATAACCGTTTCATGGTATTTTTACTTACTTACTTTCGCGGAAACATTGGCTTATACATCACCGTACGCCGCGAAAATATTGGGCTACCTTTTTGCCGTCACGTGACCGCGCTCTATCATGAGCGGATCTTTGGTCGCCATGATGTTTACTTGCTACCGAGTCATTATAGAGATTTACCGTAATATGTATGCCTCACAATCGACATTTCAAAGAAGTCAACATACTTTGGCACTAATCCTATTGAAAGAGAAAATCTGGAAATTTACATTTTAGTGGTCCCGCCTACTATAGTTGACAAATAATTTTTATAACACGGTTCACTACGCGCAGATTAATGAATACAGCACACGTAACTTATGTCTTACCTAATTCCATTGCAGGTGCTTTTCCTCATGATAGCCCCAAAATCACCAAATCGCACTGAGATAAATTTCCGGTCAGTTCTTAAAGCTTGCATGCCAAATTAAAACATAAAAAATTGTTTTTTAGAATTTTATCCGCGATATAGCACAATGAATGTTTAATTAGTCTACTGAAATTTATTACAACAGCGCTTTTTTTATTTATAGAACTTATGGGAATTCTCATTCTGCTGCATGTAAGTTAATCTGGGTACGCCCGGAGCACACACAAACACGCCCAGTAGCCCGAAGTAGGCTACCGAGTAGCAATAAATCGCAGATGAATTTTTTTCTTTATTCAACAACCCGGTTGACAACTCGCAGTCGCAACTGGTTAAGTGTACATTATTTTGTGCAGTTGAAACAATTCACAAGACCTCGATCTGATCACAGTGGGGCGCGGTGGCGTATTGTGTATGTAGGCTACGTTAATTACCTTGCAGCCGGAGAGTTGCAGATTAAAATTTCCTCAAGTCGCTGCGTAAGGACCTTATTATATTGGGCAAGTATTGGGAAAGTCCTTCAGCCGAAATTGCTCATTTTTAGGGATTTTTCTAATGTTTGAATTTGTCTAATTTTTTTAAATAGGGCCTATACAATATGATTTTTATACATTCAAATTTCTTTCATGAAATAACTTGTCGCGATATTTGAGATCTGGGGATCATTTTCTGAATATTTTGATATCATAATCCTGATTTATATTCTCTGCCTATTATGACAACTTTCTTCGGGTACGAGGTCTCCGGCCTCAACTTCGACTACTCTAATGCAACACGTAGGCCTATAATCAAAGATATTAGAGTCTACGACTCTAATATCTTTGCTATAATTATCTAGTTATATTATAGCTGGCACCTTCTTTGCAAATCGGAGTATACGACCTTCTTTGGACTATTATTTTGAACAACCCTTCCGACTAACACAGCGCTCGTGAATAAGCTGGTGCCATGCGCATGACTTTCAAGTGGCGCTCAAGACATTTGGTAGGCTAATTACGATTACGATAACGATTACCGTGGCTTTTAGGCCTACCATACCACAGTAAAAATTAAAAAATTAAATTTGTTAATTTCAATTTATATTAAAGCGTTTTCATAGGGCCTACTTCCTGTAAATGACAATCTTGGCCACCAGTATCAATATTAATTAATTGATTAATTAATTAATTAATTCATTTATCTAGAGCAGTGTCTCTCTAATAAAGGCGCTAAAAATCTCAGCTTGCTTATCATTATCTTTGCTGCGTTACTGTTCAAATACATTTTCGTCCAATCGTCATCTGTCTTTGAATTAAATTGAGGATATCTGACCAATCAATGACTGACACGGTGCGCTTTAGCCACGCCTCTCACGTCCATGCCGTTTTTGTGGGTTCATCGTCCTGGTTAAAGGTTTGCGCAAGGTATTTTTCTGTTTTAAACCAGTTCAATTGTCTGTATTGTTTTACTCCATGAGCATTTATCTAAAAGAACATTTCTCCATACACATAGTGACTGCTTACGTGATAGTTATTTAAGAAAACATAGTAAATGACCAGTCACAGTGTCATCTCGGCTGCCCATCTCCAAGACTAGTGCTCCCCTTAGCGACTGTCTCTGATTAATTTTCATGTGTTGACGTCTGGCACGTTTTCGTCGCGCATCATAAAGTATTAACACATTCGCACTCAGCTCTTTATGTAGACATTAATTACAGCCTGTAAAGTGGTGACTTAAAGTGTTACTTAAATCCAAGTTTAATATTCTGTTGCAACCTTGGTGCCCGTTTGTAAACAAGTAAAGGCCAATGCTTGTAAATTCTATGGGCAGTATGCCTACGTTTGATTGTATAATCTAGTTTCATATGGGTGGAACTGACCTGGAGGATTGCCTATCCAGTGGATGCAGCACACAGTTATTCTAACCTCTATCTATTTGATTAAATATATTTTCATGAAGCTGACTAACTTACAAGTTCTGTTTTATATGAGAAATGTACTGAACTTCTATTCATCAGTTATTCCTCCATTGCTGCATTATAATAATTTCTTATATTCTGTTTAAAGGTGTGGCAAACATGGAACTTTACTTAGGCTTTTTCGTCCTTTTTCTTGGGCTTGTGAGCTCTGTTTTCGGTGATGATGAAGATTCTGGAAAGACAAAGAAGGACAAGGACAATGTAGGAACAGTCATCGGCATTGATCTTGGCACCACTTACTCCTGGTTGGTTAACTGTGTTTTTGCCATACTCTTCAATAACGATGTTGCCCTAGAAGTAACCTGTGCACCTGATTAGCATTGCTTGGACCTATATTGACCACAGTTGTGATATCGCACACTTTCTGCTGCTGAACTCCTCATAGCAGATACAATTATCTACCACAAAAAGACGTGGTTTACCACCTCACTATCATCTAAATCAGTCTTGTCAAGACTCATTTACTCTCACCGATAGATGACTCGTGTAAATTGCATAGAAAAGCATAACATTTATTAGACTGTGTGAATTACTTATTTACGTATTTAGCCAGTTGCAGCAATTTTTAAAATTATTTTTCTTACATTTTAAGCATTAATAAGCGTTACTATTATTTTGATATTTGAGCTGCAACCATATTTTGTAAATGTTTGCTTTTGCCATCCACTTTTGTTTAATTTAAATAAATGTTCTGACTTAAGTTTTTATATTTCATTAGTGTTGGCGTCTACAAAAATGGTCGTGTTGAGATAATTGCCAATGATCAGGGCAATCGTATAACACCGTCATATGTTGCCTTCACGCCTGAAGGAGAACGTTTGATTGGAGATGCTGCCAAGAACCAGCTTACCTCGAATCCAGAAAATACTGTTTTTGACATAAAGCGTTTGATTGGTCGACGATTTGATGAATCTTCAGTTCAAGCAGACATTAAATTTTACCCATTCAAGGTATGATTTAGTTCATGATTTCACAGTTATATCGTTTTTAATGAAGGTCAACAATGTTAGTTCATATGAAAACTATGATGACAATAAAAATATGTGGAAAAATAGGTAAGTCCTGCATCATTTTATTTGTAGTTACTCTTCTGCAATATTCTCTCTTTAAAATGTTGTCTTTTTAAACTCTTGAGTAAACACCCCGAAATGAAATCCTTGTCCGTAATGTTTGGTATGTTGTATTAAAATTAAAGAAAACATTTCATCAACAAGAGCTGTTTGTACATTTATAAGTGATATTTAGAATGAGAATATTTTGCTTCCACGTTTCAAGGCTATTTTACATTATGTGAATGTTTCGGATTGAAAAGTTCTGAATATTTAATGTTGCATGGCATTGACAGTTTTATGCTGTGTTGCAGGTGATCAACAAGAGCAATAAGCCATATGTGCAAGTGTCACTTGGTTCAGAAGAGAAGACATTTGCACCCGAAGAAATCTCAGCCATGATACTGATCAAAATGAAGGAGACTGCAGAGGCTTACCTTGGCAAAAAGGTGACGCATGCTGTCGTAACTGTTCCAGCGTACTTCAATGATGCTCAGAGACAGGCAACTAAAGATGCTGGCGTGATTGCAGGCCTAAACGTCATGCGTATCATTAATGAACCGTAAGTAGCAAAGCAGTGCTTATTTCGTTTGGATATTTTGTGTTATGAAGGTTAAGGAGTTGACTCCACACTGTCTGGCAGTGTACAAAGCAGGATGCAAGACACTTAAAAATATGTTCGGGACTTTTGTATACGGATCATTTGATTTGAAAGTTTCTTGCGGTATATATGTATGTAATCAGAGGCGCTCACAACTACGCTGCGGACACCGAATCAGAGTTTCATGCCGAAGCGTATGAGCAAAATTGTGCAAGTGAAGGACTTGCTCAGGGTCCGTGCATGGTGGCTTTTGGTGGATTCGAACCCACAACCTTCCAGCTCCATGCACTGAACTTACCCCTATGCCATTGCGCCCCACGATTAGACAATAAGTTGACACAACTTTACTTGAACTCAAATTCAGTTGCACTGGGAGCTGTACGGCATATATCTCTGTGTGCCAGGAAGCTGCTGTCTGATAGTGAGGCTGCTGGAATTTAAAAGAGGTCTAAGATAAAATTGAATGAGGCTTGTTTTTCTCAAATGAACTCAAAGTTACTACTTTGCTACATGCTCTTACAATGAATAATGTATCGTAAGGGATTTGCGACCAAACAGTTGGTTAAAGAAAGTCAGGAATGACTAATGAAATTGCCAGTCTATAACTTTGAAGTTTTATGAGAAAGATTAGCCCATGAGGTTATTTCAACCAATTGGTGGTTTAAGCACGATTGATGTCAGGTGGATGATTTCATCGATCTTGGTGTTGATTTATCTTAGACCGCTGTTAATGAATTTGTTTATAGAACTGCTGCAGCAATTGCCTACGGACTAGACAAGAAAGAAGGTGAGAAGAACATTCTGGTGTTTGATCTTGGCGGTGGTACTTTTGACGTCACTCTTCTCACCATTGACAACGGAGTCTTTGAAGTTTTATCGACCAATGGAGATACACACCTCGGTAAATCCATGATTTCTTTTGTCTGTTTGAACTGGTGAATTCTCGAAAAGTTGAAATGATGGTGTTTATTGTTGAGTTTGGCAACTGAGTATCTAGTGGTAAACTCTTCCGACCACACAATGAAGGGTACTTTTTCTAGCCTATATTTAGCTAAATACTGTAGTTCTATTTTTATATTCATTCGATTGTAGAAGCATTGCACTTCAAGAAAAATTCCTAACATTGGTTTTTCCAATGGTTTTGTAGACTATAGAGCCAAGTGAAGGGAACTAGCTAACCCACTTGTGCAGTTAAATTAAAGTTAGGATGCAACGTCAGTTATTTCATCCGTTTTTACAGTCACCCATTTAAATTTAAAATAATAGTTATGTCCTTTGGCCATTTTTTATTACTCTGTGCTGTAATTTGTTCATTCATCAGCCAAATGCAGAAATAATTATATTGTTCAAACAATATTTTAAAGGCTGTCAACAAAATATATGTGATTGATATTGGGTATAATTTGGCACGTGAAGGTGACGATGACGAACTTTGAAGGCTGATGCCTTCGCAGACAGATTAGAAAAAATTCAAATTTTGTCTGCTTCTGTGTAGTCTCATGTTTTTCATTCATCAACCATGTTCAAGGAAGTATAATTTAATTATGTGCCATAATAAATAAATTATATTAATATATGCATCATATGATTATTTTATATATTTCCTGAGATAGTTCAGCCCCAATCATGGAAAGTAGAGGTTACCTTGGTGAAACGAAATGCATGCCCAGCAGAAACTGACCTAACGTTAGTTCTGGTGGGATTAGACATGATTGAAGTGATTGCTAGACCATGAATTTGATTTGTTCTGCAGTTATTTCTATGGTCTCATTGACTTCAATGTCCACCTTTTAGTTTAACCCTTTATTGTCGAGATGGTAGTAAATCGTATGAGAAATCCTATACCCTCCGGCATTAAAGGGTTAAAGTGCAGACATACAAGAATGATTTTCATTGTAAGTATTAGGTGCACAGCATTTTATATGATCTGCAAAACAGGTGGTGAGGACTTCGATCAGCGTGTGATGGAGCATTTCATGAAGCTGTACAAGAAGAAGAAGGGAAAAGACATTAAGGGCAACAACCGCGCAGTGCAGAAGCTGAGGCGAGAGGTTGAGAAGGCGAAGAGAGCACTTTCGTCTCAACATCAAGCGAGAATTGAGATCGAGTCATTCTTCGATGGTGATGACTTCTCAGAAACACTAACTCGCGCAAAGTTTGAGGAACTTAACATGGTTAGTTTTGAAGTATATTGTTCTTTAATCAGTTGACAATTGCACTCCGGTGCACGTACATAAAGGATAACAGTGTAAAATTTAGTAATTAATATTTAGTACATGTAAATCATTCTGATTAAGCAAATCATCCCCGTTAGAGTATCTAATTTCAGTAGTATATGTTCATGTGCTCTCAGTCTAAGGACATAGATTATTCCGTTTTTTTGTGTCAGGAATCCGTGCAGTATATGTCCTGCAGTACCCTGGTTTGCCCAAGATAGCAGAGAAAAATCGAGTGTCAGCTTGGTGGCACATTTGCTTGTAAGATTGGTTATATTAGGTAGATTACGTGGAACGAATTAATTTATTAACTCTTTGGACTGTTCGCTTTAGCCAGAGTTGAGTCAGGAACGCTTTTGATTTGATGATCTTGACAGGGTGCTATGAATGAATTTCCATAACCGAGAAAGAGAAAGGCTGAGGAGCCCTAACTTCAGTTGCTGTGGAAGGTGGTTCCAATTGATAATTTAATGTCTGTAACTGACTTCGTAGATGTTATTTATAGAGTACGGTTTATGTACATTCTTGACAAATAATAATGTTGAATTAGGACTCTGCTTTATTTTAATTGAAGACAGCTAGAGACTTTGTTGACTTGTGGGATTTAGGATTTGTTCCGGTCAACGGTCAAGCCAGTCCAGAAAGTTTTGGAGGATGCTGACCTTAAGAAAGATGATGTTGATGAAATTGTTCTTGTTGGAGGATCTACTCGCATTCTCAAAGTGCAACAGCTTGTTAAAGATTTCTTCAATGGAAAGGTAAGTGAAACTGAAACTAACTTGATTAGTAGTAAGTAAAATGTTTCTTTTCGGTTTATTCTTTATGTGACTGGTACAGGATGGTATTGTAGAAAGGAGGCAGTTGCATAAAGTCCATAATATTAGTTAATTAGTGTTTACATGTCTAATTAATGTAGTTTTAATATTATTTGTTTGAGTTCAGGTCATTATCATAATTTTTTAGCAGTCTATATTGCCAATGAATGTGAAATAAGCTAGCTAATCATAAAACATGGATTTACTAACAATGTATTTTTGTTTTATTTTTACATTGAGGGTTTGTACTAAAATTTAAACATAAACTGTACTACTGTTCAGATTAACGTGCCTGTCTGCATGTTAATAACATTGGCTTCACGGTTCACCCAAGACAAGTCAGGAATATTTCGTGTTGCTTTTTTCTATATATGAATTTTGAGTTGTTTGGTGTTTTCTTTATATGACTTCAATTTTTATGTTATTTTTAGGAGCCAAGCAGAGGAATTAACCCCGATGAGGCAGTTGCATATGGAGCTGCTGTTCAGGCCGGAGTGCTTGGAGGGGAAGAGGACACAGGTGACCTTGTACTGCTTGATGTTAATCCTCTCACTATGGGTATTGAAACGGTGGGCGGCGTCATGACGAAGCTGATTGGTCGTAATACGGTCATTCCTACAAAGAAGTCGCAGATCTTTTCAACGGCTGCTGATAACCAGCCAACCGTGACGATCCAGGTGTTCGAAGGTGAACGTCCAATGACGAAAGACAATCACCTTCTCGGTAAGTTTGACCTGACGGGAATCCCATCTGCACCTCGTGGAGTTCCGCAGATCGAAGTTACGTTTGAAATCGACGTGAACGGCATTCTGCGTGTCACGGCCGAGGACAAGGGAACGGGTAATAAGAACAACATTGTCATCAACAACGACCAGAACCGACTTTCGCCTGAAGACATTGACCGCATGATAAACGATGCAGAGAAGTTTGCCGATGACGACAAGAAAATCAAGGAGAAAGTGGAGGCACGCAACGAACTGGAGGGTTACGCGTACTCGCTGAAAAACCAGATCGGCGACAAAGAGAAGCTGGGAGGAAAGCTGAGCGACGAAGAAAAGGAGACCGTTGAGGCAGCTCTGAATGAGCACATAAGTTGGCTGGAGAAGAACCATGATGCTGAAACAGAAGACTTCCAGCAGCACAAGAAGCAGCTAGAGGAAGTGGTCCAGCCTATCATTGGAAAGCTTTACCAGGGTGCTGGTGGCGCCCCACCACCACCACAAGGAGGAGAAGAAGAAGAAGAAAGAGATGAGTTATAGTACAATGGATTTCCTGTAACACAAACTGAAAAAAGCTTTCTTGCTAGTCAGAGGCTGGTGTGGCTGGTTCTATGATACGCAGCCATTCATCTGCTACTGCCAAATGTTGGAAAGATGTTCTTTGAACTTTAGGAAGGTTGCTTTTCATACCGTTTTGATGATCCTGTGCACATATTGGTTTATTCTGAAGTGTATGTTATTGATGTTTATAGTTTAAGTCATGAATTTGCATTTCAACTTTAACTTTATATTTTTGATTTCTTGTATTGATGCCAATTAACTGACATCTACTGGACAGATTTTTAGTAGGCCCTTAAAACTCTTACCTCAGCTGAACAAGTTTAGTGACAATTTGCTGCTGTTTTTGTGTTGATGTCACTATAGGTCTTGATATAATATTGTGTTATGACCCACAAGTATCAATTGAACAAATTTATGCTGTTTTAATGAAAGTGTTGTTGGTATCAGCACAGCACTTCTACCTTGTCATTTTGTTTATTGTATGAGTTGAGCATAACAGTCAAAGCTTGTGTGTTTTGTACAAACATGAACATTTTTAGGAAATACTAGTGAAATTTTTGTTGTTGTTGGATAAGTTCGTCATTAAAATCTCGTGGTGTTTCTAAGAAATATGCATTTACATGCATACCTAGATGTAACTGAGTTTTGGCCTGTGAATACTTTCTGAATGCAAATCTACACCACTTAATTACATGTTCATGTTTGTATTAGGAATTTGTAAGGCTGTTAAATATAAAAAGTATTGCTGAGAAGATTGCCCAGTGATCAGAGGCGTAGCGACCGCCCTCCGTACCCTCCGACCGAAAGGGGCCCCCGGCAAGGAAGGGGCCCCTAAAAGTGCCAAAAAATGAATGAAATGACTAAAATAAATTTTAAAAAGGTCATCAACTTTTTCGGACGGCGAATATAAAATTTTCCGAGATTTTGGCAAAAAAGACGGCGAATTGATGAAATTTTCACGACATTTTGGCCGGATGACTAAGAGAAAGGTCGTCAGAAATTTCGGACATTATGCTCGGAGGTGTTGCTACGGCCCTGCCAGTGATGCAAAATGCTCTATAGCACCAAGTCCTGCAATAATGCTCAAGGTGTCCCATTGATTTTTTGCTATTAAGCAGAATCATTGTGCAAGCCAAATTCTGGTGTCCATTCGGCAGTCAAGAAGAGAGAAATGGATCACACAGCCTACAAAAAATTGAGTCCAATACACAGCGTTGCCACTCTAAAAGATTAAAAAACCCAAGTTGGAGTGTCAAAAAACCCAAGTAGCCCAAATTGTTAGAAAATGTCAATTTCCCCGTCCGAAAATTCTGGCAACCTTTTTTAGTCATCTGGCCCAAATCTTTCCAAAATGTGTACAATTTCCAGCGTTTTTTTTAGTCGAACGCAAAAAATCCCAAGTGCTTCCTGAAAACCCCCATTTTTCAAGTTCGGATCGAAAAAACTCAAGTTCTTTAGGTGAAAAAGAGAAAAAAAACAAGTTCCCCCCCAAAAAAATCCCATTTCCCAGGTTCGTATCGAAAACCCCAAGATCTTGTGAAAAAACCAAGAAGTGGCAACGCTGGTCAGAGTGCAAAAGAAGGCTTGGCTTATTTTTTAGTATAGCGGGGTTTCTTTTAAATCATAGGATTTTTGGCAGATGCAGTCGCTGGCTGAAAGCCAATTTGAATTAGGCCTATAATATTTTAAATCAGAAAAGAATGCAGAGGTTAACGAGTTCTGACTCGTAACATCAAACCAAATATATCAAACTGTCGCTCTAGTTCCTGAAGGTCCAATCTTTATAATGTTCATACGAACTTTATTAATACTTCGGCCTCAGTAACAGTTGTTTCGCCTATCTCCTGTCGACCTGTCGATTTTGTTTTGATCGAACGCTCGAGAATAAGCCAGTGACCGCAACTTCATTAGGAAGCTATGGAAGTTTCGAGATTAGCCTACGATGTGATTAAGTTTCCAGGTCGACAGAAGAGTCTTGCGGGACGAGAAGGGTATCGCTTGCAAATTTTTTACTGGACGTAATAGAGAGAAGTCCATGTTTGCTCTCCATTAGACTGTAAAGAATGGATCTAGATTATTGCACAAGCATAAGATCATAATCAGGGCTTAAAGTGTGCCGGGACGGTCATGGACAGCGTCCAGGCACTTATTTTCGAGGCTGGATGCCGTCCTGCCACTTATTTGGCCAGCACTGCCTGGACGGTCGTCCATTACTGCATGGACGGCGTCCATGCAGTCATGGACGACCGGCCATGACTGCCAAAAATGGCTCCATTTGAGGTCGACACAACCAAAAATGCTCTGGTTGCTGGGGCTCCGCCCCAGACCCAGCTGCGGGAGCTTACGGTCAAGACAAAACCATTTTCTTTTACAATAAAATTGTTATTGTTATCCTGGTAGCTTGCGACACTAAAAAACCACTTATTTTTGAAGTTTTCGCGACTTTATCGTTCACAACTAGCTGGCAAAAAGAGCCTAAAAATGGCTCCATTTGAGGTCGACACAGCCAAAAATGCGCTGACAATGTTCAAAACGGGCTTCAAGCACATAAATTTCTAAAGGAAGAGGTCCACTCCACATAACAAGAGTGTACTAAAACTTGCTGTTAAGTCATTAAACAGCTGATTGTGCAAAAAGATAAGTTTACAAATAATTAATGTAAAAAGTGTAAAAGTATTAATGTAAAAAATAAGTGTAAAAGTATTAATGTAAAAAATAAGTGTAAAAGTGTTAATGTAAAAAACAAGTGTAAAAGTATTAATGTAAAAAATAAGTGTAAATGAATAAATGTAAAAGAATGTGCAAAAATATTAATGTAAAAAACAAGTGTAAATGAATAAGTGTAAAAGTATAAATGTAACAAAAAAGTGTAAAAGTATAAATGTAAAAAATGAGTGTAAAAGTATTAAAGTAAAAAACAAGTGTAAATGAATAAGTGCAAAAATATTAATGTAAAAAACAAGTGTAAATGAATAAATGTAAAAGAATGTGCAAAAATATTAATGTAAAAAAAAGTATAAATGAATAAGTGTAAAAGAATGTGCAAAAATATTAATGTAAAAAACAAGTGTAAATGAATAAGTGTAAAAGTATAAATGTAAAAAATAAGTGGAAAAGTATTAATGTAAAAAAACAAGTGTAAAGTATAAATGTAAATGACTAAGTGTAAAAGTATAAATGTAAAAAAGGGTAAAAGTATAAATGTAAAAAATGAGTGTAAAAGTATTAAAGTAAAAAACAAGTGTAAATGAATAAGTGTAAAAGTATTAATGTAAAAAAATGTAAAAGTATTAATGTAAAAAAATGTAAAAGTATTAATGTAAAAAATAAGTGTAAGAGTATTAATGTAAAAAGTGTAAATGAATAAGTGTAAAAGTATTAAAGTAAAAAACAAATGTAAATTAATAAGTGTAAAAAATAAGTGTAAAAGTATTAATGTAAAAAAGTGTAAAGGTATAAATGTAAAAAATAAGTGTAAAAGTATAAATGTAAAAAAAATAAGTATAAAAGTATTAAAGTAAAAAACAAGTGTAAATGAATAAGTGTAAAAGTATTAATGTAAAAAAATGTAAAAGTATTAATGTAAAAAATAAGTGTTAAGTATAAATGTAAATAATAAGTGTAAAAGTATTAATGTAAAAAAACAAGTGCAAATGAATAAAAAAAAGTGTAAAAGTATTAATGTAAAAAATGTGTAAATGAATAAATGTAAAAGAATCAATATAAAAGAATCAAAGTAGCCTACTATTTAGTCGGCAGTACTTTGAGTAGAAGCCGAGGGTAATAGTTCTTTTAGCCTATAATATAAATAATAAATATGATATTATCAGATAAGACTTCGAAGGGCTTTTGCGCTGTCAATTGTTCCTTTTTTAGCAGTGTGCAGGTTTTCTGTGTTCGTTCTTTTTTCTGCAGGTTCTTTGCATTCTCAATTGTTCTTTTTCATCAGACACCAAGGTTCTTTGTGCAGTCTTTCGTTCTTCTGTTGTCGAATGGCTGGTTCTTTTGAGCAGACGATCGTTCGTTTTGACAAACGCAAATCGCTCTGATGTGCTCTGCAACAAAATAATTCGAACAAACTGAATTTCTCTCGCGCTTTGCTGACGTAATCTGAAATTTAGTTGAACTGATATAGGGTATCAAATAGGGTATGACAAATATCGTTATCCAGACTCAAGTATTAGATTAGAAGCAGGTTAAGGGCTTAAGGCTGAAGATATTAAGAGTTTAGCAACAGCAGCAGCTAGCGGACCCTCAAAACTTGAACGATTTCATCAATTTCATTGGGCCGATAGGCCTACACATGGGTAGAGTTTGGTTCACGGAAGAGGCAGATGAACAGTTGGCTGGGGCACATGTTGAGGGGAGACTCGCTCTTGAGGACGGTACTCGAGGGAAGAATGGATAGAAAGAAACCACCTGGAAGACCGAGAAAGATGATGATGGACTGGTTGATGGACAGAGAAAATCGACAAGGATATAAATAAATCAAGGAAAAAGCACAGAGAAGACAAGAATGGTGTCGTTGGAATATTAATGGACCTGCCTATAGTGCAGAACACTAACAAAGATGGTTTGTTACAGAACCTCGAATTTCACAAGGACCGACCCTTATGTTAAGTGAAAGAAACTTAAGGAATGGTCAACATAAAATGTTTTCTCACCAATCGTCTGTAGACCCACGCTCTAAAAACGGTTCAATTTCAATGTCACTTTCGGATCCATCCACCAGCTGCTCTTTCTCGGCGCTTCCGATTCCCTCCGCAGACGATACTTCGACTTGACGCAGGTGTCTCGGTGGCTACGAAGGAGATGGGCATCGGCCACGGACCTCCTGATGAAGCATGCAACTGAAACCGCCTCGTCGATCATGACCCCATGCATCCGAGTCATCGTACGTAGTCGTCAACCGTTCGGAGAGTCATCGCACGAACCGAACGGCGCGCTCTCAAGGATGAAGGACGCCGAAAGCACCGGCCGGCGTATGACATGTAGCTAGCCTCGTCATCGTCGTCTGCCCCAGTGTCGAAGCACGTCGCGGGGAGGAATTAAAAGGCTGCAGAAGCGGGAATTACGTTGGTGCAGAAGAAGGTGTAGTCGTTGACAGGGATCTCATTCGACTGTCGCTCATGACCCTACTCGTCATTTCCTGCGTCCACCATCGGCAACTCGGCTTCTCCAACATCTACCACGACGGTAGATTCAGCTCCAGCAGCAGATAACTCGGCGACGATCGAAGGTCTCGCGTCATTACCATGCTGCAGCTTCTTCTCCGTCACTGCAGGTCGCTTGTTCTTCTGCAGCTTTCCCTCCGTACGCTCCACGGTCGACCCGGTCTTCCTTTGCCTGGTGCTACGCAACGCAATTAATTAATCGATGCAACTATATATATAATATAATTATACTCTTCTCACATCGCAATTTACTCGCACAAAAGAATTTCTTTAAAATTTGCTTTCGAAAATATTGCAAGCAAGTAGTAAATCTGTCTCTCTCTTTCACAAAATGACGTAATTAACAGCCCAGGCAAGACAGTTAAGGACGATGACGTCACTCGGGATATAGAAAATTAATATTTATTTGATTATGACGTTGCCGTGTTAATTTATTCATTCATTCATTTTCTGAATTTATATAGCGTCGCTTTCAGAAATTTACTCAGAGGCGCTCCCAGCCCAGCCACGGCAAAAGAAAAAAGACTTGAGAGGTTTTCGAAGAAAAGTTTTAGACCTATTGCATGGTAGGATTAATAAATGCAGCTTTGAATTCCGATTTGAATTCATATTTGAATTCGGATTTATTTAAGATAGACGGCCCTAAAACCGAGAAAGCTCGGCGTTGTCTGGCAGCCAGTGTAAGAGTTGTGGAAAAATAACTGTTGGACCATTATATCATGGAATCGGGGTGTGAAAAACAGACTTTAACATGAGGCTCTAAGAAAGACTGGGGGGTTGAAACCCCCCGCGCCAATTCTCACCCTGCTGGCAGCTAACTTAGCTAAGCGAGCCCGCGTGGAACTATAGGAGTTTCCCATTTATAGGCTCATAATATTATTGTATTCACCTCGCATTTTTCTCCGAAGCCAAGAAAGGAGGTTTTATTTGGCGCTTAAGTCATCAACCAGTCAGTGCGGAATCTATGGTAAAATATACTCTGTGCATAATCAAGTCACACAATTTACAAAATGGCAGCCACCGTGCAAGAAGCTGAAGTTCTTCTGACGGAAAACATCAGGCGCTGGATCCGAACTGTTCTCTTGACTGAGGACCTTCCAAACGAGACACGGGAGGAACTGAGAAAATACACTAGCCACCGAAGACTGCCCGATGAAAAGAAGCCGCGAACCATACCGTACGAGCTGGTGAAATCCGTACACCAGAGTACGAACCAGAAAGGTAGAGTAGTCTCTCTTTGAATAGTTTTACATACTAGTAGGGCAGCCAACTTTGTATTATGCCATTCCGAGACGCTCGCAGTCACTCGGTATGTCATTAATTATAATTCACATGGTTCATGCCAATGTAAACGTGTACCGAATGTTGCATCATACTGAAAATAGTAGTTAATAGCCTAATTATAAACAAATCATCAAAAGACAAGTTGCCTATAGTTTAAATTGGAGTCAACTGAATAAGAACACGTTTATTAAGTTACAGTAGCCTGCCAATACGAACAGTCCGAAGTACATAAGCCTATGTATAAGCCTAAATAGGGCTGCATAGGCTACAGATTGCAGATGTCTCTTATTGGGTTTTAGAGGGGGGGGGGGGGGGGGAACAGAACTTTCCTAAAACTCATACTTCTAATGATCGAGTTGATACAGTTTTAATTAGTTCCAGATCTATAGGCCTAACTGTGTACAGTGTCGTAGAATAATTCAGTATAAGTGTGTTAAAATTTAGTTTTGCCATATCTTGATTCTTGAGTTCCGCTGAAATTATAAAGTCGGTATTAGGCAAAATTTTGCGATTGACAACCCTTGCAAAAAGCGTTGAAGGCTTCAATTGAAGAGAACTTGTAATCTTGTGCTGTAGGACATGATGTGAGTGGTTTCATTGTAAAGTCTTGAAAGCTTGAACCCAACGCTGTCCAACAACATTCAGCCAAACAATGTTAGGCTTAGGTCTGATAAGGCGCAAGACGCAAAATTTATCATAGAAATTATTGAGTTTAGTGTGCGAAAATAAAAACAACGTACATTTGGTGAATTGGATAACATTCTGCGAAAGTTTTATATCGCTACAGTGTTGCATTTGTAAGTTTTTTTAATAAGACAAGCAAACATACAGTAATTCAGGCTATTGTTTAAATTATATAGTGTAGATAATCAGTTTCTTACTATAATCTGACTGCGCAAAGTGCGCATTCTAACTGTATTTTTTAACTGAACTGTGTTATATGGGTATTTCTGAAGGTCCATATTTACATGAACTTCTAGAAGGAAGCGAGGTACACTTACCTCAGCTGGAAGTTCCTGAAAGGGTGAGCAGTCTGTCTGAGTAATGCAGCTCATGTAAATGTGCTTTAGCGTAACTTTGTGTAATTTATTTTTATGTCATATGTCATAATCTTGCCATGTTACCCCTTGACTGTGACACATGCATTGTGAATGTTTCTATGAGCTGCCAGTTTGCCCATGATTTTGTGTAATGCAAAGATTGACATCATGTTTCTCACAGCTATTAACTTAACCTACTGTTTTTAGCTGACATGTGTTAAAAAAAATGCAGACCTATTATACCTTCTTTCATAATGACAGAGTCATATATCAGCATTAACAGGTATCAGTTGTGTTGATGAAAGCTAACTATTGCAGACCAGTTACTTGGAAGTTAAAGTGAAGTTTCTGGTTTGGTTCTCACTGACCTTTGTTTGTCACAGTTGTAGGTTAGTGTCATGTACATTGTACTTGTTTCCAAAATAGTCTTCTTGACAGTCAGTTAGTCACTGCTTTAGTATCTTGCATTTTTGCCTGCTTCAGTTTGAGCTTTGTGTTAAATCTTGTTTATTATATTTTTTTAGAATCCTGAACTTGAACACCGAATACAAAAGCTGAAGGCAGAACAGGAGCAGAAAGATTATGAAAGATGGACAGGCAACCTCACCACAAGAAATGTTCGTGAATTTTCGCATTTATTTGATATTGTACATTATTTAGTTAATTGAGTGTTAGATCAAATCAAAATCTAAAAGCTACCAGAAGTGGAAAAGTATGTATTGGTGAGCATGTTCAGAGATCTGCATCTCAGTAAATAAATTCCATGTTGTTGTCCCTTTTCATATGTGGCCGCTGAAGCATCACATACGTGATAGCTCTGTTCAGCGTTTATGATTGTATACATGTAAACTTGGATTTCTGACTGCGGTTGATTGCCTCTGTTTGACAACTCGAAAAGAATTTGACTAATAAACTTTGCCAGCTTTAATATAAGAAAACTAGCAGCTTTACTAATTTCTATTTAATTATTTTGTTGCCGGTATCAACTGAGGGCCACCCATTTAGTATATGTGCATGGAGTACGTGATATTAACCCATATGCACATGCTTTTATATGGAAGTCTACTGATAAATTAATGCTTGTATGCATAGGAAAGGGGGGTTAGCTTGATGCTAACTTTTCTCTTATTTAGCCTTGTTCAAATGAGTCACTGGCCATCTATGTGTAGTTTGTATGCCACGTTGCCTGAGCTATTAACTGTTTATGCAGCTGAGGAGTGAGTTGACTCCATCTGGGGCATATAAGTAGATGGAGGATAATAAAGTGCACGTGTGCCATGTAAGGGACAATTTTAAGGGACAATTTTTATGGATTTATGCATACACCAAATGGATTAGCCCTGCTGAAAATATAAGGACTCAGAGTTAATAGTGAAATTTTAATTCTGAAGTGATTTGTTTTCTATTGTATTAGTCTCTCAACAAGAAAGAGTACGGTGAAACCGTTGGGCAGCAAAGTAAGTTATGTAATTGTGTCATTAATCTCAGCTTACATGATATTTGTTGGTTCTGATATAGTGTACTATGGTCAATGGAAATTCATATAACAGCGGTTTATAAAAAATTGTATTATTTGTTTTCCTATTGTTCAAATTGTCATCAAACATAATGACTCAAATAGTTTATTTGCGTCTGAAAATGCTTTGTGCTAAAAAAGTTTTCCTGTAATATTCTAGGCAAGCTCGTCTAGTACGGTTTCATTGTAGACTGTAACAGTTTGGTCCTAGTTTGCAGAACAAAGAGATCGTGCCGGAGTGATAATGGACTTGAGTGCAGTTTAGGGAAATGTGGGAGAATTTCGGAAGCTAGCAATTAATTTAGCAGCAACTCTAAGAACCGACTGGATAAGAGCCACGCAGATCTTGGGAAGGCCAATAAGAATTAAGTAGCAATATTCAACAGATAAATACATGAATGGTGAAAGAAGAGACAGATGACTGTTCAGACTGTGTGACAAGTGAAGCTAAATTACAGATTACCAAAGTCAGTTGCAAGTCGTCTGTGTGTTTGTGTGTTTCAGTGCGTCAGATGAACAATCAGTTACTATCTGTCTTCAACTTTCTGGTTACTGTTGTTGGTTCATTTGCTTTTGCATACAAAGCCACAGAATATTCAATGGAAACGCCAAGCTTTCCTCTGGTGAGTTTTCTTTGTAACCTTATTTATTGACAGCTGATTTACTCCTAAGATCATTTTATGTCCGGTTCAAGTTTAAAGGTAATTGGTTATCATAAGTTTAATGAGTATTTCTTGCTCTAAGGACAGGTGCTGATGAGCAGAGCCATATACTTGATGTGAGGTGGTTGAGATTGGTGTAAGGTGTATATAGGACAAAGGACTTGGTGTGTTTTGTTTCAATGTACGATATAAAACATTCCAGTTTTTCTCAAATGACTCTGTAAAGGTGATTTACAAATGAATCGAGCAGAAGTTTTGAATAAGCGAAAATTGATTGATTGAAAAGACTTCAGTGAAAGTGTATAGTTTTATATACTCTTGAACTATGATGTGAGCTTAAGTGCTTACCATTGTTACTAATTTGCAGAAACTTTGGAAGATAGTAGCTGAAGATGCACACTGTCACCTAGATAAATATTTTGTTTCAACTGATTTATAGTAAATATATTATGTAATTTTGTCAGGTTCTGTTTTTTTTATTTTTCAGCAACTCTTAAGTGGACTTGCCGTTGCCACAGTTGTCTTTTTCGCCGATCTCTATTTCCTTCTCAAGTATTATGGATGAAACTATAGCATTGGCTGGCTTTCTTGTGTTATACTTTTTTTTCAACTGTAAATACATTTGTGGGCTGTCAACAAGCTGGCTTTAATCAGAGTTTGTAAAAGCACAGAAGACTAGTAATTGCAGCTCTTAATAACTTATTATTGCTATGATTTTTAGTTATGAGTTCAAATACTAATAGAACATTAGTGATATATTAAGCACACGTGAAGTCCGAATCGTGTCAGTTGAGCAATGAGCATCTTGGCTTCTCAGGGACTTGGAAGCATGCAGATTTTGAAATCTGGTAACAGAAGTCTGGATCTTGACCTGTTTTTTACTGAGATTTGGCTCAACTTCAAGCCATGTCACTTCAGTTCTTGAAGCATTTGAGTTTGTCCAGCATATCAGACTCCTTTCTTGAACTCTAGTCTGTCTGGTGACAATGCGATGCTTGTATGCTGCCGCGTTGGTATCTCTCTTCTTTGTCTTATGTTTTAACATTATTTGTAAAGAGGTCAGAATAGTGATGGTCAATATGTCCTGTGTTGAGGTTCTTGGGTAAGGTGGCTCAAACTTTTACTTAGGTTGAACTATACTTTTTCTCAATCCTGAATTTCGTGTATCTACAGCATCAGCGATAAAAGATGCAATTGTTATTGTACATGTAACTAGTATTATCTATCACACCAGTGTCTAGTGCACCAGCAATCAACCAATGATGCACTACGACCACACCATGACCAGGGAAACAGCAGTGATCAGATTGACTAGTGATAATAATGAGTTACTTTCGTTTGGTGACTGTTGTATCACTGTTGATTCTGGATTTCTGTTGAGATCTGACTTGCTGACCTCATTTGACCTCATTTGAAAAGGTCGACGGCTTCCAGTACATAACTTTTCTTTAAGTGACAAATATGTTTTATTAAGCAGAAAGTATGTTCTCCAGATTTCTGTTTTAACATTTTGAATATGTCTAGGGACTAATAATTAATTGTTTGTCAGAAGGTGTTTTATTGACAACTAGTTTAATGCTGGGTAAAAAATGTGGCAATGGCAGTGGCAATGTATTTTAGGTGTAGTTATCTTGATTACCATCTGAGACATTTTCAAACCGATTATTCTGCAAATCTATTTGCTGGAAGCGTGATTTGCTTAATGCTCCGTAGTTAAATTTTAACAGATATCAAACCCTAGGGAAGTCTGTTACTATGACCAAATGATCTTAAATACTTTCTGTACATTGAATGCAGAAACTACCCGGTATGTATGAAGGTTATTGAGGTTCAAGAATGAGAATTTGTTGCACAAATCAATAATGACCAGTTGTTATTCTGAAAATTCTATGGTTACCGCCATCGGAAAATGATATGCCGTTGACCTTTAGGCAACAGGGCAGGTAAGTATTGAAAAGGGAGGTTGTTAGTTGCGACTGTCTTTATGACTGCTAATCAGAGTGCCTTAAGAAGCTGTCCTCTAGCAGCAAGGGGTCATCCATAAAGGAAAACCACTTGCAAAATGACATGCGTTGGAACCCTACTTTCTCTTTTCCACATTTGTCTGCATCTAAATTGCCCTTGTCCATCCATTTCAGGTCGTACTCACTGTAACTAAGTGCTCTGCATTAAAGTAGACTGCCCTGCTAACTGTTGTGGGCTGAGTATTTTGATGATGTTATATCCATCATAGGGGCTCTTAATTAGATCTAATACAGACTCTGACTGAACGTAATGTTTAATTCAGAGACTTAACTGAACTGACGAATTTAGATGCTGACATGCAAATTGTGCATAATCTTCTACACTTGTCTGCATTTATGTGAAACCTCTTTCCCCCATCCCCACTGCCTCTCTGTTAACCTTCTTAATGGATGGCCCTAAGATTTTGCGTGATGGTGTTGACATTTTGACTGAAGCACGGTGTTGGTGAGCGAGATAATATGTGAATTATGTGTTACGGCATTTGACAGATGGTCACTATTCTAGTTTAGACCTTTATCCATTTCTGCATTATTTTATGTTGGCATTGTTGTTAAGTAGCTAGTGGTGTTTGCATTGTCATATAGTTGATGTTCGACAATACAGCCATGGCAGCAAGTGTGAAAGCTTTTATACACGCTTTAAGAAAACTAAGGCACGTTAACAGTACAGCGCTTAAGAAATTGCTCTAGGATATATATTTATTTGATTTAACCTCAATTAGTTATGTAGCACTCAGTTCGTGGCACTTTAATGACATGATGCATCGAACTCCCAGTTGGTTTTAGTGCACTTTTGTCGTTAAAATGTTGAATTATTGATGCATTTCCTGCTGTGAATATGTGCTACAAAATGCTTAGCATGATATTATTTACACTAGGAATCTCCAGGACTACAGTGCTAAATAATTATGCATGTTTGCATGTGTGTGCTTGCAGCAAGATTGTTACTCTGATTATTTGTCCTATGCTTGTTCCAGATATGAAATAATTGTTTATAACTAAAATATTAATTCAGTCGGGGTATTAAGGTAGAACTTTGGGACCTCTGTTTTGGTTTACCTTCTTTCTTTTATACGGGTTAACATTTTCTCGTGGTCGGTGCGTGTCATAGTGTAAGGGATATTAACAAATATAAGTTTTTCATTGCATTTTATTATATAGTTTTATCCTTATCCCCACAAGTCTGTGGTTCCAAATTTATTAAATTCAGCTTTTGCGTAAATGTGCTTGCTTCTCCGTCCTTGATTCAGTAAGGGAGCAATGTCGTTTCTGTCATTAAATAATAACTATGTGTTCTAATGTGTGTTTTGCAGTCTGGTACTAAAGGCTATGTTTGAATTCATTAATTTTTCAGAATATGCTACACTAGAATCATCTGTGTGTGGCATAAAGCAGTTAATTTTTTTATAATTTTCTTATCAGTCTCTTTAGAATCATATCTACCACTTTATTCGTTGGTACCTTTAGAAAATTATGCACTAGCAAAATTCTCTGTGAGCTTGAATCTTTATAGTGGCCCTTCTTGTAGCCTGGAAATTTGAAAAATAAACTTATATCACAATATTTGTTTGAAATGTGGTGCAGAAATATTGGCACAAGTTTTCCTACTTTGAGTTACGTGGTTGAAAAATATTTAGTCTTTTGTTCTTTGTATCAAAATTTGTAAAAGCTTAGCAATGATGCAGAACTGCAGGTGTGCATTTTATTTAGTTCTCACATTTGCTATAGTGCCCCATCAAGCTCTGTACTCACAGGCACTCCCGACTACAGCGCGGACACTGAATCAGGGTTTCACGTCGAAGCACACAAGAAATTGTGAGTGAAAGACTTGCACAGGGTTCGTACTCTGAGGCTTGAGGTGGATTCGAATCGTGGCCCGTCCAACTTCAAGGCACAGAACCCACCACTACAACTCCATGCCCACATGCATATTAGCTTTGTTTATCGATAACTGAGTCAAGACGTGAATATTGATTCGATAAGTTACACAAATTGTCAGACAGCTGTTATTATGGAGCAAGACAATGGACATCTCAAGTCCAATTTCTGTGAATATATTTTAAAGAATTTGCCAGTGTACATTGGTTTACATTCGCATACTGTGCGACTAGGATGATATCTTCAGTTGATGTGCAATAAGGATATTGTTGACAGTTGATCAATAATAATTGTTTTCACGCATTTCTGTTTCTGCAGTCGTATGATTGTATCGTTTGCATCATTAGGTTTCATAACCTTTTAGTAATGCTAAATAGAAATTGCCATGTGAAGTTAGTGAACGTTCTTTAGTAAGCTGTTCTGAGTTCAAAGTGCTGTAAAATAGATTGTAAGACAGAAGATCATTAAACTTTTATTTTATTGGTTATTTATGATTCCTATTTCCTAACTTGACTTTTCAAATGAGTGTAAGTTACACAATGTTTGGCTCTTGAAATCATAATCGTAAAGTAAACAACTGTAAACCATTTTCTGCCTGCCTAAACTACGGTGGGCTAGGAGTTGTACAAAGTGTATGTCCGGTAGAACAGCATACATTATTTGCTACTGTTTGTGAGCAAAGCTTTTATGGCCGATCATTCTGGATTTGATTATTGATTGTCATGTCACTGCGGGCTGTTGCGAAACTACCTAATAAGAATGCAGGTATCATTTTGTTTTGTTGCTAAATTTGAGTCATTTTTTAAGTGGCCTTTTCGCATTCCTAGTTCAGCACCTTTTTTAGTGAAGCTTTTAATTTGTTTCCATGCACATTTGATTAAATTATTTTATATTGCTGAACTCTTCATTTCTATAGATTATGTGTTTTACTGAAAATGTGTATATCGCAACCAGCATTGCTTAATTCACATTTACTAGTTGTAGAAGGGAATTAGGGCTTGTTGATGACAGCTATAAGCGAGGAGTGCAATGAAATAGTACTGTGGAGTCAAAATTAACTTAAAGTGCGAATCTATTTGGAATAGAATTTTTGTGTGTAATTATATGCAAGAGTCATGACAGCAGGGCTGAAAGTGAGCCGGGTCGGTCCGGGTCTGAGACTCGGCATCGATTTTCGAGACCTGCTGTTGCCGGGTCGCAAAACAGGCCGTCAGATGCCAAAAGTAGGTAAAAATGGTAGGATTTTTGGTAATTTTGAGCAAATGACTATAGGAAAAACGTCGTCAGAAACATTTATGGGCCAAAGGCGTGCTCGTCCGCGAAAGTGAGACCCGGCAACTTTTCCAAACCACTTTCAGCCCTGCATGACAGAGATTGAAAGTCTATGTTAGTATCGTATCTGAGCTCCATCGATGTTTTATTTAGGCTACTTCTATTCTGCAAACGCTTGAAAAGCGGTCTGTTTGACCCTGGCTTCTATCTTTAGTTAGGTATTGCCTCCATGAAAATCTCGGCTGGAGGTGATCATGGAAATTTTCTGGTAGGAAAAGATCCCTTCTCACTCTCTGTTAGCTATTGACAATGGAAGGAAATGCCAAAGTCCAGCTTTGAAGAACATTACAGCAGCATCCATGGCACCATGCAGTCGTCTCAGCTTGACCTCAAGTTATTAATTTTGACCTGGCTTCAGAAGCCAGGCAATTCGTCTGTAGTTAGCGAGTAGGCCTATGGATAAGCGTCATGTGTAATTTTTTCTCTTTTGGGGGATTGGGGTGGCGTGTGGGTCGATGCGGCCCAAATCTTACCGAAATATCTATATCTACAATTTCCTCGAGTTTTTTTTAGTCGAACGGGAAAAAAACAAGTTCTTCCCGAAAAAACCCCATTTTCCAAGTTCGGATCGAAACTTCATTTAGTTGCAACGTTTTGATTGCTTATTAATAATTTTTCCTCTCTCCCTTATGTTCTCTATATACCTATAATGTGCTATGACTGCTATCATGTGATTATAAAAAAAAATTTTACACGAATAATGAGTGGCCCTATTACCGGGATTGTCCGTCCCTTCTTGGTCTCCCACTCTCCCCTTCTTAACCAAATTACGTTTTAAAGTGTGGTATTGGGCTACTGTTTATTAGAAGCATTCTTAATTCAGTGGCCATCTAGCGTATAAACTTCAGTCAAACTAGCTGTGGATGCCGTAAAATTAATTAAAATGGATTAAACTAACGACCTTATGGATTAAACGCCGCTAATCGATTTGTATAACATTGAAAGACAGTCGACAAAATAATTAGCTAGCTATTGTGTAGGGAGTCTTGTAGCTTAATATACATGCATGTTATAGTAAAAAGGCAAACACGTCTTTTTAGACCTATTAGACACCTTTTTAACATGGACCGTATATGTCACATTTTTATACGGAAGAAAAGGACATAACAGTAGCTCTGGTCCGAAGGGAATGGGTTATCAGTCAATGAATTACACCCCAGAACCAACATTAGACTCGAGTTTTTATTATTATGGTATTCGATGAGTCGACTATACATTATGCCAAGGGCGGATACAGAAACTTTGGACGGGGGGGGGGGAATTCCTGGCCTTGGGTCCGGATTTTTTTTCGTAGCCTAAGTCTATATCCTGGGACTAATATCGATATTAGTCTCAGGCCTATCCGCAGAAAAGTCGACCTTTTTAGTCATCTTCTGGCGAAATTTTCTGGAAAATTATAGGCTACCATTTCATCCGCCAAAAAGTTGATGACCTTTTTTTAGTCATAAAGTCAAAATCCTTGAAAATATACCAAATGAAAATGATAAGCTTGTTGAAACCAAATGTGGGGGTGCACGATACATGGGCATTACTAAATGGGGTGGATGGCCGGATTGCCCCCTCTGGATCCGCACCTGCATTATGCTCTAATAATGCTAGAATAGATGAATTTGCGAATTCATCCAATAATCCTTTTTGGCTAGTTTTGGCCATCTAGCGTGTAAACTTCAGTCAAAACTAGCGGTGAACGCCGTAAAATTAATTTAAATGGATTAAAGGCCTCTTATCGATATTTAAAAGCATTGAACGACATTTGACAAATTTGCTATTTATTGTGTATGGAGTTTTGTTGCTTAATATGCATGCATGTTATTAAATAAGGCAAAACGTCTTCAAAAAGATGACACCTTTTTTTAATGAACCGTAGATGTCACATTTATATACGGAAGAACAGGAAGGTAGAGTAGCTCTGGTCCGAAGGCAATGGGTTATCAATGAATAATGAAACACCCCAGAACCATCATTAGACTAGACTTTTTATTATTTTATTCGATGCGTCGAATGTATATTGTATAATTATGCCCCAATTTATTAGTCTTATGTGTCACAACGGCCTGGCAATAAAAAATTCATTTGCTCAGGTCAGTAGCAGGTATACTGATGACTGATGTGGTACCGGTACTCGAGTCCGGCAAAAGACCCGAATCCGACTCGAGACCGGTTTTTCTGCGGACTCCGGGACTGAAGAGACGCTATATAAATCCTCGGAATGAATGATTGATTGATTGAATGAATGAATGAATGAATGAATAGGAATGAAATTATTTAGCTGTAATCCTGATGACATCCGATTTTCTCTTGTAGCCTACCTACTGCTTGCTGTGTTTGGGAATTGGCCGTCGGTTGGTCCCGTTCCGTTACCCCATTCATGTAGGTTGTGATGAGTTTCTTGTCACCATCACGACTCCACTGAATAAGGCAGTGTCACAGGATAGGCTGCTCCAGGAAAGTATGTTACAGTAAGTATGTAATCAAGCCTTGCCAGGAGCAAGGCAGATTAGAGGGCATAATACTGATCCGGTCCCTTATCTTATAATTATGTTGCTACTGTTATTTTCATCTGAGGCCCTCCCATTTAAATAGATTGCAAGCAGAAAATAAGTAAAATTTAGACACCTAAGCTCTAGATAATGCCCATTAGCAATTT
>OX243813.1:20139368-20206868 GCA_945859605.1 Lumbricus rubellus
ATTTAACGGGTGATAGTTTGAATTTCCATATTGCCATGAGAGAATCCTATAGCCTACCTATACGTTATGCGCCCAAAGAAAGAAATATAGGTTCAACTTGTAGAACGAATCGATAATCACATTGAAAATTGCATTGTAACAACCACAACCAAATAATTTAAATTTATGTGCAACTATGCGAAAACTCCAGGGGGGCGCACTTGCGCCCCCTTGCGCCCCGCTGCGGACGCCCATGGTTCAGCCGCTGAACTTCAGCGGCTGTGATGCGTCTGAAAGACTAAAGCATTTTAAGCGAATGCCTCATCGGACCGTGAACGGCTGAACATCTTTGCGTGCATCAGATCTAAAAAAAACTTATGTAGACGTACGTAATTGACTTTATGAAAACGCAAAGTGCTTCAATTTGTTGGGCAATTACTGAAGTAATCCAGGTGTACGGTTTTTTGTAAACCGTGTTTAACTAACATCATGCAAGTTCATGAAAAATGCTTTTAGTTTGTAGGAACTTTTGCCGACGCTCGCAGCAGAAGATGTGAACCTGATAACAAATTGAAAGGAGCCACAGGAATGATTGAATTCTGTGGCTTCTTGATTGATTGATTGATTGATTGATTGATTGATTGATTGATTGATTGATTGATTGATTGATTGATTGATTGATTGATTGATCAAAGATCGTCTGATGCAAATTCGCCACGGGTGGTCATTTGTAGTTCCAACGATTTTTTTAGACGAATAGGCCTAGGATGAAAGAGGTGTAGAAATCATGTTTAAAAAATGCCTCCATGCCAAGACTTCGAGCACCACGTGTGTAGGCCTATGCCAACGACAGCCTCTGCCTTAGTGCACTTAACAATTATTATCATGAGATCGACTCACAGTAGTATATATATATACATATAATATATATATTATATATATATACATAGCAGCAGCTTTTACACCGTTGGCGGTCAAGCATTGACAGAGTACATCTGTTTCTGAAAGGGAACGACTGTGTGCGGCCAAACAGACAGCGTTCCCACTCATTCACATCCCCTGCTACCTCCGGGCATTACAGATATTGCACATACACACACACACACAATCACACACACGCACACACACATACACCCACACTCACACACACACACACATTCTCACACGCACACTCACACACACCCACACTCACATACACCCACACTCCCACACACGCACACGCACACCAACACACACACACACACGCACACACACGCACACCATTGTATATGTAAACACGACACCTAAAGTCGTTTCAAACGTATACGAGTACTTAGCCTACTTATGTATACACTGAATCGCATTGTGTAAACTGATGACCGGAAATGGGTGACCGGAAGAGAGTTTGAGATTGTGTACGCAATAAAGAGTGCAGCCCCCGATACACATTGCACGCAAAAATTAATAAGTAATACGCAATACAAATACTAAAATGCTGGGTGCGTATCAACCTTGGAAACAGATGTTAGGCTATGATTTTATAAGTAGCGAATAATTATAGGCTACGCACAATCCTTGGGAACTGTTAAACGGCGTGTGTGTGTGTGTGTATGTGTGTGTGTGTGTGTGTGTGTGTGCGCGTGTGTGTGTGTGTGTGTGTGTGTGTGTGTGTGTGTGTGTGTGTGTGTGTGTGTGTGTGTGTGTGTGTGTGTGTGTGTGTGTGTGTGTGTGTGTGTGTGTGTGTAACTGTGTAGGTCAATAGACACTTCCTGCCTGGAACATTATTTTAACATTTGTAATTTTGTAGGCTCTTTCTTTGTCAGCAGGGCTAAAAGTGAAAGTCTGTCCGGGTCTGAGACTCGGCATACATTGTTAGCATTTTGATTAAACACTTCTATAGGTAAAACGTCATCTGACCCAAAGAGACCAGGACATTTTTTCGAACCACTTAGCACTGCTTGTCAGCGCGAATCCAATTGGCGATGTGAAGTAGTAAGATCGAAGTCGTTTTATGGTTTTATGTCCGTGTCAGAGATTTTTCGCGTGCAGTTCTACACAAAATGTGCAGTTCTGAATGGATTTGTGCAGTTGCACAATAGAAAAAAGGTCATTGACCTTCGATTGGGTGTAGGCTAATTTACCGTGGAGGATGGGAAGGAGAGAACGGGTTGTGCATCTCGAAATTATATACTAACTTCTGAATTCAGGAAACGAGCGAAAATCGCATCCTAAGATCTGGTTACCAAAGTAACGTATATTGTGTTCGGAGCTGCGCTATATGATTGGTTCCAGGTCGGTTACCATGGCAGCGTTTTGTGCTCAACGCTGCGCTATGATTGGTTACTAGCGGTTCGTTTTCGGCCAGAAAGTCATAAAAAGGGAGCAATCCCTTGGGGGCACTCAGTCCCTCCTACGCTGGAAGAAGATCGGAAGAACAACAAGAGGATGGAAGACTACGAAGATCTCGAACTGGTAAGTTTGACTTATAGAGCTTATGCTGGTCGAAGGGAAGCGGTCCTCGGACCGCCTCTCTTCGGCCAGTATAAGGGTCAAACTTACAAGAGAACCGGGCCATAGTAGGCCATAGATAGGAGTAATGATAGGTCTAGTTGATTTTTATGTGTAAGGTTAATTATATTGCTATAGGACTAGGTGAAATTTATCTATATTTAGATTTATCTATACTTACATTTTTCTATATTTAGATTTATCTAGTTTAGATTTATTATTACTAGTCCTATTACATGTAGGTATACGGACCGATGTCTAAGCGTTATATAAGCTTAGACACTGGCCTGTTTTAATTATAGCTTAGGCGATTGTTGCCCTTTAAGGCGTTCTCTTAGGGCAGGGTGTTGTTGTTCTTGATTGCGCAGGAAGAAGACCTGGGAGAGGACGTCGAAGCGAGACGGAGGGCGAGGTCTCGCAGCGCTCGGCGGGGAGCGTCGGCAGCAGCAGCGGCCAAGGACGACGATGACGAGGGAGCGACTCCTTCGCGACGGAGACGGAGACGCCGCAGACGGGGAGGCCGCCGTCGCCGACGACGAAGCCACGGACGCCGCCGACGACGTCGCCGACGCCGCTACTAGACGACGCTGCTACGATCGGGAGGGCGTCTGCCTCCTCCTTCTACACTGAAGACGGGAAAGACCCGAGCGACAGCAACAGATGAACTGTCGTCTGCGAACTAATTTAAAATACCAGATCGATGAAGTTTATCAATGTTCGATCAATAAAAGTTGAAAAGAAATAACTTGTCTTGTTCCTCTAGCTAGGGTTAGGCCTATAGACCTATAGTGTAGGATTTAGTCATTGTAGGCTGTCCTACCAGTTAGGCTCTCCGGTAGATTGGAGGCTTCAGCCTCGGGAGTTGTAGGCTATAATTGAGTTTCCCAATTTGAAAAATAGCAGGCCTTCCAGAATTGTAGTCTTAAGTGTTCATTATTATAGGAGAAGAAGCAGAAGAGCAATCCCTTCTTGAACTAGGCTATAGCCCATGGGTATGAAGTGTTAGCGACTTCATTTCCTCAGCCTCGGTATACATGACGGCGTGTGCATGATGGCCTGTCCTCTCCCTCACCGTCTCATCTCCCCACCGAGAAAGTGTGCGATCGGTGTACTCATTATCGCTAAGTACAGTACCAGTAGGGGGCGCAAGTGGCACAGAGATCTCAAGCCAAATGCGTGGCGCGCGGTGTTAAATTGACTTACATGTATAATAGAGCCTATGTAAGGCCAGGGCAAGGATACGAATAAACTTCTGCTTGCTAAATCAGAATGTTCTCATTGACTGCGGGTCCGAATTGAAGTCATCAGCAGGGTTTTTGCGTGCAGTTGTACACAAAATGTGCAACTCTAAACGGATTTGTGCAGTTGTGGAAGCACTGATGTGCAGTGAAAACTAGTAAAAAAAGTAATTGCTTTCCGAATAGGAGTAGGCCTAATTTACCATGAAGGATGGGAAGAGAAAGAAGAGACTGTACAGTTATTAAAAATTTAGACCTAAAAGTTCCCGGTCAATACAACTTCGATCTTACTTAAATCCAGGACTATATAGGAGTGCTCAATAGTCTACATACCAATGCTTGGGTCCATTCTATTCTGCCTGTACCTATCTCATTTCTACCCCGTTACATGCAACTTCGTATTATTGTATCTATGATATACACAACTGAAGTAAAGTCCTGTATTTTCGCCTACCTTATTCTTTTCAGTTTTCCAGTTGCTATTTCCTTCAAACGGCGTCTTCCTTGGTGCTTGATATTTTCTGTCGTTTTAAGATATAATTTGAAGCCGGTGCCTAAGTCTATCTGGCACATGTACGTATACACTAAAGCCTACACAAACAGTACACATGTATGCATACAAGTAAAATCTGTGCTGCCACAAGTTCTGCATACTACAGACGTGGCCTAAATGCGTATACCCAAGGCAACATCTGGAACGAGGCAATCGTCAGGCATGCACTCTATCTGCGTTTCATCATCTCACCTATGAAAACCAGTTCCATTTCAATTATGCTCTTGAGCAGTCAAAGTTCATCTCGAGCAGGCTTATATAATATATATATATATATATTATGTAATATATATTATATAATATATAATATATAGTATATAATATATATATATATTATATATATATATATATATATATCTAGGGCTTGCCGAAAGCATAATATTTGTGCCGTTACCATGCATGGATATTTCTGCACACACCCATGCACGGAACATCTGACGACTGAACTCACAGTGCTTCTGATTAGCATTGCTGCATGTGCTACAGCATGCATTACAGATTTCACACCATTAGTTTCATTGTTAGCAGCAGCAGCAGCAGCAGCAACAACAGCAGCAGCGGGATCAGTTGTCGTGGTGGTAATAATAATAGCAATAGGTTTAGTATACATGCACAGAGATTTGAGTGCCATAAGTTCTTCTGTGTAGTGTGTATACATCATATACATGCCGATAGAATGTAGGCCTATGCCATTGCTATCTATATCTATGCACTGACAGATTAGGTGCAATCCTGAATGAAATCATGAATCCCGCAAGATATAAGTTTATATGGGCATAATTATACAGGATTTAACGATTTAACTTAGTCATGACGATTAACCAATCGATACTTGAATTGGTGATGGTGGTGGTGGTGGTGGTGATAATGATGATGATGATGATGATGATGATGATGATGATGATGATGATGATGATGATGATGATGATGATGATGACAATGCTGGTGTGAATTATAATTATCGTATCGTAATCGTAATCGTAATCTCGAGATTTCTACAGCGCCCACAAGAGCGAAGTCACGGGAACCAGCTTATTCACAGGCGCTCAATCAAAGCAAAATCGATAGGCAGCGGGTCAAGTCCGGAGAGTCAGGCAGGCAGATAGATGGACGGCTAAGGTGGGTGATGATTAGAGTTGAAATTCGCCAGATGGCGCAGTCGTCTTGAGTAGTTTTCTCATGACGTCATAAGCCTGGCGAATCTCGCTGAAACGACGCATCTTTCAGGATTGAGTTTCAGGCGAAAGGTGTTTGGCGTGAAATTGTTGCGACGTTTGACAACTGACCAGAGAAATGAATATCCACGAACAGATTGACCTCAACGACGACCAGGTCAAGGTGTCTAGTAGTCAGCTGCCACTGCTGCAGAGGTCGACTCGTGGACCAGGTCTAATCGATGCATGGATGAATAATAATTCCTCAATCCTCTTAGTGATACTAATCGAAGATAATTAAACCTGGAATTAAATGTCTTGTACTCAAGACAAAGCCATGCATGATGTTCGACTGTGGAATAGTTCTGACTAAGGTGCTGTACAGGATAGCATTCTGTGCCCCCTAACCGGTGCTCTCGTCTGTAGGCCTATGGCAATCTGTCGCTAAGGCAGCTTGGACTGTCCATTCATTATTCATTCATTCATTAATAGAATTTATATAGCGCCTCTTTAAGAAACTACTCAGAGGCCCTCCATGATCAATTTGATTAGGCCTAGCCTATATGTCTGTCTTCAGACGAAATCAGCTATGGAAGTTGGCGAATATTTCAGCAAATGAAGTCCGAGGATGAATTAATATAATTCAGCCTCTTGATAAGATTCTGACTTTATAAGTGCATTTCTTCATTCGTATGAGTAAGCAATAGATAAATTTGATCAGTGGAGCGAGACTGCTGAACTGTTAACTGGAATATTATGTCGGGATCTCAAACCATTGGCCTACAGCGCCTCTAGCGAACACAGCTGTAACGATTACACAAAGAAGCTATAATAGCAACGGGCGGGGTTTAGGATGAAAGAAATGCGAATGAGGCAGGGTGGATGGATCCGATTAGGAGTTGTTGGGTAGGCGCCACAGGAGAGTGGCTCTATATAAGCAGAATGTGACGATGTCCTCTGTCTCTTGCAGTTTTGTCAGACAATTAATTAGATCTGCAGTTTTGTCAAGGTGAATTATTAAGAAACTTACTGTCGCACTTAATTGCAAGCAGTTAATTAGATCTGCCATTAATCGGAATGTGTGGGCGAATGGTTAAAACCGTTAAGTGATTATTGAACGACTAGCCAACTTGCGCAGAGCTAAGGAAAAGTAACGCTGGAAACCGCTTAACAGCCTTAACTGGATAAGACGCCATCGTCCATATGATTCAAGGTGCTTAGTCCCAACTTGAGCAAGTTTAGCTAGACTCTGGGTGGCATCTTTAGATAGTCACCCCGGCGTCAGCTCTAATCAGATAATAGTTTACGCTATAGTACACTCATGCTTACGGCCAGAATTCCAATTCTCTTTGCAGATCAGAATGGCAAGCTCTTTAGCAATCCACCACGACGTCAACCTGCAGCAGCTTCACGCAACTTATAAAGTATCCAAAACTATAGTCTATTTTATTTGCTCACACAACAGCAAACGCATATTAGAATAAATCTAAGAGCGTGCAGTTTCACGCATTTGCGGAGGAGGTGTCGATGCGGTGGATGGGAAAATAAAAATAGGAAAGCTATAAATAGGAATGGCCTATTTACTAATTCACGAATGATCCAATTCATTAGACTCTGACGCCTCTGAATCGTCGTTCCCTTAAAGACCTGCAGACCGACGCCACAGCTGCGGTGAGTTCAAGTGCATGGACGAGAAGAGCCATAGAGCCATCTAGTATAGAGCCACATATAGAGCCACACATACATTTAAGTAGAGCCATAGAGTCCTTCTGTCCATCCTTCGTCTTCGTCGTTTCATATTTTATGCAACGCAGTCGACCGTTCAGAGGTCTAAACAGAGGATCTGGGCGTCAATCGGCGGCTGTGGACGCGGAGCGGCATCGACGGAGTCATTCGAATCCCTGTCTATGTCAGTGCGAAGAGGAGAAGAAGAATGTGGAGGAGAATGAGGAGGAGAAGGAGGAGGAGGAGGAGGAGGAGGACGAGGAGGTGGAGGAGAAGCGCCTACGCGGACCGGTAATCAAAAGGATTCGCACTAATAGATGTATCGTCTGCGATCGTAACTGGTCAGCTGCTGCTGCTGTTGTCGGAGGAGAATCTCTTTTGTCATGGATCCCTTTACCAAGTTTCCATCCTCCTCATCCTCCTCCTCAGCCGCCGCCGTTGTCGCTTCTATTCCCCCGACGAGATGAATATTGATAACCCATGCGCCTCTAAGACAAACGGACAGGACGAACAGAGGGACAAAAGAGCGGACAAAAGGACGGACAATTGCAGTCTCACTCAGTATGAGAATTGTGGAAAAATAACTGGGGGGGGTTGGCCTATGATAAACTTGAAATTGGGGTATGAAAAACATACTTTAACATGGGGCTCTAAGAAAGACTGGGGGGGTTGAACCCCCCAACCCCCCCGGCAATTCTCACCCTGGACTCTCACTGCCGTCCTCCATGTCCTCTTCCTATTCTTCCTCCTCCTCATTCTCATAGCGTTCATCCCGTTCATCCTCCTGCTTCTTGTCTTCCTATACTCCTCCGTTTCCACTTCCTGTAAGTTTTCCCACCCCTTTCTTCTCTTATGTTCTTCCTCAACTTGACACACTCGTCCTTTTATCCTCCTCTTCTTCCTCCTACTCTTCCTCCTTCTATTACTCCTCTTTCTCCCTCACTCCTCTTCCTCTTCTTCTTCAGTTTCCTCCTCCTGCTCGTCCTCGTCCTCCCCTGCTTCTCGTACTCCACTTCTTCCTCTTTCTTCTTCTGTTCCTCCTCTCTTCCTCTTCATCCTCCTCCTTCCCCTCCTACTCCTCCTCTTCCTCTTTCTTCTTCTATTCCTTTTCTCTTCCTCCTCGTTTTTTTCCTCCTTCTTCTCCTCCTTCTCCGCCTTGTATCCTCCTCCTTTTCCTCCTCCTCCTTCTCTTCCGCCTCACTCCTCCTCCTCTTCCTCTTCATTTTTCTTCTCCTCTTCTTCCTCCTCCTCTTCCTCGTCCTCCCCTCCTCCTCTTTCTTTTTATAATCCTCCTCTTTTCCTCTTCATCCTCCTCCTTCTTCTCCTCTTCTTCCTCCTTCTCATTCTCCTCCTCCTCCTACTCTTCCTCCTTCTCCTCCTTCTCTTCCTCCTCCTTCCTCTGCCTCATTCTCTCTCCTCTAAACGTACACTGTCTTTGTCTCGATGCTACAGATTCGACGCATGATGAACGATGTGCTCCAAACGGTCCAAGATGGCGTCGACCGGTGGTGTCGCTAATTCCCAGAATGCCAAGCGAAGGCGCACATCGTCAAATAATTCGCCATTCATAAGTCTCACCCACCCCCTGCGCCACCGCCGCCGTTGACCTCCATTCCGTGGCGTGTCTTCAGTGGAACTCAGACAATGCACAAGTATACAAAAGACCGTCTAACACACGGAACACCTTGGGTACAATAATTATCAGAAGCATTCGCTCACATTTATACCAAACCCATACATGAGCCTATTGATGCTTTAAATATATAATATTATATACATGTATATACATATATAGAGCATATATATATGCATAATATGTATGTTATAGTGTTCCAAAATTCATAGAACTGAAAGGCATTTATTATTTTCAAAATTGCTACAGACGACACCGATATATACATACATGTAGCTTTGTAGCCTATTAACTATACGCACACAGCGTAAGTCTAGGTGTCCTGTGTAAAATTGGCTAAAATCTGCTGGCATTTAATAAGCAGAGATGAAGCTTATAGAATAGATAGTATGATGTCATCAGTATACCTATTCAGTTAGATCTGACGCTGATTGGCACCGAATACCAATGCCACCAATGACAGAATATTCTCAGCTTTGGAAGCCTGACTGACAGATGCGCCAAGTCATTCAAAGTATCGACAATTTAGACGGGTGTCAAGCAGGCAACGAGAACAGTGTACACAGTGCATGGAATGTCGACCGGTAACAATGTTAAGTCATCAGCAGGGCCCTTTCCCTGTCCGTCTATTCGTTGCCAATTATTATAGGCGTCAGAATGTTCTATATGCCGACTATTTGCCGTATACAATTAAAGGGCTTTGATAAGCTTACACACAAACATTATTCACGACGTGCCTGCATGTAGTTTGATTTTTTATGCAGATAACCGAAGTAAACACAATAATTACATGCAAGTCCAGACCGTGGTGGTCTGAAAATGGACTCCCACAGGAGGTTCAGGAGCAACGTCTGCCTCCTGGGGCTCCAACTGAAGCATTTTTATAACTCAACTCAAAACTGTGCTTTACCGTTCTAGAGTCGGGTGCGCTTCTTAATAGTTCCATGAAGAGGCGCTATAGAAACTTTTGAATAAATGAGTGAATAATTATTATGTAAGCGATTTATGTGCATTTATTCGTTGTGCACTTAACCGGCGTGCATGTATATATAGGCCTAGATCTAACAATTGAAATGTCGTTAATGGGAACATTAGTTTTAAAATAAAGAGCGAATAAGATCCAGCAAAATAGTACGTTACACATAATAGATCTATACACACATTTTATACATGCGTATTGCGCACACATACATGGACACACACACACCCACAGGACCCACACACACTTACAATGCATGCATGCGTGATTGAAACATGTAGGCTTAATGTTGGCCTACACCGCCGTTTGTAGAACCTGATGCAAGCTATATATATATATATATATATATATATATATATATATATAGGCCTAGCTTGTAATATACACTATACAGGTGTATATATATATGTTTGTGTAATATTATTTATCTAGAAATCTCTTTCTGTCGCAGATATAGCCTCTGGTGCCATAAAGTAAATGCTACGCTGGGAGAGTCCAATCTCTTCCTAAATCATCTGGCAAAAGCAAGATTATTCCCAGTTTTCCAACGATAAGATCGCCTCGTCGTTGGCTTTATGTGCTGGCTGCAGCTTTTCGAAACATCCAACGAGAGATGCATCACGGGTAGCCTACATGAATGTCTAATGCCGAAGAGGAAGCAGGAAATAAGACAGATTGTGAACTTTGACGCGGTTCCTGGATGCTACGTTGTACGATGTTGCGTAGGCCTATACATGTGCACTGTTTGCAGGGCCGGATTTAGGCATGTTCAACATGTTCGGCCGAACAGGGGCCCCACACTTTCCACACTTTAGGAAGGCCCCCACAAAATGGGGGGGGAAAATTTTTTTGAGGAAATTTCG
Source organism: Lumbricus rubellus (assembly GCA_945859605.1). NCBI lineage: Eukaryota > Metazoa > Annelida > Clitellata > Crassiclitellata > Lumbricidae > Lumbricus > Lumbricus rubellus. The sequence continues at coordinate 20,149,980 of OX243813.1, forward strand.
ACGAAACGACTATTTTCCGCAAAATTTCGCCAAATGACTAAAAAAAAAGCTCATCAACATTTTGGCGGATGAAATGGTATGATTTTCCCGAAATTTTTTGTCAGATGACTAAAAAAAGGTCATCAACTTTTTTGGGCGGATGAAATGGTATGATTTTCTCGAAACAAAATTTTTTCCCGAAAAATAAAAAAATTTCGATGACTAAAAAAATAATATCCGCAAAACTTTTCCGAACAGGGCCCCCACAAAAATTTCCCGAACAGGGCCCCCACATTGCTTAATCCGGCCCTGACTGTTTGTGCACTGTTTGTGCACTGTTTGTGCACTGTTTGTGCACTGTTTGTACACTGTTTGTGCACTGTTTGTGCACTGTTTGTGCACTGTTTGTGCACTGTTTGTGCACTGTTTGTGCACTGTTTGTGCAGCCATCGATCTGGAACCGATGCCTTCCACAGCAGGTCCGTGTGTTGTATAGTCTATTGGTTTTATGTCGAAACTCAGTGACTCAGATTGAATGACAGAAAGCTCAACTGAGTAAGAACTACGTTATTAAATTGCCTAAAGCGCCATTCGTAGTCGTAGATATGCCAAAGGAATACGATTGCAACTGGTGCGATCCCTAAGTGATGGGGGCCGTGTAATTTTTGACTGTATAGATCCGGGCCGCAAATCTGAAAACCCACTACAAGATTTTGCAAAAGGCGTGGCCTGCCATCCGCGGCTCTAAACAGATTGCAGTAGGCCTATGCCAAATAATTGCCACCGATGTTAACGGCTCTGTTGTCACAAGATGTCGCTGAATCACCTCCAGATGTGAATGCATAAAATAGTCTACAATATGTTATAACCAGTCTATCATTATAGTCAAAAGCGAAGAGGGAATAACGGAGAAGGAAACTTCTTATATCTCTGAGCATGGACGCTCGCACATAAGACATAACCACAGCGGCAAAAGAGGGTCATGGAACATTGGCACCTATTTTTAAACACCACGTTTTTTTTAAATTTCACGCTAAAACTCTAATGATTCACATAGTGAAACTAAGAAATTTACATTTAGATATGCCTTTATGAAAATAACCATGTTCTTTATTTGCTGCCTTCCACTTTTCAAGCTCTTGCTAACACATTTAGTTCTATCAGAGTGAGAGACAGACAGACAGACAGACAGACAGACAGACAGACGGACGGACGGACGGACGGACGGACAGACAGACAGCGAGAAACGGACAGAGATTAGAGACAGAGAAATAGGCACAGGGACAGAGAGAGAGAGAGAGAGAGAGAGAGAGAGAGAGAGAGAGAGAGAGGGAGAGAGAGACAGAGAGAGACAGAGACAGAGACAGAGACAGAGACAGAGACAGAGAAAGGGACTAAGCGAGCGAGAGAGGTGCTAGTGCAGTCAAAGGCTTCAACTCATCCAGTATAGCAACTGACCGTGTCCATATCAGCTGACCAAGTGAAGTCCTTTTCAGAGACAAGACCCTGCAGCACGGACCATCAATAGCCCGACTAGGTCCGGCTCGGTCCGGCTCGGTCCGGTCCGCTTCTAGCCGACCGACCGGACAGCAATCCGTCGGTCGGTCGGCCCTCGAGAGGCTGCAGCGAGACGGAGGCTTATCGGGCCGTATGTCATCGGTGATTAAGGCTGTTATGCTGTCATGGGGAGACGCGGTGGGCGTTCGCGTCCCTCCCTCGGACACCTGTCCAGGCAATCTGTCTCCAATCCAAGATTTTGTCGTTGCATGCAATGCCTCGATTTCAAACAGAGATTAGATTTGCATATAGATATACGGTCGGTTGCCATGGTTTCTGTATCTTATCTAATCCAACGATAATTTTATCTGCAGCGCATTCATACATCGCTGCATGCAGCGCTGCCATTCGGTGCAAATCGAGCCACATGCAAGTCTATGGTTCTTATTCTGCTATTATATCAGTTCACTTAAGAAATTATTTGCTGTTGTAGAAAAACTTCAATAATTCATGCTGCTGACCATTCCGCGTGAACTTCTGTTCAACGAATGAGGTCGCAACAAATAAAAACACATGTATCAGAACAGAAAAAGAAAATACATATCAAAGCAACATTGAACAAATTAAACATGTGCCTGAAAAGATGTATCGATATACGAAAACAAGCCGATATATAAATATAGCCGTCTATCGCCTATCCATGTATACCAGAATACGGGTTATCTATTCGTATGCGTCTAAGTACAATGTATATGCATGCATAAAAATAAAAAAAATACATTCGTACTTACTTAGGTATACATTAATATACAAGCACACATGAATGCATACATGCATGCACACAAAGCGAAAGAGAGACAGAGTGTTGCTGCTATATCGCCACGTGAATGATGCCTAAGGGAATTCATCTGATCGTTTGTTCTAACTGCTGCTGCCTCAGCTGCTGCCTCAGCTGCTGCTGCTGGTGGTGGTGGTGGTAGTGGTGGTGGTGGTGGTGGTGGTGGTGGTGGTACTGCGATGGAGGGACCTGCTACCGTTTTTCCGATAGACTTTGATTGTCGACCGTTGGGACTTTGGGTGGAACGACCGGCGACTCTAATTGGGGTCCTTGAGAGTAGGAAGAGAAGGAGGAGGAGATCAGGAGAAGAAGGAGTTGCTTCAAAGAGACGCAGCAGACACGGATCCACGGATCTCGAATCAAAGGACGACGAGGAGTAAACGCACATGGAAATGCTAATCAAAGGAGAGTCGCCATTGTTTTCCATGCACCCTGTGAGATTCATCTTCCGGAACGTTGGACCGCTGGAGGGACGACGGACGTTCAGACCGGATATGCTACAGCCTGCAGTGTCTCCATCTCGTGATCGGTAGGCCCTATCTATAGACATACGGTGGTGTATGCTGTAAGTGGAGCGCATGCAATGATCGTTCGGTGCGTGCGTGTGTCGCGTGTGATTTCATTGTGTGATCGGTGCAATGTATCCGTCGACAAAGCCCCTTTCACGGTCCAATAAACGCCGATCGTCAACTGTCAGGTCAGGCGTGAATCGGTCGATGACCTGTAAGGAGAATGGATGGAAGCGGGTTCAGAGGAAGACTAATGTTTACGAATCGTCCACTGTATATATGCCAGCACATAATGCCTTCAGCGGCAGACAGAAACACAGAAAGACAGTTGGAAAGAAACTCGGAAAGACAAGCTAACAGTTGGACAGAAACTCGGAAAGACAAGCTAACAGTTGGACAGAAACACAGAAAGACAAGCTAACAGTTGGAAAGAAACTCGGAAAGACAAGCTAACAGTTGGACAGAAACACGGAAAGACAAGCTAACAGTTGAACAGAAACACGAAAAGACAAGCTGACAGTTGGACAGAAACTCGGAAAGACAAACTAACAGTTGGACAGAAACACGGAAAGACAAGCTAACGGTTGGACAGAAACACGAAAAGACAAGCTAACAGCTGGAGAGAAACACTGAGAGACAAGCTAACAGTTGGACAGAAACACTGAGAGACAAGCTAACAGTTGGACAGAAACACGGAAAGACAAGCTAACAGTTGGACAGAGACACTGAGAGACAAGCTAACAGTTGGACAGAAAAACTGAGAGACAAGCTAACGGTTGGAACTTGGACAGAAACACAGAGAGACAAGATAACAGTTGGACAGAAACACGGAGAGACAAGCTAACAGTTGGACAGAGACACTGAGAGACAAGCTAACAGTTGGACAGAAAAACTGAGAGACAAGCTAACGGTTGGACAGAAACACGAAAAGACAAGCTAACAATTGGACAAAGCACAAAGAGACAAGCTAACAACTGGGTAGAAACACTGAGAAACATGCAAGCTAACAGTTGGACAGAAACTCGGAAAGACAAGCTGACAATTGGACAGAAACTCGGAAAGACAGGCTAACAGTTGGACAGAAACACGGAAACACAAGCTAACAGTTGGACAGAAACGCTGAGAGACAAGCTAACAGTTGGACAGAAACACTGAGAAACATGCAAGCTAACAGTTGGACAGAAACTCGGAAAGACAAGCTGACAATTGGACAGAAACTCGGAAAGACAAGCTAACAATTGGACAGAAACTCGGAAAGACAAGCTAACAGCTGGACAGAAACACTGAGAGACAAGCTAACAATTGGACAGAATCACAGAAAGACAAGTCAACATTTGGACAGAAGCACAAAGAGACAAGCTATAGCAGCTGCATGGGTAGAAACACGGTAAGAAAAGCTAACAGCTGGACAGAAGCATAGAAAGACCTCTCTGAGGCTCTGACATGACGCAGCTGTCGTGAATGAGCTTCTGAGCTGCACATGGCTTTTAAATAACGCTTTAGAAGTTGTAGTTTTCAATCATATTGCTTTTGTGCGGAATTCATGTCATATAAACGCTGGTCCAGCAGTGTGTATGCCACTGTATGGGCGTGTGTGTGTGTGTTCTTGAAGCGTTTGCATGCAGATGTATATTATAGTGCCATCAAATATGTGCCATTGTGACAGACATAACGGAATCAGTAACGGCATCAGAAGATGAATAAGACGAAGCAATAGCACCACCATCACCACCACCATCACCACCGCCACCAACATCATCAGCAGCAGTAGCATCCGAAGTTGCCGGTCCTAACAATGACTATGGAAAGCGATGGGAAGCGATGGAGGCAGCGGCTGCTGAGGCGGAGGCGGAGGCGGAGGCGCTCGATGCCGAAGCGATTTTCGTCCGTGAGATGTGAGGGCGAGATGAACTTCGACCCCTCTCCTCGATGCGTCTTCGCACGGCCGACACTTATCGCTGACCCGGGGCGCAAATCGACTTCAGAACGGCGACGCATCGGTAATTCAGTGTGGAGGAAGGAAGGAAGGAGCGGGCCGACCAACCGACCGACGGACGATGGGTAGACGATGGGTGGATGGTGGATGGGTGGAGCGCCTGGTGGATGCATGGCCGTCGGTCGGTGCGCTTCTAACGGACCGCGCACTCGGAGATTTAGCATCGTCGTGGGTGCGAGGGTCGGCGAGGGTGACGCCGGCCAACGGCGTATATTAGCATAATGTTCCCCTTCGACGCTGACCCCGCTGCGCCCGAGAAAATTGCATTTTCGGTGTTAAGTCGGTAGAAAATAATCTTTTTCTTGTGTATAGTTGGAGCGACCGCAGCCACCACCATGCACCACCACCGTGGCTCTTGAGGGTGCGGTGGCTGCGGTGGGTGGCGTCGTCGTCTGTGTCGTCGGCCGTTGAGACTCTATCACCGTGGCGTCGTCTGCTGCAGGGGGGGGGGGGGGGTGGGGGAGCGAAGAAGCAATGAGAGGAAAGTCCGCTGGGAGCGAAAGAAACGCCGAGTAAATGGCCGACTCTGTGCCTTTGTGTCGGAAAATGAAACAACGATTGCGTTAAGGCGGCAATTTTTACGATTTGCCACAAAATTTTATGGCAAAGACGTTAGAGAGGAGACAGCGTGGCGGCTGCGGCGGTGGTGGTAGCAGCGGCGTCTTTAGCTTCCCTGCTGCCCCTCCACCTCCTATGTAGTCTACTCCCAGTGGTCTATTGACTAAGGAGGCACTGAGGAGACGCAAACCACTGGCCCTGATAGACTCAGGCACGCCGGACGAGTATTCGTAATCGACAGGAACGCACGACTTACAAACTTCCGGACACCTTTGCCCCGACGTCTAGAGTTTGCCAATAGTCAGAGCCAATTCAATGTATCGCAAGGAATAATTCGCTCGAGTTCTGCCACTTTTGACGCTATTGTCATCTTTCGATATGTCACCTTTGACGCTATTGTCATCTTTTGATGTTTTGAATAGAAACTATTACTTGCAACCGATGGACCTAAAATTTTTACACGACGTCATTTGCTGATTTTAAGCTATAAGTTGAACTCTTTCATATTATTTTTGCTTCAATTTAGACCATTTTATTGCTCGTCTTGTTACGCTGAGTAAGAGAAGAAAGGTCAGTAAGATAGTTTGCTGCAGGTCATTATCTTTCAAGATTTGTAGGTGATGAAAATATTGACCATTATTGACCATTCAACGACTCATATATGCCCTAATTATAAGCCATCCGCATATATTAGACATCATTAAAAGCGGTTGACGATAAGGGTTTATGAGTTTTGGACTATAATTTCAAATGAAATTAAAAACTCGTGCATGAAAGTGAACAAAAGGAATTATCACGCTTGAATATCATTACGAACATCTAAGTAATTAGCCTCTCCGATCTCAGATCACGCAGACTGCAACGAAGTTTGGTTATATGCTCACTGTCCTGTACCATGCAGGAACTCATCTTAGCAGTAGCATGAACAACAACAGCAGCAGCAGCAGCAGCAGCGGCTACAGCTGTCGCTATTTTCGTGTCCTTGCCATGTATGGAGGCGACTTTCTCTGCAAAACTCGGCGGAATGTTTAGTCTATTGCACAGTTACTGATGTTGATTCCTGTCTCAACTCCATGCATGCAGGGCATTTTCACGAAAAATATATTAGACTATATGAGGCGTCACCATTAAACAAGTTCGTTTCCAGCGTTATGAGATGCTTAACTAAATGCCTCCGAATTTTAAGTTCGAGCCGTATACAAAGACATCCTCTACAAATCTTCAGCGAGTTTAGGCCGATATAGACCACTATTTTATAATTATGTCGGCTGATGCATGTCTGTGTGTGGGTGCGTGTATGTGTGTATGTGTGTTTTGGGGTCTATTGGGTTCCACGGCTGTTTCATCACTTGCGGAGTTTCTTGAAAACAATTCTCTCATGTTTCCGAATCTGCTGCTCGGCGTTTGTGTTTAAGTCTGATAGGAATTTCGTTAACTTCCCGACACTTAGACATAAAATTTTAGCACATAGGCCTACACTTTACTGCTGCTTGTTCAACTTCAGGCTATATGTTTATATGTCTGCGAAGTGACATTGGTCCGAATACATAATAAAACGAAGGTCAGGAACTTTAAACATAGCCAAATAACAAACTCTACTTCATGCAAAGTTGATAATTATCAACTTTATACATGGAGTAAAGTTTGTTTTTGGCTTCTGAGAGTGATCACATCCGCGATCACATTTGAGTTTTTTCAGCTTCATCGATGAATAAAAAAATTAATTCTGACATTGTTTATTTCAGAAACACCTCATCGCATCGATGTGCACCTTGCGTAATCGTTTTATAGCGCTATAAAAATCCTCAGATAAGCTTGCATTACAAAAGTAGAGTCTCAGTCATAGGAAAATGACACAGAACGAAGGTCCAGTATGCCCTTGCCGAACGGCTTCGATACAATCACACAAAGACAAACTCTACATGCATATATATATACTCAAAAGTAAGAAGAAGAATAAGCAGCATTAAAGACACCATGCGCAGACAAGAGTCGAGGGAAATCCTACATAGGTGTCAGATTATTCTCAATTGGCTTTAATTCCGCCACTGTTTGTTCTCTGACGGTGCCAGTTCCAAGACCAGATAAAGGAGGAGGGCGACACTATATATATAATGACACAATGTCGTTAAACAGCAGAAGGCATTCATACCAGAATCAGGCTTAACTTATATATACGAAGGCTAAATGGACGTGATATTCGGCTATCGTATATATATATATATATATATATATATATATATATATATATATATCGACGACGCGCTTGGACGCGTTGCCGTGCTATGGAACTTCCTAAAAGAGACAATGGACAAGTTCCGACGGATATTGTGCAATGAAAGCGATGGATGGATGCGCCAATCAAGCCAAGCAACGATATACTTGGACGCTACAGGACACAACGCGTTCTGACATGGATAGTGGATAGTGGGTTCGACAATTATCGCAATTATCTCCTCACGCTTTGCTCATTTCGCTGAATTCTTATATTAATGAAAGAGTTGATTGGCAATACAACTCGCAGCTTGAGACGACTATATAACGTGAATTGAAGTATATAAGTCAACAGTCCTTAAGCCATGCAATTTATAAATATATATATATATATATAGGATCGAGATGGAAACGTCATCATCCCGACATTCAAGGCGACGTTTGTTAGTCCCCGAGGAATTGTTGCCCCCTCAACGTGTATTTGTTGCCAATTGTATGTATACCAAGAACATATTTGACGGACTTGCTCTCTTCATGCTGTGGCCCATATACATGCATGTCAAATATATACCGGCAAAAAAGGAATGTTAACAGTGCATAAAACGAAAAGAATAGGCCTACTCGAGTTTCTGAGACAGATGAAATAATTAAAGTTGAGAATAAAATTACACAATTAAGCGACTCATGAAGAGAACTTTAGAGGAGCAAAACGAGGAAAATAATTTCTTTAACTTCCGTTCAACAACTTATAAGAACCTTCAGCTCACCAAGAATTTTTTAATATTTGGATCACATTTTGTAGGGCGCAGTGGTGTGGGGGTATGTTCGGTGCCTTGGAGCCGGAAGGTTACGGGTTCGATTCCACCTTATATAAGTTGCCCCGTATAAACCGTATATTGACTTTGAGGAAGTCGTTCCCACGCAATTGCTCGTGCGCATCGGCGTGAAACTCCGATTCAGTGTCCGGGCTGTAGTCGGAAATGCTTCTGAGTAGGAATCTTGAAGGGTCCTATTACAAGTGTTCATACATACACGCGAGCAGAATCAGTCAACTGAAGAATCAATCTTAAGCCTCTCAGCCATCTTTAAGTCATTGGATGCAATGCAATAAAACGCAACGTAAGGACATGCAATAAAAAAACCAATACAATAACGTGTAACGTGAATCTATATACGGCCATGCATGCACGAGCAGTGTAGCGCTTCTGTTGCTGCGAACTGTGAAGAGCTCGAGCATTACATTGTCTTTAAAAAGACTACTCTAAAATATTAACACGAAATAAACAGAGATAAATATGAAGTAATAGGTAAGGTACCTCATTGTTTGTTAGTTAAGGACTTTCTGCATGCATGCTCGATTTGAAACTGCTATATATATATAGCTCGATTAGAAGTGCATCTCGACAACGAAATTTTAGAGGCCAATATAGTTGGATTATATACACTGTATATATGCGATTGTGGCAGTGCGATCTGAGAAGATTAATGATGCTTATATAGATATCTTTATTTATCTGCCGCATCTCATGCCTCCTTGAATCGTTGCCACTGCCCGCTCGTCCTCCACATTTATACATGTACAATTGTAGCCTACATGTATCGGTCCTTCGCATTCCTACATGTACATTGTATAGCCTACATGTATCCGTCATTGTAAGTGAGATAAGATTGACATCACTGTATATGCTCTATAGCTGATTGCTCGTTTGATAACGTATGGTATAGGATATTATCAATGGAAATACGGGACATAGGGCCTACATGATGACGTAATTTCTTGTGTCTTTACAGACAAAAAACAGCGACGAGAGGTCTAACAATAATTAATCAAACTTAGAGCTCTAATGTATAAAACAGAAACGCGAGAATTTCTTTTCTTTCCATGCATGGATAACATGGATATGACGAATGTTCAGGTGAATGGTTTTTTAAAGTAAAGTGCCCTCAACCACGTGATGAACGGCATCACATTCGTTCACTGGCTCCCTCTCCATAGAAAATGAAACACTCGTATTAGCCTTCCGTTCTATACGCACGCGGAGTCTGCACCTTCGTCCATCGAAAACGATACAATTGCCTATATATGTGCATGCACCATTGCACCAACGTGCAGCGCCTTATTATCACTGTCGGTCGGTGGCACTATAGCCACAACAGCACCTGCTACTGTGATGGTCGATTGATTGACAGGCATCGCTGGCCAATCAGAGACTGAGGCTGCAGCGCTGATAATATAACCGGCGATGTTCGGGGAATGCTCGTCGTGTCTCGATCGACTGCGCCGACGATGCAGCGATGCGTTGCTGCGTCTATGGATGCGGAGGATGCGAGGGAGGATGCTGCTGCTGCTGCTGCTGGTGAGTGATGTGCATGCCGCTGCCGCTGCTGCTGCTGGGTCTTTACGGATGATGGAAACTGAGCAGCAGGGTTTAGGGAAGTGGTGGTCGACGGATCTACCGCCCTGCATGACTGTTTAGGACGCCGCCGCCGTCGTTACAGAATCCACCGCCTCCGCCTTATCCTCCTCCTCAGCCGTCGTATATCCTGATCAATGGACCTACAAATAGACCCTAATGGGACAATTCATTCGTCTGCTATATACCACGGTGAGCGACGGCAGCGCTCGTAAGACGGGTGTCTAAGGGTTTGGTCGTCGAATGACCACAAAAGCTTTAACTGGAAGTGACCATTATTGACCAGGCGAATTAAACGCAGAAGACACCTCTCCGTGATGAACAATGGCATTGTAATTAATTTCACTTTTCTTTCATTTGTCCTCAATTCATCGCTTTCCTTTGACAGCTTTGACTGTCAGAAGGACTGCCATTGAGCATTGTAGGGTGTTTATAGTCTCTAAGGAAACAGTACCCTTCGTTCGGGTTCACCTGGTGCATGCATTCCACAACCCTCTGCAGTGTCTCTCATGGGATGACCCACTCGCATTGCAATATCCGCCAACTGCCTGGAGTCGGTTTGCGGAGTATACATGTAGGTTCTTGCTCTCTTGTCAAAAGCCATCGAATGAGACGAATGAAATCCACGTGGAAAACGATTCAGAATGAATTTTCATAGAAAGTACCTATATCAAGTGCACCTGCAGTGCATATATACAATATTCTGCATGTGTACGGAACAGTCGGTCACAAAATATTGTACTTCATCGAGATTCTACCTGGATTAGCTTATCACTTGCAGGTAAAAACGTGAATCGATGTCAAAGAACACAGGTGCAGTTTGATAAGAAAAGCTTTGATGACTTCTTCAACAACCCTTCGATCTTAGCCTTTACTTGCGTGAGATATCAAGAGAGATCACACCTGTTGATGAGTCTGGAGTGTGGTGGCTGCTGCTGCTGGTGGTGGATAGGAAGATGCTGAGAAGCGGAGGAGAGACGATGCATGGAGGACTGCAGCAGCAGGTGATGGAGTCATGTGCTGGATGTCATCTTCCAATTGTTGATCGCTTCCTTCTCAATGTCGGAGATCGACCTTGGCATGAGGATTGCGTGCAGTGCAGCGTCTGTCGCTGTCCACTCAACGAAAGGTGCTTCTTCAAGGAAGGAAAGCTCTACTGCAGAGACGACTTCTACAAGTGAGTCTTTACTATATACATTGGCATCCGTTGTACAAAAACGCACCCACTATATATATATATATGACTATATTGCATCTAGTCATTTATTTATCAAATTTGCTATCTCTCTATACTCAGAGGCGCTTACTTAAATATCTGCTCATGCATGACCATAACGTTGAATGCATGCTATGTTGCTGATGACACATCCACCGTTTTGGTTAAGTAGTTTTGGTTGAGTAGTTTTGGTTGAGTAGTTTTGGTTGAGTTGTTTTGGTTGAGTAGTTTTGGTTGAGTAGTTTTGGTTGAGTAGTTTTGGTTGAGTAGTTTTGGTTGAGTAGTTTTGGTTGAGTAGTTTTGAATAGTTTTGGTTGAGTAGTTTTGGTTGAGTAGTTTTGGTTGAGTAGTTTTGGTTGAGTAGTTTTGAAAAGTTTTGGTTGAGTAGTTTTGGTTGAGTAGTTTTGAATAGTTTTGGTTGAGTAGTTTTGGTTGAGTAGTTTTGGTTGAGTAAAGCCGCTGAAGTTCGTTGTGTAGGAATTTCGGTACAAAGTGCGCTGGATGCAGTCACGGCATCTCTCCCACAGCGTTGATTCGGAGATCTCGGGAGAAGGTCTTCCACCTCGAGTGCTTTACATGTCTAGTTTGTCGGAGACAGTTGTCGACGGGCGACGAACTCTTCCTCAACGACGACGACACAATTGTCTGCAAACAGGATTATGGCCACAAGAAACTGCACTCAGGTATATACACATAATAATTTCTATCGTAACATATAAGCTATACCAAGACGGTCTTTGATATTCATTAAACGCTGCCATATAATATTATTTCGTTGACGAATTGCGACTAAAACGCCCAGTGTCTTTATGGCATAAAGGGTCATGTGCTGAACAATGTGAACATATATCTGCGTAGGTTTCTAAGGTGAAATCCGTTCTTTCAAAGATAGATCTAACTCATTATGTGTCTATAGAACTCAGATACATCACCTTCTTGAATATTACTTTACATTACATTGCTGCGAAAATCATGGGTATATCTCGAAGGAAGAAGTTAAAACAAATTATTATATAATTACTGGTTATTCGTCATCGTTATCATCGTCATCATCATCATCATCACCATTATCATCATCATCATCGTCAATGTCATCGTCGTCGTCGTTATCATCATCATCATCATCATCATCATCATCATCATCATCATCATCACTATCACCACGCCATCATCATCATCATCATCATCATCATCATCATCATCATCATCATCATCATCAACGTCATCGTCATCGTCATCGTTATTGTCATCATCATCATCATCATCATCATCATCATCATCATCATCATCATCATCATCATCATCATCATCATCATCATCATCATCATCATCATCATCATCATCATCATCAACAACAACAACGTCATCGTCATCGTCATCGTTATTGTCATCATCATCATCATCATCATCATCATCATCATCATCATCATCATCATCATCATTAAGCATTGAAGCATTAATTAATCATACTAACTCCGACCTAGAAAATATAGCAGAATAGTTTCGCTCTAATAAGTTAACCCTCAATCTCGATAAAACTAATTACATCATCTTTAGGTCACATAAAAAAGCACTTCCAACGTCTTATCCTAATTTATGTTTTTTCGGTACACCTATCACTCTAGTGGAATCATCGACATTTTTAGGAGTTTACGTAGACCAACACCTGTCCTGGAAGGAACACGTGTCGAATATCGCAACCAAAATAGCAAAAAACCTAGGAATTTTATCACGCATATCCAGAATTCTCCCACCACAGACCAGAACCTCACTGTATTATACACTCATACATCCATACATATCTTACTGTGACATTGTTTGGGCTTCTGCATTATAAGTCAAACCTCTCCAAAATTCTTGTCCTCCAAAAAAGGGCAATACGATTTGTTGCAAAAATCCCTTATGGAGCCCACACGAAAGCAGAATTTTTAGGTCTAAAAATACTGCAACCAGATCAAATAAGGCAATTACAAATTGGAATATTTATGTATCGATATATCCATAATCAACTACCAGCTACCTATAAAGATTACTTCAAATTCAGAATTGATATTCAAAAGCGTGGCTTGAGAAATACTAACCCTTTCTATATTCCCTTTGCCCGCACTAATACAAGGCTTGCATCTATTAAATGTATTGGACCAAGAACATGGAATAGTATTCCTCTTGATATTCGCTCCCTGCCGTCTCTTCGTCTCTTTAAACGGGAGCTTTCTACCTTCATCCAACAAGGAATGTAGACCTCTACCAATCTGGGGAAATACTGTTAATTCACTTTCATACGGGAGTGTGCATTTGTTTTTCGTGTACATGTATATGACTGCACTGACTTTATTCCACTTTTCTAACTCACCTTTTGTTTTGTATTATTATTCTAGTTAAGGTATTTTGTTCATAAAGCTGCTTTATTTTCCAGTCGGCCGTGCTGAATATTTCTAAACCAATTCTCTCAGGTGGCCCTGGCTAGCGGGACCTTTGGCCCCTTTTGGGTCTCCTGGGCGATCCGACATAATACATATATGATGTAGAATTACAGTATCTGTAAAGTTGTTGGTTGCCGAATAAAAAATGTTAAAAAAATGTTAAAAAATCATCATCATCATCATCATCATCATCATCATCATCATCATCATCATCATCATCATCATCATCATCATCATCATCATCATCATCATCATCATCATCATCATCATCATCATCATCATCATCATCATCATCATCATCATCATCATCATCATCATCATCATCATCATCATCATCATCATCATCATCATCATCATCATCATCATCATCATCATCATCATCATCATCATCATCATCATCATCATCATCATCATCATCATCATCATCATCATCATCATCATCATCATCATCATCATCATCATCATCATCATCATCATCATCATCATCATCATCATCATCATCATCATCATCATCATCATCATCATCATCATCATCATCATCATCATCATCATCATCATCATACATAGGCCTACATACATACATACACACATACATACATGCATACATTGTCGTCGTCGTCGTCATCATCATCATCATCATCATCATCAACAGCAACAGCAACGACAACAACAGAAGCAACAACAGAGCCATCGTGGTGTAAATTATTAGTTTGGTGGCAATTGGTACGATGGAAGGAGAAATATAGCACTAAGTGGCAATGGCACAATGCATGTGAAATGTTTTACGAATTAGAGACAGTTTAAGGAAATTGCAAAGAATGTTTCTTATTAGACTATCTATACATCATCATCATCATCATCATAGTCTTGATCATTATTACTCGACCCATACTATCGTTCTGTGATACTTTGGGAGCCAAATCGTTAGTATAGATCCTATATATAGACATCAGAATATTGAGACCTGTATTTAGGCGGTTGGCTGACGTCCATGCATCATTGCAACACCACTAATGATAATTCACAGCCAAGTGCCGTGCACGCAGACACCGGATGCTTTGCAGCCTATATAAGGACGTCGGGTCTGTCCTTACAGCTGCATCAGCAGGATCTATGGGGACTCGCCTTTGGTCACGTGTCCGAATAACAAATATGGCGATTTAATGACGTCGAAATTGCGCTTTAAGTAAGGCTGATTAATCGTTCACCAGATGGTGCGCCAATCGTAAAGTCATTGCCGCCGAAATCAGAGGAGGTGTCGTCTGCTCTGCTCTGCTCTGCTCTCAGTGGCAGACGACTTGAAAAATGATTGAACATCTGGACGACCATGCAGTCTCATGCAGTCTCATGCAGTGAGAAGTATGGTGCTCAGTTTCTTTGAAGAATGGTCTTACGATGCATGGTCCTCTGTTTGGTTTGAAGTTTTGTGCCCATGGGCGTCCGCAAAAATTTTTCTAGGGGGGCGCAAACTTTTAAATAATTGTCACATGGTCTAAATTTAATGGGTGACAGTTTGAATTTCCATATTGACACGACTCACGAGAGAATCTTATAGCCTACCTATACGTTATCCGCCCAAAGAAATATATAGGCTAAAATTGTAGGTTCAACTTGTAGAACGAATCAATAATCACATTGAAAATTGCCTTGTAACAATCAAAACCAAATAATCTAGGCCTAGGCTACATTTATGTGCAACAATGCAAAAAATCCAGGGGGCGCACTTGCGCCCCCTTGCGCCCCGCTGCGGACGCCCATGTTTGTGCCCCGTTTGTTTGAACGGTTGTTTTTTTGTATAGCCACTTGTAGAGCCAGATTTATCATAATTGTATTATTGACTCAGAGACAAAGAACAGCGAATTGGAAACACAATTATTCTGTATAGTTTTGCTCTCAGTCATTGCTCCCTATGCCCTTCTGGCCGTATAGAAACCTTGTCTGCTTTTTGGGGTACCCTTTGAACAACCCACTGACTCGACGAAGAACATCCCCCCCCAAAAATAATTTTTACCCACCCCTCGTATATCTACATTTGACCTCGCCTTCCTCATTCTCCTGCAGTAAGAATGTCCGGTCTTAGCCAAGAAATCAATTCCGGGAGTAGACCTACATGTATATACATCCAGGTTGGTTTTCCAATTCGCAAAAAAACAAATAATTAGTTTTAAAAACTCTATGTAAATTTCTTATTTCTGAAGGGTTGAATGAGTGCAGACTCCCATACAGATCTATAGTATATCGCTCGTAAGTGCACAGGTCGATACCCACATGTCCCTCAACCCAATAACCTGTTGCTGTTGCTTTGATATCAAAGCGCTATATAAGATTAGTGCCCAGAAAATTGTCAGAATATCACTAAAGAGCTAAACCATAGGCCTAAGCCAATTTAGTGAGATTTATTTGGGACTTCTGCAGACGTGATTGAATGTATACTGGCTAATATATAGCCTACTTGCATGGCACATCAGCCTTGAAATTATCCGCTTTGCAGCAGCATACAAGCCAGCAATCCGTTAATTACTTCCACATTAAGCCATGGCCTTATATGTATATATATAATATGTATATATAGTTGTAGTCGATGTCCAGCCACAGCACGTGGGGCACGGTGGCGTAGTGGGTATGTTCGTCGCCTTGCATGCAGTCGGAGGGTCGCAGGTTCGAATTCACCTAAGTCGCCGCGCAAGGACCTTGGGCAAGTTCTTCACTCGCAATTGCTCATCGCTTCGGAGTGAAACTCCGATGCAATGTCGGCGCTGCAGTCGGGAGCGCCTCTGAGTAGAAATCTTGAAGGGGCTCTGTAACAAGTGCACGGACAAAGACATACATGCATACATACCGCAACCGAATCTCTCTCTTCGTCCGTCGAACAAAGTAGAAATACCTCAAGTGGATATACCGAATACCCAGGGTAACTCTTTGAGTATAATATTAGGTGGACATTCAAGGGACACCCTTTGAACATTATATAGGTTAACAACCAGAGGACGCCCTTTGAACATTAGATGGACAACCAGAGGACGCCCTTTGGACATTAGGCATCTAGAGAATTTCAGAACCTCACTTTTAGTGAACTTCTATCGCAGGAATTTCAACAGGTCTGCTTTGGTTGTATCTCTCAAGTCTCAACATCGATTCTTAATTCGGGTTTCGGTCACTTTCTTTACACAAACTATATACACCTAATCACCTATATATATATATATATATAAATTATATATATATAATATGCATATAATTATATTTATGGCATTGCCGCTCTGCAAATGTCGATCGGAAGAAGTCAGGCAGAGAGCAGAGAGCTGCATTATAGCTGAATACTTTTGCCTTAAAGTCAAGAGAGTGTTAGAATAGGCTACTCGCGGATGGCATTAAAGCCTTTTAGCTAAGACGCTGCATGCAGGGTGTTGCACAAAATAATATCCCTCCGTCCTTCTACCTCTAAAGCCAATGTCTCCTGTGGGAGTCGAGTGAAGAATCCTTGTCTCGTAATTCACACAATTACTTCTACAACTTCTACTTCTGCTGCTGATCAGTCGTCATCGGATCCTCATCCGTCGTTCGATTCTTTTCGACGGATCATCGCTGCTTTCGTCATCATCATGATGTCATCTAAGCGAATTCCTCGTCATCGTCGTCAGCGTCGTCATCATCCATCCAGAAGAAGATCCCATCTGGTCGTAATGTGTCGCATTTATAAGTGTGACGATGATGCCTGCAGGAACCGAATCCGACCAAACAGCCCTCTCCCACCTAACGCGAATAGACGACCATCAGGAGCAGGCGGTGAGGGCGGTGGACGGTAGGGTGGGGCGGACGGTGGGGCGGCTGAGGACTGCGTAACCCCTCTCGGTGGTCCTTATAGAAGCCCGATCATCCATCGATCATCTCTGTCTCTGACACCCTAATCCTCGTCCGGCGTGTGCTCGTCCCTAGTGTCTTCCTTCGTTCGCTCACTCTACCCTTTCTGCGGCGACCAACATACGCCGAACGAAGACAGACAGACAGGTGGACAGACAGACAGACAGACAGACAGACAGACAGACAGACAGACAGGCAGACAGACAGACAGACAGACATAGTCAGATAGACAGAGACAGAGAAAAAGAGAAAGACAGAAAGAGAGAAAGAGACAGACTGACAGACAGCATCAGATTGAGAGAGAGACAGAGAGATGAAGAGGAGCTACCGACCAGTGGTCCCATTTGATTTGCCTCGATCTCCATCCCCCCCGCTCATCCTCCTTCACCTTCTCTTTCTTCTTATTTTTTCTTCTTCTCCTTCCCATTATTCTCCTCCTCCTTCTCCTCCTTTTCCACTTCCTCCTACTCCTTCTCCTCCTCCTCCTCTTCTACTTTCTTCTCCTCCTTTTCCTCCTTCACCTCTTCTTCCTCCTCCTCCTCCTCCTCCTCCTTCTCCTCTTCCACTTCCTCCTCCTCCTCCTCCTCCTCCTCCTCCTTTTCCTCCTCCTCCTTCTCCTCCTCCTCTTCCACTTCCTCCACCTCCTCCTCCTCCTCTTTCTCTTCCTCCTCTTCCACTTTCTCCTCTTCCTCTTCCTCCTCCTCCTCCTCCTCCTCTTCCTCCTCCTCCTCCTCCTCCTCCTCCTCCTCCTCCTCCTCCTCATCCTCCTCGCTATAATATTGATGTATTTGCGTCTTGCGTCGTTCGTCCAACTGACAGTTTATCGCCGAAGCGTCTGTCCGATTCTGACGGATCCGCTGTCGATCGCCACCCCCGCCGCGCATCCACCGCCGCCCAATGCATCCACCGCCGCCACCCCCGCCGCCGCCGCTGCCTTACACGATGCCATGGGCAGATGCAATGGCTGCTGCTGCTGCTGCTATTATACCGGAGCAAAAGACTGCAGCTAGCATGTATGGAACAGCCTGGTTTCCTGCAAAAAGGAACCTATATGTGCCCAAGGCATAGTGTACGACAGTTACACGTGAATCCGATAACACCCACCTTGGGACATTTAAAAGGCGCCAAACAATGCATGGATTTTCTGACATCAGTGGTGATTCATGCAGGCGATGAATAAGCTGCTCCATGGCTTCAACCTTTGCTTGATCTTTCTGCATTGGTATACAAAAACTTAATTGTACAAACGGACGAATTAATGCTATAGTATCATGAGACTTTTGAATTGCTGTCTGTCGCCTTGACCTGTAGCGCATCAATCGCCTCAATCGAACGTTTGAATGTCAAAATGTCAATGAACTTCCGCATTTATAATAACATGCGAGTTGTTTCTCAAATGCATGATATATGATGCATTGTACTGCAAGATATAGGCCTAGCAGCTAAATCAGCCAAACGACAGCATCAAACTGCAGAAAGAGAAAATTTCTCTTTTCATCATTTTTAATGATGTTATATGCTGATTTCTTTGATTGTTTGTCTTTCTTTTGTTTGTGCTCTTTCTCTGGATTTTTCCTGTAGTGTTTACTACATTTAGTTTTTATTTTTTTGTTTCCTTAGTTAAGTAACATCTTTGCATTCCAATTTTCCCTACAGCTTTTAGTTTTACACTTCACTTTGATAATTAGGCTCCTATACTTAGCGGGTCTTGTCCATTTTGGTGTGCCTATTTGTTTCCTCATTCTCATTCTACTTATTCACTTTGTGAATATGCTTATTGCTGATTAGGCTATGTCTATACTTTGTTAAGCATACATGTGCAATTGAATTGTTGGGATCAATAAAATATGTCTATGTCTAACAACTAATAACACTAATAACCAGTGACAACAACAACTTTGCATTTCACTTGGTTCTGTCGCGGGATTGCCGGTCGCGGTCGACGCAGATTAACTGTACCAACATATTTATCACTGCTGTGAAGTGGAATTTCACTAACTAAATCCACTGCTTTGGCATTTTGTGTAAATGATTGGGGATATAACAACTGTCAAATTAACTATCAGCAAACTTGCATTTGTCGTTCTCAAACACAAATTACTCATTCATTCATTCTGGGCTTTTTTTAGCGTGCATGCAGTTCTAAAAAATGTACAACCGGATAAAATGCGATATCTTCTCAACCGATTGACCTTTTTCTGCGAAAATTTCCAAATTTGCAGGGGAATGAATTTCCAACAATTCCTGAAAGTTTACGCTTAAGTACAGAGCTCTTATTATTATTGACTCCACAAAACACCATAGGCCCCACTTGGATGATACAGTGAGAGATTCTGTCTCTGTTTGTCTTAATTCAGCTGAAGAATCCGCACATCATCATCTTCATCTTCAGGAGAATCAGGTCGTCAGTCTTTCCGACGGCGGTCGACCGAAAGATGTCGCTCTAGAGTCGAGACTTCCGGCCCCGGATGTTCCGACGTCGACCGGAAACAGTCCGACGCCCCACGCGGCTGCTGCGGCAGGAGCAGGGGCGGAACAACCGGAACTGAAGCAGGAGATGGACGTATCCGACTGCGAGAGCGTTGTCTCCAACTGCAGCTACTACAGTTCGACTCCCAGTGCCAACAACAATAACACGGAGAAGGAGAACGATAAGGCGAAGGACGGGTCGACTGGAGGAGAGATGACGGCGGGAGTGGGAGCGAAGAGGAGAGGACCAAGGACTACGATCAAGGTCAAACAGTTGGAGACGCTGAAGGCTGCCTTCGCTGCCACTCCTAAGCCAACGAGGCACATACGAGAACAGCTTGCGAGGGACACAGGACTCAGCATGAGGGTCATACAGGTAGGTCCTATGCTCATTCACAGATGACAGACTATATTTACTTGTCTTTCTTTGAGCTTCGTGGTATCATATTCATTATATACTCTGCATCTTCGATGCCTTCTCGTTTCTCTCCTCTTCTTCTCACATCGTTAATTGAATCAACTCGCTTCCGGTTTCCATATAATTCAGATACCTTCCTCAACTATGCCTCCTCCTCCTCCTCCGTGCCTCCTCGACCAGACCTCCTAACACCCTCCACCTCATCCTTCTCTATGCAACTCCTCGTCTTTATCCTCCTTCCCTCGTTCTCTTCCTCTGCAGCATGTAGATTTCTTCATCTTTATTTCGTTGCTCTTCTTCCTATAGAACTGCTTCTCTTTATCCCTCTTCGTTTATGCTTCTCCGTTACACATTCGACTTGTCCCATCCTATACTTATCCACTGGTTCATTGCCAACGCAAGGACGAAATGGACATGCGCATGCATACATCCCACTTGCTCTTCATCCTCATTCTACACCTGCAGCCTCTGATGCTGCTCCTTCTTCTGACCTCTGCTTCCTATATATGGTCCTCCTCCCCACTCTCCTCCATTCTCTCCTCCTTCCGCCCTCCTCTTTCCTCCCTTCTCTCTCCTCCCTCCTCCCTCCTCCATCGTTCCTCCTCCTTCCTCCCCCTCCCTACTCCCTCCTCCCTCCTCCTTCCTCCCTCCTCCTTCGTCCCTCCTTCCTCCATACTCTCTCCCCCCTCCTCCCTCCTCCCTCCTCCTCCCTCCTCCTCCCTCCTCCATCCTCGCTCCTTCGTCCTCGTGTTGCTGTCTGTATTCCCTCTGGTCCTCCGTCTGGTCCTCTTCTCCTCCATTCTAACCGTCGGCTTCGGCTGAAATCCGGGGCCGATGGGCCGCTTGGGAACGACGCCGACGATAGCCATCTCCCAAGGAGGACCGAAAAACAGAGAAGGGGGAGGATTGGAAAAGACGGACGAAGATGCATGGATGAGGAGGAGGAGGAAGAGGATGAAAGAGGAGAGTGAAGAGGAGGCGGAAGAGGTGGACAAGGACGAGAAGGAGGAGGAGTGAGCAAGAAAGAAAAGGGGAGAAGGAGGAAGAGAAAAAGAAGGGAGAAGAAGAAGAAGAAGAAGAAGAAGAAGAAGAAGAAGAAAAAGAAGAAGAAGAAGAAGAAGAAGACGAAGAAGAAGAAGAAGAAGAAGAAGAAGAAGAAGAAGAAGAAGGGGAGATGGACTAGAAGGAGGAGAAAGAGGAGAAGGGGAGAAGGAGGAGAAGGAGAGAAGGGGAGAAGGAGGAGAAGGAGAGAAGGGGAGAAGGAGGAGAAGGGAGAGAAGGGGAGAAGGAGGAGAATGGACAGCATTCGATGGAGACGTTGTTGCTTCTCGCCTATCGGCAGACGACAACGTCGAGCGTTAATCCGTCGTATAAAAGCAAAGAGAGCTGTTGCTGTTTTTAATGTTGTTGCTGATGTTGATGTTGCTGCTTTTAATGTTGCTGTTGCTGCTTTTAATGTTGCTGTTGCTGCTGTTGCTGTTGTTGCTGCTTTTAATGTTGCTACTGTTGCTGTTGATGCTGTTGATGTTGCTTTTGATGTTGCTGTTTTTAATGTTGCTGTTGCTGTTGCTGCTTTTAATGTTGCTGTTGTTGCTTTTAATGTTGCTGTTGTTGCTGTCGCTGTTGTTGCTGTTGTTGCTGTTGCTGTTGCTGCTGTTGCTGCTGTTGCTGCTGTTGCTGCTGTTGTAGCTGCTGCTGCTGTTGCTGCTTTTAATGTTGCTGTTGTTGCTGTTGCTGCTGTTATTGTTGCTGCTGTTACTGTTGCTGTTGCTGTTGCTGCTGTTGCTGTTGCTGCTTTTAATGTTGCTGTTGTTGCTGTTGCTGCTTTTAATTATGCTGTTGCTGTTGCTGCTTTTAATGTTGCTGTTGATGTTGTTGTTGCTGCTGTTGTTGCTGCTTTTAATGTTGCTGTTGCTGTTGTTGTTGCTGCTTTTAATGTTGCTGTTGCTGCTTTTAATGTTGCTGTTGCTGCTTTTAATGTTGTTGTTGCTGTTGTTGCTGCTTTTAATGATGCTGTTGTTGCTGTTGTTGTTTTTAATGTTGCTGTTGTTGATGTTGCTGCTTTTAATGTTGCTGATGTTGATGTTGCTGCTGTTGATGTTGCTACTTTTAATGTTGCTGCTTTTAATGTTGCTGTTGCTGTTGTTGCTGCTTTTAATGTTGCTGTTGCTGTTGTTGCTGCTTTTAATGTTGCTGTTGCTGTTGCTGTTGTTGCTGCTTTTAATGTTGCTGTTGTTGCTGTTGCTGCTTTTAATGTTGCTGTTGCTGCTGCTGTTGCTGCTGTTGCTGCTTTTAATGTTGCTGTTGCTGCTGCTGTTGCTGCTGTTGATGTTGCTGCTGTTGCTGATGTTGCTACCGTTGTATCTTAAGCATCCGCACCACGTCCCCAGCTATAAGCAGCAGCAGCGATATATGTCGAGCGGAACATCATATGCATTCACATCACTTCCTCTGCTCCGGTGTTCATACCTTTTGAACGAGATCAGTCAACTGATCATGAAGCAACTGAAAGACTGACATCGGATATCATTAATTTTAAATCTGTACTATGCGATGCAGTGCTATAAAAAGGAATGCTATCACTATTGCTATCGCTTACACAGTGATCACAAGCGCTGTCATAAAGAGCTATCTATAATCACATAAAAGTCCTCCTCATTCGTCATGCAGCGGTTGAACCACCTATAGCAATCCATATAGCAGAAACGGACTTAATCCAGATGGTCGTCTTTTCCTTGACTGCAGGGAACGATTTGCAGGAAGCTTCTGTCACCAAAGTGACAGTGACAGTCTTTCTTTATATATCTGAGGCTGAACTGCCAGCACTTCCGAAAACATTATTCTGCTCAAAGATGCAAAATATAGCTTAACTATCACAACAGCTACTGTCTTCATCTCTAACACTGACGCGCACGTTATCAGTGAAAACTTATTGACAATTAAATTTTCTTACAATTAGAAACCCAGTGCTTCACACACTGGCATTCTATAGGCCTACCATCAATGCACGAGCATCAATTGGTTCAACGCTGTATATATGGTATATTTCTTCACCTGTACGCTTGGTCCACTGAGTCAATAAGAAATTATTTCTTAAAAGGTTCACTTCGTCTGACTTTGCAAAGTCGGCATCTCGTGTTTTCATCCTTTTTTACTTCTGTGTCGAAAGTCGAAACATATTTTCTGTTTGTCCATGGCATTGTTTTAAACATGCATGCGACTATATATATGTGAGGCTCTCTCTCTCTCTCTTTAAGCTCTCTGTCTCCCCCCGACAGGTTCCAACTTCCAATGACGCCATTCCTCTCTTCGCTGTGCCTTCCTCTTCAGTTCGTTGCATCCGTCAGTCTTTCGTCATTTTCAGTGTGTCTTGGGAAGTTTAGAGTGCATCCATAGTGGTTCCCGTTGCCTTCCTCTCGGTGTTTTTACGGAGACACCATCTTCTATATCGCGTCGATGGCCTCCACCGTCCATCTTTATAGTATACATTAGGTTCATTATCTGCCTATATAATAATTATTATTATTATTAGTCTTAGACATCAATCAACAGAAAACTTGTATCAAATCAAATACAGTTTCGGTGCAGTTTTCATCTGATAATGTCTAATTATATCTATTCTATATAATATCGTAGTTCTTAGACTCTAAATTGAACTATTAATTTTATTTTTATCTCGCTTCTTCTGTGTACTATCTTCATTCTTCTTGATTATTCTTCTTCTCGTTCGCTTCCTCTTAACTCACCATGCATGCGTCTCAATGCAATTCATTTCTCATCGTCATGATGATACGAATGTTGATGTCATTGCGTCTGTCAGTCGGTGGCAAACAAGCCATCCTTTACGTCCGAACTAAATTCACAGTGTTCGAGTCAATCGAAGCGAAAACTGACCCCCCCTTCACTCCCTTTCCTTCACTCCCCCTCTTCCCTCCCTACCCTTCACTCCCTCTTCCACGTCTTCCCAAGCAGTTCTCCCACTCATCCTCTGTCTCCCTCCCCTTCCCTCCCTCTTCCACGTCTTCCTAAACAGTTCTCCCACTCATCCTCTGTCTTCCATTTCCTTTCCCCACATCCATCTCGCTCCCCTATATCCCCCTTCTCCATCCTCCATCCATTCTCCCTCTCTTCTCTCGTATCCGTCGTGACTCAATGGGCTGCATTCAACCCCCCACCCACCCATCCCCCATTCTTCCCCCATTTCCCCCATCCCCCATCGCACGTATACACTCGCGACTCCACCACCGTCTGCACCCATTCGGGCGCGTCGCTGGCACGCGGCGACCTTGCCTGACCCTTCGTCGAGATCATTGACACGGGTCAGTGGGCGTCCGGTCCGATCTTATCCATGGCATCCTCCGTTGGTCGGCTCCTCTTGCATGTAGTTCACGTCCTTATCCGTCCAGAAATCGTCTTCCGATGACCACGGCTCTGCAGGCAGAGGATGCTGCTGCTGCTGCTGATGCTGCTGATGCTGGTGGTGGTGGACGGGTAGACGGACACGGTCCGGCCAAAGCGGCTGTGGCAGCGGCGGCGGCGACGGTGGCCCACCGTGTAGACGATGGACGATCGAGGGAAAAAGTGAACGGGAAGGTCGTAAGCCTCCATGAATACGAAGTACGTTGTATAGATGCTTTATAAGTTCGTTGTGTATACGACGTATACGAAAGGAGGCAAAGATACGATGAACATGAAGAGAAATTAATATGAGAGGACGAATAGCAATATTAGCAAAACATACAGATTGCACATGCACATGCAAAATATGAGCTACATGAGCCTCTGTAGGCCTAAACCCTTAATACTAATCAGGGGAGGATCCAGAGGGAGCAATCCGGCCATGCCCTCTCCATTTAAAAAATGCATGGGACGTGACCCCCGTTTGGTTTCAACAAGCTTTAAAATCAATGCAGCGGGATTTTGTGAGAAAAAGTAGTATACGACTAGAGAGGTCATGGCATATTCCCCAAGAGATTAAGACCAGACGACGAAACAAATAAAAATAAATAAGGTCATCAGTTATTTTGGCAGGGAAAATTGGTATATTTTACTGACATTTTGGGCGAATGACTAAAAAAACGGGGGTCACGTCCCATGCATTTTTCAAATGGGGAGGGCATGGCCGGATTGCTCCCTCTGGATCCTCCTCTGATTAGTATTAAAAGTTTAGGCCTACAGAGGCTCATGTATAGCCTACAGCTCATATTTTGCATGTGCATGTGCAATGAATGCCAGATTTGTTCCGACAAAGATCACCGAAAATGTTGGACCGCTTCCTTCGAAAATTTCTATATCCGCCTCTGATGCTAACACAGAAGCTATTCTACGAATCTTGAGTAGACTTATCGTCACATTGAGCAGCTTAGTATGCCAAATAGATCTATATACAATGTACATGCATATTGCATTGAGATTGAACTCTTCAAGTTACTCGTTGGCCTATCTGTTGATTTCTTCTGTTCACACAGCTTGTGTGCAGTTCCATTATTCAGAATGATTCAGCTGAGAGCCACGTACATGCAGACAGGAATTAGATCGTTCGATTATGCAATAGCCATATTTTTGTGTTGTATACGGGGTCCAGCTGTCTTAGTTAGTCTATCGAGCGCCTCTGAGTAGAGATCTTGAAGAGGCGCTATATAAATTTATGTGATTGATTGATTGATTGATCTACTAAACACATTGGACGAGATCCCGAGCAAATATCACGTTGATTATGTACAACTTTACAATAAAAACAAAGGTAATTGTTTGCATTATAAGAACTCCTATTAATTCACATAAAACATTTTGAGACAACAACCATACACAAGAAGTATCATAATAATTTATGCTGGCGGATAATTTGAAATTCGCCGATCGATAGTCATCGTAATCATGATCATAATCATCACCATAATTTCCATCATCATAATCGTCATTGTCGTCATTGTTACAATTGACGTCGTTGTCATCATCATCATCTTCGTCGTCGTCGTCGTCGTCGTCATTGTCGTCGTGTGGCCATTAATTGACGCTTCTTCTTCTTTACGTTCTCTGCCAAGTGGCAGGTCCAAACGTCCAATGTTTCCACTTTTAATTGACGCTAATTTTAACAATCCACGTACACAGTAATTCTTGAATTTCTCCTCCTCGCGGATGAAGATAATCTCTGGTGTATGTCTCACTGATGTTACGCCGAATGCTGCAATTGATTCAGCAGCAGCAGCAGCAGCAGCAACAACAACAACATCAGCAGCAGCAACAGCAGCAGCAGCAAAAGTGGACGCAGTTCTCTTTCTTTTTATCCCAGCCTCTAAGCTCCACCTGTATAAGTCGGAACATGATCAACTCATTCAACCGATGATCAGAGAGGGTGCCTTTCTTTGACACCTTCCGAAACCATCACATCTCCCTCTTCCATTGCAAGCCAACCCAAAAAGTACACGCCCTTTTTTTACCATCAAACAGTCGATCGACCACGTGTAGCATTCGCTCCACTCCCCCTCCCATCAGAAGCCGTTGCGTGTATATCGCCCCTCCCTCTCTCCCTGCCTCTCTCCCACCTTCCCTCCCTCCCTCTCTCCTCCCTCTTCCAAGCACTCCTCCTCGCCCACAATGCAAGACACACACTGCAGTTTAAGTCGACAACACCTCAACGAAACGACCGTAAACTGCATTGCATCGCTTAGAGCAAGCTGTCCAAACAGACAGCGACGGGCAGAGGAAGGAAACGATTATCCGAGGTACACACGAAATCCGACTCAGCCGGAATCAACAACCCACCCACCCCCACCTACTCCTGTTCTCCTCCTCAATCGCTTAAGCGGCAACGCGTCGCTTTCCCTTCTGTATAAATGCCCAACCCTTCTGCAGCTCCTCAGCAACAATGCACGCGCCATCCATTCCCTCCATGTCGGAACCGGGTGGGCTTCGCTCTTCCCTGAGGACCGCACCACCTCCCTCCGTCCTCCATCTCCTCCAGGGCGTTTTCTTTGCCTCGTGCCGCCGCCCGCTCGCCCGCCCGCCCGTCCGTCGGTCCACCCGCCCGTCTTCCGCCCGCCGTGTTTTCCCTCCTCTGCTTTCCTCTCTCTCGTTGCATGACCGGCGGATCGACAAGTGCACCATGCAGCATCCAGCATGCATCCTCTGCTGCCAGCGAGGGATGTCCGTGCGATTCGGCTTAGACTCGGCTTCCGGTACGGATGCTGACGGAAGATGCAGCATCTGCCCATCCTCCTCCTCCTCCTCATCTTCGTCTTCCTCCTCCTCTTCCTCTTCTTCCTCTTCGTCTTCCTCCTCCTCTTCCGCCTCACGTGTCCATCCAGCATCCCTTCCTCCATCTCTGTCTTTCCCTCCTTTTCCCCTTCATCTCCGGACGTGCGTTGGAGTCGATGGCTGTATTGTCAGACTAGGAATCGATTCCAGGGGAGTGAAGGTTGGACAATGCAGGAGAACAGGGTGATTGCACAAAGGTCGGAGTGCAGGACAACAGTAGACTGGAGGAGGCAGCAAGACAGACAGACAGACAGACAGACAGACAGACAGACACGCACACCTACATACAGACAGACAGACGGACAGACAGGCAGAGACACACATGAAGACATAGGGTGCGCTACAGACGGACAGATAAGGGAAGTTGAGTGAATTGAATGTTTATCTGGTCCCATATGAGAGGCATTAGACGAAGAAGCCAAATTGTGAATTTCCTTCTAATATCACCGAGAATGAATACATCAAAGACGCCGTCGACTGATAGCCAGATAGATAGATAGAGAGAGAAAGAAGGAGAGAAGTCAGATAGATAGATAGAGAGAGAAAGAAGGAGAGAGAGAGAGAGAGAGAGACATACACACACAAAGCGAGAGAGACAGATACAGTACAGATAAATGGTTTGGCTGCATGTTGCGCAAACATGACAACTTGAAAGCCAGCAAAACATAAAAAATTTCTTCCTCACTTTTTATATTGTCTGCTGATTTCTGGAGGCAGACGCCAACCAAAGAGTTGGACTTGAGATCTAAAAATAGCCGCACTTCTTGTAACTATAATAGAAGCCCATGTAATTATTATTATTATTCCTGACGTTACGTGTAATCATGTTACATGCAGTTTAGAAATCAAAACATGCTATGATGGTTGTCTATACTCTAATAATTAATTATTATTTGTATCGCTTGTCATTGCTATAATTTCACAATGCATTCTTATTCACCGTTGCTTTCTGACAACACCGAGTCATTCACAAATTGCATTGTAATCGTTTGACAGTGACAGATGAAGCATGGTGCATGACATTTGATAGGATATAAATTCATATGTGATACAAAAACAATCTGATAAAACAATGGAAGCGCAAGAAATGTGTTGTTTGATTGTATCTGCACTTGTTTGTATGTGCATTGTGCACCCTGTTAATGGCTGTTATAGCGCCCCTTTAATCTCCATACTCAGAGGCGCTCCCGACTACAGAGCGGACACTGCATCTGAGTTTTACGCCGAAGCGCCTATAGCAATTGCGAGAGAAGGACTTGCCCAAGGTCCCTACGCGGCGACTTGAGGTGGATTCGAACCTGCCGCCAATTCTGCTGTAAGGTGACGAACTTAACCCACTACACCACAGCACCCCACAATACAATGTTAAAGTATCTGCAATTATGCATCCTACGTGAATGAATACTTGATCGTCCAATGTAGCAAGCACATAAAGATACGAATTTTGTGATGTTCTTTGTGACTCTTACCCTCCTCCTCCCTTCTCCATTACCTTCTCCTCCTTCTTCTCCTCCTCCTCCTCCTTCTCCTCTTTCTCCCTTCTCCTCCACCACCACCTTCTCCTCATGCACCTTCTTCTTCTCTTCCTCCTCCTCCTCCACCACCACCTTCTCCTCATGCACCTTCTTCTTCTGTTCCTCCTCCTCCTCTAGGTCTGGTTCCAGAATCGTCGATCGAAGGAGCGCCGGATGAAGCAGCTGAATGTCCTTGGAGCTCGTCGTCAGTTCTTCCGAAGTCCCCGTCGAATGCGATCCTTCCGTCCTGGAGATCACGATTCCATCGACGACTCGCAACTCATGCCTCCCAACGGATTTCCATATTTTCCAGGTGTGGTTTTTGCTTCTGCATGTCTTGTCATAATTATGGTGATATTGATGACGTAATGACAACGACGGTAATCATAATCGTAATCTCCAAACTTCTGAATAGAAGCTGCGCTCACTGCCCCGGAATTATTTGCCTGATATTATCTCCATCCCCCGCGAATTGAAAGAAAACTGTGATAAAAATTATAAACGGTATCATCGCCACGTTTGACACCGATTTTCACAGTTACCACCGCTTCCGTATATAATTATATTAGGTTATTATCATTTTACCAATTTCCGTGTAACTCATAAATTAGAACCTCTACTCTGAATTGTCTTCCTCAAAAAGTAAGTAGGAATGTTTGTAAATTAATTACCAAACGAGTACCTGCAGTAGACCTATGTAAAGAAGTAAGCTTAATTAGATGCTAAATGGTACATGCATAGTGTAGGCCTAAATCTTATTACACATGCATTCATGCACGTGAATGTTTAGTCGTAATCGTTATCGTAATCTCAAAATTTCTAGAGTGCCACTCGAAAGCCAAGCGCAGGAAACCAACTTATTCACGAGCACTGGCTTATATTCACGAGCGCTATAATATTAGTCTGTGTTTGCAAAATTACGTCTTGATTATTTATAGGCCATCGATCGATATTTAAGAAAATAATAGGTCAACGGTGCCTCAAAGAGATTCATTCTTGAATAATTATCAACCGTTGTGTACATGTATTTCTGTTGTTTATATGAGTGTTGTGATGTTTCTCTGCAGATGGAGTTGTTGTTGCCGGTGGTGATTTCTACCATCCAGCTTTCATGAATTACAATAGCTACATCGAACAAATGTCAGGTATACACGAACGATATAAGGGATGAATTTTGCATTCACGAATTGCTTTGTCGTAGCCTATATATGGATCTGCCTATTTCTTACCCAGATCCCAATCCACTCATAATCTTCTTTGTCTCTATGTCTCTGTCTCATCATAAACGAGCCATGCACCGAAGAAGCAGCCCCACTGTAAAAGCCTCCACATGTAACCTCCTTCCCTCTCTCTGCTCCATCTTTAGCCTTTAGGCAGCCTCATTCAGTTCTTCCCTTGCAATCTTCAGACAATACATCCGCCTTTGATGATGTGCAGCACTTGGTGATTGTGCCGCACTGTGAATCTGTTTAAATTTGCCGCAATATTCTAGCAGTCTGACACATTTTATAGTGTATATTCTTATATCCAGACACCGTAGCTCTTTCGTTTCACCTATCCTAATTTACAATGCAGACATTTCTGATTATCAGCAAAAAGTACATCTGCTCAATACTTTGTTTATTATTTTTGTGTTCAGTCCCTCCTCCTCCTCATCAGCCTCCTTCCATGTCGCTCCACGAAGGGTCGTTCCTCCAGGCGTCCAACGGAACAACGGATAGGTCGTTGGCCGGACTCGATCCGTCCGTCGTCGGGGGCGATGTCTCCCGATCCCAAGACGCCGCCTGCCACCATTTCGGCGGTCCCCCTCCACCACTGCCACCGCCTCCCCCATCGACGCCCACCCTGCACGCGCTTCGGATGCACCACTCGGGAATGATGTCACTCCACGCTGCACCGAACGGACCGAATCCTTTTGCTCAACAACATTTAGACAAACCATGGCCTGCCTGTCTCTAGAACGACGACGACGACGACAACGACGACGACAACGACGACAACGACGACAACGACCATCGGACTGAATTAAGATGCAACGGTTATGTGCATGTATCCAGACGAAGAAAGAGAGAGGGAGAGAGAGAGAGAGAGAGAGAGAGAGAGAGAGAGAGAGAGAGAGAGAGAGAGAGAGAGAGAGAGAGGAAAGAGACACACAGAGAGCAAAAAAGAGAGGAGAGACAGAGAGAGACAGGGACAGGGACAGAGACAGAAAGAGTAAAAAAAGAGACAGAGAGACGGAGAGAGGGGGTGAGACAGACAGACAAACAAAGAGAGACAGAGAGTACGAGATGAGAAGCTGTGGGTTCGCACGAGTGACGAGAGAGACACACACAGACAGACACACAGACAAACCTACAGTGTTGATGAAGAGTGAAGACTGATGGTTAAACTTATACAGCGCATTTTCTGTGGCCTATGGCAGATTGACTGAAAACAATCGTTCTACCTAAATACGTAATGAAAACCACCGTCCGGTCTTTGTGTTCTGACATAATAGACATGTTGCTGCGGAAACAGTTGAAGATTTTGAACTTAATTAATTGAAATCTAGCATTGAGATTGTCAACTGGAAACCTGCCATATTACAACCGAAATTTTTATGATTGATTTTCTTTATTCAAACGACATAGCTATGCTCGCGTTGGTTAAATGATTCCAAGTAGAAATCAGTTGAGAGTGAATGTCTGTCAAAACCCTGACTGGCTTCAGTTGCTAAGCTAGTCTAATTCAATTACTTAGGCCTATATAGCGCTATTATCATGGCATCCAAAACATTAGTCAAAGGTCGATGGGCAATTGCCAATTCGTAATTAAGTGGAGTGACTCTTGGAATCAACGTATACTTCTAGATAATTGACTTCAAGTTTATTAATTATCTATCAGTTCTGTTATATTGAATCAATGCCAGTAAGCTATAGAAACATCTGCTCAGCTTGTCGTCAATTCATATAGCGCCTTAAGAGTCTTCTAAAATGGCCAGGTGAGGAACACTGCGTGGAGAAAGTGGCTCCACGAAATTGCTAGGTCTACATGTATATAGTAATCGCTGCCGGTAGCTATACTCACTCAATTCATCATTTAAACTTTGCTACTGCGTTTACTACCCTTTGGAATTTTATGAAGGAGAATCAAAACTATACAGTATGTCAATAATACTAATAGGCCTAGTTCCTTTCACCACATTTAATGTTGGTTCATGCACCACCGCTACTTCTGCTTCCAACAAAGAGCGTTGGAAAGTTTGGAGAGAGATGCATGTATTGCTGTTGCTATCTAACGACACTGCATGTGTCATATCAGTGATGATTAGTGTCGCCCTCCTCCTTTATCCAGACTTGGTTGGGACTGACACTGCCAGTGCCAGAGTACGAGCAGGGGCGGAGTTCAGTTGGAGATCTAGGAAAGTCTGGTCCAGTCGACACCGATAGGACATCGAATCCCAACGGAGACCAGAACCCGATTAGCTTCACACGGAACAATTGATAATAATGAAAGTATCGCACATGCGAAAGAAAACGATAATGAAATCGAAATATTGTTTCGAACATGGCATTCGAATGTGATCGACGAGTTCTGACTTCCGTCGAGATTAGATTCTTTGATGGTTCGATACGATGTGCAAACATTACGGCAAGGAAGGCTGCGGTCTGGAATCAGCGCGCTGTAGTCCCCCCCGCCCCATGTAGGAACAATAACGGTGACAGTAGGCCTATTACTAAGCGATTTACGTTTGGGATTATGTCGTTTGCGTAGCTGTATTTAAGACAATAGGGAAGCCAGAACCGTTCAATTCTTGGTTTCCTGTTAAGTGATGTAGTCGATTGAAGTTGAAAATGAAATGCAAACAAATGGCTATGATGATGTCCAGTTTAATTATTTCGCACTCCCCTCTCCTCTCCCACCCTCCCTCTCCCTCTATCCAGCAACACTCTCTGTGCGATATATTCGTTGCCTAAGGACCTCTATCGCTCAAATGAAATGCATGACACTGAACTATAGAATTGTGGCATCGCCATATTAAACGTTTCTAAACTCTACGTACAGTTATAGATTCAGAAACCGTAACGAAGTAACAAGTTGACCCGAAGTCATCTAATTGAACATTAATAGGGACTACAAGCATTCCTTTCTTCGATAGGTCTACGTCAAAGGAATCTTCGCCAAATATCTCTCGTCTAAAACAGACTTTAACAGTAAAGGAAAGTCAGAACTTGCGAAAGGTGTATTAGCAACTTCTTATAATCGAGTGCAATTGAAGCATAAAAAATTTAAACTCAACATGGAAATATAGTTTTCGGTGGATTAAAAACGTCTCGAAACATGGAATTTTGTGCTGGATGTCAAAACGTCATTAGCGATCGATATCTTCTGAAGATTGGTAATCGTTCGTGGCATGAGAACTGCGCACAGTGCAGCGTCTGCCATTGTTCGCTCAAAGACAAATGCTTCTTGAAAGAGGGAGAACTCTACTGCCGAGATGACTATTGCAAGTAAGACAATATATAATTTCGCTCTTGCTCTGTCTCTGTCTGTCTGTCTGTCTGTCTGTCTGTCTGTCTGTCTGTCTGTCTGTCTCTCTCTCTCTCTCTCTCTCTCTCTCTCTCTGTCTCTCACTCTCTGTCCATCGTACTCGCTCGCAATCTTTCTATGGCCAAAAACCAACAGGTTTGAAATTGCTTTAGTTGTTTTATTTGCATTATTTATAATTATTAAATCGCTTCTAATAAACTTGTAAACGAACTTTTTATTCCTACTTCCAGTGAAAGGAGTATAAATGAATTCTTTTAAATGGTTGAGAGAGCGATGACTATCGATTAAAGTTAAGATTTGAATAGAAAACGCTGAAGAAGTTAGAAAGCGACAGTCTGTCCATTGCTTAACCCTCAGAATTCGGCAGATTTCGAGAGTTTTTAGAAATTTTTCCCGAACAGCATGCCTTCTCTAAAAAATTTTCATCCCTAAAATTATTTTATCCAAAATTTACTTAAATGGATATTACTTTTTATATCATCATCATCATCATAATTACCGTATTTTAGTGCTACTAAGCCTATTATTGCTATCGCTATTACTATTATCGTATTATTATTATTATTATTATTATTATTTATTATTATTATTATTATTATTATTATTATTTATTATTATTATTATTATTATTATTTATTATTATTATTATTATTATTATTATTATTATTTATTATTATTATTATTGTTATCATCATCATCGTCGTCGTCATCGTCGTTGTCATCAGGCCTATTATTGTTGTTCTGGAATGAACAATCCTAGGTGTTGTCCGTCCGACTATTAACATCATAATCATCATTGTGCTGTCGTTGTTGCGGCTGCTAGTAACCTTACTACTGTCATCATTATCGTTGTTGCAATAGCTTCCAGTGGCGCTATAGAAATTACTACTTACCTTACATAATTATTAACATAATATTGCTATAGCAGAGATCACGTGGAAATGGATCGTGTCTGTAGTCATTTAAATCTAATTCAGCAGGTGTTTTGGAGAGAAGTGTCCCGGATGTGGAATTGGATTGTGCGAGGGAGAACCAGTTCAGAGGAATGGAACGAGCTTCTTCCATCTCCACTGCATCTCATCCTTCATCTCTCAAAGACGATTAGAGACAGGAAAGGATGATCATCACAATGACGATGATGATGATGATGATCGGATAATCTGCAGAAGACACTTCACAGCCAAAGGCAACGTCGCCAGTGATTACAACTCAGGTAGGGTACACTCTTTGACGGCAGAAATTTAAGGGTCTCATTCATATGATAAATAGCCTAAGCACCATATGGAAATACATTTACGGTGCCGGATTGTGTATAAGCTTAAGTCTTGTATATATATATATGTAAGCCTACACTATATTACACACACATATATATATATCAATATAATTATATATAGGCCTATACGGTGTTCACTTTTATTCAAGCAGGATCGCGTTCAGATTTTAAAATAAGTGCATGGACGCCGTCCAATCATCCATGACCGTTCTGCCACACTTCAAGCCCTGCTGACAGACGGTACATGCAAAAAAATGCGCAGGGAGTCATCCGGGCTTTTCTAAGGTGCAAATTATGTCATCCGTCGCATCTTGTTGGACTCACGATTGATGTTTTTCTCTCATCTTCATCATCTGGAACACCGATTACTTAATTATAGTGCAGTGATAAATGCACACATTGTGTAATTCTTTTGAACCTTGACTTCTAGTATGATCTCTGCTTTCTTGATGCATTGACAATAATGTCCGATTCAATGAATGACTGACATAGAATGCTTTATTCAATAATTGACTTATTTAGAGAACAAAGAAGAAATAGAAGACAGAGAGAAGGAGAAAAAGGACGTTAAAGAGCACACAGACGAAACTGCGAAAGTCACTGGTGACGAAGGAGATGACGATGATAATAAGGAAGATGATGAAAAGTCATCGACCCTCGATGAGGCTCCAAAGAAAAAGCGAGAAGCGCGAACTTGCATAAGACCGGACCAAACGGACATCTTAAAAGCTGCTTTTCTCTTTGACCGGAAACCGACGAAACCGAGAAAGGAACGGCTTGCACAAATCACAGGACTAAGCCTCAGAGTCATTCAGGTTAGATGAACAATGGCTATTATTAAAACTGTTTGCATTGTCTAAGTATAACAATAATATTAGCTTAGATACTCTGCAGGTTGTGATACAGCGGTTGAGCCGCCTGGCGAGTTACACAGAAGACTAATTTTATATTATCTTATCTTGAAAGTATGATGTAATGCGAAAAGGGTGAAGGTGACAAATTCGAAACCCTGAGTGTAGTAAATTTCCTGAAATGTCACAAATTGCCACGATTTTCGGGCAAATTTTGGTTTGTGAATTTTTGCGATTTTCGCGAATTCCGAACTATTTTCCACGAAATTCTTATCCATGGTAGTTGTGAGCTAGTACCGTATCTAATTCGATTTATGCAAATTGTAACTGTGAGATAATATGGTGTGATAAAGAGTTTTGAACTTAAAGTAGGCCTATAGTTTGCTTAATATTTTCCCTGGACTTGTTGCCCAAAAAACAGACTCGCCTGAAATTTTGGGGGCATTGCCTCCATCTGGACCTCCGTCTTTTACGCCTATGGTAATGATAATTTTATCACTCGTGGGATTTCATAGTTTGGGTCTAAGATATAATAATAATAAGAAGAAGAAGAAGAAGAAGAAGAAGAAGAAGAAGAAATGATGATGATGATGATGATGATGATGATGATGATGATGATGATGATGATGATGATGATGATGATGATGATGATGATGATGATGATGATGATGATGATGATGATGATGATGATGATCAGATGATGATCAGATGATGATTATGATGATCAGATGATGATGATGATGATGATGATCAAATGATGATGATGATGATGATGTCGATGATGATGATGACGACATTGCTGTTGTTATATGTAGGTTTGGTTCCAGAATCGTCGACAGAAGGAAGCGAAGAGAGGACAACGACGTGAAACAACAACAACAACAACAACAACATCGCAGTTTGCTGTTCAGAATTCATTGACACATCAGAGTCATTATAAACATATCATGGATGATTATAATTATAAGGGTACGAAAGAGTTTCTAACAGATCTATTGCAAATTCACACGTAATCAATTTGTTTATACGAATCTGTGGATGCTGTGCTGCTGATGGGTAGCTTGACATGGATGATGATGATGATGATGATGATGATGATGATGATGATGATGATGATGTTGATGTTCATGACGACGACGATGATGATGACGACGACGATTTGAAGCAGATTAATTGACTGAAACGAGAGTTGAAGATGAAGAATTTTTTCCTCTATGTGACGCATGCACGTAAGCATGTATGTGTTTCAACGTGCACATTATGATGTATTAAAATGAAATGTTCATTTGTAATGTCTGTAGTCGAATCTAACACAGGAAGTCGTGGAATCAATTGGTTTTACCATCCAACATTTGGGTAAAGTTAGAACTCGGCCACTTCGGAAATATTCAGGTAAGTGAATCAGTTATGCACAAATTCCTCTTTGTGTTCTTTTCCATGTTCCTTAATTTTTTCAAACAACCCGACTATTCTGCCAATTTATGTAGGCCCTACCTAATTTTGTGTGAACGTAGGCATATGTTTACGCATGCGTTGGCACTTGGCAACCTGTAATCATAGTAATTATCAGCAGGGTCGGTCGGTCGGATACAGACATTTTCGGAGGGGGGGGGGGCAAAAGTTTTGATCTTAGGTCAGAAAATGTTTTCGTTGGTCTTTGTCTGAAAAATATGATGACTTTTTTTGGATAGCGATGACATTTTTTAGTCATACACTTTCTGTCACCTTTTCTCTCTGCATTGATTGAAAGCATGTACGAACCTGATGGGGGATGACGCCACGTCCATTTTGCCCGCCAGAATAGCTGGTGACAAATGTGTAAAGTGCTCAACGGGGAGGGGAGGGCATGGCCGGATTTTCCCCTGGATCTGCCACTGGTTATCAGCATTTGTAGAGTATTATAACGAAACTACTGCACTTTCTAAAAATGTGCTATGTGGAATGTCGGGATATTATTTGCATAGAAATGGGTCTACTCTAACTGTTATATTGCAAGGATGAGTAAACGAGACAGCTGGCTGATTGGCTAAATCGGTGTTTCTTTCATTTCTGTCTTTCTATTTCCCTTTAAAACGTAGCTTAGTTTTGTACCCATGAAGTTTTACGTCAGCTCCAACTGTAAATATTCTGTCAGTGTTTTCTTGTAAAAATTGTTCATTTTTTGTGTTTTCTTATAATGTCTCTGTCTGAATTGTTCTACTGCTGCCCCATTCTCTAAAATGAGCAATTGGTGAAAGTGTTGACTTGTTTCAGAAAAATTTTGTTGTTAAAATAAAACAAACGTAATAAAAATGTTTACTCATGATTAAGGTCCAGTAACTGATGGATTTGTTGCCATTTCTTTCAGACGTTTAAACAGAAAAAGACTACAGTGTCGTCACAGAAGTTCATCTCTCCTTCGCTTGCAGATTCGGGCAAGACATGTTGAACGACGATAGTCTTGTCGACTAATTACTTTAGCTGCGAATTGAATTTGATAGCAATAGAAGAAACGTGTGCCTTGGACTGACTACATACGCATTTGCTTCTAACTAACGAAAGAAATCTGTAAATAAAACATATTACAACTTTACTCAGTTACGTTGAGTCCTTAAAGGGATAGGCTAACTGATTCGCAAAGTGGCGAAGTTGCCAAATAAGGTGAAAGCTGTCTCTGATATGCAAATCATTAGGCCTATTCTTTTTTGTCATTAGGAAACGTTCAACTAACGCAATGTCACATAAAAATTTAAAATTGAAGTATGATTGGACAGTCGTCAAGTGACTGTCTTGCAGAGACCGATTGCCGAGATAAGAATCTATAGTTTGAGACATCGTAAGAGACAACGAAATATTTCTGAATCCAAAAAATAATAGCAGCATGTGGCAATTAAAAGTTTAAAAGGCAATAATAATAAGGTGAAGACGTGACTCACTCTTCCAGTATCAACCAATGAGAAGATGTCTAGCGACCTAATGCTGAATTTTCTTTGATAACGTTTGGGTAATAGGATGGAAAAGAAGTCATACATTGCATTGTGGAGTTCTAATGTCTCCATTTTATTTATCCCATCATCCCTAAGGCCAGGTAGATAAGTAGGCCTATATCTTCTCCCCTCAACGAGTGTCTTCTTTTTAATGTGAGCACAATGTTTAAATGCACACATGCATGACCATAATTTACAGTGAATAACTGAATATGGAACTAAATTTATCCGGGAAATTTACATTGGAGCAATATTGCAATGTTTGTAAAAACTCCATCAATAATTTGAGGGACCGAGCCTTTCAAGAACATTGCTACTAACAGAAGCACGTATCAGCAGTGTAGGACTATGAAAAGACAATCGCCACATGCAGTTAACACATATCCATCATCTCCAATTTTGCACTTTAATTAAAAATATCGTCTCAAACCTAATTTTTTTTATCGCGTCTTGCAGTTTTGAATCCCGATACGATGTGCATGAAAGTTGATTTACAAATAGCAATGCACTTGATAATAGATAAAATTTATAGTGTAAGATTTATAAATGTTAAATAGAAATTTAAGGTGGTTTTGTGGAATGTTTAAGCGATATATCGTCTCTCTTTAAGTATTCGCACATGTATCAGAGCCCCTCAATCAATGAACCGATCTGTAATTAGTCTGATATATAAAATGTCTGCATTATTTACATGGCCTAGGCTACACCCCGCGTCCAGACGAAGTATAACCGTCTAAAATCTACTGCGAATGTCACTTTGGTCATCCCAGTCATATTGAAGCCTATAATAATTTTATGTCAAATTAGGCCTACATGATTGTATAAGCCTATGCTTCATATTATCATCAAACGGATTATTCTCAAATACTATTTTTGAATTTCTATTTTCTTTTATCTTCTGAACATTACAATCATCAAGAGCTATAATTTTCCTCCACCGAACTACTCTCGACAGACACTGACGACGAAGTTTCGTCTGCTCCGACTAAATACTTTGAGCCGCTGCCGCTCGCACAGTGCTCCTCTACTATCGCGCAATCTGTGGTCGCCGCCACGTCTTCATCCAAGCTCACGCAGAAGTCACGTGCAGCACTCGATGTCGCGGTGGAGATGTCATCACAGTTCATTAGCATATGATACTTGTCCTCATTCACGTCATTCGTTCCCCAGATCCCAGACATCTGCGTCACCTTGATTTCCGTTAATGTTGAATCGCCTCCCACCGACTGTTCATGATACGTCTGTGTGATGACGTCGCTGGTGACGTCATCATCCGACTGCGTCGAATGTGTTGCCGTCATTTCGAAGCTTTCCCTTGCACGCGACTCGGAGTCTAAACGACTATGAAAGTCGGTGGCTAAAGTTTCGTCTCCTCCTCCGATTTCTTCCTCAAAGTTCGTCAGAACGAGAGTTATTTTACTGGCGTTGATTGGAGTCTTCGTGTCTTGATTGGAGGAGGTCAGAGACAGCTCCGTCTCCATGATATCTGAACTGGAGTCTTTGTTGACGTTTTTAGAGATCGCTCCTGATGACGCTGCTGCAG
The DNA here is from genome assembly GCA_945859605.1 of Lumbricus rubellus. Taxonomy (NCBI): domain Eukaryota; kingdom Metazoa; phylum Annelida; class Clitellata; order Crassiclitellata; family Lumbricidae; genus Lumbricus; species Lumbricus rubellus. Next base: position 20,190,309 of record OX243813.1, read on the forward strand.
TGGCGGCGGCGGCACTCCTCGCGGCGCTCTCTCTATCCCAGTCGGTTCGAATCTGAACGACCCTGGCAGCCTTTCCAGCGACATCTTTTGTCCACCTCTTCCCCACGTCCGGTAGTTCTTTGGCCATCCGAATGACCTCCGAATCCGAACTTACCCTCTTTCTGCCTCCGATCCCTTCACCGTCCACCGCCGACCCAGACCCCACCCCGTCGGCTGGACACGCGGCCTGGAGCAGGTGGGTGGACTGTGGAGGACATGCCAGGAGCTGTTCGAACACGTCAAGTGCCGCTGGTCCACTGGCGCTTTGTCGGATGCCATCGCGGGTTTCGATGAGAGTGCAGAGAGCAGACCTACTTCCGGTTTTCCTGCTGCCATCTGGTGACGAGGAAGCTTCCACAACGACCTTGATGTTCGGCATCGTAGACATTCGCTCGAGCTTCTTCTGGCGAGCCTACAGTCAACAACTCAGTGCTTTGACGTTTCGCAATTTAGTTTAAGTGACGATGGTGGTGGTGGTGATGATGATGATGATGATGGTGGTGGTGGTGATGATGGCTTGTGGTGGTGATAATGATATTGGTGGTGGTGATGAGAAGCTAAATATAAGCAAGAGAGACAGACAGATAGACAAAAGAGACAGAGAGACAGAGAGACTCACAGACAGAGACAGAGAGACAGATAGAGAGAGAGACAGAGAGAGACAGAGAGACAGACAGAGACACACACACACAGACAGAGACAGAGAGACAGATAGAGAGAGAGATACAGAGAGAGACAGACAAACAGAGAGAGAGAGACAGACAGACAGACAGAGACACACACTGACAGAGACAGACAGACAGACAGAGACAGAGACAGAGAGACACAGACACAGACACAGACAGACAGAGACAGAGACAGAGACACAGACAGACAGACAGACAGTGACAGAGAGAGAAGAGATCAACTAACCTGCATCGTGGTTGATATTTGTTTCGTGTAGCTCTTGTAGATGACAGAATCCGTCGGTCGTTTAACAACCTTGATCGTATCGAGGTTCTTCGGATTGTGTTTGAAGCGTGGTTCCCTCGGAGGCAGGATTCGAATCCGTCGCCACTTGTGTAGAAACAGACCGACAGTGCAGATCCACGCGCTCAGAATGAAGACGATGATGGCGACCTCTGCCGAATGCATCTGATAATGCTGAAGATGAACGGCTCCATCTGTCGATTAAACCGATGAACATCGCTTATAATTATCTCAGGCCTATAATACTAAAAACAAATTCTAAAGCTGTACAGAAACGCTTAGTGCAGGGGCAGCAGCTTATTCACGAGCGCTACGCCGTAACAGAGGGTTGCCCAATGCCCATAGGTAGGGGGTAACGACCGTTTGATAAGGCAAACGCAAAACCCCTTCATGAATAGGGGAAGATATAGCCTAGGACGTCACGCACGAAGATCCCACGAGAGGCTATTCCATAGAGATATATTCCATAGAGAAAGGCTCATGCTATTTTAACAGCAAATTCCGTTGATATGTTGAAATAATTATAGTTCGGGCAGATTCGCCTTAATATATATATATATATAAATAAAGCTTAGGCTATTAAGCTATGTTTCTCGTCTGATAGAGTGGAACTCCGCCACTGGTCGTACCTTGGCAGTGCCATCGTCACACACACGCATACAGGAGAAGGGATGAGGAGAAGGGATGATGAGGAGAGGGCGATATTAATCATCGTTGATATGACAGTGTCGTTAAATAGCAGCAACTATAGCGTATTATATGATAGAGGCTAAAGTCCAAAGCTAAAGGTCGACGTATATGCTAATTATCAACGGCGTTATCTAGTCCATCCATCAATCCATCCATCTTTTCCATTCATCAATCCATCCATCAATTCATCCATCAATCAATCCACCAATCCATTCACGGTTAGACGGATCAATTGTTCTGATGCTGGTTAATTGGGTCATTTTTATGCTTGGACATGTTTGCCCAACGTGGTCAAGCATAATTAGGGCCTATTATAAGCCGTGAGATTGTCATAGGCCTAATTGCGCTGGTCAATAGTCAACACGACACAAGGTCAACCGGAAAATTCTGAATAATTTGACCAAAGCAAACTGTACAAAATCAGAGTCACTGATGGACTGTATGGACAGTGCCTGTAATCGCGACCAAATCTTTCCAAAATAAAACATGATTAAAATTGCTTAACTTCAGAGGTTAATATAGATCTAACCAGGGCTATGCTGGCAAATTTAGAGGTGATCGAGTACACGCTACATTTGCATACTGCATACAGTGCATAGGTCTGTCTGCATGTAGGCCACTTTCACGTAGGCTATAGTCTACACTCTACACAGAAATATATGTAAGGTGAGTACACGCTGTATATCCCCCGAGTATTATATCCTCGACAACAGCATGCACACTGGTGTTAATTGACGGAAATGAGATAAAAGCGAGACGCTGTGTAATAGTGTGTATGACATTGTATTCTTGTGAGAAGAATGAATATCATTGATTTGCCTGTATTCATGACCATGTAATGCATGCACTGACCAAGGAGTGTCTGGAAGTCGACTGGATCGCTGAAGTTGCTTCGTCCATGGTCGTTGATGGTGGCTGCGTAGACTCGATATCCGGTGTCCGGGATGAGGAACTGGATGAGGAAGCTGCGTGCTATTCCAGGCACATCAATGATCCGTGACGAGTGACCATTCAGCTGCTGCTGCTGCTGCTGGTCACCACCGTTCGTCCCAACCGGATGACCGATCCGCTGGACGATTAGCTGGAAGTGACCGCTGCTGCTGCTGCCACCCATGGATTCGTCTTCAACGTCAAAACTGACCACTGTCCACTTGAGTACGGCAGCCGTCGAGAAAATCTCTTCGATTGTCAGATTGATTGGAGACAAAGGCAGCTCTGCGACGAGAACAATGCACACACGTATATACTCACACACATCCATTCATACTCTTACAATGTACATTTAAAACACAGTCATGCAGTCTACAATAATTATACATAAACCAGAATGCAGGATGAACAATACCACACTTGTAATATACAGCAACAGAATGATGTAGACACAATTATTATATTATAGGGAATGCGCAGCTAGATCTGCAGGTCTATAAGGCACACACAGATCGAGCCATCGATGCGCATATACGGATAGGGCCTATAGGCCTGCATGCGGACGCAGGTTGAGAATTACAGGAACACACACACACACACACACACACACACACACACATAATAGAGATTATTATTATTTCAGGTACCTTTGAGGATAAACAGGCAGCTGGGCTGTTCTGGTAGATTTTGTTGATCGACTTTGCTGACAACCGTTATTTTAGTCATCAAAATTTCTGAGTACGTTTTTTTAGTCATCGCCGGTTTCTCTTAATTTTCTTGGCTAGCATCCAGGTAGCAGTATCGCAAGTCCTAGTTGAGATTTACTTACAGGTACAGGAATGTAGTCATTAGATATGCAGATACAGGTGAGAATGCAGGTAGAAATTATGGCTACAGCTAGAGATACAGGCGCCGACAAAAGCGAAACACAGATTGGAAATTCATGTAAACATAATTATAAGAGCAGATGGAAATAGGAACAAACGTGGATGTTGTCTGATGCATTACAGGCCTACAGCGTGCCACATAGGCCTAGTTATTGGGTGTTGTGTATGCACGAGCTTATGCATGATTACATAGCAAGTTATCAGGGCCGGATTAAGAAATGTGGGGCCAGTGGGGCTCTGTGTGGAAAATTTCGTGGGGATCTTCAATCGAAAAATCTGATGACCATGCATTGTTTAGTCGTTTGGTCGAAATTTCTTTGTGACATACATGTACCAATATACCGATTTTCCCCTCCGAAACAGCTGAGGGCCTCTTTTTAGTCGTTTGGCCGAAATTTCGTAAAAATATACCAAATGTTTCCTTAAAAAATTCTCGTGTGTGTGCCCCCCCCCCTAAAGTGTGGGGCCCTGTTCGGCCGAACATGTTGAACATGCCTTAATCTGGCCCTGCAAGTTATGTTTGCTCTCATATAGAAACGTTTAGTTAATGCTATAATGTTTACTCCAGTTCGCCATTTTGTGTGTTTTGTGAATCAGATAACAGCAGTGTTATAATAAGGAAAAACGAGGTAAATGGAGAGGAAAGCAGGAAATGGACCTGTTGGCTGTCAAACCAACACCAATATAAACCCGATTCGAAAATTGTTCGTGCCAATTGTCGACCCCATTAACTGCATAAGTATGATTTATCGGATTGCTGATTTTGACACTTTTTCCTTGCTAGACCTTGAGCAAGTCCTTCACTTGAAATCGCTCGTGCGCTTCGGTATGAAACTCTATATGCAGTGTCCGCGCTGGATTCGGGAGCGCAGTGAATTGGAGGGGCGTTGCAGCAAATGCGAGAAATTAAATAAACTACTTTAATTTATATTAGTCTACTACTACTATTACTGCTATACTACTATCATCATTATTATAATCTGCGACTATTTATTAATTAGTAGCCTACTACTATTAAGTAATTAGTAATTTATTTAGCGTCAGCTGTTTAGACACAATGCATCATGCACCCGATGGCGATCTAGACGAAGACGTCGTAAAATTAATGAGATCGGAAACTAGAAGGTAAGAAAATAGTGATCGAAGAAAATGTCATCTCACGTTCTATCGTTGACTATTCAAACGCTTGGGAAGCTTTTGAGTAGTCAAAGAAAGCTATTGGACACTCCTCTCTGAATATTTATCCGAAATTTCAGACATTCACTTTCATTGATGCTTTCAACAGAGACTTTGTTTTAGGTAATGCTGCTAATACAACTCTAACGCAGATGCATCTTTGAGCATGAGTCTAAATTTCAGCAAACCAAATGACCAAGTTTCTTTTGGACAACTGCATAAAGACGCATAATGAATTAACAATTACCTTAAATTCCTTTAATATATCTTGCTTTAGCCTGACCCTCGACGAAGTACATACAGGCTTTAGTGACTTTAAAGCCCGGAATTACAAGAATTTATTACTCAGTCTGCTCTGGGGGTCATTTATTTTTATCAGCGATAGAATTGGTAAGAGCGTAATGAATAAAGAGTCATAGTATAAGCTAATAATGATCATTTACATCGCTGAAAATGTTCTAAAGACAAGGCTAAGTGCCTAAGAGACGGAAAAAACTATAATTGTGGCTGGTTTGATGCATAACTTAGTCTTAGGCTATACATATAAGAAGCAGGGACGCGGAGCATTAGAATCTTCGTCATGCATGAGAGTGGAGAACAAACATCGTAATCGAGTCTCAATTGCGATTTCGGATCCATTCTGCTGATCGTTCGTCGTTCGAGGAGGTTTAACCCTTTAATGCCGTAGGGTATAGGATATCCCATACCATTCACTACCATCTCGGCATTAAAGGGTTAACGAGACATCTGCTCCACTCAGCCTGCAGCATGGCGACCAGAGAAAGGTTGAAGGTCGAGAGTATACCATGGAGCTGGTCTCAGCTGGAGAGGGTATACCGGGGTAAGGTGGTGATAAAGCACGGAAATAGCATGCAGGCCTAACAATCAGAGAGAATCAGGTAGATTTATAGAGATACAGGAACAGTGGGACGACACTGACTAAGACAGGAGAACTGAACGACAGTCTAAAGACAAAGTACGTTGTTTTATGTAAAAGCTTCAATTTGCCATCGAATAACCTCCAATATTAATTAAGTCTGTTGGGTTCCTTCCTTCTCGAATTTTTCCAGTAGCCTTCACTTGTTCGTGTATAGGCGCTGTTTGAGAATCCGAAAATCAACCTATTATATAGATCTAGCCTATACTCTATAGGGTGGGCCAGCATAAATGCATCGACTTTGAATGCTTATAACTAAGCCAATATTTGTAATCTATTTATATTTATATTTAATGTGTCAAATTAGAACTATTTTACTCTAGTAGTAGTATTAGCCTATAGAATAATTAGAACTGGTACTAGTTTAAATTTTACCACAGTGTTTGGAACAGCCCTAGCTACTATATTTTGTTGTTATATAGGCCTATTAGGGACGCAATATGGCGCCGTTTAGGCCTACAGACAATGATCGAGGTTTTTTATGTTTTTATTTTTTCGAAAGAAAGAAGTTTTTATCGTTTTTCATTTTTTAGGGTGTCTCGATAGGTCGTGAACGATTTTGAATGCAGAAAAATATATGTTATACACAATATAATGTGGAAAGTTTTATACTGGCGGATAGGTTATTCAAATGAAAATGTTAATATAAAAAATTAGATCACTAGCTCACATAATAAAATTGTAGCGCCAATATCCGTGACGTCATCAAATTCGTGCCAAAATAAACGTTCAGTTAAGCCGCAAACAATATTGTACGACCATCATTGTTAATCTACACATAATTAATTAATACAATTTATCATTTAGTATTTAATAATGTTTCCTTTACTCTTTATTACAACCTCAAGTCGATTAGTCATCGAGCCAAATAGATTTTTCAGAGATGTCAGAGGTAGGCTAGGCCTATCGATGTCCATTCCTTACGAAGCCGACGTTTTAAGGTGTCCAGTGTCTGGGGTTCGGGCTCGGCATAAACAGTTGGATTAACAAAACTTGATATCATTCCAAATAAAACTTCAGTCACTTCGACTTATTACATCAATGAGATACAGGAGAAAGAGGTCAAACCCGCAATCCAGCGAAGTGCAGTCTGCGCTCAGTTCACAGCCACAAAAATGTTTCATAATAACGGCGAAGGATTATTTCAACAAGACGGTGCACGTGCACACACACACACCAAAGGCCTAAGTCGAATGGTTGAACAAGAATATCAATGGATAGCCTACATCTCACCGATGGGCTGGGCGCCTAATTCGCCGGATTTGTCACCAATGGAAATGTTTGGAGTATTATGGCGGCAACTGTTTATGCCGATACCGAACCCCAAACGACCTTATAACGTCGGCTTTGTAAGGAATGGACATCTATTCAATAGGCCCAGCCTACCTCTGACAACTATGAAAAATCTATTTGGCTCGTTGGCTAATCGACTTGAGGCAGTAATAAAGAGTAAAGGAAACATTATTAAATACTAAATGCTAATTTGTATTAATTAATTATGTGTGAATTAACAATGATGGTCGTACAATATTGTTTGCGGCTTAACTGAACGTTTATTTGGCACGAATTTGATGACATCACGGATATTGGCGCTACAATTTTATTATGTGAGCTAGTGATCTAATTTTTTTATATTAACATTTTCATTTGAATAACCTGTCCGCCAGTATAAAACTTTCCACAATATAATGTGTGTAACATATATTATTCTGCATTCAAAATCGTTCACGACCTATCGAGACACCCTATATTTTAATCGTTTTTCTACAATCTACATCTATGCCGAATATCATCTATATCTCTGTAACCATAAAATATATGCATAGGCATAAACACAATAGTATTATTAGCCTACATAAATCACAGAGACTTTTAATAACATTATAAAATGCTTTGACAGATTGTAGCGACTAACTCAGACCACATGATAACATGTATGTAATTATCTAGAGATGAAATAGGTCTTATAAAGAGATAAAGCATTACGACGATAGCAATGCTTGTGCATGCATGTGTGTGTGTGTGAGTGCGTGTGTGCGTCTATATGTGCCTATAGGCAATACAGTAATAGAATTAAGAAAATGGATCGCTTTAAAAGAGGATGAGATCATGAGAGACAGTAAAAGAGAAAAAGAAAGAGACATATAGGCTAGAGAGAGGGACAGACAGACAGACAGACAGACAGACAGACAGACAGACAGACAGACAGACAGACAGACAGACAGACAGACAGACAGACAGACAGAGCAAGCAGTTTGTTTTACCGGGACGATAAAATATTGTACTATAATACGATCGATTAATTTAATCCACTTTAGCGAAGAATAATATACGGATGAAATTCTATGAATGTGTGGCGCTATATCAGTCGACCCAGATTCTCGTGAATCGAACTGCGTCTAAAAGCAGCCATAGATATAATATATCTGGCATAGAAAGCAGAACAACGTTGGCTGAAGAGCATGCGCTCTCTCTCAGTATTTACTCAATGGTCCAATCTCGTTATGTGTTGTTCTACGCGAGTCTCATCGTGTTTTTTGTTTGAATCGTCGAGTAATATAAATAATAGCCTAAGTAAATAAATATATAATATTGTATAGCGAAGGCCTATGTGAGGCGAGAGAGAGAGAGGAGAGAGAGAGACAGAGACAGAGAGAGACAGAAACAGAGACAGAGACAGAGACAGAGACAGAGCAGAAATGGATAACAGGATTGGACGGTGAAAGGAAGAAAATGTATAAATACGATCGAAGAGAAGACAAAGAGACAGACAAACAGACAGCCAGAGACATAGATAGAGACAGATACAGAGACAAACAGACAGACAAAGACAGAGATAGAGACATAGACAGTGGGAGATAGAGAGAGAGAATGAGGGAGAGAATAAGAGAGACAGACAGACAGACAGACAGACAGAGACAGAGAGACAGAGACAGAGAAAGAGAGACAGAGATTTAAAGTCTTTTAAAGATAAAGAAAAGGAGAGAAAGAATATGAGAGAAGATACAAGTGAGCATACAGGAAGAAAGGAAAAGAAGAAGAAAGACATACATGGTATTAGCGACACAGAAAACAATCAATGATAGTGTTGCACTAAATCGAGTGGTTGCTGTCCAGCAGATCTGATGTATTTCTGTGGTCAGAGTTTATAAGTAAGATAGGACAACGAAAGAGACACGGACGATTGATGGTCACCTGACGGGGCTCAGGTGCATGTGCACTGTGTGCAGTCTCAGTGCAGGCGATCCATTCGTAATATGTTGTCAGCTAGAGTACATATAAATATGTAGTGTACGGTTAGGCCCTATACACATACGTAATGTAGTGTTCGGTTCAAGAAAAACAGTTGCTAAAATGGTTCGTAAGATGTACGGTTGGTAGTTTCAGCATATATGCGACATTACGGTAGGCTATATCTTTCATCAAAATGATGTCATTCATGCTGAGCGTATACTTACATGTATAAAGGGAGTTCGCAAATGATGCACATCAACTGAGGATTGTATGATCCAGTTGGCACAGTATAATCTCGAGTAAAGAAAGACTCGATATCTATCCTACTTCTAAGTTCTAGCCCATCGATCTTCCCATCCAACAATTCTTATTCAGTCAATCATCCAATATATACAAATCTCCTAATTCACTTATCGTACAGTCGTCAAATGCCTAATGAAATATACCAATATACAAATCAAGAAATCCCAAACTATAATACACTTTATTTTAAACCACAATTCTCCCAGTACAGCAGCCAGTCTCTCTTCCCCGGTTTTAGTCAGACTTTCACCGTCTGGACGACTGCAGCATGCATTCATCAAAATTTAATGCTGCTGTGCCTTTATTATCATGCAAGTGAATTCTCCTCGGATAACTACATCCATTAAGCGGAAAATCGTTCGTCACGCTGAATATAATCTGAAGTGTTTATTTTACATCCAAATCGTACAATTGGGACGATGTTATAATATGAGGACGCGTACAATTTTTATACGGACCCATGAAGGGAACTGCGTCGAGAAAATAATAGCCCACACATTAATCCAACGAAAAATTACAAGAGCGGGCCTGAAAGAGATAAAAATGTAGAATTCATTTCAGCATAAACAATGAGACATATTTATCCATAAATATCATATCACTAGGGAGATACAAATAAAAGGCGCCATATAAGGGCACCATATAAATGACTAGATGCTCAAACGAAAATGGCGCTCTGTGAGTTTATGGCTGTGGTCGTCACATTTAAAGGATTGCGACTGTTTAGGATTTAAATATTTAAAATAACAATAGGCTAATCATGATAATTATGTGTGCCATAGTCTAGATGACTCGATTATGTTACCATATTATTTAGGCGTATACTTGTTACATTTACCTTTGGCCGACTTACAAGTGCAGACGTTTAGAAGTGCAATGTGTGCATGCGAGTATGTATTGCACGAAGATCAGCATGGCTTATTTTAAGTAGGCTATAGCACTAGGCGCAGCAAACATGACTACTGACCTGATATAAAGCTATGCCTAAATAAGTGTGGCTTGATTCAGTATGTAAAATTAATGTTAAACACAAAGGTTCGTTATAGATATAGAGACAATAGAGTCATCGCATAATGGACACCATACGCAATGTGCAGCCGAACAGTGTGTTCCATAAGGAAAGTCTATGGCACGAGCAGACACAATAATAAGCTCGAGTTTAGTTTATGACTGGAAGGAAGGCAGTTATGAGCGCTCACGATATCATATATTATTCACATTGTATCTATAGTTTCCGCTTGGATACGTATGCTTATACTTGGCCTTCAACACCAACAAACCAGCTTCGTTTGTGTCACCATGGCAGCCACCGAGCCACGTATTGAATCGTTGGAATGATGCATCACTGCTGCTTTAGGTAAACGCTGTGGAAACATACGCAACTGAGGTACGATGCATCATGGCGGTGAATCAGAGAGGCATATTTTTATACTAATATTTTTTAAAATTTTATATATATGCACACCGGAATATATGCCTACATATAAGTAAACACCTGCATCGTTGAAATTAAATTAAAGTAAATATACAATGTTTAATATACAATTTTGTTTTTAGATTTCGAATCAGCTAATCTATTCGTATAAACTGAGAAAAGATCTCTGAACGTCTTTCGGGAGCGTTCGGTCTGAAAAAGAATTGATTTTCAGCCAATAATTCCATCTCCTGTTTGCATTTACTGTGAATGCCTATAATTATGAGTCATTTTTCCTGAAGGTATAGGATTTCTTCTGCGTTCCGGTGCTGAATCGAACGCAATTTTTGCCTTTCTCATGCAGTAGTCTTAAAGAGCAAAGGGAGCAAAGGGAGTAAAGGGAGCAAAGGGAGCAAAGGGAGCAAAGGGAGTCGGTTAAAAGCATTAATTAGACAGAGATTTAATTGAATGCACCAGTCTCAGTTGTGTACGTTCCCTCATGATCGAAAGATGGCATCTTCGCGCCTAGGTATATACGCTGCAGAGACTGCAGACGAAATAAATCGACGGAAATGCGTGTTTCACAAAACAGGTGCCATTGAAAGAAGAACGACACACACCTTGATGATAATGCAAGATTATAGATTTAATGGCGTATCTGCAACATCGGCACCTGCGCCACTTCTCACATTCTGTGTATAGATCTATACGATGCTTCGACGACAATCGATGCAATGGATCAACAAAACATGATGAAGAAGAAGAGAAGAAGAATGTCGGAATGAGTATGAGACAGGTATATAATCAAGCAAATAAATATCATCAAGAGGGAACACGTTAAAAAGCGCATAATTATATATACAGGTATACTTCACAAATGAAATATAGATGCACACAAACACATTATGTTCATAACTGATCTAAACAAGCGCATTTCAAGACATCTCTCAAGAATGTTTGATGACACTCGCAGCAGTGCGCATACTCAGCAGCATACTGTCTTGCTTAAGACTACAGGTACAATCAGGACTTAAAGTGTGGCAGGACGGTCATGAACGGCGTCCAGGCACCTATTTTCACATCTCTATGCCGTCCTGCCACTTATTTGACCAGCACACGTGAAAAGGTGAGGAGCGTCCAGGCACTTCTTTTTTACACGTCAATTGAGCGCTGCGTACAATGACAACACCGGAGTGCTTTGCAGATTTTTGCCTGATATGGTCACGTGTTCTCACTGCTCTGTCATCCAGAGCATTTGTTGCACAAAATAATAGAACCCATTATTTGCGCTACAGAAAGCACTGAATGGTTTTCAAAAGAGCGATGCTGACAACCACAAAAGGTGGCAGGGTCAGTGATGGACTCCATCGGTGACGAACTCCAAACATTGTTTTTCTGGCTACATGTATATGCCGAATACCTTTCAGCAACAAACAATTCGTATCGATCTCCTTGTCCGTAAAGTCAAATGCATGTCAGTCACTAAGGTGCATGTTTTGTAGTTAGGCAGTTGATCAAATGACTGCATGTTTTACTGTATGATAATGCATAATTTAGTACCAGCGTGTAATAGGAGGCAGGCAGGGTCGACTCTATAGTATAATAGAGTACGAGACATCTGTGTGCAACTATAATTATGCGTGATAAAAGCTATACTCTTTACTATAGAGTACGTTGTACCTAAAGGTATTATGTAGTATTACTAAAATATAGCACGTTACGCCTGAGTATGATTTAGTATTATAGTACGTTGTGCCCATAGGCATGATGCACTATACCCAATTACCCATGCAGGTATACGTTGAGCCTGGGTATACGATGTATAGCGTAGAGTGCGTTAAGCGCATATATAATTTATACAGGTACGATTTACTGTAAAATATATTGGGACGACACATGATACACTCTAGCGTTCACTGTGCTTAGGTATACGACATACCTTAGAATATAGGTTTCGATGAATTACTTAGACTACTTCACCTCCAATGAATTGAAATTTCAAGAAATAATTTAGTTTTGTTTTCTATACGGTACAGAGCTGTTGAATGTTTATAATTGCGTTAGAATCTACCATTCGTACAATCTTTATTCCTTCAAATATGTAATTTCCATGGCTGAAGACTGAAGTACAGGGTGGTCCAGCATAAATGTCCCGACTTTGCACGCGTATAACGTCGCCAATTTTTAACATTTATTTATAATTATTGCATCAAATGAAAGGTATTTCACTCTAGTATTAGCTCTAAAAAAGTCGAACTGATACTAGTTTAGGTTTTAATTATATGCCCGGAACAACGCTAGCTACCATATTTTGCTGTAATTTGTGATGCAATCTGGCGCCGCTGACAGACGATGACCACGTTTCGATCTTAATTTTACGAACTCATAAAGGATTTAATTCGTTTGAAATGATTAACGAATTTTCTAACAGAGGATGGAATAAACAATACCTTGAATTATCTGCTACGGAAAATAATTATTGATAAAACAGGACTTTCTACCCGAAAACCATGGGAATCGGTACGCACGGCGCTCACATCCGCTGACATTGCTCGTGTGTCCGAGTAATTTGCAGTCAAGACAATGACCAGGGCAGGCTACACATGCAAATCTCTCAGGGAAATTCAGAGCAAAACAGGCAGTATAGAAGCACTGCATAACGTATTGGAAAAGATGATATAGGCCTAAAGTTGAAGCAATTCTTCGACCTGGAAGAAGTCCAACGAGCTCTCCAACTCTGACGCAAAGAAACGGCTGGCAGCGTGCAAGCGTCTGAAGCAGCGCATGGCAGTGCACGGCTGTGGCAAAATTGAAAGGACGTGGTGTTTACGATGAGAAGATATTCATGGTAGGGACCCTACAAACACCCAAAATAATCGTGTCTACGCGCGTTTTAGCAAAAAACGATAGAATTTTCCGGAGAAACGGCGTCATATTGCGTCAGTAATGACAAAAAATGGTAGCTAACGCTGTTCCATGTATATAATTAAAACCTAAACTAGTATCAGCTTGACTTTTTCAAGGATAATACTAGAGTGAAATACCTTTAATTTGATGCATAAAGTATAAATAAATGTTGAAAATTGGCAATCTTATACGCGTACAAAGTCGGGACATTTATGCTGGACCACCCTGTAGAGTATGCAATGCTTGAGGTATAGTGTGAACTAATTAGGTGCAAGTAAATAGGTCCTAAAGGATGTTCTCTATAGTCTAGAGTACACTGTGTCCATATGCTCCTTACTCTTGCAGAGACTATGTCATACCTGGGTATGGGCTACAGGCATTTTGTTCTTGAGAGTCGATGATACCTGTATAGGCCCATTGGACTCTATGTAGCCTATATGCTATGTCGTTTTCAAAGGGCGCCCATCTTAGAGGTTTTTATCAATTAAATTAAATTATGAAATAGACCTATTGCTGTTTATTTCGCCCACGCACTTTAGTCTCAGCATTCATTCTCAGTAAATCTCACTTCATTAACTGTCTTCTATTTCCTTCGTCTTTTCCTCCCTCTCTGCCCCTCCTCCACTTCCTCTCTCCTAATCCTCCGACGGACTTCCGTGTGATCCTCCTATTCAGTCCGACATTCACCGAACGATGTGAATGGCACAACTACTGTACACAGTGTACAGTGTATATATGCATGGTACTTTTCGCATTGAATGAACGAACGAACGAACGTGAACCGGTTTCTGTTCTGCTTCTGTCATTCACGTATCTTCCTTCTTCTGCTCTGGCTCCGTCGTAGTCGTTTCTTTTCAACGCATCGCAGAATCATGTTGTCAGCGACATCTGCTCTACATACTTACTTACGCAACGACGACGACGACAACGACGACGACGACGAGGGTCGGACGCGTCACCGCCAGAGGGCGTTGTCAGAGGGCGACACAAGAGGGCGCCATGCAGGGAGAGCGTCGTTTTTTTTGTCAGACGTCCAGCAGTGGTCACATTGTGATTGTCCTGATGTGCAAACGGAAAGCTACGCAAGCAATTGAGGAAGGAGGTCGAGGGAAACAGGAAGCAGAGGACGACCGTTTTGGGGGAAGGAGGACAACGAGGGTGGTAAATGGGGGAGTGGAGAGGACGAGATAACATGTGTAGGAAATCACAGAAACAGGCGGAGTATATTATATATAAAGGATGAAAGAAGAGGGTTGCAGTAAGAGGACAAGTTGCAGAGGGTTGCAAGAGAAAAAAACGAGCAGAAGGAGGAGGAAAGATGGAGAGAGAAAGAGGAATGGGGCAAGAATGGAAGAATGGAGATGAAATGGAGGTTAGGCAAAGAAGAGGAGGAGTGTTGGCGCCATCTTGTCGCGATCGATTGATTGGATTCATATTAAATGATCAATTGCTCAACGAATATAGATATATATTTTATATAATTATATATAAATATATACATATAAATATATATATAGTCTATTGATATAATTATATGAGTAATAATGATACACATGCTTATAATCTCCAGTTAAGTCTGAATGCATCAGCAACAGCAGAAGCATGCAGGGACTGTAATAAGTCTATAACACACACAGACCTAATAGAATATAGACCGCGCATGCGTTTAATATGGAAGAAGCAATAGAAGCTGCAGAGCACAGACCTAGAATACGCAAGTAGGCATAACAACAAGACGCAGAACGACGTGGATATTAGCTCACACGCCACGCACGTACGCACTCGCACACGAACCAATTTTCTGTGAAGAGTCTTCGACTCGCTCCATTAATAGGAATCTGTTCGTCGTCCGATCGAACCTGCAGCGCCGTCTGCCGACGTCTATCATAGTATGAAGTGGACCACAGCGATATAATGATGATAATGATACTGCAGCAGTCGCGAAAGGAGACGCTTGACGTAATTATGGATGGCGTTCTAAAAGAACCAGCGATGTGTAACAACGCTTGTTCTCAATGCCTTTTTTCTCTGTGTGTTCGTGCCTTTCACGTATACGTTTGCGCAGTGCAAAGCGGTCCATGAACACCGAGTTATGTATGGTGACACTTCTTGATGACGCAACTTACACGAGTGTCACATGCACTTATGACTGGAGTTAAATCACGTGTCATGCAATTCTACTATCGCTCTTGTTTGTCGTCTTAGATCATGGAAGAGGTTTTTAAAGGTCTTTAATTAACAAATTTAATAGCCCTTCTTAAAATAGCCTAGGAATTTCGGAAATGACATAATGCAGAACACGCAGAGGCTTGCAGTTCAAATCATTATAAACTAACTTCTATATGACACATTTAATAGATAAAGTCTCTGGGTGGGTTTTTTTAACGTGCAGTTGTATACAAAACGTCCAGTTCTAAATGGATTTGTGCAGTTGCAGTTGTAGAAGCACTTCTGTACAGTTAAAACTATCAAAAGAGGTCATTGTCTTCTGATTGGAAGTAATTTATCATGCATGGAGGATGGGAAAGAAAAGAAGGAGTTGCGCAGTTCTAACATCTCCTTAAAAACAGCCCTGGTTTCTGTTTTTTTTGTCAATAACGTTTCAGGAATGTAGGCCCATATATAGGCCTATATATAGCCTACCTGCAATGAAATTTCTGGAGTAAACAAGCATGATAACACGATATTAATGACAAACCAAATACAAGATTATTTGTCTCACAGCTGAATAATCATTGTTAATGTTTTGCAGACAAGCTAGTCAAAATGCAAACAATCTTGATTGAACGTTGTCGACACTGCGTTTTCACAAAAAAAATTAGATTTGTGTTTTCACATGAAAAATAAGATTTTCGTTTTCACATAAAAATTAGATTGGCGTTTTCACATGAAAAATAAGATTTTCGTTTTCACATAAAAATTAGATTTGCGTTTTCACATGAAAAATAAGATTTTCGTTTTCACATAAAAATTAGATTTGCGTTTTCACATGAAAAATTATTAGATTTGCGTCTTCACATAAAAAAATTAGATTTGCGTTTTCACATGAAAAAATAGATTTGCGTTTTCATCTA
>OX243813.1:20211868-20388530 GCA_945859605.1 Lumbricus rubellus
CGGTGAAAGATGGGTCGGTGAAGAAATGGTCGGTGAAGAAATGGTCGGTGAAGGAAGGGTTGGGGTAGGAAGTGTCGATCAAGAAAGGGTCGGTGAAGCAAGGGTTGGTGAAGGAAGGGTTGGTGAAGAAAGGGTCGGTGAAGAAATGGTCGGTGAAGAAATGGTCGGTGAAGAAATGGTCGGGGAAGGAAAGGTCGGTGAAGGACGGGTCTGTGAAGGAATGGTCGGGGAAAGAAGGGTCGGTGCAAGAAAGGGTCGGCGAAGGAAGGGTCGGTGAAAGAAGGGTCGGAGAAGGAAGGGTTGGTGAAGGAAGGGTCGGAGAAGGAAGGGTCGATGAAGAAAGGGTCGGTGAATAAAGGGTCGGTGAAAGAAGGGTCGGAGAAGGAAGGGCTGGTGAAGGAATGGTTGGAGAAGGAAGGGTCGATGAAGAAAGGGTCGGTAAATAAAGGGTCGGTGAAGCAAGGGTCGGTGCAGCAAGGGTCGGAGAAGGAAGGCTCGGTGAAGCAAGGGTCGGTGCAGCAAGAGTCGGTGCAGAAAGGGTCGGTGAAAGAAGGGTCGGTGAAGGAATGGTCGGGAAAAGAAGGGTCGGTGCAAGAAAGGATCGGCGAAGGAAGGGTCGGCGAAGGAAGGGTCGGCGAAGGAAGGGTTGGTGAAGGATGCATGGGTCGGTCAAGAAAGGGTAGGAGAAAGAGGGGTCGAAGAAATGGTCGGCAAAGAAAGGGACGGAGGAGGGGTGGAGAAGAATGGGCCGGAGAAGGAAGGATCGGAGAAGGAAGGTCAGAGAAGAAAGGGTCGGTGAAATAAAGGTCAGCGAAGGGAGGGTCGAAAAAGTATAGGGTGGGTGATGCAAGGGTCGGTGCAGGAAGGGTCGGTGCAGGAAGGGTCAGTAAAGGAAGGGTCGGTGAAAGAAGGGTCGGTCAAGGAAGGGTCGGGGAAGAAAGGGTCGGAGAAAGAAGGGTCGGTGCAGGAAGGGTCAGTGAAGGATGGGTTGGGGAAGAAAGGGTCAGCGAAGGAAAGAGGAGAGAAGGAGAGACCGGACGGTGGCTATCAATCGATTCGGTCGAGTGTACGTTATACGACGGTCGCAAGTGACCGATATGATTGTAATCAAAGGCGATCACATTATTATTCGCCTTTTTGCCCCGAAGCGAATACCGTATATGATCGCACACGCTCTTCCGTATATACATTCACGCATGTTTGTCCGTCTCGCTCTCCACCTCTCTGTCCCTCTATCTTTATGTGCCGCTGTCTGCTCCTTTATCCCACTCCTACTATTCCCTCTAGGTAACTAAAGAGCCACCGCCGCCGACATCGTCGCCGTCGTCGTCGTAACAAGATGAGAACAAGCTAGGTCGAGCAAATGTCTAAATGGGGTCGTAATTCGACTTCGACCCTTGCGGTCATAAGAAGAACCTCAGCCTCAGAAGCTTTGAAGCGACGACAGAGATTAGTGTAGCCTAGTGATGACAGGCCGCCTTCAAACGCGTCCGACCGTTTCGCCATGTCATTCAGGCGGACAGTCGTAAACTGCTGCAGTCCTAATATATCGTAATAACCTTAGTTGTTCGTGAGCTGCGGTGAACCAGTGCATGCGGCTGTGAACCAGCGCATGCGGCGTTGTTTTGCTTTATGAAGATAGATCTATTCCGTCCCCGTTTGGTCGTCTTCTCAAAATTTCTGAAGCGCAACTCTAAAGCGAGGCGCAGGCCAACTGCTTATAAACGAAGATCGGAGAAATCTGAAGACGAGGCTAACTTCCGTTACACGAACAGAAGAAAGTCTATTTATAAATGTGCAGTGGCACTTAAATGTAAAAAATGCCAGATCACCGGGGCGCGGTGTAGTGGGCATGTCTGTGTTCGTTGACTTGCAGCCGGAGGTTCGAATCCACTCAAAGCCGTCGCGTTGGGACCTTGGGCAAATCCTTTACTCACAACTGCTCAGCGCTTCAGCGTGATAATCCGATTTAGTGTCCGCGCTGTAGTCGGGAGAGCTTCTGAGTAGTAGCCTTGAAGGGGCGCTACAACAAGTGCACATATATACATGCCATCGCGAACGTTAAGGACTGAATCAAGGATGTGGAAATATTATACATGTATGTATGTATGTATGTTTGTATGTATGTATGTATGTATGTATGTATGTATGTATGTATGTATGTATGTATGTATGTATGTATGTATGTATGTATGTATGTATGTATGTATGTATGTATGTATGTATGTATGTATGTATGTATGTATGTATGTATGTATGTATGTATGTATGTATGTATGTATGTATTATGTATGTATGTATCATCATCATCATCATCAATATCATAGGGCTCAATGCCCGTTAGAGTCCGACGCCACTCTCTGTCTGAGTCTGTCTCGCATCATGCTGCCCAGCCTCAACTTGTCCGGTCAGCAGGTCTGCTCCATACCATTAACATCTTGGAGCATCTAGACCACATTGTCCGATTGAAGAGAATCGTGAAAAAGAGGCACGAAGGACAACGTGGGTCAATGCCCGTTGTGTCCCACGCTCTCTCCCCCAACCCTCTCCACCGGTCTGTCCTGACCGACCTGTGCATGTCTGCTTCACATCATGACACCTTGAAGCATCTGGGTAGCCATGTCACTTGTGTCGTGGTTTTGGCGGATTACAATCGTCTTGATTTTTTACTGCCAGAGTATCGCCACCCATCTGGCAAACCTTCCTCATTTTGTCCGGGCTTAGGACCGGCACAGGGACTTTGTTGGTTCCCTGTGGCAGAGGATGGATGCAGTTTAACGTCATGCCCAGGACTATGTATGTATGTATGTATGCAACTATGCATGTATGTATAATTGTATATATGTATGTATGTATGTATGTATGTATGTATGTATGTGTGTGTGTTTGTATGTATGCATGTATGTGCGAGTTACCGTAGGAACTTGTGGGTGTGTATGCCTGTATATTTGTGTGCATAGGTTTGTTTGTGTGCTTGCTTGTATGTGTTCGTGTGTGTATGTGTGTGTATATAATAGCCCTGCGCAGACTACGGCATACTATAAAAAGCAGGAAAGCTTTGTTTCTGCCAATTCTTATCAATGCCATCCGGTTCGTAGTCGCACATGTGGCTTTTATCGCAAGATCTTTGAGATCTGAGGCAGCTTATCTCCAATATACTATAAAAGCAATCGAATGCAATCACATGGCAGCCTATACACAATCGTGTGTTTATACGCCTGAGGCTGACTTGAAGGACCACTTCATGCAGGTAAACTTATAGATAGACTTGACATATTATACACAATCGAAGCGTAAACCGATCGGACTATAAATGTTATCGCTGAACCATTGAGTGAATTCGGTTTGAATTTTATAGCTCATCATTCCGACACGTCACGCTATATTATAGTTAATTATACTTTCGTTTCGGTAGCTTTATGTGCCCCCGAAGGAAATGACTTTTACACGAAATACACACCAAACTGTAAAATCACTTCCTTCGTGCATAAAGAATAATATAATGTAGATGGAAATGGAAATTTTCGAGACATCTCAACGCCGCCATCTCACATGTAGTCACAGCCGCCGCGTCATGCCATGGTGACCAGTTTATTAACGGGTGCTAGATCAAATCAAGTCGGCAATAGCTGGATGCTTCTTCTGTCCGTTCCGTTGCCAG
Organism: Lumbricus rubellus; assembly: GCA_945859605.1. Lineage (NCBI taxonomy): Eukaryota > Metazoa > Annelida > Clitellata > Crassiclitellata > Lumbricidae > Lumbricus > Lumbricus rubellus. The sequence continues at coordinate 20,215,530 of OX243813.1, forward strand.
GTTAGATAGATCCGCTGAGGTCAAGCCAAGGAGACAGCATGGTGCTATAGGGTGGCAATCGATGATGGCGAGGTGACAGTGTGGCGGCGGAGGCTGAAGAAAGGGGTGGGGTGGGTGGGGTGGGAGAAACACAGCAGGATCTAGAACGAGAATGATGATGACTGATACACAAAACAGCACAGCAGAAATGGTGCCATAGAGAAGAAGAAGATAATGATGAAGAAAAATCCCAATAAGAATCTGAAGAAGAAGAAGAGGAAGAAGAAGAGGAGGAGGAGGACGAAGAAGAAGAAGAAGATAAAGAAGACAAAGCGATGAAAAGAATGGGGAAAGGAAGAAGTAGTAGTAGTAGAAGAAGAAGAAGAAGAAGAAGAAGAAGAAGAAGAAGAAGAAGAAGAAGAAGAATATTAAGAAGAAGAAGAAGAATATTAAGAAGAAGAAGAAGAAGAAGAAGAAGAAGAAGAAGAAGAAGAAGACGAAGATGATGAATAAGAATGGGAGAAGGAAGGAATGAGAACAGGATGCGGAGAATGAAGAGAAGAAGACGCGGGAGAAGAAGAAGAGCGCTTTTTTGAACTCTGAAGAAGTCTAATTATTGTTGAATGATATGAAGCCGAGCATTGAATTACAATTGCATGAAGAGCAGTTCTTAATAGGCTACCTACATGTACATGTATAGGCTATCGAAAGTTCAGACTTGATTTTCTGTGGCCTAATCCATTATTTTCCTAAATACAGCGGACACAGGAACTGAGTCAACTGACCCCCCTCCAACTTTTGGCCAAACGTTTGAGAAATTATTAACTGAGGTGACATTAATAACATAAAATAATTTATCAACAAGAACAGTAGAAAAATAAACGATAAAACAAACTCATGCAGATGCTAACCGATTCACAGGCAAAATTATTTATTAGTCGAAACTGTGATTATGCCTATTTGACTGATTGGGATTTTATTTAGGAGCTTCATCGGTTGATACTCCGACATCAAACAAAGGCGTGTCATAATTATAAGTTGCTATTCACTATTAACACTGATAATTCTTGGAGCAGAGAAGGCGACAAACAGGCAGACAGACAGGCATGTGCAGACAGACAAACATAAATACATACATACATACACACACATCCATACATACATACATACATACAGACAGACAGACAAGCATACAGACAGACAGACAGACAGGCAGACATACAGACAGACAGACAGACATACATACATACAGACAGCAGAAGACGACATACAGAGAGTGTCAGACGAAGAAGATAAATCGATTGAAAGCGCAAACTTCTTTTAATTTCAATTCCAACAAGATGTCAATCACATGTTGTAGCATCAAAAGCCACGCAGTCGATCTCGTGCTAACTGCGGCGTTCAGTCAAAGCCTAATTAACGGCATTGCACTGCAGTCATAATGAACCGACAAAGGTCAACAGTGAACGGAGCTGCGATCTTATTGATTCACGTGCTATACCAATACATTATTATCGACACACAGTTCAATGCATATCACCTTTACGTGGTGTAAAACCATGTGTGGTGTAAAGATGGCACCAGTTTCACGGTGAAGAACTATAGGATACTTCATAACACCTTGCCACTGATGCTAATTCTCTTTCTTACAACAGTGAAACGCAGGGACGTAACTAGCATTGGCTTGGGGGGAACGAGGGGACTTAAGACCCCCAAACGAAACTGAAGCCCCCGCCAAATAAATCAAGTTGTTGTACAGCACCCGGCTTCACTATAGACTCCTGCTACCGCACTCGTCAAGCTCAAGGCTTAAACTCCCAAACGAAAACCTAGTTACGACCCTGGTGAAACGACGACTTTGTAGCCATAAACAAAATTCAGACATGTTAGATATTTTCCAAACAGCATCTACAGATTGACAGAATAGTTTCTTTGTAAACAGTCTTCGTTCTGAGAAAATACTAACCCTGCGGTCATTTAGTGCATTTGTGTAATGCGCCGACATGTAGCCTACTTTAGGACTGCCAGGAACACATGACACGTCACACATACATGTATATAGACAGTCAGAAAAACAGTCAGACAGACATTCGGTCTGCAGGCAGTCAGACAGAATGACTGACTAGATGACGAACTGGTGGACCAATTAACTGATTAACTGACTGACTGACTGACTGACTGACTTACTGACTGACTTACTGACTGACAACCGGATTGGTTGTCAATCAGTGAGTCAGTCAGTCATTCATACAAACACACCAAAATGCAGAAAGTTATTGATCTGTATTTCAAGTCATTCATCAGCATGCATAGTGTTTGACAATATTGGTCTCTACCAAAAGGCAAATCTGGTCGTAGGTAGGTAGGCTAGAGCTTATAAATAGTAAAGGATAATTGTAGGATATTTGTGCTATTATACTCGTGAATATTTGGGCTACTCTCGAGATCAACTTCTAAACTCAACTGCAGTATGTCGCCATGCATCAAAGTCTGACACACTAGGATGAGTTCGCTAAAAGGTCACAGACGTCATATAGGCCTAGGCCTTTAGATATTATTCGTAGACACTGTGTATATATATATATAATTATGTCATATGCACATACAATATACACTGTGTCCGGTTAAAAAGTAGCCCCCACAACAAAGTGTCATAACTCGGTCAAAACGTTTGGGATGTGTCTGAAATTTCAAACACAGCAACAGCGGCCATATTTACACGAGATGCTAAAACCGATTAGAAATATACGTGAGTTTGTCAAATTTATAAGTGTTTGCGTTGGAGCACCGACAAATTGAACTTTCCAACATAGAAAACCTGAAAAGAAGTGAAATTCAGCTAAATATGCTGTTCAAAATGTCCATCTTGTTCACGGACACACGACCGTAGATTAGACGCTACTGTTTGATGGTCCTGTCGATGATCACCTGGTTAAACAACTGCCAATCTTCAAACAGACGCGCCCTACGGTTATCGATGTCATGAATACGCGTGAACAAAAAACGCGCTCCTCCAGTACATGTACTCCGGATCGAAGTCTGGACTGCTGGACGGCCATAGCTGCAAGATATGAAGCCGAGTGTCTCCCGGGATAGCTATTAACCTACTACGTCTACGATCGTGTGTCCGAGAACAAGAAACACATTTTTTGCACCATAATAGCTGAATTTCACTTCCTTTCAGGTTTTCCATGTTGGAAAGTTCAATTTGTCGGTGCTCCAACGCAAACGCTCATACATTTGACAAACTCGCGAATATTTCTAATTGGTTTCAGAATCTCGTGTAAATATTCATTCATTCATTCATTCCGAAAACTTATATAGCGCCTCTTCAAGAAGTCTACTCAGAGGCGCTCCCAGCCCAGCCACGGCTAAAAAAATAGGTCTTAAGTAACTTGTAGAAGGCAGGCAAATTATTCCGAGGTAGCGAGCGTAGCGCAAGCGGGAGCCCATTCCATGTGGACGGGCCAACAACCGAGAAGGCTCTACGCTGCCTGGTAGCACAGCGGGTTCGAGGGACCAGCAGCTCCCCATTGGCCGAAGAGCGTAAAGCTCGACGGGAGGCTATGTCGGAGACAGGGCGACAAAGATCAGATAAGTAGGATGGAGCACAGCCAGTGAGGCACCGCCAGACAAGCGCTGTTGTTGTGTTTAAAATTGCAGACAAATCCTAAATGTTTTTACCGAGTTATGACACTTTTTTGTGGGGGCTACGTTTTAACCGGACACAGTGTATATACCAAAATTACCAATACACGATACCAATACCGGATAAGTGATAATCAGGATGTGGATAAAATGATTGATCTTTAATTGACTTCAATGAACTCAAGAAATATCTAAAGATTTCTGACATGTGTGACTCTTAACATTATTTTCTAATGCACCATTTCCATGTGTAGGCTATCCACCGTTTATTTAATATGGACCACATCTGCATCATGTATGTATCAGATCACATACACTGTCATACAGCTATTGTTTCTTCTAATAGTCGTAATTATCGTTGGCAGGATAAACAACAGCCATGATGTGATTAAGCCGAACTAATCTCTGTTTTGTCGCTACGTGCGAAACATAAACATTGTACGTCGGCAGCGCCAGTTCTACCTGCATTTTCTAGGCATGCATGTCGACGCATCAAGCACTGCCGCAGTGGGGCGGGTTGGCCGCCGCCGTGGAAAGTCCCACCATGACAGGTCCATGCATATAGCCCCCGATGACCACGTTTACTGAGGACTGGCTGAACGTAGGCTGCTACATAGACACTGCGGTCCTGTTGGACCACGCAGACATTTTGCCCTAATTAGCTTTGGATTTACACGGCCATCCGACCATCTCTCGTGCCAAGTCGATTCATCATCATTTACACACCACGCAGATAGACAAGTCCACACTATCCAGTCCACCGTGTCTATTATTCATATATAGCCTATCGTAGAGTCCACGTGTGTGTGTGTGTGCGTGGGTTGGTGTGTCATATTATTATACGGGAAATATATTTCATATATCCATAGTAGGCTACGGTATCCCGTCCCTGTCTGATATCTTTCGGAGGTTTTGCGAAGGTCCATATAATAGACAACACATTATCATCACAGCGGCACATTATACATGTATGTAGGCTACTAGGCGGCCAAGAATATTCCACTAGGTCGTCATAGCAGTCCGACGACTGCAGATTTGTGTATTCAGTGGTAATTATTTCCCTATTTCGCGGCTTATATCACGGAAACTACAGTCACGTGACCGATTACTCGCATTGCGTTGGCTTTGCAAGGTTTATGCGTGTATCTGTAAATTGTTATTATTACTTTGCATTAAAAGAAATTGGACATGCTATAAATCAGCCAGTTAAAACAGAGTAAGCTTATGTCTATATGTAGGTCCTGGAAAATGGCATGTGAGAAGAATGACTAGCCTACATGGCCTTAGTCCGTAAAATTGAATATAGGACATTCATTGATCCCAAGTCTATCCTATAGTAGGCTACACGTGTTCCACTCTAGTGCGCGCTATAATACGCGATAAAAATTGTTACTAAAATTTAGATGATCGAGATAGTGAATTAATAAAGTAATTCAGACAAATAGTTCTATGCGTGTTCGTTTTCACACAATCGCTTCGAGGATATATGAAATTCAGCACAACCATCAAAAATAGTTTTTTTTACAACACAACAAAAGCTGCCAAAAACAATTAAGCAGGCCATTTAAGATAATGTGGAGTAATTTATTCAGAAGCTGATTCGCATCGTATATGCATCGGAAGGTGTCGCTTTAGCTGAGCCTGCAAAGAGTAGCGCTTCATAAATTGAAAATTTCAATTAGTCTATTATAAAGGATCGTGAATCAACTTCGTCATTGCTCCAGACATACAACACAGGCAACCACTATAGAATACAAAACAAGGATTTTTGGGAACATGGTATACGTGTACAGTATTTATTCAGCCTGCAGAATCCAGGCCATAAAATTCACGCAAAACATCAACGTTCTATAATAATACATGTAGGTCATAATTTCAGTACCACCCAGTGGACGGCGGCGCGGCTGATAGCACTTAAATGTCTGTTGCATTTCCTATGAGCATGCGCCTCGTGAAAAGGCGAATTAGACTCATTTTTATGGATGTTGACGTTGTAAATATTTCATCCCGCGCTGATCTTGCCTCGTCCAACATGCAGGCCTATGCAGTATTGCCAATGAGGAAAATATTAGCCATAATATTCAGTGTGCATTTCACGTTACATTTTGAGCACCACCCTCCGCGGGAAAATAAATGGAGACAGATTTCAGCACTTGATTGGTTCTGCAGTAGCTGTGTGAGCTATATGTAATATAATATATATATATATAATATGTATATATATAATATATATACATATATATATTATATATATATATAATATATACATATATATACAATATATATATACATAGGCCTGAGCGATCGATTTTTTCATCGTTTCTTCTTTGATTTGCATCGTATTTTCCTTTTCACTTTGGGTCCTGTAATTGCATGAACTCGAACGCGGTCCGTTCACATCGATATGCATTGGTCGCATTGCTGTCGATAGTCAGAATGAGTCCGCGTGTACAATGAACAGTCAAACGTCTCTAAGAAACCATTTACTGTGTGCTGCTTTTTTTTCTTCGAATCGATTAGCGGGGGAAGGTCAAAACGAGAATAATAATTGTGTGCGGAACATGACGCCTTCCTCTCACGGGCCATGACAATCATTCGATCTTTCGAGTTTGCAGTTGATAAATTTTCTTTGCCAAACTGATTCGTATCGCCTCCATAGAATTGTAGGCTATCATGTCATTTAAATATAGTTGATAATTATATTATCAAGATAATAACGTCATATGATGTCACAGCATGCGGTATAACTTAAACGATTCCATGGATTGCAAATTTTGGCTGGAATATGACCTACATGTACACAGTAGTGTAGTCCTAAAAAATGAAGTGGGGGAACGCTCTTTATAATAATATTATTAGTAGTAGTAATATTATTAATGTTCCATTATCCCTGGGAAAAAAGTGGGGGAACGGCGTTCCCCCACGTCCCCCCCCACTACACCACTGCATGTACATTAATTAAAGCTCGTCGCGATATATTTTATCGGTTCTATGACAAAATGGTATGGACAAAATGGTATTGGGACAAAATGGTATTGGACAAAATGGTACGGACAAAATGGCACGGACAAAATGGTATGGACAAAATGGTATGGGACAAAATGGTCAGAAACATGAACCAGTGTTGCTTGAGTGGTGGGATACCTCCCAATATTTAAATTCCTCGTGTAAGCTTATATACACCGTGATTCAAAAAAACTAAGCCAAACTGTTTTTCATATATCTCTAATGCCTGTCAACATATCACGCTAAAAGTTTCCAAATATTTAGAGAAGTGGACCAAGAATATGATCCCAAAATTTCATGAGATAAAGTTGAGCGGGTAAAAAGATATGAATATTTAAACTTCGTATACCGAAATTGCAGTTTACAAGCATGCAATTTTCTGTCAGATTCAGTAAAAAGTTAGCCAAACTGTTTTTCTTATATCTCCAATGCCTGATAATTAAGCACACTAAAAGTTTCCAGATATTTAGAGAATTGAACCAAGAATAGAATTCCAAAATATCATGTCATAAATTTGAACGGATGGAAAGATATGAATATTTAAGCTTCATCTCCTGAAATATCAGTTTTCAGCAAGTCTGTTATGGTTCGTTGCGGTTTCGATGCTTGATAGTTGACACTTTTTCGTCTTCATTGATCCTGGAGTAAAATTAACGGAGTATATTATCGCAATGTTCTACAGTCACAACATCTTCTACCTGTTATCAGAAATCTATAGCCACAGAAGGACGTTTACTTTTTCAACAGAACAGCGCCAACCCACAGAGCCAAGGAAACCATCGAAATGCTGACAAGAGAGACGCCAGACTTCGATTCTCCCACATTATGGCCTCCGAACAGCCCAGATTTGAATCCTGTCGACTATAAAGTGTGGAACGTGATGCAAGACCGAGTCTAACAGACAACAATCCACGATATAAACGATATGAAGCAACGCTTGTTGGAAGTGTGGGATGGCCTGAATCAGAGGATAATCGACGATGCTGTTGCCCAATGCATGGCGCCAGCGTTTCCAGGCTTGCGTGCAAGCAGGAGTAGGACTTTTTGAGCATCTTAATTAATCAAATAATCAAACCATACTTTTGGCATCATATTGTTGGTTCAATTCTTTACATATCTGGAAAATTTTAGAATGATTAATCATCTGGCATTAGAGATATAAGGAAACATGTTATTGAATCTAACAGAAAATTGCTTGTAAACTGCAATTTCGGCATACGAAGTTTAAATATTCATATCTTTTTATCCGTTCAACTTTATCTCATGAAATTTTGGAATCATGTTCTTGGGCCACTTCCCTAAATATTTAGAAAATTTTAGCATGATATGTTATCAGGCATTAGAGATATATGAAAAACAGTTTGGCTTAGTTTTTTTTGAATCACGGTGTATATACCTGAAATCTCATTCTATAACTTCAGAAAGCCATGGTTTCCAGAATCCTATTTTAAAAAATTGGCCATAAACCGAAAGACTGCAGATAGACCTGAACAAAAAGAAATACATGTAAAACGGATAAACCAGAGGAATCCTTCTAAACAAAAGGAGAACTGATGAACAAAAAATACGATAAGCAAAGGTACATGTATACGGTACACATGCTGAGAAACAAAAGGACTGTTGACAAATAAAAGGACTGCTGATAAAAAAGACTGCTGATAAATAAAAAAGACTACTGATAAATAAAAAGACTGCTGACAAGTAAAAGTACTTCTGATAAAGACAAGCAAAACAGACCAATAAGTATATATTGCGATCAATGTTAGCATAAATATTATAACTGCAGTTCACAAACCTTTGGCTTCAACGTTGAGCTCAACAAGTGCGACCAGCGCAGTTGACGCAACAAATAGAAGACTAGAAGCAAAGTCTCTTCCTCTGCTTTTGCTTTTGCCTTTGCCTCTGCTGCTGCTGCTGCTGCTGCTGCAGAAGCAATACCAGCTGCTAATGCAGACAATGGAATACATCCTCAACGACGTCGTTTCTATCCAAAAATGAAGGTCGCTAAACGTGTTCACAAGAAGTGGAATGTCTAAAGTCAAACGAAACTCACACCCGCATCGTTTCAACGCGCACACACGCTAGACTAATACACGCTCCTCCATCTTCTCCATCATTCTCTCAGCCTCCGCAACCAAGACGTGTCTTTCTTCCTCCTCTTCTTCCTCCTCTTCCTGCTCCTTCATCTGCGTCGTCTTGTTCATGGTCGGGAGTTTCCGACTGGAGATGAATGATGAACAGTAGCACGATAACAACGACAAAACTCTTGATCCAAGACGTAGCAGTGGTCTGCAGCGCAGCAACCGTATCGCCACTGATTTATATAGCACACGCCTCAGCACGTGCAACGTTGACTACAGTGTATACCACCAGCCAGTCATAATATAGGCTACAGACGGAATTTCCTTATACCTGATCCGACCGACGCAGCGCCTGCTAAACTGGTGCGCTGTTGTTAGCATGTGCTGCATGCGGCGCTAGTACACATCGTATTATAGACGCAAACGACAGCATCGAGTAACTGAAATGCACGCACAGGTCTCTAATCCGACGAAACCAGGAAATTGTTTAATAACACGCGTATCGCATGCACGCATGTAGAAAGTATATTCAACACGCGCTCGTATAGGTCTATAACATAATATTATGTTATATTATGAGTGCGTGTTGAATATACTTTGAGGCTCATAGATTAGTCTGATATTTATGAGACTAATCTGTGTCGGTACAAACACAATGTGTCTGTCTTTTTAAGGGTTGATCTAAATATGGTTTTTTCCATATCAATCTGCTGGTCTTGAAATCAGAGGATGATGGATAAACATCCATTAGCCTACTTCGACCTATAGCCTATTAATTATACCACGTGATTATGCGTCATATGTGCGTCTATAGGGCCTACTGCCGCCACACACGAACGCACAACAGGTAGGCCCTATAGTTTTTATAGTCTTTTCTTTATCACCGGATATAACCATTATTATGCTCAGCATGGATCAATTCTGCGTGTCTTCATATACATGTATCTAAGAATATCCATAGAATATACCGTTCACGATTTATTACAACGTTCACAAAAATACGCATGATTCCTATATCATAAGCCTTTATAGTCAATTAGTTAGACTTATCTGTAGTTGTAGGCTATATATTTGTAAAATGTTTCATTGTTGGGAATATCTCATTCACATACCTGGTAGACCTACATGTATATATCAAAGAAATCAGCACTTCTTTTACCAGTATGTAGGCCCTAAATATGTGCTTATCATATTATATATATATATATAATTGTATATATTATTTGCCTCAGATTATGGCGCAATAAAATTGTTATCGACGTGACTGCGCATGTCAGGCGCTGCAGCTGATGTTCTATGGTAATGCAGGTAAACAGATGACACGGAAGTATTAGACGTCAATGGATTGCTGCTGCTGCTGCTGCTGCTTCTGCTGTCTCCCTGCATCATGCTGCATGTCAGAGATGCTGAATTGCTGATGGCCTGTCGTGCTGAACATCGTGTGACATTTAAGACTTTAATAGGCACAGTATAATAAACAACAAGCAGTGTAGACCTACGTTGACTCCCACCCTCTGCTGCTATCAGAACATGTGACTGACTTTAGTGGACGGCCATCTTCACAGTACTTATAATATATATATATATATATATAATTATATATATATATATATATATATATATGTGTGTGTGTGTGTGCGTGTGTGTGTATAGCCGTTTATGGCGTCACGATGCATGTAGCCAACAGCAACGTTGACAAGACTCGTTTAACTGCGCTATCTTGTACGAATGTACGCCACACGTTACGTGTGAAAGCTCTTTCAAAATGGCGCAGACCTGAAAACTAGTTAACTGGCAGAAATAATGCTAGTCGAAGTAGGCCTACTGCTTGTTATTTTATACTGTGGACTAGGCCTATATCAGTCGTTAATAAAAAAAAACTTGTTCAAACGCTTGCTTAATACCTTAAGTTGTGATCGACCTGCTCCGTACCGTAACTCGACGAAGTCAAGGCTATATCGGAAAATCATAGACTCGGTCGACTGAATTGCAAGTCGTTTGCTTAGACATGTTGAATCAATCATAGACTGTCGACTCTGAAATATTTTAATTACTTTTTTGCGATTACGTCACAAAATGACCCACCTGATAGAATGGCGCAATTTCGTGTAAGCACACAAGACTTAGGCTAGTATGAACTTATACCGTATGCATGATATTGATATGGTTGATATGGTTCAGTGCAAGTAATGAACCTCGTAGCCTATACCGTATGCCTTATTTAAAGTTAGGCATATAGGCATATATAGGCTACATGTCACTACATCGATTACAGTTTTACGGTGAAAATGGAGTTGTTAAGATGCGTTAACGAGAGCTATGGTGCCATCGGACGTATATGAACCTGCCAACTGGCAGAGAACAACATGATAATGATTGTGATGACTTACTGGTGCAAGAATAGAACCACCGTTGAGAAATCTTAATGGAACTCTATGAACGGTGGCCTTAAAAGGGACCAAATCCATGCCCCCATCTACGAGTGCACTTGCGGTAAATACTCGGCGGGAAAGGGAAGAGCAGAAGAGGTTATTATTGGAAATAATGTAGAAAGATAGCAAAGAGATTGACAGCTTGAAATTGCATTGCGAGAAAGATCTGTTGAGACGAATAAAATGACATGAACTTGACTAATCGGGCGGCGGAAAAGATAACAGAATAGGGGAAGGAAAAGGCAAATTGTGTAGAGACCTGCACGCAGCATAGACTATGTGGCTTGTTCTACAATATATACGCTAGTCAGAATATTGGAGATAATAATGGCTTTTGGCTAATACACCCACTCGTTCACGGTATTTGCATAGCACCTTTTCTTTATATACTCAGAGGCGCCGAGAATGTTTTTGCTGAGAGGGAAATAAAGCACGCAAAAACATGATTGTACCGAACGGCTTTCTATATACGCACGAGTGCCACATATTAATTGGATCATCGATTTTTAGTTCGCTTATTCGCTAACTGTACGCTAGGTCTCGCCACTGGCAGAGTTGCTAATCATCCTAGTGCATAATTAGGGTGGGTGTTAATTCCACGGACTGGGCAAGGGCGCCACTATCCGTGGAAGGATACTAATGTGTCAATATAATATCTAGACGAACCTAAGTTGGCATTTTGAAAGTCTAATTATAGTTGAATCCCTGGATCAATACAGGACGAGTCAGTGGCACTTGGATCTTCATTGGTCTGTAAAAATAACCAGCATACAAAAAAGGAATCTCGCCAAATCAATTCATTGCTAATGAGCAGGGTCAAGGACGTATGGGCGCCATATAAAGAGTCTATAGACCTACATTTTACAGCTTGGTTATAAGTCATAAAAACGCCAATCATCGTCGAAATGACGGCGTCGTTACATAAAATTTAATGTTAACAACACTTTACAGCTATCAAATGCGTCAATGAGCATCATTATGCATTAGAATGATTAACAGATATGACCTAACAGCCCTGGGAAAGTTTGAAAGGTCATAGAAGAATGGGGCAAAAAAATAAAAGGCTTGGGACAGAGACCAAGCCAGAGAGACCAAGACAGAGACAAGACAGGCATATAAAAATAAACAGACAGACAGACAGACAAACAGACAGAAAAAGACAGCTAGCCAATTAAACAGAGAATCAGAGAGATATAGATGTGGAGACACTGTCAGATAGACAGACAGACAGACAGACAGAAGAGGCAGGAATGGTGGGACAAGAAGAGGGAAAGAGAGACAGACAGATAGAGACAGAGACAGACAGAGGCATGGAGAGAGAGAGATAGACAGACAGACAGACAGACAGAGGGAGGGAGGGGGGAAGAGAGAGAGGGCGGAAAGAAAGAGAGAGCATACACGGCAGTGTGCATAAACATTGGGAGCGTGCACTGTATGCATCACATAATTATAAAATATATATAGATATATATAAATATATGAAATATTGGCTGCATCAGCAGTGCTGTACAGGTCTAGTATATAGCTATATTTTATAGTGAGATCGTGAAAGCTTCGCTATCTAATAATCGTTGATGTTATTGAGACAGCATCATGCAGACAGATCAGAGACCGGAATGCAGTCGCATACATATGATGCATCATGCATATGATGCATGCATAATAAAGTGATCGTGGTGTTTTGAGTGTAGTTATTCAACGGGACGAGCGTCCTATGAAGGGCATCGTCTTCCAAATGCCAAAATGTCAGAGTTGATAAAGGGTGCGTTTTTGTAGCATGCATGCAGCGAGTGCCTCTTGCAGCATCGTGCTGCAGTCAGCGTGCAGAAGGCGACCGCATCGATTTTTTTGGGTGCGTGAAACTGTTCGCCTGTGAAGCGGCACTAAACACGACTGCAGGCTGGTAATCAGCGAATTGTATGTCAACGAGTTAACGACTGCAGAAGAGCTTCAACAGCACAGACGAAAGGAAGATGAAGATCATCACCCTAAAAAGCAGGAAGCAATCAAAGTTCCAATCACGCAACTGTCGATCGCAAAACTATAGGCACAGATCTCGAGAGGCTTCTTCTTCAGTTCTTTGCGTGCAGAGCACTACATGCAGACATGAACGCTTGGCTTATAAATAAATATGGCCCGCGTTATAAACCTAAGGTCTGTCCCTCGATCGCGTTTTGCTTGAGTTGTGTTTAACGACATTTTGCCATAACAAAGATGATTAGTGTCGCCCTCTTCCTTTATCCAGGCTTGGGGTATGAAGTATGAGCTTGTGCTACATATCTAATTATCTATGCCCATGATCGCATGCACTAAGTAGGACTGTTGGTCATAAATTCGCAGTCTCCAGGCACCGTTGGGTTCAGTGGTTCATGTCTTTTGAATGCGACGTATATGCACTTCTAAAGTAATGATGTTTGACAATATGGGAACCATTATTATAGTGACGCTTATGAGCATGCTTGTGGAACAAAGCTCGGGCTCTGAATGATTGAATTTTTAAGATAATCTAACAATGACTCTGCATTGCTGTCGAAAATAGGCCTACTTATGAGCACTCTATATAAAAGCACACTTTACGCTGCAGTGCAAGCTAAAGGCAAAAGTAAATGCGCTCTCTTCAAGATAACCATAATGAATTGCATAGCATATAGGCCTAGACCTAGAGCGTAATTTAAAAAACATGCTTTAAACGATCCAGAGGGCATTCTGGCTTACAACCACCGTTAACTATAACCTAGACATAATAGTAGTCCTTAACTTCCTTAAGGAGAAGTCAAGGGCTTTTCCATAAAATTCACTTGCTCCCTAGGCGTTTTATTGCAAGGAATTCCATTCGATTGAGCTTCAGATGAAAACCTGAGCTATATAAACGAGATCTCTAACCGCCGAATTGAAACTAAAACCGCTCCTTTCATCATAATTATATAATATTACGCAATAGTTTCGCTTCGCTTGAAAAGACTGACTTTAATGACTATAGCCTATTTTATTTCACGCACTGTGTACACAGTGTACCCCTATATAGCTGACCAAACTTTCATCAGCGGCATTCATGAAGCAGATGATCTCTCATTCTCCAAGTGTAAATTTGCCAAGCTATAAATTATAGGCCTATCTTTCGCTTCAAACTATATAGATAGCTTGGAAGTCACAATTGCTCGCCTGCCTATATACATGTAGCTATGGTCCCAACTCTCATCGTTAATTCTGTCATGCGAACCAATTGTCATGAACTAACGGATCATTTTCTTTCCAACTATCGCTTTTCCATTTGAGTCATGTTTTTACATTCGCGTGGTGTCCTTGCTTTTGGGATGGTTATCCATTCAACTGAAAGATTCTGCGTGTGCGTTTTGTCACGCTTGGTAAAACTCGTCTCTGCTTCGTATGCACCAAACGATTAATTATGAGCAGCTTTTCATTCAAAATTTCTACAGAGATGTTCTCTGAACCGCTTACAAATGACAGTGGATGGCATTATCTAAATCTAATATTATTAACTGTAGCCTATGTTTTATAAGATGCTTGCACAATGCATAATATAGATCATAGAGCATTAGCCTACAAACATATCCTCACGAGTCATTGGAACTGTGAATAAATAGACCATATCTACCATATCACGAGCAATAATATGTATACAAGCCTAGTCCACATTTAGTTTGAAAATGTCGTATCTGAGAAACAGCTGAACCCTGAATCACAGATTGGAGTTTTATAATTCAATCAATCAATAAATCACATAAATTTATATAGCGCCTCTTCCAGATCTCTACTCAGAGGCGCTCCCAATCCCGTCGTGTCATGACTCATACTGCCGAGAAAGTATGAAAGAGAACTCATGAATTTCAGGCAGACCTGCTGTGTTTATCCAAGGACTAATAGGTCACATAGTGTTCACTGACATAATATTGCATGCATCTAGACGCCAATCCGTTTATAATCTAACAGTAGATAGACAGAACAAAGTCACAGTCCTGTAATTGGGGTATGAATTCGTCGTTCGAAACAAATCACCAGAAATGTCCGTCATTCAAAGATACATCAACTGCTTGGAAATGGTTGCGCAGAATGTGAATAGATCCTTTCACCATAATATATAGGCCTATACTTTTTACTGCTCGAATAACTCCGACATAAACCATCATTTATCTTTCCCAGTCTCCGTGGCGCAATACGTCACAATATAACAAAATAAATTTCGAAGACTAGAAATGGTATCTGTCATGGAACGACTGTAAAACTCAATTTTCTATAGAGCACCGTCTTGCAGAAGACGGTTCATTCAGATGCCGAATTGTGATTGCGAAGTGTATTGGGAGATGTCCGATCTCGAATCATCGAGTTTGACATAATATTATGTACATGTAGGCCTATATAGACCTACATGTATATGTTGTCTAAATGGCCATGCATGATAGGGCGAGGCACTTCATTGCTGCCTTCTTGTAGTCGTGTCATGACTCATACTGCCGAGAAATATGCTTCATGTAGAATTGTAGATAATTAAAAGACTTGGACTCTAAATAAATAAATAAATAAATAGGCCTAAGTATAAGTTATGTTCACACTTATTCTAAAATGTATCCCCTAAATAATTTTCGTTTTATGCAAATCTAGGCCCATGTATGTATAAGCTTATAAATTGGCGTCTATAACTGTTTGGCTGAAGATTATATAGGGGCAATAGGGCATCATTACTCATTAGGTCTACTCTAACAATTCCACGTTTTAATTACATAGTTTTTGCGTTGTCTTGTTCGTGTAGTGCATTCTAAACTGCATGTTTTCGAATAGCCAACCTAGAGTCCTAGACAAATCATTTTACTTAGAAATCTAGTAGAAATTCCACAAACAGTAGGCTATTGTGAGAAATGATTACTCTGCACGTGATGGGACCAATAGAATTGGAGAATAGGGCGAATCTCAGCCGTGGAACGACAGGAGAATCTGGGCCAAGAAAACATCTCCCTCTCGATCAGCCGAAGGAGGCGAACGTGGACGGACGTACGGAGTGGACAGGATCTGGACAGCAAGCAGATTCACTTGCCATCCATCGAAAACACCATCGAGTCCGAATCGATTTTCGTGTTGACTGTACGAGTTCGATGGAAAGCGTTGACCCGCTATCATTCTGCCAAATGACATTATCACGTGGGTGTTGGCTATCACCATGCACTGACCTTCTCTCTGCCAAACTCAACCGTCCTACATAAATCGGGCATCTACAGAGTTCGCTTGACCAGCTAAATATAGGCTACTCAACCGGTTTTGATTGGATGGCGAAATTTCAATCATTGTGAAGTCAAAGATTTTCATGCACTGCTTTCTCGGTTGCTGTCGATGGCTCAAATAACTTGAGACAAAAAGACAATAACTGCGAATCAAGCAACAAACACCATGCCATTGTTAAACGTTCACTTAAGACTATAAACAATTACAAAAATGTATGCGGAAGTGGTAACAAAATAGGAAGTCAGGAAACGATGGACAAAGATTGCAAAGGTTATGCAAATGCTGGAAATATTATAGGGTGACTTTAAGAGGATCATTAACATGGTGTACATAATAATTATTACATAAGCAGTTTTGCGACAGAAGACTTTGAGATCGGCTTCAAAGTGGACGTAATGTAGAATGTGCCAATGAATATTATTCACAGTGAAAATCTAACTTTCAAAACACCAGACGAATGTAAATAACTTTCGACATTGCAAAAATTCACTCCATTCACTTCTATTCTGGCTTTTTAATTTTTAATGGCTACTGGTTCTAAATTCGAGCACCACTTTCGTCCTAGGGTATGACGACAAACTACATCCGGCTATGGGCTAGCCTAAAACAACCCCTCTGCTTCAGGGTCATGGAGTGAAGACGACGGATGATTGAGGTAGTCTAAATTGTTGCCGCATCGTGCAACGCCCCAGGAGGGCATGCTTCATGATGATGACTTTCAAGGCTTCACCCTGAAATGGTTCACAACAAGTTAACATCAGACATGGCGTGTAGCCTACATTGTGCACTCATCACACGCAGAATGATGATCCTTAGCGTCTGCAAAGTTCCTGCATGCAATGTAATTATATTGCTGCTATCAAGTGTTCGTAATCGTAGCATCTAGGGAGATGGCATATTATCTTATGGACCGATTGAACTATGCCGTGCATGTGTTCAGCGTACGAAGTTAGGAAGGCATTTCAAGATGTCGTGTATATAGCGAGTTCAAGACGATAATAAGTACTGAGCTGGATGTAATATGATGATAGCTCGGACCTCAGTCGAACATCAACATTTATGTGATCAGATGTCAAATCGAGCGCATCGTTTCCAACACATCACTGACTATACGGTTACGATGTGGAACTATTAGATCAGTGTGTGTGTGTGTGTGTGTGTATGTGTTCGTGCGTCCGCGTGTTTGGGGGTTGTATGTGTTTGTATGTGCACTTGCTATAGCGCCCCTTAAAGCTCTTTCTACTCAGAGGCGCTCTCGAATGCAGAGCGGACACTGCATCGGAGTTTCACGCCGAAGTGCTGAGCAATTGCGAGTGAAGGACCTGCCAAAGGTCCTTACGCGGCGACTTGAGATGGATTCGAACCTGCAACCCTTCTGCTGCAAGGTGACGAACGTACCCACTACACCACCGCGCCCTACATTTATTCATGCACGAATGCATGTATTGTATGCACTCATGTGCATTTAATGCATGTAGCAGCGTAGCCATGCATAAACAAATTCGGAGTTTCCATTTCTGGGGGATTTCCAGTGGATATTGTTCGCAGAATAAACAGAATGTATACACAGAATAAGTTTTTAAAATTCGGAAATTGTATATATATTTCTAGGGGTTGAACCCGTAACCCCCTCATTTAATAGGCCCATGCGTGTATGCATAAATGTAAGTATAGATCTATGGTTGTATTCATACGGATATTTATATTTGTATAGTTGTATACTATTCAATCATAATACTCATATGGCATATGTGTGCATAATATTTATGAGCAAATGTATGAGATCTGCGTGATTAGATGGATGAGTTGGTGAGTTACGGTGCAGCGTATGCCATGGTCTATGCCGCCGCATAAGATCTTGCATATTATAGGGGCATGCCATGGAATTCTTTTTCCCAATCGACCAATTCATATTTCCTGGTTTTAGTTTGCTCTGATGCCCGTCCGTCTAATAAAGTGTCGCCATCATCCTCTATACATACATGGTATATATATAGCAATATATATAATATTTATATATACAATATTATATAATACATATATACAAAAATTATACATGTAGCAGAGACAAACAGGCGGTAACTAAACCAACAGTTTATATCCAAGTCCTCTTCTGAGAGAAATCAAAGAGACGATCGATTCCCTGTATGTCTGTCTGTCTGTCTGTTTGTCTGTCTGTTCGTCTATCTGTCTGTCTGTTTGTCTCTCTGTCTGCTCATAATTCCCAATCATATCTCTGTCTCTCTGTCTATGTCTGTCTGTTTATCTCTTCATCATTCTGAGTACTATCTCCGTATATATCTAAGTCTATTTTATATATGCATAGATCGCTTTAAATATCTCTGCCTGTCTGTCTGCCTGTCTGTTTGTCTTCTATATATCTGTCTGTCTGTCTGTCTGTCTGTCTGTCTGTCTGTCGTACTGTCCTTTCATCGTTCTGAATAGATATATATATATATCTGCCTGACTGTCTTTTAAACTCCATTCATCGTTCTGTAGCCTATAATCTTCGTTTGTCTGTCTGTCTGCCTGTTTGTCTGACTGTATGTCTGTCTGTATTTCTCTATAGATCTATCTCATTGCCTTGTCCGTTTGCAAGAAAGAAATTTATCGTATATACTCGAGTCCTGCATGTTGTTCGTTTGTATATCGCCTGTCAATCGCATCCACAAAAAAGGCTGCATTCATCGCCTGACTTGACGGACCGTCTGAACGCTAGAGGTCCCTACTTCCGGAAAGCACGGAGACAGAATCAACTCTAAGCACAGACACGAGTCAACAGTTATCGGAAAGCTCTCGTCAGAACATTATATGGTATCAGCCATCGAGTCAAATGCGAAACTCGTTTCATTAGCAGAGATCGAATCAAATATATATATATACATGTATATATATATATATGTATAGACTCTATATTATATAATCATATAAGCTTATATAATATATATACATGGCGATATATATAGCGATATAATGGCAACGTATATATATATTGCAATTAATCATATAGGCCCTATATATATATATATATATATATATATATATATATATATATATATGCGCGCAGATTAAGTGTAACAAGCAGTTGCCTAGTTTCTCTCATAAGATTGACGGACAGTGTTTACAGAATATGGTCCGTATACGACTTCCAATTTCCTGTAATGGCTGACACGAGAGAAGAAATTCTAACAACAGAAGCCAATACGGAAATTACAAGACCAGCATGCAGCGCGGTGTGGCTTCAGCGCTCAGGCAATTAATCATTGCTCTTTGAGGCTTCGTGTCTCGAATTTAACTGACCTATTAATGAGCTTACATGTACATGTGTTGTGTATAGACTACACAATGTCCTCAAGCACACGAGACGGACAGATCGACCAATTCGGCTATTTGGGCTGTTTACGCTTTCGCATAAGACAGTGCGGGATCAAATGGATTTAGGATATACGAGCATGGGCGTAGTTTGGTTTCCGTTCTGGGGGGGGGGGGTGGATAATGCCTTCTTGGAGGGGCTAAGCCCGGAAAACGATACCATTTTCATGGTGAAAAAGTTGAATCTGGGCTTTCTTGGGGGGGGGCATAGCTTGCCCCTAGCCCCTGATAAACTCCGCCTATGTTTACGAGGTTTTGGTTGGAATCCAACTGCGGCTTATTATATAGGCCTACACATAAACTAGCACCTCTGACAATTTTCTTCAAGAGCTGCTATACAATTAATAAATGAATGAATAATGTGGAAAGCACTGGACGAGGCCCATAATCATGGGTGGTCACTGGTCAGTGGTTACCATCAGGAAAGTTCCGAACGAACCACATCTTTGTGCTGCTGAATTCAATTCTACTCAGCAGTGCTCCCAGCCAAGCCATGGCAAAATAAAAATGGCTTGAGAGATTTATGAAGCAGTTTGATTGGTCGGATGCAATACCCACAGATTTAAAGGGGGTCACTCCAGATGGACGGCCCTACAACCGGGAAAGCTCGGCGTTGTCTGGCAGCTAAGCGAGCCCTTGATATTATTGGAGTTCCCCTTCATAGCAGAGCGAACAGCCAGACGCGCTTTAGCATCAGAGACTGCATGGGCGACAAAGATCGCGTATAGGTAGGCTGCTATATACGATGGATACATGTTACATGCCTATATCAAAGGAACAGGCATTTTTAAAAGGACGCAGCGTGAAACCAGAGCAGCAACCCGATACACGAGATGCGTTGGGTTACACGCAAAACCGGTGGTACTCCCCATGCAGGCTCGTCCGACTGTTTCCTCACGTGTCGCCTGCTTTCTTCCAAAGTGGCGGGTTGCTACTTCTAGCATTTCTTCTGGATTAGCCCGGTTGGTTCAAGCACCAGATGTTACTTTTTCCCACAGTTCTTTGGGTCTTGCTGAAATTTGTCAGCTAAACGCGTATCCATCGGCACCGTCTACTGCGATTGCTTACCAATTTTAAGCCGCTTTGCTACTTTCCCCAACGTCAATAATCTGTCAATTGTCTGTCAACAATAACCTATCAATATTCCTTCTCCTACTCAGTTTTCGCTGCGTGAGCGCCATCCATATCAGTTGTCGCTCTCCATTCCTCCATCCATGGCATAGGACCTACATCTTCCACAGTCAAATATAAAAATTCAACTCCCATAACCAGCACACATGCGACAAAGCAATGTGGACAGAGGTGTTCAGCGTTCCCTTGTCGTACGTTTTCATTGTGAGTCTCAGTAATAATAATAATATTTAGAGATTTAAGTGCCATGTGTTCGTAAGAAATCGACTAAAAACAAAGGCAACGATTCAGAAGCACTAAAATACCCACACCAGCACCTTCTCGCTACTCTCTGCATGCGTACATTACTAATGTTAGGCCTACTTTCAGGAGACATTCGGCCAAACCCCTGTCCCACAATCGGTATTCCGTTCCTGCTCCTGCTTCGCATTTTAAGCCTATACATCAACTAATTTTAAACTTTATATTACTCCTAACAGAGACAAAAACAAGTTGATCCTTACTATGCGCGCCAACCACATACAATCATACATGTAGGCTATGCATAATTCTACGCTTTTACTTCCCCACGCTGCACACTGAGAAGAAATCAAAGACATCACTCTCTCAATAAAAAACAATGTGAATAAAAAAAACAATGAGAATAGACACGAGCTTTAGAGAATACCGGTACCGTAATAAGCCTATAGGCCTAGCGCATGCCTATCTTTCTGTAAAGTCTGACATTTCAACCAATCTCATCCTTTTGTTTAAAATTCTCACTGCATGCTTGACTCCGAATCAACTGAGGACACTGACAACTCACGGTATACCCATGATTCTTCCGCTACAGACGCCATGCAGACTCGTGACCTCGAAGGCAGGCTGGAAGTTGCCTGGAACGGTACTTCACCTTACGATGAAAATGCATGTACCTTCAGAGACTTGATTTTAACAAAAACAATGTGAATAGACACGAGCTTTAGAGAATAAAGACTAAAGAGCACCCATAACATTTTCAGTTTTGATTGGGTTTATTTTTGTTATGGTAGATAAAGGTATGAAGCGATTTTAGGGCCTACTGTTGAATAGAAAGAATAGCTCGACTAATGAAGGCCGATTGTTTAAAAGCAGGCTTACGACTTGCATTGTCTCTATACGCTTAGCAACGAGCGTATCATGCGCATATATCCCAACATAACAGCCTATAATATCAGCAACATATATCATTATAACCAGTGGTCCATGAATTATATGAATGCATCTACTATTGTCATAAAACACATTAGACCTTGTCTACTGTAGACTGACCTACGCGTAGTCAGTAAGTCTATAGTGAGTATAGGCCTAATATAGGTCCTACCGTACTCTAAAAATTTATCAATAAGCTTATCCCTTTTTACATTTTCCGGTGATTTTTTCCGCGTTGATGGTAACAAATGGTGAACCTTCCAAATGCACGATTTATTAACTGTGCATTTGAAAGGTTTTTGCCATTTGCTTGGCTTCCGTGTATATATTCGGGCCCAAACATGCATCTGATACAATATGTCAACATATCCCATGGCTGCAGTCTGTGTAACCTATATCCGCGAACGCAGCAGTAGAGCTTCTATAAAAAAAATTATGGTAGGTTGAAACACAGACCACAGGTGGCTTGCGTTTATACAAATTACGTGTGTGCTGTAATGCAACCACTCGTGTGGATAAACGCCAATAATTCAGGTATAAATGACAACTTGAGCGCGCCATGAGGAGCCATACGATACGCTGCATATGCGTATGCACTTACCGACCGATCGACCAACGACAGAGCAAGAGCAAAATAATTAGTCATAAGCGAGACTTCGATCGTCATGATATATATCACAAAAACGCTTATTGATCGTCGTATCACAAAAACATACGCACACCATTAGAGTTATTTTATGTGATTGACATTCGCGCTGACATTAGGCCAAATTAACCGTGAAATGCGAGGCACTAAAAGGTAGGCTATACGTTTGACTGAGGGTTACCCCATACGCCTAGGCAGTGACTCGGAGAAGCACTCAACTTGCGCTGTATAATAATTAATTAAAAGCACAGATGAAACAAACTTCAAAACGAAGTGCAAATTAAAGTAGCCTATCACCATTATAGAAATAATAATTATGCCACTGAATTATACCGGAGATTCCTCGTAGTCCAACGAAGCCTTAGCCTACCAGTGGCGCTTGCCACCCCCCCCCCCCACCCCAATCTGAACTGGGACAGTCTGGGAGGACAATTCCCACTCTGGTTGACTTAATTTAGAGTATAGGAAATCAACAACCCTTCTGTTTGTGTCCAAAACGTAGCCTACATTTACCACATCCCACACTTTTGAAGCTCAATGGAAATAGTTCTCCAAACTCCATAATTAATAGACGCCCCTGCAACTTAGGCCTACTGTTCCTAGCAATTTTAGCGTGCTGTTGGTCAGACATTTTGAAAAAATGGAGGAGCACACAACCCTGAGGGACGCCAAATGCTCACAAAAGTTGGACGAATTGTTGCCGCCTTAAGTACAGGCTACACCGACTGAGGCGCGACACAATTCATTGCACGACCAGAACCAGAAGCACAGAGGCAATGCTGCTGGCGGCGAACTGATTCCTACAAACAGTCGAGCAGCTGTTGTATACGCATATGCAGCTGACATTTGCGCTGTCGAGTCCTTTCTGGGATTTACGCCATGCTCAATTGCGTCCGTCCCCTCGGGAGATGCTTTAAATCATTGCGGGGAAAGAGTGGAAGGGACGCCGCGAGACTGATGGCCCCTTGAGTCAACGTCGTCGGTCCTAACAGTCGGTTGTTGCCAACTCCAAAGCGACCGCGGT
Source organism: Lumbricus rubellus (assembly GCA_945859605.1). Lineage (NCBI taxonomy): Eukaryota > Metazoa > Annelida > Clitellata > Crassiclitellata > Lumbricidae > Lumbricus > Lumbricus rubellus. The sequence goes on from OX243813.1 coordinate 20,239,254, forward strand.
TCTCTTTTGTCTGCAGGCGCTTGGAGGTTTGGTTGGCGCCGTTGACGTAGACACAACCGAAAGGGACTTGAAGAGTTATGCCACACAACAACCACCGCCACCACAACAGCCTTCCCCCACCATCCACCATTCCACCAACCTCCTTGGTGCAGCAGCAGCATCACAAGCAGCAGCAGCCCATTTAATCGGGTATTTCTATATAAAGTGAAATTAAGCTACCGCGGTACTTAACCTTTTGTGATACTTACAGAGGATATATACTCTGTTTGCTTTTACGGTTTATGCCTACAGGCCATATAAGCAAAGACGCAGAAGTAAAGTGAGCGCCTTTTAAAATGTCTATTCGTTTGACATAGGCCTTCGTACATGTATCCAACGAATCGATTAATGGTCGATTGCAAATAGGTCATGCACTACTAAAAGTTACACTAGAGACCATCAGATACCTAAACGAAAGCCTACAGGTCTATGCATTATCTTTTTTATATGGCAATCTGCTGGATGAGACATAAATTTTTTTACGATGCAAAAAACTTCAGAGGAATAGACATACAGTGAAAGACATTCAAAATTATTGTTTTGAAGCAAGCCTACTGCAATGAGTTTAATCTAGACGTCTCTGGGGGGGGGGAAGTTCCCCAGGAATGAAAACCCCCAGAAATAATCGAGAGGTTTGTACAATGTAGAAGGCCTATGCTGCTATGCACAACATTCGATGTTCCACTGCCAGCAGGCCTTTTTTTATTCTGATCAAACGACTAAACATACATAACCTTAATATTTCGATAAAAGAATCGTTAGGCTATATACATTATGCTTAGGCTATTATGTCTGCCGAATGAGCAATAGGCATATTCGACGATAAACAGCTCGTTTTTTTATGCTTTGTTTTGCTTTCGGTAGAGGTCAGGATAATTAGTTTATAGGATAAACGTCGTTCGACTGAAATTGATAGCATTTGTTTTGCTTTCCTAAGTGTTTATCTACGACTCGCTCGGTTGACCGAGCGATGACCTATGTTCGCCGAAAAAATAAGACAATTGGGGCGAGTCACCCGGGTAATTGCGAGTGAATTACTCCCCGATTTTGGTTAGCGGACTACGGACGAAAAAGAAACAGAGGACATTTCCAGTAATTGATCAGTGGGGCAGGAAGAGATTGGTAGGAATTGAGTTTACATTCAAGAGAACACGACGAGAAGGAAGTCGAGCAACAAAAGTGATCCACTTAGGCTAATGATGCGTTAGATGAGTTGGCAACGGTGGTGTGTGAGGAGGGGGAGGGAGAAAGAGGGACACTAAACCCGATGTGTGTAGCCAATCCATAAGATATAATTATATATATGGCTAAGTGAAGATGACTGACGAATAGCTATATGAAGGATCGTGACACGATGAGAAGGACTTCCGTTCAACAAGCATCGATCATCTTTGAATACAATATATACAATGTTACCAAAATCAACCTTCAACATGGATGACATAAAAGGCTGGACAGATCAAAGCTAGAGAAGAATATTGGTGCATGAAACGAAAAGACAGACTCTATTTAGGTTTAAGAGACAGAATTTCTACTTGGAAGAAGCAGGAAACACAGCTTCTGCAAGAACAACCAGGTACAACAAGCTGGGCACAGTGTGGAAGTCAACTGGTTAACGGCCCTGTGTGATAACAAAGATCATTAGCTCCCTCTTCCTTTATTCAGGCATTAGGACTGGCACTGCCAAAGTGCGAGTAGTGGCAGTTCTTTAAGTAAACTACAGAATGATTAAGACGTTGAATAATTTCTTTAAAAGTAGTGGTTATGTATTACAACGGAACTGTACAAAAACAAAAGAAATCGGAGTCTGCACTTTGGAATCATACCAAAAACAGAGTAAGATTTTTAAAAATCTAAGTCAAAATGGTTCATCAATGCAACAAAGTGAAGCTGGATGTGTTTTACACAGAGCACATGACATAACATCATGGAGATCTGCATATATATATATATATATATATATATATATGCGTTGAGCCAATGACCGGGTCAAGCATGACTCTGCAAAACAGCCACATGGAGAGTTCCATGCATTATACCAAGTTTCAGGTTCTGGAATAATCTCCCATTGAAAATTCAGCCTTCATTATCAGTGACAACTCAGAAAATGTTCAGCTTCCATTAAGCTGCATTTCTTTGATGTGTTGGAAAGCGATGTTCAGTGTCTCTTACAGGTTAAAGGTGTTATAAGGTGTATCTAAAAAAGCCTATGCTCTTTGCGCAGATACATACATAGCCTACATACTTTTATGAAGCCGTCATTCTGATAGTAGCCCGCAGTTTTTCCAGTAACAGGCAATGCATAAACTTCAGAGAACCAAAAGTAACACAGAGCACTGAAATCACAAATGAAATGTTTGTTCAAGAACCATTCAAAAGGATAACAATTTTCATACTGATACAGTCAATGGTTGAAAATGTCTTTCGGAAACTCACCCAAAGTCATTCAACAATCTGTCACTCAAACAACTTTTCAAAGCCAACTTGAAGGAGATGAATTAGACATGCTACTTTTCCTTTACATTCCAATTGTCTTTCTATACATTCCAGATTTCCTTTCAAATTCTAATGTAAAGAAAACCTCACTACAAGACAATAATTTTTGGCTGTTTAAATTTGATAAATATCTGTCAGTAGTCGCTGCAAAGAACAAAACTGATCCGCAGTCCATGTCACGAGTTCATCGAGCGTACGTAAGTCGGGTCAATACTGGAAACTTCGCTTTGTCTTGATGTCGTCGAGAATCTGCTGCAATTCGTCATCCTCAAATCGTCCTTCGAGGCTACAAAGAAAACGCATAAGATGACAGTTGACCTATTATGACCTGCCAGCAACGTACAACATTTATCACTTAATCTTCTAAAGGGTCATTTACAAAGCAGCACTGAAAAATGACCTACTTTCGACCCCTTACTAACTAACTAACTGCCTGAGTGCATGTGTCTGAATTTGGCCTTGCCCAATACACCTCCTCTCGTTTAATGTCTATAGCCTAAAGCCAATGACTCGGTTAGGGTTAAATTAATCACATTTATGCTTGTCTGCTATCATCAACTATGTACTACTGTGACTCTCTAGTTCTACTTAGCTACAAAACCATTGTTACTGACAAGAAAATGATAACATACTCATATTTACTGTTATCAGGCAAGTTTAATTCATCAGAAGTCCACAAAGGCAACCATGGTCATGGGTTTAAACTTTAAATGATCCTTCTGGAAAAATCTAACAAGCCAAAAATATGTCCTTTCGAAAAATGGCTACCCAACAAACTGTCAATCAGCAAAAAACAACAATTAAAGCCTAGATATGAGAAGTAAGCAACAGTACATTGGCATGATACTTCAGTGACGTAGCAATAATCACTAATTGTGACAAGTAGCAAACCTTGGAATCAATGCTTTGGCTTCTTCTGTTGTGTCTGGACAAAGATTGGCCAGGGTAGCAAGCTCAAATTTGTGAAATTTTTTCTGGACCAACAAACTGAAAATAAACAAGAAAATTTCAAAACAAATTTATACTCCACGGCTTCATTTAAAGCCCAGTTTAAATATCCATGTTCATTTCATACATTAAAATTATCTGAATGATCACTTTTAACAAGTCAAAGTAATTATGCATTCATGTACGCATGCAAATATGTATATATCTGGTAAAATGTTGTAAATTACCTTTTAAGAAACAAACAAGGACACTAATGCATGTGGCAAGCTAACAGATCACAAAAGAGATGTGCACTAAGATGTATCTTTGAGTTGTCTGTTACAAAATAGTATGTATGCTCAGCGGTAGACTGATACAGAAGGATGGTCAATACACAAAGAAGCACGATGTGTCTACACAATCATACAGAATTACATAATCAGACAGAATTGCAGGCCCAAAAGTTCTCCAATGACCACTGATGCAAGCAGTAAAATATCATTGCAAGTAAATAAGCTATTCGACACAATCATGGAGCATTTTGGAACCCCATAATCACGCATTCAAGCAGTTCGTAACAACCATATACGAACTGAAACTCTCTAAGAACAACACACAGCAGATTTATCTATTTCTGAACGAGTCTGCAATATAAAGATAAACGATTATAAACCACAAAGTAATTAAATTACCTTCTAACCGCTCCAATTGTTTCTCGATTGGCATATTTCGAGAATCGTTGAGTGTAGTTAAGCGTTTTGATGAACACATCCGATAGTTCTTGCTCTTCTTCGGCACTTTCATTCTGCTGTTTTCTGTAAAATAATCACAATTTAAGTGAGGTTTCATTGTTTGTAGAGCAAACCAAAGGCAAGCACGTATAATCGACGAGATAATTGATTAAATAAATGATTAATTCTAATTGATTAGCTCTACAAGATTTTGCAACATTGTATCAATTAGTAAATTTCAGTGTCTAATTCTAATTCTAATTGGTTATAAATTTAACTTATTGATCAGACAAACAGCTAATTATAATTGATTGGCAATTGAACTAATCATGTCATTCTCAGGAGAAAAAACATTAATCTTTGTCCAGCAATTTCAAACCGCAAACTTAACTCTGGCTTGTAAACAACAATAAATCTCCATGAAATGCCAATGACAATTGTCATTATTTTCATGTGTAATTTGGAAAACCAACATGTTAAGTTGTTAACCTATATCAGATAAATCTACTGACATTTATAATTTCTAGTCATCACAAAAGCATCCTAAATTAACTCATTCATAATTCTCTAAGACACCTATTTAAATGTTCTACTGACACAGCCTTTGAAAAATAATGGTTTCATTTTAAAAATTAGATGCCATGTAGGGCCAGTGTTTACAGGTCTGAAGTGCAACTGGAAGTTCAGAAATCTCATTCACAGATACTTTAACAGATTACGACTATATGTTGCAGCTTCACTTTGAAGAAACTCATCCGATGGCCAGCATGCATTGAAACAACACCGCAAGTATCTCAATTTAAAATAAATGCCAAATTTCAGTGGTAGTGAAAATTTTAATGATGTACACATTTTGTGCATTAACTACCACTCACCAAATAAATGTTAACCAAAGCTAACCTGTGTTCTAACAACATCTGAACTTCCGATATCAGGAGAGTTTCAGCATGCTCAAATTCTGCAATTAATATTTACCAACAACATAACTTGTGAAATCAATTTAAAATAACAATGTCAAAATTAAAACAAATCAATCCTTAGAAATTTGCAGCCAATAAGCAATTAGTACATTTATAGAAACTGCAATAAAAGTAGTAAAAGTAGCACTAACAAACTAAAGAAAATATGGAAAATATAACAAATTATTATAAAGCATTTCCATGATTCTTAGTCTTTAACTTGACTTTTAGCCGTCAACTGCCCCAAAAATTTATTTACAGCCATTTGTGTGAATAGTATCTGCCAAGGCAAATAATGCAAAGTAGCTTAAGAATAAACGGAACGTTTTTCAGGCACTGCATTCACAATATTCTATACCAGTTCAAACAATATATGCTAACTGATCCAATCTCAGAATGTCAAACAATCGATGACAGGATTATGATTCACAAATTCCAGAAAGTTTGTAAGTGAAATCATATCAGTTCAGAAAGAACTCGAAAAAATAAAAGTTCTATCTGTCTGAGCGATAATTAAGCACAAGCAACCGCGATGATTTGTTTTGAAATAATTATCGCAGAATCCACACATGGTCAAATAACCTTTAGGAAACACTAATTCCGATGCATCTTCCTCTACTTGATCACCACCAGGAACCGGAGCTCCTGCATTGGCCATTTTGCAGAAAGGAAAATTTGAATAAAACAACGAACGAACAACGCGAACGAATCATACACAAAAAGCCTAAGCATAGATCCGACACATTATGTCGGATATCCATAGATATAAATCTTTGAAAATCATTTAGTTAGTATGATCACGATGATGATAGGCCTAATAATAGACCTAATCTTCGTTTTATTTCAAACGGGCACAAAGCAGTATGATTGTAAGTCACAGTACGAACGGTTGATCACACTCAGAGGCGCTCCCAGTCCAGCCACGGTGAAGCAAAAAAGTTTTGAGGAGCCTATAAAAATATTATTAATTTTATTATTAGGCTATATTACTAGGCCTATTCTATAGAAGGAGCGGGATCACAGGCCTCCGTCCGAATGGGCCGAGTGAAACAACCTTCGACTCAATGCTAGAAAATCCAAAGAAATGATCGCCTACGTACCCTAGTCCTAGCGTAAAAATTGCTCCACCGAAATTGGGAATCGAGAGAACGATTTCAATGCTCATACTGGGAGTGACCACATTAAACCCATTATTATTTCGCGAGTGCACTATAGTCGCTTCTGACTTCAGCCAATGTCTCGCATCCTCTTCCGCATTGTGCAGGGCCCGCAGGCCGCCGCTGAATTTTTGTCCTTGGGCACACGTTGACGATATGCTCATTGGATTGCAACTGTCCGCACTCGCAGTCCGCCGACGGCCCGAGACCCCATTTGAGGCAGAATCGCACGACAGGGACCTTGCCCCGTGCGGAAACGATTCAATAGGGTCCAGACGTCACGTGAGCAGTCGAAGCCCGGCTGTCGGATGGTAGAGCCTAACATTGGCTTAACATTACGACGATCTTGGAGCAGCATCCATATCAGCGGTGTGCTAGCTAGATATCTGCTCTGGGTAGCTGTCTTTTTAGTTGACTTTCGCTAGGTGGCGCCATTTTGACTTGATGTTGGCGATCGCCATTTTACGGAATTTACTTAATGCTGTGCCAATTTAAATTAAGCTTATTATTGTTCTTGAAATGAAATAGTAGGTTCACATAAATTTTAATGTAGGCCTATATCTATACTCGCTGAGCATACATTGCATATTATTAAGACCAGTGGCGGCGCCAGGATTTCATGTTTGGGGCTGCAGCCCGCAGCACTTCTTTCTTCCCAGGGGTGCAACTAAGCTTAGATCGAATGTTTATCTAGGGTGCTCATTATTGCAAGCACCGATGGCACGAAGCTCATATATGCCGACTTGGGGTCTCGGAAGCGTCGTGAGCTCCCCAGGATGATTCCCTAGAAACCAAAGCATTTTTAGCTGTGTTTACCTCATGACTAGTCTGGAAGACTGGAACACATTTCAGGCTCTTAATTATTGTTTACCAGATGTTTATGAGCTGCGTAAAGTCAAGAAAACTTCAAGAAGAAGTTTCTTTGCAGAGTCGCAGACTTGCAGGATAAGAAAGTCAAAGTTTTATTTTAAAAGAAACCGGTTTCGTCTTTACCATAACAATAAAAGTTTCCAACAAGAGTAGCCTAGCTATGCCTATGCCTATAACAAGTTTATAAGTTGGTCTTATATATGGAGGAAAAGGTAGATTTAGGCTTGTGTGTTTTATGCTTTTTATTGATATGCCTATTTATCTGTAAACAGGAAAAACGATTAATTTTGTGCAAATACAGTACAGTATAGTGTGTCACAGTGTGTGGGGGGGGGGATGAGGGAGGGGGTGCCCTACGAACTTCCGAATTTCAGTGTGAACGGTTAGAGGCTAATCATTTCCCATGATCATATTTTTCATCTTGTAGGCTGTACGGTTTAGATTGGCGTGCACGAGCATTCTGCATGCGTTGTTGTTGTTGTTAATACACGGCTGTTGCGGCGGAATCTGTTGCTCCGATTGCGACAGAAGTCGTTCGCTTATCCGCGATTTCTTTCGATGCATCGTCATTAAATAGCGCCAGAAGTGAAAGAGGAGAGATAATAACATTCGAGTAAGAAGAGCAGCAGCGAGAGAGAACATGCATGCATGCAGCAGCGTGCATGCGTTCTCCCTTCCACGGTCGGTACAGGGATCGAGTCTGCAGTCTGCAATCGGGTTGAACAACGGCCAGGGAGGGATCGGCCAGGGAGGGATCGGCCAGGGAGGGATCGGTCGGCGAGAGCACAGCTGATTGGGGGCTTAACCTCTGCGTGAACGCACGGGCATCGGGCCAGGCGCTCACGCCAAGCGACGTCTTCGAAGGGGGGCGCCTCCCTCCGTTGGACAGATGCGCCGGCGGAGGCGATCGCTATTTGGCCAAAACCGTGAGAAAGAAGCGTTTCGATCGTCGGCGCGTTTGCTCGCTCTGCTTGCCGCCGCCGCCGCATTTGCTGAGATATACAGCGCGCATTGCGATGCACGCACGTTCCAGGCTTTATACAATCTCCGTCCATCCATCCGTCCGTCCGTGCATCAGTGCGTCTGCATCTGCGGCTGCTTGGCTCTCTATCCAGCCTCCCCTCCCTCCCACTCCGAAGCATCCATCGCTTTTAATGATTACTGTTACTAAAGCATATTTTCTGCTGGCCTTCGATCGTCACGTGGCCAGTTTTTGTTCCGTCTTGACGTTTCATCGACCCCCTCCCTACTCCTCTTCTTATCCTCCTCCTCTACTCCTCCTCCCTCAGCTTCTGATGCTGCTGCTGCATCTCTAGGGCTAGAAGAAAAAGAAGAAAAAACGAAGCAGAAGAAGATGCACAAGAAGTAGCCTACTCTTATTCGTCTAGCCTACATAACGAAATCTGAATCGTTTTGATGAAGATCGAATTGATTGAGATCGTCGTCGTATCGGTGAAGATCAGATCGATCTGAGTCTTCGTCATATCGTCGTCGCAGGAGCATGTATCGTCATTCCCCTCTCGTCATCCTCATTCTTCTCGTGTGCGTCTTCGTGTCATGCACAGGAGGAGGAGGGGGAAGAGGAGAAGGATCAGCGTCATGTCTTAACCCTAAGACGACGATGACGACGACAAATCCCGCTCCGTTGGACCAGACGCCAATCCACCCTTCTCCACGGCAACATCCAGAACTCCAGCAGTGGGGCACAGAGAGCGACGACTACCCACTGCTAGACGCTATGAGGAGCATCAGAGGAAAGACGGGCATCTTGTCCCCTTCTTCTGCCGCGTCATCACCAGCACCAGCAGCAGCAGCAGGAGGACGTTTGGGGTCGCGGTATCGACGCAGTGCCTCCTCCTCCTTCCCTAGCTGTCAAGCGACTCTGGCGACGAAGATTGACAACTGTACCCAAACATTCGAACGGTTGTTTGTGCAGCATATGCTAACGACGGCCAGGACTTCCATTACACAACTTGACGCACAACGTCTATGTAGGTAGGTCGACGTTTCGCTATTATAATGCTTATTCATTGTGTTCTCAATTCTGGTGCGCATGGTAGGTCTGCGTGTTTCTGTGATTTAGTTTCCATGGGAGAACTTCAGCATATTAGCCTATAATAATTTGTGTCTATTATAGTATAAGAATTGTCGTCGCCACTGTCGTCGTCACTGTCGTCGTCATCGTATCGTCATCGCCGCCGCCACCGCCGCCGTCGTCGTCGTTTTCATCATCATCATCGTCGTCGTCATCATCATCATCATCATCATCATCGTCCGATCGTCGTTGTCGTCGTCATCATCATCATCATCATCATCATCATCATCATCATCATCATCATCATCATCATCATCATCATCATTGCAGACATTGCTGCCTTTATGACCGCAAAAGTTGGGTAGTCCTTACAAGTCCTAGCTTAATTATTCCATAGATCGCTAGCGCAGCAGCCGCAGCTAGGCCTATAGCTACTACGTACGGCGATTCTCCTCTAGGCCTACATGTATATAGACGTTAATAATTATCCTTAGCTGTCAATCTCATACACTTTCCTTTGGTCTGTTGCCTTCACTTTTCAAAATAAGATTTTCGCGAACTTTTATACACCAATATCTTAGTATATATATATATATATATATATATATATATATATATATATATATATATATATAAACATATATAATTATATTTTATATAGGCTAATATTATATATATATATATATATATATAGCCAAAAATTATATTATAAATATATAAGGGTCTATCTATAGAGCAGGGGCGGATACAGAAATTTTCCAAGGGGGGGGGGGTGTCACAATTTTTAGCATTCTGTCCGGGAAAATACTTTGGATCCGGGCCAGAAAAATCTGACGACCTTTTTTTAGTCATCCCATAAAAAAAAGTCAGAAAACATACCAATTTCCCATCCGAAAAATCTGACGACTTTTTGTTGTCGTCCGATCGAAAAGTCTGAAAAAATACCCGAAAAAGGTGATGCCTTTTTGTCCAAAACGAATTGGGGGGGGGGCACGATACATGGGCTTTTCTAAATGGGGGAGGGGCATGGCCGGATTGCCTCTGGATCCGCCCCTGCTATAGGGGCAATTAAAACTCCGTCACTTCCCGCGCTCTAGACTGGCGGTGTCACTTTCACGCCTGGATAAGCTGGGAGCGGTTCTAATCAGTTTGTTATGACATTATGTCGTCATCAAAGAGAAATTGATATAGCTCCAATTATTTGAAATGAGCAATTAAAGTAGCAGACCATTCGTCTACCGCGCGGTTTCATGATAAACCTATATCGTCTTTATCGATGCTGTATTTACTTTGTGGGAGAAATGCGCGCATCGGTTAATCGTGTAGCTTGCATGAACGAATCATTCTACCAATGACGAGCTGCACGATGCTGGAGGAGGACGAGAAGGAGGAGGAGGAAGAGGAGGAGGACGACGAGGAGGACGGGGTGGACCGTTGAGGAGGAGGAGGTAAACGTGTACGTGGGAGAGTTGTAAGCATCACCTGTCTAGCAGCTGTTTGCTAATGAACTAATGAAAGCGGATGAAGCGTTCTACATGGTCCGTTCCATTTCGCTCAACGGCATCGCGATCTCATCGAGATCTCGATAGTCTCTGCATCGGTCCATGGAGGCAGAAAGGAGGAGGAGGAGGCAGCAGGGAGGAGGATGCAGGGAGGAGCGACGCGGTGCTGCCTCCAACGGCGGCGGTTGTGGCCTCGTCGTCAGAGGACAGATGGGTCTGTCGTCGATCGTACGACTCTCCTCTCAATTATCCCATAGACCTAGCGCAGGCTGCGCAGCTACTACGTACGGGCCGTACGGCGTTTCTCCTGTAGGCTTAAGCCCTAGATGTCAATCCCACTTTTCGTAGCCTATGTTTGGTGTCTTCACTTTTCAAAATAAGATTTTCACGAACTTTTGCACATCAATATCTTAGTCTGTCTGTATAATAAACTTTCATAGCCTATATATATATATATAAATATATACTGTATATATATATATATACTGTATATATATATATATAATATGCAAGGGCGGATACAGAAACTTTGGACGGGGGGGGGCCCAAAAATTTCTTGACGCCAACAAAAAAATAAAAAAATCGCATCCACCAAAAAAGTTGATGAGGTTTTTTTTTTAGTCATCCGGCCAATCAATTTTTCGGGAAAATCATACCATTTCATCCGCCAAAAAAGTTGATGAGCTTTTTTTTAGTCATCCGGCCAATTTTTCGGGAAAATCATACCATTTCATCCGCCAAAAAAGTAAATGACCTTTTTTTAGTCATCCGGTTAATTTTTCGGGAAAATCATACCTTTCAGCAGCCACTGAAACCAAATGGGGGGGGGGGGGGGCGCCACGATACATGGGCATTTCTAAATGGGGGGGGGGGCATGGCCGTATTGGTCCCCCCTTGATAATATGGTCTACACTCTACAACATAATATAATCATAATTATTTAGAGATTGTTATCTTTGATTTGGCGCTTCTAAGCTTTCGAAATAAGGTATTCACCAACTTTGTCTAAGTATATATATATATATATATATATATATATATATATATATATATATATATATATATATAGGCCTAGACCCATGCATAGACTACACAAGCCTACACAAGTCTGCCGAGAGTAGGCCTACAACGTACAGTAGGCCTATATAGTAATTTAGCCTTCATGTCTTATGCATAAATCGTGTTAGAAGAAAAGTTGGCGCTAAAGCCAAAGGTTTTAACCTTCAGGATAATTAGGTCATGAAGTATTGAAGTACCCCAAGTGTTTTAATAGATAGTTAATTGTTTTTTATAATTTATTCATGCTTCTGTAATTCTACGTAACAAAGTAAATTGTACCTCCGTAATTGTTTACTTAAGACTGTCATTGTCTGTACATTTACATGCAAGCATGGCAAGTTGGCAACAGCATACAGTGACTGATAAACACAACTGTTTCACTCACAAACTATAGATGGAACTTAACTTGTCCAGCAGGTGTTGAAGCCACCGAAAGCACTGCTCTCAAATGTTCTTCTCACCATGCAATGTTACCCTGGTAATGCGCATGCATTCCAATGAAACTATTCTTTGGAGTTCCCACTGCTTACCAAAAACCAGTTAAACCATATGGAGCACCAGTGTGTAATATGTGTATACCCTATAAAATCTCTGGCAATGTCCTCCATTATCTTCTCCTGCCAGAACGAGTAACTGGATAGCCTACTTCCTTAGGCTTCATTCACATAATCTAGAGAAACCACGCTGTGATTGTTGATTGGAAAGGGAGTTATCACCTGAATGCTGCATAGATTGTTTAACACTGATATTTTAGTAGGTTTAATTTTATTCAACTTGTGATTTACGTTTTGTTTTATAACCAATCATTACTTCGATGTTTTATGTTTGTATCCCATTCAAGTTGTGATGTAGTTTTTGTTTTATAAACAATCATTACTTCGATGTTTTATGTTTGTATCCCATTCAAGTTGTGATGTAGTTTTTGTTTTATAAACAATCATTATGTTGATGTATTATAATGATGTTTTATGTTCCATTGTGCATTTGCAAGTGAGTAATAAAGTAAATACTTACTTACTTACTGTCCTTGACTGGCTTGCATCCTTTCTGCAGTACCGCTCCCTCATGGTTGGTGACTACCCACTAGGTCTCCCGTCGGTCCCTGCTCCAATTGGGCTTCGTTCTTGGCCTCTCCTTTATATAATTTATGCTGCTGACCTGGGGTCAAAATCAAGCCGTTGTATGCTTACGGCTAAATATGCTACCCCATTCGTCATGCTCAAGGCTTAAGCCCCCCCCCCCCCAACGAAAAATCCTAGTTACGCTGTCTCCAGCCATACTGTTCTCTCCGCCCAGCTGACTGCCATGAAGCAGCACACCCAATGTAATATGTTTATGCTGTATATGTTCTGCCAGGAATGGAGCTTGCACAAGTGCATAATTATTGAACCATGTTAAAATTTCAAAAGTCAATGCAATTTTTAAGCAAGCAATGAGAATTGCTCTCAACACTTAACCGACGAGAGTGATAAGCTTTCCACGTACTTCGATGTATGCTCTTCGTTAAAGTTTACTGTGAAAGGCCTTGGACAACGATTTTTACGTTGAAAGAGTTAACATAGCTAAAATCTGAAATGTGTTGATGTGCAAATCAATTTGACGTTTGTACAGCTGAATACAATTTGTGTCGTCACTCGTGTGTCTGCTCTTTCAGACAACATGATGAGTCTCTCTACTGTCTTCACATCGAACTAATGGCTTGCCATCCGAGAGAAGACCACCTGGAACGCATAGCAGAAGAGATTGGAAATTTTCGTGATTACATGGAACGCCTGTGTCGATACGTACGACAGACATCATCTTCATCTTCATTATCATCATCCATTGCTCCTATCTTCAGTTCACCACCACTTGAAAGCTACATACTGCACAAAAAATTCAATCAACTGAAGCATACAGCGGCCGGTGCCGTGCAAAAAACAGCGACGGACAGAGTTCAGCCTGCTGCAACCGAAATAACACCAAATTATTTTGGACGCGTCGGTCATAGCAATTTGTCATTGAAAATGTTTCTGAACAGTAACGTCCACAACGAAGATAAAGATTCCGAATTCAACAGGAAGCTGCACCACAAAATGAGCAACATAAAAGCGTCCAAAGAGAATTCTACAGAAGCAGACGATGTCCGTACGTCGCAAAACGCAGCGGCTACGATGACGATAGTCGAACCACAGATCTTAGCCAAACGAAACAATCCACATACTCGCAACTCTTGCCCTTCACAAGTGCCCGACATCAGATGCCTCTGTCTTCATTTTCTGTTTGGCTTCATCCTAACAGTGGCAACTTCTCACCTCCACTGAAACGAAAGGCGCAACCATCACGTGCAAGAACGATGAAATTTGCGGATCTAGGTAGATCAACTGCATGAAAACCTAATATGTCATCATTAGCGTTCAGTCTTTGCTGCAGCAGTTAACTAGATTTCTAAATGTCAGCACAGTCAAAACAATAGAGACGTTAGATTCCATGTTATGGTGGTGGGTTTATTTATTGGTAATGGCTAAATTCTAGTTTTAGAAATTATGTTTCTCATTCCCTTATGTTTTGAGGCATATTATAAACTGATCTCTAATAAATAGCTGAAAATAGTTAACTAGCTCAGTTAAAACATACCAAGTGTGAATCTGAAAATATTTTAAATGATACCACAAGTGTAGGAAAAATGTCACCTAAATACAAGATAAAATTATTATGGTACGTCATAATATGCACAAGGGAACAAACATTCTAATATGAAGAGAATTTTTGCAGCCATGTCAAAACACGCAATGTCGCTATCAAAGTTGCTTCAAACTAAAACCAAAATCTACAAACTGAATCACAAAAATTCAGATTAGGACATGAAAGTTGGAAGACAGACTAGAAAGAGAAGACAAGAAATCTGAGATGATGACATTTAAGTTCAGAACTGAACCGAAATCCGATGAAACTGATGGACTGCCTGCACAACATTGATGCATTAATAAAAGCAGCTTTTCTATTGTACTGATATCCACAAAGACAAATACAGGAGATGGATGATACGTCAAGTCCACCATTATAATTATCGTTTCACACATACACGGGTTGTCCATAAAGGATGTCCACATACTGCGACTTTGGAATTCTGCGAATACTACTTTAATGATACAGTAATAAGTTTTAGAAAAATATTAACTCCCAACTTTGGAGTCCATGTCATATTTTATAACCAATGCCAGATATCATGAAAGAATCTACAATTTACATCAATATGAGCATTTTATTATTATTATTACAACTATTTTAACTAGCTCAAAATCATGCAGAAATAAAGGTGTGGTAAATTTGTTTAAACCAAGAGATAAAACCAGCCATATCTAAAAATCTGCAAATGTCTAACCAAATAAAGAGGCTGTGTCACCCGATGCGCTGCCAGCGCGTGGAAGGACTAAGTGTTAAGTAAGTGCTAACCAATTCTAGCTATATTCTGGAATGAGAAAACTAATCACATTAAATTTTCCATTGAACAGCTCTCATTTATTTACAAGTGGCACGTAACATTATGGTAAGCAAATGTCATCAAGACTCAGTGAAATCTCTATAAACCCTATATCAATTTTACATGCATCCAAGTCATTGGTAATCACAATATAAACGCAAGCACTCCACCTTGAAAAGTCTGCACTACAAGAACGGTTCTCTAAAAATGTACTACGCAATTGAACTGCACCAGATTTTATTACAATAAAACAAGACAAAGTACTGTAGATGTGAGTGTAGAACTGATGCATCATGTTCACAAATCATAAATGCTAATTTAATGATACTGCAAATATGAATCGGTCTTGAAACTGTCCTGAAAACATTATCCATTCAGCAGACATGGTTGTTGGATAATATTAGACAACTTTATGCATTGGCTGATTGGACAAGGTTTACCAAGGAGTCCAGCAACTACAAAATACAAGAAAGTAACATGACAGCAATAGCAGATAGAATACTGGTTAGCGTCTGTTATAATTGCTATAAAATGATCCATAATTTCCGATGCAATGTTGAGTCCTTACAGTTTCTGGCTGCCATCAGTCATCATCACTAAATATCTCTTTGTTGCTGTTAGCAAACTCAGACATATTATTACTTTCTTCTTCTAACCAACGTCTTATTTCTTCCATAGAAAACTTGAGTTTACGACCTGCCAATTCCACTTACAATATGCTGCCGATACCGGCCAACCAGCAGCCGCCAGCGACGACGTAACTAGGCCCAACGTACTTCATCATGTGCTGTCACTCTCTATGCACGCTGGCCTTCTGAGATTAGCAAGAGTTCATAAAAGCATGCCTGCTGGGTGGTGAATACTATCGGGCTCACACTATGAGAATGGATTCCACTGCCCGAGTTAACTTGGGCCCCTCCCCCACACTAAAGGAGCTAAGGAAGCATCATTAAATCTGCTTCCTCTCCTTCAATTTGGTTACCAAATAAAATTAGATGAATCAAATAAATCTTCAGACTGAGAAAAAACAGTTAATATACCTCTGTAATCCATGTATGATCCAAAAGGCATTTGTCCAAGACTTCATGGTCCTCCATTTCCACATCCACTTTTATTTCGTTTACCTATTGAAAATAAATTGAAGCATGATTAGGCAGGTAACATCAAAGCACCAAATTATAAAACAACAATGAAAATAGGTGATTTTGTTAATGGCAAATGATAAAAGACTAGCAAAGTAAACAATGCCTATTCCAGCAACAACTTTACAGAGATGCTAACAGGTTTTCGTTGGTAGTATTGGTAGGATACATGTCTCTAAGATGACATTGCATGGAAATAAATCCCTAAATTTCTAACCCTGCAAAGAGAAAAAGTATATGATCCAAACACGAGTCAATGTGTCTTTAGCAGGGCTGTGGATTTCAATCATTAATTAATTAAAGAACCATTAAAAATTTTATTCGATTAAATTCCGTTAGTTTGATAAATTTTCTTATTTGTTTCAGGGTGTTTAGCAGCCAATTTCTAGAGTAAACAATATAATACCAAACAATAATTTTGTAAGATGTCTAAGATGAAAATAAACACATTGCTGAGGCATCACACGCCTGCACATTAACAGTGCTGTTAAAATAGCCAGAGTCACTCACTTAGGTCATACAGTGGAATTCATGCTCTATCACAGTCAGTAATCAATTATAGAAGTCCTACAGTCTCATTATATAAAAATAAAAAGCATTTATTATAACATAGTAGATTAATATATCTGTTGAAAGTAAGGCTAAAAGGTCATGCAACAGTAAATTGCATTCTAGGCATTTTGGCATGTTGCATATTAATCGTGTAGTTGCCAATGTTTTTAAAATCAAACAGCAAATTAATCAAAGCCAGCAATTGGAATGTACAGCAGCTCAGTAAAATATCACAGAACTATTATATCTGAAAAACATACCAAATATCAAAGTGACAACAGGTCTTTTATTTCATTTAGTTTGTTTAATATGCTACGAACGTTCGAGTGCATTATAGAGATGAGTGTTGGTAAAGATTTGATCTATTGCACGTGTCAACATTAAACACAAAATATTTGCTTACCTTAACTTGACACTTCTTTAGAAGATTCATTTTGAAGTGCTGCAGCCCATGGTAAGTAGGCAGAGAAGCAAGAACCTCTTTGCCAACCTCATATTCCTACAGAAAAATCATATGAGAGATATATATTTAAAGCATATCGTGCACAAATATGAATTAACGGGACATAAGTATGTATTTACAATTTACATATTCTCATACACAGTGCTTGGCAACGTCGTGTGCGAGCAGTCATCCGTAATCTAATCTAATAAACATTTGCAAAGCGCTTCTCACAGAAGAGTTATGAAGATAGTACTACTGCATAATCTTCACACTATCGATACAGTTTGGTCTGGAATCTCTGAACGATCAACATCCATGCCAGCTGTCAAGACTAGTGTTGATGGGGATTCAATGATTGGCTCAACAAGTGAGCACGGAACTGCCATTGAGAACTTTCATAGTTTACAGTACATTGCTTTGCTACAGCTTAGCTGTATGTGCAACATTTAACATCACATAGACTAGCGCGGAAAAGAAAGCTTTTGTGAGATACTTCAAAATAAGGCACATAGTTATTGAGTGTCCCAATACATACATAAATTAATTCAAAACTTAGAAAACTAATAAGTTTAAAGCACAGTACAGCTTACTTATTTAGTGAATAACAGAATCTCCTCGTGAATCAGAAAGCAACCAAAATCAACGTTTATTCTTTTAACCCTTTAATGCCGAGAAGGTAGTAGATGCCACTAAATGGTATGAAAAATCCTATACCCTCCGGCATTAAAGGGTTAAAGTCCATATTACTATGCATGATATTATTCGAAACATTTATTCAACAATCTAGGAACTGTCACCTGTGCATCAACTTCTTCTAGTTCTTCCGTTACAAACAGAGTGTCTCGATGGTAAACGCAGCCAAAGAACCGCAACAATTTCTCAGCCTTGCTGTTACCGCCGCTAAAAGCCTGCGAGAAAGACAACAATTATAATTGAACATTTAATTATGCATCAAATTATACATGGCTCAGATCAGTAACACAAACATGATCTTAAAATTTTAAGATGAAACTTGACAAGACAAAAAAATCACAATTATAATGAAAACTAATTTCAGTCCTGTGAATTTAACTCCATAAAAAAAGTCCTACAGATAAGTAAAATATTAACCATCATATACATAGGGCAATGAGGGCATGGTAAGGATTCGTCTTCGCATTTCGTATATGCCTATAATTGTTTTGACAAGAGTCTCTATTCGATTAATCAGAGAGCTTAGACCTACATGTCTACTATTAGATGAAAAAGGTACAAACATCTGCACATCATCAGAACTGCTATAAAGAAACTTGGAAAAGTCACAAAGCAAAAGCAACTTTTAGCAATCATCTTTTTCCATCTAGTTGACATCACAGCATGATGGTGCACAAGACAATTTAGATATCGATATCGTACAAGTAAGTTACTAAAATGATGCCTAGTTACATATTCACAGGAAGTTGGCATTTACTCAGTAATTTGATCAGCCACAGGTTTCTCAACAGGCATGTCAAAACCGCACCAAAACGCTATCCTGTTATCTTCCTGGCAAGAGCAATGCGCGATCAGTTTCTTCCATTCAAATTTTTTTTAAACTCCAAAATGTTACAATCCAGTTTTATTCCAACAAATGAAAAATCCACTACATACCTGTCTAGAATGTGTTTGCTTAATTAAAATCTTTCCCACAACAATCAAAGATGAATAAATTCACTCGAACGAGAATTGAAGAAGATCATCTACTTTGTACCAGATTCTGTTAAAGTCTACTGCTACAAATAGATCTATTATGTCTACTCACAGTACTCAGCTCATGTTTTTAAACGATTTGCACTTAAAGACACACAAAAGGTTTCCTGAACAGTAAAATTTATGTAACCAGCTTTTAATCATACCAGAAACTTATTAATTGGAGAATAAAGACAAAGAAAATGAAATGAAATACCTGACAAGGTCCACCTGGTGAAACGTCTTGTGATTCGTATTTTGGCAGCTGATCGACACTTTTCTGAAAATATCATCACACACAAGACATTACCACATGCAAGTAATTCAAAATACAATCGCAATAATTCTGGAGATCCTGATTCTATTGTTTCATACACTTCTTAAAGCAAAAGAAGCACATCTGTTCGAAATGGAGTTCAATTAAAAGACAATCTAAGATGAAGACAATGGCGAACTACCTCCGAATCTGAACTGCACAAGGCCGTGGGAAGAATGGTGGGACTGGTCTAAGGGTTCACCTACTTTGCATTGCACGATGACTCGATGAGGAGCTATTTGCAAGGGTTCTGATTTAGGTTTGTCTCTCACGCATTGTTCCATCCTTGTGTAACACTGTCCAACTGAACATATGCATACCAGGTAGTCTCCTTCACCTCAAATTAAGTTCTCTTCAGGACTGTTAAATTGCAACTGTTTATAGGTAGCCGAGATTACAAAACTAAAGAGCAGTCGTCAACATCTGCTACACAAATATACAGATACAACAAGAAGAAAATAGTAACTTGAGATAATGCTACACCCCAAGTTGAGACACAATCATGGAGATGCCAAGGATATGAAATTACTGCCTTATGCTCAAAATAAGTATAAAATATATATCCAACTTCCTGCACAAAATTTGTGAGAATTTACTTAGAACTTTTCGCAAGCAATGAAATGCAGAACAGAGATAAGGTGCAGCACAGAATGGAAATGGACAATTAGATCGAAATAGTCCCCCTCCCAAAAAAGGCATAATTTGAGAAAATATGCTACTCTTCTTCAAAATCTTGCAATTCACTATGATCATAAATGTCAATAATTCAAGCTAAAGATCTTCAGTCCGCATATGTGCAGTATCTTCCACAGTATAATTGTCAACTGGTAGCACAGATTTTTTCAGCACCTTCCAATTATAATTGGCCCTTGTCTGATTCTATTTTAATAGGCCCCCAAAAAACTACATATTTTTAAAAATACATCAGTTTGAGAAGATGAAAAACATTATCCATAAGACATAAGGATGAAACAGGAGTAACTGTATCAATTGCATACCTGAAACTCGTCTTTCCAATTCAACGTCTTTTTGAGTTTCAGCACACATTTCGAAATCACTTCATCAATGGTATTTAATGGATCCATGTAGTACTTGTCTGAAAAAATTTATGCAACCTAAATAAATAATTTAAATTTTTTTTATCTTACATTATTTTAACAATTTTCTGTAAATTGCAGAATAAAAAAAATGCAACACTTTCATGATGAGAAAATAACCACATTTCCACAGAAGTCACCAAGTCTAACCAAAACCATCATTAACCCTTTAATGCAGAGATGGTAGCAAATAGTATGGGAAATCCTATACCTTTTGGCACTAAAGGGTTAACTAGCCTCCAAAGCAATGCAGTTTCAGTAATGCACGGAGGTGGGCAGGCATGCAGTAAGGACCTCATTTAAACTGACCATTCCATTACCTAGTACTTAACATTATACCTCAAACTCTGTGGTAACCATCAACATCGTAATCGATTAAATAAGTCAGACTCTGACTTCACAGGCATGCATTACCGACCGTCTGATTTGACTTTTATCTACACAGAACTTTAGCAATAAGCATAAGTCAATGGCGCTAAGCAATGTGTTCTATAGACTTGCTCAAGGCGTCAACATATAGTAAACATCTCAGCCAGGCTACAACTCAAACTTCACATTACATATATCCAAGCTTATCCTCAACATATTGGCTGCAGCACTACAAACTTTGACTAATTAACAGCACTCACCTTTTTCATTGAACAGGGCGCTAAGAAACGTTGGCTCCAGTGTCTGACTGACCATTATCTGAATGTAGATATTAAATGGTTCCTTAATCTGGTCAGCAGTCACGCTAAAACACAAGAAATCACTTAATATACATGTGATCTTTATGATTAACCCTTTAATGCCGAGATGGTAGTAAATGGTATGGGAAATCCTATACCCTCCGGCATTAAAGGGTTAAGTGAATGGCATTTGCTGCAATCACAAAGCAAGTAGAAACACAACTGGCTGATGAAAGGCATATACTTGGACAATTGTACATGGATAAAAATCATATGTATACAATATACATGTACATACATGTATATATTCGAATTTAAACAATGGCAATGCAAGTGACAATCGTCTAAATAATATTGCGTCACCCTTATAACAATAAGCATAATGCAATGTAATGTAATTAGTAATTTATATAGCACTGCTCAGTGTTCACAGCCATAAGGAGGGCCCAATGCTGACAAAGGACAGGATTGAATAGTAGTCCTAGCTCGTGGGACAAACAAGTTAGACCAACCAATCCAGAGAATGAACAGGCCAATGAGATGAAGAAAGGGGAGGAGACCGAATGAGATCCAGGCTTATATATTTCAGTGCAAGACCCAATTTGGAAATGTTTAAAGGTCATTGTAGTACACTAACCTTTCCTCCGCAGGTTTGGGTCTGTACTTCTCTAAGACCTCGACCACCTCCTTGCCACGCTGTGCTGAGAAGACCAAAACTTCAATTGCCTTAAATCTGAAGTGAATCTGGTCTATCCAGCTTGAGTACTAAAATGCAAACACAATACTTCAGAAATAAGTAAACAGTCAGACTAACAAACTGTTATCAAAATAAAACCACAAAGCTCAGACGGTAGGTAGCACAAGTCAACTCTTTTGACAAGATTTCAGCAAATTCCTTCTCAAACTTAGAAGCTAACATCCAAAATAATTCTTATTCATTTAGTTGGTCCATTTTAAAAATCCAAGACAAGCTTTATAAAGATCTTAACAACAGGATAATAGAAACAAAAACCAATTTAATTTGAATTTTGAACCAAAGGGCATTTATTATTCAGTCCCATATCTAACATCAATAAAATTCAATAACTTAACAGCACAATTGAGATTGAGTGCAATCAGAACTTCCATATTCATAAAGATTGATTGGAAGGTTAAAAGGCCAACAGAGTAGAGTTCAAAGAACCCAATGAGGCAAGTTTGGACTGTTTCCAAATAGTTCGGCAACAACAACATGCTTTCTATCTACATCTAATTGTATCACCATTCTACATCCAATTATATCACCTACATACACACACAAACACACAATTAGGTAACCTTATTACAACAAACCAGAAAGAAAGTAGTGTAATAACGGCCGCAGTGTCCATGCTAGTGTTTTGTAGTGAGTAGAGCGCGTCCACATACCACTGACATCGACTGGTGAAGTTTACGTCCATTTCTCTCAACAGGCTCAAACTTTTGTAGTAATCTCCCAGAGTCAATTTTCCAAATAGGAAAAGCGTCGCAATTTGTAAGGTCTTTCCGCTCAAGCACGTAGTCACCTTTCTGCAACAATAACATTGTAGATTATAGTCTGTCACTACTGAAACTCTTGCCTGCAGCTCAGTTTGCATTTTTCAGCACCATAAAAATAATTTTTATATAAAAACTCAAACCAAAAAATTCAACAGGACAGTGTGAAACAACAGCATTGTTCACAAAGCAGAAGCCAGTTATAAAAATACTCTTGGCTAATTAATATTTTATTTTTAAAGTACTGTATTAAAATAACAGTCAGCTGTATTTAATACAAAGTCTAAATCACTAAAACTAAGATTCTGGTTGTATCCTGAGTTTTCTCATCATCAACAAAGCCCAACGCAGCTGCTCTGCTTCATCTTTCTAAACTTTCTGGCAGCTGGATTGATCACTTCAGTATGTGGACTAAAGAAAATATATAGTGATTCACTTTGAACAGCTAATAAACAGGTCTCTGTCATGCCATAATGTACTGTAACAGAACATCTTTGCATTATTATCAGTTTAAGTAAACTCAGTTCTTACTACATAGTGCTACATCAATTCACTTCTGTAACAATCTAATGATGGGTTGCATCTATAGGCTTCTCAGTCACTTTTTGAGCAATCCTGCGATTGAAATATCAAAGACATTTGAATTCAGAAAATTAGACCAAGATTCCACATCATTACATGCAAAACGCAGGAAGGACTAAGCAACCTACAACTGATCAAATTGGATAAGATGAATGCTGATGGCACTTATCATCTTCTCATCGGTGCCTCAACAACACATACAGGCAGCCAATGTAACGGAGAGTGTTAAATTAACCTGAAATGAGTGAGGCGAATCTGATTCTGGCGGTCCTTGATACAACGGAAGCAGATCTTCAAGACCTTTTTTCGCAAGTGGCGTCAAAGGTGTAGAGAATGTGGTTGGTGCCCTAGAAACACGAAGATACTGTAGTTCAGATTCAACAATCAGTCAAACAGATCTTACCAAATACATTAAGCTGAATAAAATAGAACTGCCGCCAACATACGCTTCAAGTTGAAATGGCGCTCATCGTGTTTAGTGATGTAATGCTGCGGTGGATTGCAACAATTGTAGTTTATGACCATTTGCATTAGTTATTCTTCAGTTCACCGTCCTTGGCCAGGTGCATGAATCTAACATTCTATACGTTCTTTTCTTTGTCCTTTGCAGTGAACTAAAGCAATTTCGAAATTAACTGTACTAAATGCAGTTGATAAAGGCAAGCACATGTACTGAACCTCTTACCTTTGAATTATAGGAATGTCGGGAGACGGCTTTGGTATAACTGGTTGAGGCGTAAAAATAGATGGCTGTATTATAACTGGCTGAGGTGCAGGAGATGGCTTTGGTGTCACTATCTGAGGTGTACAGACAGCGACAGCAGTCGGAGTTTTCTGAGGAGTAAATTTAGGAGTACTAGGTTGTCTTCCTCGCTTCCTTTTGCCATAATGTTCATCGTCATTGTCAGACCCAAATGGTCTCTTTGCCTATACAAATAAATCACAAATTCATTAAAATACTGTGAAATCTAGCCGTAGGACTGATCGAAAGAGTTTGTTAAATTTCATAGCTGCGCAAAAGAATAAATATAAAGCAAAATAATTTAAAAGCAGCGTAAATCTGTTAAAAAAAGTTCTGTAAAATATTTGTATTGAATGCTCAGTTGCTCACATCACCTTTTAATCCAGTCAGTGATAGTTCTTATGACTATAGCCAACAGCCCAGCAAACAGCTGGATCTTAAAAACTTCATCAACTTTAATGCCACACGAAAATATCTGTTCATATTTTACTGAAACATCAATTTTCCTGACTCAAAGCACATAATGGGAAAAACAATTTTTTATATTGTAATCAATGTATTGTATTCATACATTTATAAAGCACTTCTCTCAGATTGACTATCCAGAGGTGCCAAATAAATAAATGTTATCTCACAAAGAATGACTATATATCATAAGTGTTCATTCAATGATTTAACTACACTATTGTACATAAACTTGTCAGTACTTACTGATGACTGTTCAACTGGGGTCCAGGCAGGGTCCTTGTCCGAATCGTCATCCTCATTTCCCGAGGCATTTGCAGAAGGTGCGTCCATCTCCACTTCACTGTCATTGCTGTCTGAGATTTCGGTGTATAGCGACAATAAACGTTTTCCTGCATTGTTTTGATCCGAGTATTGCGACAGAAGCAATGAGATCAACAGGTTAATCAGTAACAACAAGCAACACGTATGTTACGAGGCAGGGAGATTGCAAGTACATCAACAAACTCTGTACTTGCAAGAACCGCTTAGTTCCACTGATACAATGTTTCATGTTTACAGCAAGCCTTCAGTGACTGATATATATTTTTTACTTGAATAAGTAATGAAATGGACCAAAACTAAAATAATATCTGGTGAAGCCAGAAGAGCAAAAAAATATGGGAAGCAGAGGGTTAAAAATCAACTTGGCAATTGCTTTCTGCATGGCTTAGACCTGTACTCTCCCCATCTCAAACTTTGTACTCTACAAATTGGCAATGTCAAGTTAAACAATATGAAATAATATCAACCAACAAACAAGTCACGGCTAACAACTAAACATTTAATTCAACACTTTCAAATCATGAAATTATAGTGATTTCTTGATAATTCAGTATCCGCATCATGACTCAATTGTGCTCTAACTACCAATATTTACATTCTTACCAAGTTTTTTGCTAGGAAATGCGAAACTAACCCTTTTTTATGTTGGCAACTCTTCTCTGTTCGATTTTCTGTTTAGCTCGGCGTGTCGACTGTCGTCTGATAGGAGAGACGAGCTCAACTTTTTCCTGAACTTCTACAGATGAGGAACTCGAATCCTGAGTCTTCTCTTCGTCCGAATCTTTGTTTCGAGATTGCCTAGTTCTCATTCTACGGCCTGACTGAGACCGCTGCCTTTTGCCGGATTCTTTTATCAAAATAGGCGGAGTTTTTTCAGTAGTATAGTCATCTTTCCCAGATGAAAGAGAACCTTTGGCGTTATCATCAGTTTGACTATCAGTCACATTCGTCCTGTTCAAGAAACCTCCCTTCACATGCACTGGAGGCAATTCTGGAACATCACATTCTGGTTCACATTCCAAAACCAAACCATTCTCACCATTACCAACACTGCCCTCGGAATCCTCTTGGTCATTTCCAATTTTGTCATTAAATGATTCGTCTTCTGAATCCTCCTCCTCCTCACTTATTCCACCTTTGGACGATCCTAACGAGTCTTCACAAGCAGCAACCTTCTGAGCATGTTTCACTTCTGGTATGTATTTGGGCAAAACTGGTGTCTTCACTGAATTAGTCGTAGATGTTTCTTTCGATCCACCTCCTCCGAGAAAGCTCATAAAAGAGCTTAAAAATCCACTTGGTTGGCCAGCAGGCAAATTGCCAGACATCTTGCAAAGTATTTAACTCTGGATATCGAAGCTGAAAAGAAAATTAAAGGCTAAAATTTGAAATGTGCATTATACAATATAGAGGTTGATCATATATAGGGTTGAACAATAGGATGTGGCTGGTAGGTAGCAGCACACCATCCGAGTGATTCTGGACAGGGATTCAGCCTTCGGGATTACCCCTATAGCTTGTTAAATATCATTTTCATCTAGACCATAACCTCAGATAGCAACACAACGCACAGTAGAGATACCAATGGAAGCCACGCGTGGAGCAATTAACCAACCAATGCCCGTCAACAGGCGAGATGGATGCTGCGTTTCTGACCCGTTGCGCCCATAGGGTGGGGAGATCATACTATTTAACCGCGCCAAACGATTTTACCTTGGCATTTTACGGTGTAGTCTGCGAGTTTCATACAAAAAACACCCATGAACACAGTGCTCCAAATTCAGAAAAGTGCAGTTCGCAAGGTGGGGGGAGAAGTTTGTGATACTGTTGTCTATTTCACCGCGCCAAATGATTTTGCATGTGGGTACCTTGGCATTTGAGTGTATATTGTCTTTTGAGTCTTATTACAAGCACTCGTAAAGACAATGTTCCACCTTCAGAAATACAAAAAGGGCAGTTCGGATAAGGATCGCCGCACTTACATTTTAATATCTGAAATTTCGCAGTTTATCAGTCTTTTCGTACAGACTTTTAGCAGAGTCGCAACGAAGATCATATAACGTATGATACCACATCGAATGTCAATTTCCGCTTTCCCAAATTACTCATGAAGCGCAACACTACGATTACGGCCTGAAAAGACAAAGGATTCGCATTGTTCATCTAGTATTATTATTGTATAGTGGCATAGCTAGTAGTGTAGTGGTCAACACGCAACAGAAAACTTTCTTGGCTTTGGATAATATACTATTTTATTTTATTATTTTATTTTATTGTATCTGAACATTTATAAAGCGCTCCTCGCAGCAAGACTTTGTTTGTTAAAGCGCGATATAAATGACTAATTATTGTATTGTAAGCCTTATATTGTACAATTTGTAAGATCCTTTCATAGTCAATCCAATATATGTGTGCCTACAGCACCACGCTTTTGGAATGATATCTGCGTCGATCCTGAATTCCTCTCATTTTCATTTCGAACTCTACCATCATTATTAACTACACGTCATCACCTTTCTCAGGGTCCTCTATCCATCACACCTCGAGCTTTTAATTCGAATTTGTATAGTCACATTGTCAAATTAACTGTTCATTGCAAGAACTCTTACCCTGCCACGCAGGCTACATAGGCCTAATTGTGATCCTCCACTTTTCAATTAACGACATATCCGCCATAGTAGGCCTAACTGGTCTAACACTCTGATCCTATGCAACCAGACGGCCGGTCCTTATTTGGACTAGGCTACTCTTACGGACAAGTTGGGACAACCCGGGCCTTTGACTCAAAGCAGCGCTCGTGAAAAAGCTGGTGCATCGCGCTTGGCATTAAAGTGGTGCATTAGAAGTCTGGAGATTGCAATTACCATCACAGTTGATATTTATTAGGCCGTATTTATAAGCACGCACATGTTTATAATAATTATAATTTTATTTACAAGACTTTCTATTAAAGTAGGCTACCTCAACGAACACAATCAGATATCCTTAATTCTATGGATCCATATTTTCATATCTATGATAAAATCCATAGATATAATAATAAAATATAATATTATCTATGATAGAATCAACCGTTGCTATGGCAGCGGGCCATGCAGTTATCAGAGGAGAGTGAGAATTGCTGTATATGAATTTGAAAGCAGTGAAAACCTGGAAAAGGGAACATCCTAAGTCTTTATTCGTAAGTTCAAAAATTGTAGGTAATGCATGTAGGATTTTTTAAAGTTGGCTTAATAGTTGTTTTTCACTGTAACTTACGTATGCTAGGTCTACGTACGTAACAGCGCCTGTTAGCGCCCTTTCAAGATTACTATTCAAAACACAGAAGATGACCGAGTAGGGCATACTGACAGCAATTTAAAATTTATTTTAGGCCTATATATGTTTAAAAGCTGCTTGAAATTATTTGTTCCAGTAAAATTTGTGATGAAATTTCTGTTAATTACAACTTTTGCGGGACCCTTCTGAACCCATGTTGGAGAAATGTTGTACCATTTCATGCATTCAGATCATTTGCCTGCATAGGTCCCTACGTATGGAATGGATTTCCTCCCCCTCTACTTCAGTTCGCTCTGTCATCCTCTCTAGTAGTCTGTTCTCCTCGCTTTCTCTCATCTCAGAACCTGCCGTTTCTCTTGGGGTTGCACACTCTGAGAGCGCTTCTGAAAGGCTCTTGCTGCGAGAAGTGATTTATAAACGGTCAGATACAATACAATACAATAAATATGTTGACTTTACATGAAACTTTTAATCATTTAAACATTTAATTATACCATCATGTGGTTTATTTCAAATTTAGTGTGACACCGGAAACTGGAAACCGATCATCCAATGGAAATGGAAAACGCTGAACTAGAATCTCCTCAGATTGACATTTACTTTTCTGCTTTGCCAAACGGGACTGACTCTGGCAGTGACATTTTCTTACGTTCGTCCACAAACGGCATGAACAGCAAATCCATGGTATCTATGAATTCTAATCCTGCCTCAACTGAGTCAACACCAATAACGGTGGAAGGAAATCAAATGAGGAAACTGGAAAAGCCAAAAAAATCCAAGCCTTCTACTGAATCGTCAAAAGCAAGAAACAGGACAGCTAAACACTTCAGCAAGAAATGTAGCAAGAAGAAAAATTCTATGCAGCAGAATCAGAGCTCGGTTCCTTTGGTGGTAGATAAAAATCTGACTGACTCATTAAACACAAGTTTAAGATGGGGTTTGGAATTGGACGATCCTGTTGCTGAAGAGGAGAGAATAAGGAATTACAAGAAGAACAGGCATCAGAGATATATTGAGCATGCTCAGTTGAAACACGATGCTCTAGGAATGTACAATTCATGAGTATCACATTGGGAATGTTCCCACTCTTGTGATGGTCAATAATCTAGAGTTATTTTTCTAAAGAATAATTTTCAACAAGAAAATTTGTGAAGGCGTTTGTAGACTTGGGATTTTTAAATGCAAACTTTTCATCATTAATGTGGCATGTGACCTTCAATATTTCTCGTTTCAAATGGGGAATTTTTCCCCATCGCGCATAAATAGAAGTTTCTTAATCCGTCTAATTGTAGTCGATGCGCTGTACATTATGTAGTATACTACTTAAGGTGAAATGTTACTTATTTATTAATTTATCATTTAAAGAAACGATAGCAAGTCATAGAATTGTTTCAGTTGCAAAACCTGTGTGTTGACCCTCCTTTCTTCAATAAAAAATCTGGATTTATAATCACTCTTTGCAACTGCTGTAATTAACCTTTGACTAAAACAGTATTTGCCTTGGTCCCTTCATTTCATAACCATTTAGTTTTCTTTTGACAACTAACATATATTTTCTACTTCATTTCTTACCTATTTATTTGTTCAGCAATGACTGTGGTTCAATTCTTTTACTAACATTTGAAACATGCTCAGAGTAACTGTAAAGCATGATCTGTATTGTTCAGCCAAATAACTTGATTGAGCATGTTGACGAAAGTGTGTATGCAAAGGTTACTCTGTTAGGTTTCGTGTTCTCCGTTGTTTTCCATATTAATTATTAACATAATCATCAAATTATGTGTGGTATGAATTTTCATGTGAAATAATGGTATCCAATGAGTTGCTCTCTGTCTAATGAACGTATGTTTACTCTTTAGTCTTTTTCTCTTTAATCTTTACACAAACTTTTAATTAAATATACTTGCTGCATTAACTGTTGTACCCACGATTTCTTGTTCTAGATCTGAATATCCTGCGTTTACTCAAAGCATGCTAAGAACAATAGAGCCACCATCATTGGCATTGTTTCCCATATAGGCCTATTTGCTAAGCCAAATTTTGCATTATTCATCGTTAAAAATTTTGTGTAGATCCAGCTGCATCCATACTATAGTTTTATTCAATTATGTGGTCAAACTGTATCTTGTGATCTTAGATATTTATCTCCAGTTTATATCTGTTTTGTATACATGCGTATAAACTCTCTGGACAAGATAATAATTTAGTTTTCTCAGATTGTTTACTTTTACTGTTTAAACGCATAATAAACTTTGCTGTCGGCCTTCGTTAAACATGTTTTCTCATCAATGTGATAATGTATCAAAATGTAGCAGTTTTGTAGCTGGTGAATTTGCATCTAAAATGTAGCTTGTGAAATTGGCCATGCCTTGAATACAATACCACAGGAAAATCTGTCCAATGTCCAAATGTAAGATCGGTCAGCTGAATAAGACTTAAGTCCGCTGATCAAAGTAGGCTACAGGACAGCTGAACCCACGGTGACTATAAGCTGTTGCAATAGTTGCGATTTAGCTTTAGCAAGGAACCATTTCGAAATTGCTTTCCTAAGCTGGCTTTGTTCATTGATTTTTCAGTCCAGACTTAATCTCTCATCTTTACTCTGAAGACAGATTATGTTCGAATCTGGTGTGTGACTATGGTGGTCCAGGCCAGTATAGGCTATTAGGCGTATACAACGAAACTATTGGCTATAGATCTTACTGCTCGTGCGCCTGTATGTAGTCCCTATGTTTTAGATCTAGATGCGTGCATATACATGTAGGTCAATAGGCCTATATAGGCCAATATATAGGCTAATATTATGTAGGCTATACGTCCACATGCTCGTGTATAAGACGTTGGTAGGCCTACAGACCTACTTATGATGTCATGGTAGCGTCTTTCGACACCTGGCGATCGAATCAGTTCATTTATTTAGATTTGCGCGTGCGTAAGATTACGTTGGTGTGTCTGTATAACATGTGAGCGCGCTCGTGCGTGCGCTGGCACACTTATTCTGGCTCAATAACCTTGCTAAAGAACTAATTACTTTAATTAGATGGCAGAACACACAGGACTCATCCAGGGGTATATGGAGGGGCTGGGGCCTACATGGACCAGGAAGAAACCCAGGAGGGGGGAACAAACCGAAGGGTGGAGCGCCAGAGTCACGCTTGACACAGAGTGCATTTATAGCTACATGTAGGTTATATACATGTAGGCGTATAGTTTACGTCCAAGAAGTACACACAAGTGACACAACGTGAACGTAGACATATAATGTATAGTCGGTGCACACTGACGGACGTTAAACTGATTTCGCGGAATGACACTTATTTCTGTGCAGTGTTTGTTTTCATGGAAAACGATATAATGCTAATCCGTGCAATGTATTTTTTATTGGCGAATCTTTCTACATTTTACCCATGCTGAAGGTCATTAAGGAGACGCTGGTGTTACAGTGGTGTAGCCT
The DNA here is from genome assembly GCA_945859605.1 of Lumbricus rubellus. Taxonomy (NCBI): domain Eukaryota; kingdom Metazoa; phylum Annelida; class Clitellata; order Crassiclitellata; family Lumbricidae; genus Lumbricus; species Lumbricus rubellus. The sequence continues at coordinate 20,270,780 of OX243813.1, forward strand.
ACATTGCATTGTCTTCTTATCTGCCAGTGCGCTGTTCATTAGACCTGTGGATATATCTGTAGTGGACTCTGTGGCATGTCCCAGAAGGACAAACGAGACCAGCTGCAGTATAGGCTGTATAGCCTATAGTCTCCAGTCGGTTCTCTTTCTCCATAACTTCTGGATTGTGAACAGCAAACGAATGGCTTCACAAGTCGTTTCGACGTTGACTGATAAGCCATCGCAAGCGCCGTAACTATTTGGAGACTGCTGACTCACTTACATAGACTAACTAATTAGGTTCTCAAGGACAAAAGTGCTACAGCGGTAATGCGAAAATCTAAGGATTCTAAGCATTCTAAGCATTAACAGCTGCTGGAACCCTGATGATACAGCTTCATGCGTCACTAGCATAAGCCTAGATTCTGGCGGGGGTCTGGGGCACGTGTTTCTCAGTAAAAAACTCTGGTTATGGTTATGGTTATGGTAAAACAAAATTGAGGAGGGCAGTGGGCACTGCCCATGTATCCAACGGAATAATTATTCCTTGAAACATTTAAAGCTTCTTCGGAAAAAGAGAAAAAGAGCTGCAGTAGGCCTACTGCCTGCAGAAGCCATGATGAAAGCAAAAGTTCATTATGTCATCAATACATGTATCTTCAAGCATTCAAGACTTCAATATAGGACAAATTTAGGGTATAGGCCGTACATGTGGCCACATGTAAACAAAACGCACTTTTTCAACATGGGTTACTTTTCGGGAGCGCACACGATGTTTTAAGCTTTGCATTCTAATTGTCCAGAGACTCCAGACCCCATGTCCAATTATTTTGGACAAGTTTTACACACCATGGTCACGGTATCCTATCATTTGGTCGAAATCATTTGGTCGAAATCATTTGGTCGACGATGAAAAAATCGAACGATCAAAAAGTCGAATGATCGTTTGGTCGACAATCAAAAAGTCGAACGATCAACAGATAGACAATCAAAAGGTCGAAAATCAAAAGATCGACATTCAAAATGAAGCATGTTTAAGAGAATTCCGACGATTTTTACTACAAGTTTTATCATTAATTTTGTATGCTAATTCAATGCTAATTCAATGCTAAGGCTAGTTTTATACATCCATTATAATAACGATTGTCCATATAAAAATGTCACTATTAGCCTATTAGCCTATATATATGCTTGCAACTCAAGGTTGTTAGCAATTCCCCTCAAATAGTCCATATTCGGGCGCTTTCCATATTCAGCAACGACTCTCTTCAGCCGTTCAGCACAGTCCTCGAATTTCTTCTTTCCTGCAGGCGGAAGTGCTGTTGTCCAGCTAAGAATTGTTCCAGCTTCAGTTCGTTCAGGCTTTGCTCCTTTTTCAGGGCCTCAAATTTTGCACCTTTCGTCTTACAGTCCGTTAGGCCTATACACTCTTCTTGCTTTATTTGCTAATTAATTTTGTTTTCATTATCACTTTCTGTAGTTCACAACCTCCCTCTCTCGCAGACTGATCGGGGTTCAGGTGTGTATGATTGTGAGTGTGTGTGTCGGAGTGTGTGTGTGTATGAATGGTTTGAGTGTGCACACTTGTAGTGAAATCGTCGGAATTCTCTTAAACATGCTTCATTTTGAACGTCGATCTTTTGATTTTCAACCTTTTTGATTGTCGATCTTTTGATCGTTCGAATTTTTGGTTGTCGGCCAAACGATCATTCGACATTTTGATCGTTCGATTTTTTCATCGTCGACCAAATGATTTCGACCACATGATTTCGACCAAATGACTTTCGACCAAATGATAGTAAACCCATGGTCACGAGGGTATCATTATCATATGTCTAGCCTACTGAGTGTGTATAAGGTGTCACTGAGAACTCAGAAGGTTCTATAGAATGCATATTAAATCATTTGATTAGTCTTCCGACGTTTCTGTGTCGCAATCGCATCGGAAAATGTTAGAGGATACAGATTAAAACATTCAATGACGTCTTTTTCATTAAAAAACTCTGAAATTAGAATAATAGTTTAACATCTGACCTGTGCTAAACTATATATGTAATATATATATAATATATATATATATATGCGTAGGATAAGACTGAATAGCCTATATAAAATTTGTGTAACCTACCCTACAATTATACATGTTGTTATAAGATGCAGGCTATGCATTGTCTTTTGCGTATAATTATGCCATGGCTTTATAACAGTGCATCCACTGAAATGTACTATATAGCTACTGGAATGCTGATAGCCTATGAAAGTTCGGATTATCGCTCACTCAGGAAAAGCCAATGATTCATTAGAGCAAATCCCAGAACTCTCTGGGGCAAGTCCCAGGATTCCTAGAGGCAAACCATAGCAAAGGATAGGCGACACAACACGTCGCTTTAAAACGCAAATTTCGCAGCAATGATGCAAAAATTGTTTAAAACCACCTTGGGGTTTTTGAATTGAATGACATACGAACCAATCAACTTAACTGTATTTAGCGGCCGCTGACCAGATTTCTTGAAAATTGCTTTTAAAGTTGACGAATTTCACATGGGTTTACATAGGAACAAGCGCCCTTTGCCTGTACAGGAAGTCACGTGTCATTCGCCATCGGCCATGGACCACTATACGAAGCGTTACTCATCCAGCTAATATAGGCTAATAGGCCTACATATCAATGAGTGCATCTATCTACTTAATGGCGCGAAACCACGTCATCCTGCAGTGCAGACGGCTCTTAATGTATTTAAACGAAAGAGCTGTTGCTGCTCTTGTTCCGCACCAGAGTTGGCATGTTATGCTCTTAGCTCGGTCTATTCGTAGCCGTTGTCGTCGTCGTCGTTGCTTGAGATTGACTCAGCAAGGGGTCTGTCAATATCCTACTGTAGACCACGTGATGCTTCGATTGTTGCCTTCAGAACAAGTCATAAAGATAATCATTAGAATGATGTGATATCTATGGATATATATATATATATACACTATGTCCGGAAAAAAAACAACCAGTTTTGTAAATATGAAAATAAATAAGCTTAGTAAATATTCATCGATTTTCACAATTCAAACACCATTTTAATCCTGACATATTTCTCTAACAATTGTGAAAATATAAAAGTTCCAGTCCAAATAATGACGTCATAATGACGTCAGTTGCATCAAAATGCATATAGCCGGCCATTCATGCATGGTTCGGTTGGTATTATTGGCTTTTGGTAAAACGAAAATCCATTTAATAGAACCAGAAGTGAAAATAAATGCAGCTTATTAGAGGGATTGTCTGCTCTATAAAAAGTGGTGCCTGATATCCGAGAATATTCGGAACAATAGCCTACACATTTCAACAAAATAGCGCTTCAGCTCACTGAGTTCGTGAATCTGTTGATCTGTTGACTAAAAAGACTCGGAATTCATTCATCTTAATCTTTGGCCGCAAAACGGCCGCCCGCTTAAATCCCACTGATAATAAGAGTTGGAGATTGATGGAGGAGAAGGTGCAGGCTACAAGACAAGGATAAGAGACATTGAAGAACTCCGTAAGCGAATTGTTAACGCCTCGGAGGTTTTGATAAGCTGGTTATCGATGCTGCTGTTGGGTATTAGTGCGACCCTTTTGACGCTTATGTTGAAGCCAAAGGTGTACTCTTTGACCACAAATTGCAGTCTGACATAATTCAGATATAAAAATAAAATTAAACTTACATTTATTATTGATAAATTACATGATAAAATAGTGAAATTGTGGATGATTTTGCGCATTTATCTCTTAAATTTGACTTTTTGTGCAAATGACGTCATTATGACGTCATTATTTGGACTGGAACTTTTATATTTTCACAATTGTTAGAGAAATATGTCAGGATTAAAATGGTGTTTGAATTGTGAAAATCGATGAATATTTACTATTTATTTTCATATTTACAAAACTGGTTGTTTTTTTCCGGACACAGTGTATATATATATACAGGGTGGTCCAAAATAAACTGCACAGTGACAGTTTTCTTGATATAAGTATAACAATTCAATGTTTAATGCCATTTTTCTTACTTATATATATATTTTCTCTGACGTCATCATTGACTTCATCATTGTTTATCATAGTTTATGGTAAAGAAGTTGTTGTTTATAAGAGATTGTGATCATGGGACGCTTAACTGAGAAAGACCGATGTCTAATTTGGAATCTACGAACTCAGAAACATTGGGGGTCGTGTGGCCCCCAAACAGCCCGGACTTGAATCCAGTCGACTACGCTGTTTGGGGCGCCCTTCAACAGATGGTATACCGTCGTAGAAGTTTCACCACAGTGGATCAGTTGAAAGAAACAATCGTCACAGAGTGGACCAAGCTGTCACAGCGTTTCATTGACCGCGCAATTGATCAATGGCGTCGTCGGCTTCAATGCGTGGTCGAGCAGCAAGGATGACACATTGAACATGTTATGTAACAAAATCCATCCATGCATGTAATGTTACAGTAAAAATAATAAATATTGCTGTGTTTTTGTGAATTTTCACGGTTATATTTGAATTGGTCTGAATAAAGTACTATCAATTTATCATTGTGCCATTTATTTTGGACCACCCTGTATATGGATGATTCAGTGGTGGCCGTTCATTTCGTCGCCGATCATTTCGTCGTGTTCATTTCGTCGCCGATCATTTCGTCGAAAATCATTTCGTCGCGTTTCATTTCGTCGCGTTCATTTCGTCGTGTTCGTTTCGTCGTGTTCATTTCGTCGCCGATCATTTCGTCGCGTTTCAATTGGTCGCACTCATTTCGTCGTGTTCATTTCGTCGTGTTCATTTCGTCGTGTTCATTTCGTCGCGTGTTCATTTCGTCGCGTTTCAATTGGTCGCACTCATTTCGTCGTGTTCATTTCGTCGTGTTCATTTCGTCGCAAATCATTTCGTCGCAAATCATTTCAAAGGGATATCTCTGTGCGAAACCATAGGCCTATAACTGCCAGATGTGTCAAAATCATTTAATCGTAATCTCGAGATTTCTAGAGCGCCCACAAAAGCAAGGTCGCGGGAACCAGCTTATTCACAAGCACTATGTCAAATCAAATTGGTGTGCAAAGATCAAGACATGTTTATTAACGTTCTAAAAAAGTAAGCCTAAATGAAAAGTGCGGCGCATGTTGGGTCGTCCTAAATGAGGCCTACTTGGAGGTGGTGAAAAAGTTACAATATTAATAGCTAACTAATACATACATGACTACGGCGAAGTGATAAGCCTAAATCAAAAGTCCCATGAATGTTGTGTCGTCCTACATTTTGCCCTAATTAAAAGTTAAATAGCTAATATAGTGTTTTCAAGTTATTATAACATCGTATCGTATTGTCACAACATTCTATGAACCTCAAATGACTTATACCTATGCCCAAGTGAATTGGGTTCAAAACACAATATTGTGAGCGATGTTCTTAAGGTATTGTACAATGTTCTCGTTTCTGTAGGAATCAACAACAGACTTGATTCTGTCGTCCACAGCTTCATAAGCTTACTTCTTTTTCTTTTGTCTAGTGGCATGCCCCGCTTGATTTCTTTCGATTTTCTGGGCAACTGCTGATTCTTCCAACTGTAGTTTTGGAACAAGAGCTTTGATTGACGGATGAGCTTTGTTTACAACACCTTTGAATGCATTGTGCCATCCCTCCAAAGAATTAGTCGTTCTCGGCAGATCATCCTTTACGCGTGGAAACTGAGACCACATTGACACTCTAAACGTCGGACGACGTCGGCGACCACCTCTTCCAATGGATCCTATGTAGTTGGATTCAAAGTAGGCGACCACTGGATCCAATTCTTAAATCGAATAACAAATGCAAACATTTAGAATTTATTTAACCCTCAGACGTATTGTCATATATCATCATATCTCATCATATCATCATATCATATCATCATATCATATCTCATCATTATCATATCATCATATCTCATATCATCATGTCATATCATCATTATCATATCATCATATCTCATATCATCATGTCATATCATCATTATCATATCATCATATCTCATATCATCATATCATATCATCATTATCATATCATCATATCTCATATCATCATATCATACCATCATATCTCATATCATCATGTCATATCATCATTATCATATCATCATATCTCATATCATCATGTCATATCATCATTATCATATCATCATATCTCATATCATCATATCATATCATCATTATCATATCATCATATCTCATATCATCATATCATACCATCATATCTCATATCATCATGTCATATCATCTCGAACATCGACTTGTGATTCATGATGATGGTTGGGATGCAATAAAAAGCCGTTGATCGATCGACTAAATTGATTACAAGCCTATCACTATACTAAATTAACTCAGATCAAAGCACATCATAATCAAAACGTAACAATTAATGCAACGCACTTGGGGTTACAAAAGGGGTCCATGCAGAAAGGATAGAAAAGCGCGCTTATGAGGACTCCCGTACAGTGAAAAATTAACATGTTCAGTACAGGCAACAGGTTGGCCTGGTTTGTTGATGAAAAATAGGAGAAACGGTATACTTACATGATAGATTCCCAAGATTTGCTCCCGTGTCGTCAGCGTCTTCTTCTGGCTCCAGAGCAGCTCGTCGTTTTCTTCTTACGATTTGTGAAAGTGCTGACGTTGTCGACAGAGCAGGTGCAACTACAACAGGTACTCGTCCAATGGCTTGCTGTAGGCTACTATATTCTTGACCGTGCTTTCGCATTCCGTAGCTTTGGAACGAACTTCGCCAGCAACTGTAGCTGCTGAAATACGTTCGGAAGATGGAGCATGAAATGTATGTTCTGTTGTTAGTTTGACAACCACATCTCCAGTGCTATGCATGCGCGCATTACAGGATCTCAGTTCACATCGCCAGTATCTTTTTCCGTTTTTTTCTTTTTCCTTTGTATAAATGTAACCTTCATACACTGCCTTCTCGCCTCCTCTGCTACTCTTCACAAACGTTAACAGCGACATTTTTGTGTTTCTATGGCTGGTTATGGACTGTTCGGTTTATATAGATGAACCTTCATTGGCATACAACCAATCGCAAGCAAGCAAATAATCTTTTAAATAAATAGATTATACCCGTTGGCTGTTGTGACTTGTTTAGAATCTGTCAGACGCACCGGCAATCTTTGTTTACTTATCGCAGCAAGGTGAACTGCGAAAACTAATAAGGCTAATGATCTGTTAAAATCAATTACTGAGCAGCAAGTAACAAACAAACGCCGACGATTACACCGAAGGCCTAATTAACTTGCTACCAAATAAGCTGTTGTGTTTACATCGGAGCCCTATAATAGTACTTAAGCGGTCCATGCCTAAGTGTTGGAATACTCTTGGGTGGCCATGCCAGGAGTAGATGATTATTAAATTTTAACTAAGCCGGCAGCCAAAAGTAAATTGAAAATCTAAAGCCCTGCTGCGCGGCTGGAACTCAGGAATGTGAAACAGATGTAGGAGATCTATTTATTAAAACACTGGATCTTGAACACCCTTAAAAAGGGAAACACTTTATTATAACATCAGAACTAAAACGCAACGAATAGAACACGATGAAGTGAGTGCGACCAATTGAAACGCGACGAAATGATTTGCGACGAAATGAACACGACGAAATGAACACGACGAAATGAGTGCGACCAATTGAAACGCGACGAAATGAACACGCGACGAAATGAACACGCGACGAAATGAACACGACGAAATGAACACGACGAAATGAGTGCGACGAAATGATTTGCGACGAAATGAACACGCGACGAAATGAACACGACGAAATGAACACGACGAAATGAGTGCGACCAATTGAAACGCGACGAAATGATCGGCGACGAAATGAACACGACGAAACGAACACGACGAAATGAACGCGACGAAATGAAACGCGACGAAATGATTTTCGACGAAATGATCGGCGACGAAATGAACACGACGAAATGATCGGCGACGAAATGATAGGGAACCGATTCAGTTCCTACGCCTCTCAGTTTCAAAGGATTATAATTTCCGGTTCCAAGAAGTTCAGTTCCTCTGTCGTAAAAATGCACGGATTATATATATATATAATTATATATATATATAAATAAATAAAAAATTATATATATGCATAGGCCTATATATAGGCCTATATAAATAAATAAAAATTATAGGCCTATTTATGCATAGGCATATATATATATATATATAGGCCTATGCATATATAGGCCTATAATTTTTATTTATTTTATTTATTTATTTATATATAGGCCTAATAATTGCTTTAGTATTGGGAAGACGTGTGACAGCCTTCGTGAGCGGTGAGCCTTGCGTTGTGACGTGTCCGAATATTTATCTCTAGCGTGTAGCTTTGATCAGCTAATTGGACATGTAGCCTACGCGGTTGTGTGGTCATATAGGCTACATGTACATCTATAGATGTGGTCAGAAAGACGGCGCATAGGCCTTTTTCGTCAAACGAACATTAGCCTAGTTGACGAACGCTTTTCGTTTTCATTGGCGATGCCTAGATTAAGTAAGGTACCTCTGGGTAATAAGGCCCGGGTGGAAATAAGGCCCACCAGATAAAACAAGGAATATCTCCGAATGTATTCGTCAGGTGTCGCTATAATTTAATTTTGTTGACCGAGTTTCATCTGTGAACTACTCTAGTTACCGATGAGTTTTCTTTTTGGTGACATGTTTGATTTATGCAGATGATAATATTTGCGCGATCAATTATTTCGCAATTATCCATTTTTTATTTTATTACTTTATTAATTAATCCTCAATCCGGGTAGTTCATGCATGTTGCTATAATAATATTCGCTAAGAGAGGATATTAGAAAGACGATATAGGCTGAAAAATAGAGTCTGCACTTAGGAATTACCCAGATTTTGGTCTTGGAATCCATGGTGTGAGGTTGAGGGTAACAAGGCCCACCTTTTTGTGGGTAATAAGGCCCTATCTTCAGGCCAAAGGGCCTTATTACCCACAACTCCGGTACTGTGGTACATATTTAATTGTTCATGATTTAGTATTGGATAGGAGTTCTTGAAGCTGTTTTAACACATTTTTGGCTATATTTGCTTGTGAATAGATGCGAGGGGTGGGGTAGGTGGGATTTGGTGGGGTGGAGTGAAATGGGGTGGGGTGGGTCGGGTTGGTTGTACGTTTTCATCACACTTCTTTATTTCAGGCAATTATAATTAATTGATATCTATCCATCCATTTGATATGTTTGGTTAGTTTAAATACGAGCTCAAATATGATGTTTGAATTGTAAAGCAGACGTTTAGACAGCAAAATAAGATAGTTTGTTAGATGGGCCTTATTACCCGACGTGTTGGGTAATAAGGCCCACATCATGACCTTTAATAAAAAAAATTCTCTTATACGACAATTTATTTTATCAAAATAATTAATTCATTATGTAACTGCATCCACACACTCCTCATATAGCTGTTTTGCAAAGCTACAGATGCATACCAGTAATAGTTATTAAGCAAAATTCCTTAGGTGGGCCTTATTCCCCACAGTTACCTTACCGGTCAGCAATTCAGTATTGGCCTACCTTTTTGGCAATGAGGATAAGCTGATCGAAGTAGTCAGACAGGTGTCAAACGCGGCTGCCGTAGCCTACGTTATTGATTTGGCTACGGTGCCTTATTTGGTGGCTGACAAAATAATATACATGTACATTGTAGGCTACATGTATCTGGAATTACTTAACTCATTCTTAAACTGTGTTTCGACAAAACATTATTTTGTTGCGTTCTTGAAAATTGAACGTATTTCTATCAGTAGTCTATTCTAAATGCGTGATAGCTATAGACTCGTAGGCTAAACCATGCAGATATAGGCTAGGCCTAGTACTTCAAAGGTGACAACTTCAAAATTAATGCTACCATTGCAGCATGGAAATTAAAAAATGTGATAAATTGGTCAGAGGAAACATTCCCTCTCAAAACCCTCCCTTCTACTCGGTGCTGTGCACTGAGCGTTCGTCCTTCGGGTAGGTCTACTCCTTCGTCGCCCCCCACCACATGCCTTAATTCTCCTCAGAAGAGAAAAACTAGATTAAGCACTGTGTGTAGCCTTGTAAACTTTGGCGAACATATATTAAACACATAACATAAGTTCACATGAAATAGTTGAATATGCTACAATGGGTTTCTATTATAGGGTTTCTATTAGACTTAGGGCCTATGTACTTTTTTTTATTTGGTTTGACTCCAGAAAATCATCTTCACCTATGTCTTCATCTGGTCTCGGGTCTACTTCAAAACACGGCATGCTTTGAAAGATACAATACCCTGTTGTCATGTATGGCCGGTGAAATAGTCAGACAGACTGAGACAGTCCATGCACTTAATGTGAAGAACTGTTCATCCAGACTTAAGGCTTTAATTCATGCACAGTTCGCGCATATGCGCCACAAACAACACACAAATGTCTACGATGATGACACACACGAAGGCATGAGCAGACTCCTGCATGAACATGACTAGGCATCAAAACGTGAAACATCAACATCAATCCACAGAACTGCAGTTGAACCGTTTAGAAATTGCTTCACACAAATCATGGATTGGACAAACAAAACCTGAATGGAAGTCTCATGCATGTCTGCTATCCAATGTCACAATGTCACAGCGTCACCTAAATTTCCTAACTCAATTCACGTTGACCTAAATTAAAAGCCCACTCTTTGAGTTTAACATGTCGACTACTACAAACACGTGACCAAATTTAGCCTATAATATTATTAGGATGAAACTTTTAGATATAAAGAATGCCGATAAAAGCTTGATTTCAAATGTAGCCTATGTAGGCCTACAAACGTCGATGTGTCAGCATATTATGGTCAATTGTTAATTAGGGCTACCCGGTTACCTGTATAGGCCTATAACATAGGACGCTTTTACACAAAATTGGCGATCAAGTCACATTGTTTATAATAATTATGTACTGTACCTACTACCTATCCTATGTCAATTCGATTTGTATTCCTAATGAACTAAATCCAAATAAATAGAGTCAACTTAATCCAAACGGCTACTGATCAACGACTAAAGGCCATAATATAATATCGTCAGCAAAAATGTTTCAAAAACGAAACGATGAAACCAACCTTCGTCTGCCGAATTAAAACAAGGCTCATTTTGCAGTGTATGGTATACAAAAACTTTAAAATGCACAATCTGTTGTTCAGGCAAGGACGCGGTCGAATCTCGGCTGAAAACTATCATTAGCATCATTTCATCATTTCAGTTCTCCATCAACTGATCATTCTTGAAAACAACAGCAGCTGATCATATTACATCACGCTGTAAACAGAGCAAAAGAGCACAAACATCTCTCAAAACCAACTCCAAGTAAAACGCTTTCTTCCTGCACGCTTTCCTGCACACAGACCGTCGTGATCAATCGGTCCGACTTGGACAAGAAGCCAATCAAAGCAAGTGACCCTCATTGAAATCGATTCGGCGGTGTATATGCGTCGACCGTAGGAGGCCCTCTATTCCCGGCGGTGACGGCGTCGGCGGCGATGGTGGCGTCGGAGGCGGCAGCGGTGGCGTCGTGCCCCTCACGCGCTGTCCTTAAAACTGGGCGACAGAAAGATAACCATAGTCGTGCCGATGAGGTAGGCCGAGAAGATCCAGAAGCAGAGTCGGTCGATGACCATCGCCGCGAACTTCCAATCGTTCGTCTCCTCGTTGCTGTCGTTCTCCTCCTTCATCTTCTTCGTTATGAAGCGCAGTTCGTTCAGAATCGCCAGCAGCTCGCCGCGGATGCTCAGCATCCCTCGGCTGCTGCTGATGCTGTCGTCATAGCAACGCACCCCGGGCCTTGCCGCGGTGGACGCCGGGTAGTCGTTGATGGGGATGGCGTTGTCGACGTCCTTCACGTTGGCGATGAGGCTGACCGACGGAGGCGTCTTCGCTTCGAGGTCGCGCATGCGCGCCTTGCACAGCAGGAACTTCCGGCTGAGGTCACGACCAGGTCGTGACATGCGCAGAGCCCAGGCAAGCCATTCACAGATGAGCTTTTTCACCTTACACAGAATAGACAACGGCAAATTATCTTAGGCGCTCAGCAGCATTTAACGTGTTTATATGAAACACGATACAGTAACTGCTGTTACCTTGCAAGATCAGATATTGTCATGTAAAGTGCATATATATATATATATATATACACCGTGAGGCATAAAAAAGGAAACCCCTAGAAAAATCGTTATTATTTTAACAATTTTCAAGCAATGTCAATGAAATTCAGGAAAATTATAGCTAAGTAGCAAGCAATGGAAATACATTTACAGTTTTTACTCTAACTGTCCGCCTTTAGCTTCTACGCATGCGCGAAGTCGCTTGCGCCATTCACGCACCGCCGAGTCAATAATTCGATGGTCAAGATCGTTCCAAGCCTGCATGATTCGCTTCCGAAGATCTTCAACATCACGGACCTTTTTTCTGTACACCATTTCCTGCTTCTCCTATATAGCAATACTCAAAATGATCGTCTGTATGTAACAGTTGGAACTCGAAAGAGAGATGCTGCAGCCGACCGCCTTGTACGCACACGTCCGGCGTTTAGCAAATCCCTGATATTGATAATGTCGGTGTTTCTTCTCTGGGACACATGTCAATTCATTTTGTTGAACCGGGGGTAAAAATGAACGGCCAATACTACCCAGATGTTTTACTCATGGAAAGCCTTCTACCTGAAATTCGAGAACTCAATGAATTTTAAATTCTCCAGCAAGATGGTGCTCCAACGCACAGAGCTCGAGAAACGATTTCACTTCTGACGCATGAAACTCCTGACTTCGTAATTCCTACTCTATGGCCCCCTAACAGCCCATATCTTAATCCCGTCGATTATAAAATATGGGGATTCATGCAGGAAATGGTGTACAGAACAAAGGTCCGTAATGTTGAAGATCTTCGGAAGCGAATCATGCAAGCTTGGAACGATCTTGACCAGCGAATTATTGATTCGGCGGTGCGTTAAAGACGCAAGCGACTTCGCGCATGCGTAGAAGCTAAAGGCGGACAGTTAGAGTAAAAACTGTAAATGTATTTACATTGCTTGCTACTTAGCTATAATTTTCCTGAAATTCATCGACATTGTTTGAAAATTGTTAAAATAATAACGATTTTGCTAGGGGTTTCCTTTTTTATGCCTCACAGTGTATATATATATTCAATCGTATATATATAATATATGTACAATATTCAGAATGATCAGATAGGCCTATCTAGTGTTTTACAATATCTTTGCACTACCAATATCCTTCATGCTGAATCTATATAACCTTAAAAATTACAGTTAATATTTAGAAACACCGACAAATGTTTAATTTCTACAGCCATAAATCGCAAATCACTTTTGATTATTAAACTAAATAAAGACAAGAATTTCAATCTCGAGTCTGATGGAAAGATAAACGTCGGGTTCATTGTGCATAAAACAACAACAAGATTATTATTTCTTTTGTTAATTTTGCTAAGCAATAACTGTACCGCAACGACATAACTTTTCGCCAAATCTGGACGACATTCGGCTTACAATCCGGTCTGAGCGAGTCTTCAGTCATTGTCAATAGACCTGAGGCAAGTCGTTGCTGCACAGTTGCCTATAGAGTAATCGATTGATGGAGTCAATATATATATATATACACCAATAATATATATATACACCATAATATATATTATATATGCAGCATATAAATGTGGGATAGATGGGCAAGTCTTATTATATTCAGGCGAGGACTAAGTGGGTGCCTTCCTTGAAACTGCAGCACACCACGCTTCTGAGATTGTCCCCGAAGATATTGGAAAGAGATTTTACGGCCGACTGTCCTTTCCATTCCACCGTCCACTGCTCATTTCGTGCACACACAAGTGACCCTCGAGTCTTAAGAATACAAATGCTGGAGGGAGGGGAGGTGATGGTGGTCGATATTGATGTTTAATATCGTGCCATGCACCATAACCGCTGTAGGCGCTAGAGGCGTTTATTCTCTGTGCTAATGCAAGGCATCGCTAAGCTTTTCTATGTCCACAACGCCTTGACAGAAAAGGCTGAAAATGCCACTGACTGTGGGCATAAAAGTATGCATGAAAAATTGTATGCCTTATGAAACATGGCGGTTGCTGTGAATAAGTGTAAGATAATTACTTTGTACCGAATGCATGACCATGCATCTACACATGTTCATTAATTAATTCTTTCATTCATGACGAGAATTTACATGGCACCTTTTCAGACTACTACTCAGGAGCACTCCCAACCCAACCTCGGCTAAAAAAGACAATTTTAAAACTGCAACCATTAATTTAAGACTTTTAAGTATATCCTGATGGCTTCAGTCAGGACAGCAGCAGTCGGCTGCATGTGCGCCTTTTCTGTTGCAGGTCCTAAACTCTGGAGCACACTTCCGGCAAAGAGGTTCGCTCTCCTATTAGCCTGCTTTCAGATAATTAATTATCGACTAAAAACGCATAGTTCGTTGGACTCAATTCCTCCACAGACTGGTACTGTTTCCTTGCCTCGTCTAATTTTTTTGGATTTTCAATAAAATTTGACTTGCACAAGGAGTGTTAAGTTGTTAGCCTACTGAGAAGAAGCGACCATCGATTGACGAATATAATAGAATATTGAGAATTATTGTGTAGCGGCGCTACATAAGTTCCCTGCAGCTGAAATAATTCGATATTAAGCTCTATGCGCATGCCAGAGTAGTAAGCACAATGCACATGCCAAAAGGCCACTGACCCAGATTGGCATTTCGTACATGTCTGGTGTTCGATGGTGAAAGTTAAGAACAACAACCGTTGTTATAACTGAGATCGTGCACATGATCATGACGCATGCAAAATAGACACCTGCAAGAAAAAAGAACACAGGAGTGGCATAACCAGTTGTATTGTAATTGATGCACTTGTATATTTGTATGCCTATTATAGCACACTTCACATCATCTCAAAGGCATCAACCATTATTATCATCGACCAAAAACGCATAGTTCTGTGGGCTCAATAATGTCTTCGTTGGTTCTTAAAATATATCTGCATTTCTGAACATATTTTGAGCACTTATTTAATTTGCTGAGAGTGATTAATGTGATGCGACGTAAATTCATAGGATGTAGCAATGTAGGCTTAATGCATGCTGTAGGCCTATAATATGAAGGGACTCAGTGCTGTTTAAATCAGGCGAAGCGTCAATCTGTGAGCACTCGTAAATTTAGCCTAAATCTGTCAAACTGCAAGCAGTGCCAACGTCTATTAAAATTTATTCTGTTTAGAAATGCAGATATATTTAAGAACCAACGAAGACATTATCGTCTGAAGTAAATACCCCGGCACAGGACCCGGATTAGAGCGGCAGTCGGATAAAGATAGAGATGCAATTGACGGAGAGACAGCGCATTTAATGAGTCATGACGAACGCAGACGTGACCACCACACCAACCACGTGACCACACCGACCACGTGACCCACCACACCGACCACGTGACCACCACACCGACCACGTGACCCACCACACCGACCACGTGACCCACCACACCGACCACGTGACCACCACACCGCCCACGTGACCCACCACACCGACCACGTGACCACCACACCGACCACGTGACCCAAGTGCACTGACAACGGCCAATATTATATATGTTGATGTAATTGATGAATAGATGGAAGAAAAGAAGTGGGGAAGGATGGAATGATGAGTGGATGGATGGATAAATGGATAAATGGAAGAAGGAATGGATGCATGAATGAATAGATTGATAGACTGATAGATGAATAGACGAGTCGGCGAATGAATCGATGGTGAGACAGATATCTGCATGGATAGACGAGTGAACGAACGAATGAATGAATGGATGAATGAATGGATGAATGATTGATTGAATGAATGAATGAACGAACGAACGAATGAAAGAACAAACAATATACGAATATATAGGCGGATGAAAGAGTAGATGGATGTATGAACGAGTGGAGTCAGTGGACCCATGAATGGATATTTGAGTGAATGGCTGGGTGCGTGAATGAATATATAAATGGATGAATGGATAAATAAATGAATGGATTAAATTTCCTCTCTTTATTGTCTCTGCTTATCAGTTTGTCCAATATATTGTACGTAGGCTAATTCAAATCTTCAAACTTTAGAAAGTCCCACTCGAAAATTCAGGGGGACACCAGCTTATTCACGAGCACTGCGTCGAGTTAGAGAGGTTGTCCAAAATTGGTTGTCTGAGGAAAGTCCAAGTTCTGTTTTATTCCGATGGTCAGAGGGCTGAGTAGGCTATATAAAATAGTATATATGTTAAGATGGATGTCGTTTAACTCGAGATGTGACAGGTTAAAGGTCAGATGAGTTGAAATGTGAATCCTTGAAGATGTGATCTCGACAAGTTTTGAATGGATACTCTGAGGGATGAAGGATAGGCGAGACAGAGGATGGTGATGGCACCTACATATGTAGGCCTAATTAGCTAACTTTGAGACAAATTTTGTCCAAAAGCAAACATCTGCTTATATTATACATGTATGAATTCTGTGAATTCTGCGATCTCGTCTAAGCGTCAGACTCTAGACTCTAGAGTACAGATCATATAGTTTCCAGCTGTGACCCGCAATGACTTCGCATCAAGTCTTCTTCGGCATTTACATCCAAATGGAGCAACAGATCCATCTCGACGTTCATAGGGTTGACTGAGCTTGCAGGTAAGTAAGTACCTAAACAATGAATGATCACGGTGTAATCGTTTCATGGTTGGAAGAAAGGAAGGAAGGAAGGACGGACGGACAGAAGGATGGACGGAAGGACGGAAGGAAGGACGAACGGACGGATGGACGAACGGACGGAAGGACGGACGGACGAACCCTGCGGACGACCAACTGACCGACCGATCACCGTTCGCCCAATCAGTCAGGATCGAAGCGCAGCAATCTGACGACACAGCCATCCGTCATTGCCCAGTTATAAACACAAACTGTCTGTCTATCTGTCTGTCTGTCTGTCTGTTTGTCTGTCTATCTGTCTGACTGTCTATCTGTCTGTATGTTTGTCTATCTATCTGTCAACTGTCTGTCTATCTTTTAGTGTATCTGTCTGTTTATCTGTCTGTCTATCCATTTATCTGTCCGTCTGTCTGTCTGTCTATCCGTTTGTCTGTCTGCACTCTGCCTGCATGCCTGTCCATGCTACGCGGCGCTATATAAATGTTCAATTACAATTACAATTACAATTACAATTACAATTACAATTACAATTACATGCATGTTCGTTTGAAGCCTATTAATCGTCGCAATCGCAATCGTAAATATCAGATTTCCAAAGCGCCATTCCAAAGCTGAGCATCAGCTTATTCGCGAGCGTTGTGTCTCTACTCAGCCTGCAGAGTCTGCAGTTCTGCTTTCTGACTTGCAGTGCAGATGTGGCATGCACTCCTGGTCCTGTTTGCTGATGCGTATCACCATCAGTGCTCTTTATTTCGCTGCTGATGCTTGACTGAATTTTATGGTAAAGGTTTCCCTCGCAACAAAGTAAATTCAAGATGACCACTCTACACAGTTTCATAAATACGATAACTGCTGCACTGAGAGGAGAACTGCCTTAATCGTACATTACCTCAAGGTCTGATTGTATCGCCTCTGCAGCGAAACAGTTCATCAGCTCCTATTACCCAACGCGTGGCAGATATATTCAAGGAAGAACGACGTTTCAACACATAATTATTATTTGCTAGGCTGCTTCAAACGGTGCACAAGTTTAGGCCTACTGTGATATAGCAACTTACTCTTGCATAGCATTATAGATTGGAGCAAAATGCTACTCACAAATGATTGGCTACTATAGGTACATGTAGTTAATAGTAACTGTTATGTTCTTACTTACCAACGAGCGGCACTGCCATTGACGTTGATGGCACCATTTCTGCAACCATCAGTTGCGTCACGCTTAGAGACAGCAACACTGTGATACCTGCATTGATGATGATGGAATAAAAACAACAGTTCTATTGTTGTTGTTGTTGTTGTTGTTGTTGTTGTTGTTGTTGTTGTTGTTGTTGTTGTTGTTGTTGTTGTTGTTGTTGTTGTTGTTGTCATCAACACGAATTTATTATTATTCTCTGAGAAATGTTCACGTGAAAAATAATTAGCTGCTCCTCAACCTATAGGCTACAGACAAAATTGATGCAGTGCAAAGGAGGATATATTGCTTGCAATCCATTAAAATAGCTTCTCCCTCATCTGAATCGCCTGCAAATATGATATCGCAGATAAGAGGTAGGCCTATTATAAGTGTACGTACATGTATATAACTATGTATTGATGTAGGGCTACATGGTCATTTTATAGCTCCTTACAACAATCCCACTTCAGAATTTAGATCTATGTATACAGCTACCAGTTGACCCAACTTTTTTTATTTCAGTAAAAAAGCTTCGATGAAACCCGATCAATATTTATAACATAAAGATAGTTTTTACAAAGTGGTGTCTGCCTTGTATACAGTTTTGAAGGAAACGAAAATTTAGTTAATAAACCACATTGCACGTTATTTACCGGAATCCTTGGCCCTATATTTTGCCACCGAAATTTATGAAGCCAAAACTTAATGACTTAGTGACTTGTATACGCCTACAGCTCACAGTTTTTTATATTTAGCTTTTAAGTTCAAACTTTATTTATCTTGTCCAAAGTTTCTAGGCCTGAAACATCTTTGGACACAATGACCACTCAGAACGCTATTTGCCTTGTTTAAGATGATCATGACTATAAATTTTATTAGACTATTGAATACTTATGCCTTGTAAAGAAGCAATATCATGCAACACAGGTTACTTTCCTCGTTCGGAAATACCTACCGAGGCTGATCTTTTCTCCTTCGCCCGGTGGAAGAATGAACGTAAGTAAGGTCAGCATCGAGATGAGAGCGCATGGAATGATGAGGTTGAAGCCGTAGTACAGGGTTCGACGCCTGATGTGTATCGTGAACGTGATATCGATGTATGGCTCAGGACAGCAATCGTAAAAGGCAACGTTCCGTTGCGCAGGCACACCTGGTATAAAGCAAAAAGGACGAGGTCATATTTGTAGGCTACATATGAGTCCGGTCTGCATGCCAACCCCTTTAAGCTCGTATATCTTACTAGCAATGTAGGCCTACACATAACGGAACACAACGCGGGTATATCGGATTATTGTAGTCAACCCGAACATGCCAGAAAGAAAATTTGCGGACTGCAATAAGTTTACTTCGGTTATGAAAAATCCACACTGTCGATGTTTCTAAATCATGGCACTTCCTTCAGCAGTTATCGTATTATGAAACTATATAATAGACTATATAATATGCACATTTCATAATGTTTATCTATTCAGAAGAACGGGCAAAACCTGCGCACATGGTCTTTATATAATCTGGTCCTTTGTAAGTTCAGGAGGACCAGCGTCTGCACGCAACCAGCACACAGTAATTATTGCGACAATTTTTTGGATCAGCATTGCATGTTAGTAGCACTATATGAAGTTGTCCAACATTGTCCCAAATGTGAATGTGCTGACATAAGATTTGATGCTTTTAGCCGGCCGGTCAATGCGTCAGCAGCGGGGTATCTATCTTGGCTTTAATGTCGCTTCGGCCACGGCAGCAGCAGCAGCAGCAGTATCATCCATGCCATTTTGAGCTTTCACGAACATTCTACGTAATCTTCCAGTCCAAACCATCCAGATAAAATCCCAGCAGTCACAGCCATAGCAACCGAGCATGGTATACGGAAGTATATATACAGAGTTGATTAGCATGTGACCAGCGGACCGCATAACACTGTTTCCAGTAATCCTGGTTCGTCTGTATACGCAGTCGGATGCGAGCACCACCCACTTTACACTCGGCCTGATAATAATAAGAGATGCATTCCCACTGAGATCATCGACTCAATCACAAACAGGCTTTGCTATAGAACTCGACTCCAACGACTCGTTTCTGTTGCTTAGCAACAAATCTAAACCAACACAGTTTGCTTTTAATGTGAAATTCTCATTGTGGCGACTGCATGGGCCAAAGCAGCGGTGCTTAAAAAGATTGGATAAGCTTAACTTTAACCTTTAACGTTATTTTTTATTTATATTTGTGGCGAAGTGACATTGTGCATGCAAGGGTCTACGCACAAGGTGTATACTCGGCCTTGTCGGTTATTGATAAAGCTGCCTGTGGTGTATACGATGTAGCCTACAGTGTAAAATAATGACACTGGCCTATGATTCAATAGGTAGGCCTAGTGGTTAATAGGTCAAAGTCAAAGTTAATTTATAGACTAATTATCATCATCTTTATCAATATTAACTACCATGGCGTAGTCCTACGCTTTCTTGGGCTCAAGCACAACAGGTCTGGAGTTACTCAGTCATGCGCAATGAACAATAGGCCCTACCGTAGAACAAATAACTGGAAAAAATTACGATTTTTTAGGTTATATTGCCGTAAATCGCATTAAAGTTATTTTGACAGGCGATCAAATAAGTCAAGAGATTTATGACCCGGTAAATTTCATGTACGATCGAATACTTTCCTGGAATCGATATAATCAGAGATGGGAAGCATTGAAGTGTGAAAATAATATTCAAATGGACAGAAAACAAGCAACGACAATAATTTCTCAGAAGGATTATCGCAAAAAATGTCAATGTAATATCGACTGCAGATTGCAGAAAACTGAATGTTGAATATTTTGGATACGATTGGAAGGATATGAAATCAGATAAAGATGAAAAACGAAATATTCTGTGATGGCAAATGACAAAAAAAAACACACGTGACTGCAGCATGGATGAACAGAAGCGAGAGGCAGAGAGGCAGAGTGAGACAGAGATAGACAGAGTGAGACAGAGAGAAACAGAGTGAGACAGAGATTGAGACAGAGTGAGACAAAGAGAAACAGAGTGAGACAGAGAGAGACAGAGTGAGACAGAGAGAGAAAGACGGAGAGAGACAAAGTGAGACAGACAGAGAAATGGAGACAGAGAGACCTGGAAACAGAGTTAGACAGAGTGAGACAGAGAGAGAGACAGACAGACGAAACGAGAGACGGAGAGACGGAGAGAGGGGGAGAGAGAGAGAGAGAGAGAGAGAAAGAGAGAAAGAGAGAGACAGAGAGAGACAGAGAGAGAGAAGGAAGGAAGGAAATACATAGCGATATAGATGGAACTGATAATTAATCTTTGACTAGAGTATAGACAAGGCTTCATCCGCAAATGAAACGTTGCATCTTATTTTATCTTATCTGACCATTTATAAAACGCTTATCGTAGCAAGAGCCTTTCAGAAGCGCTCCCAGTGCGTTCAACCCCGAGAAAAAAGACAAGTTTTTAGACGAGAGAAAAAGGAAGATACACTACCAGAGCGAACTGAAGGGGGAAGCCCATTCCGTAGGGAGGGACCAATGCAGGCAGGCCCGGATCTACAGTTTTGGGGGCCCTGTTCTGATCGGATAACGGGGGCCCCTTAAAATTTTAAGAAGCAATGCAGACATACAATAATCCGCTATACTTTACAGCACATAAAAAGTAGATAGTAGTTTAACGTCATACCCAGGACACTTTTCGAAAAATTTCTTACATTTTTCCATCAATAAAATATTGCTAAATAACAATTTAAATCCATAAATATGCCTATTATATGCTGGCAGATGATCTGGATTGAGCCATTCTTACCGATGAGATCCCATTCTCCGCTGCTCTGATATCCGTACGTCTCTATCTTATCGTCCTTCGTCGTCAGATTGATCTTGCTGCCGTCGTACGTCCACGAACCGAACTTCATCTTACAGAACTGATCGTCGAATGGAAACCACTTGATGTCGATGGCACACGAAGAGATGAAGAGACCGAGTGGAACCCAGTTGACGGTTCCGTTCGAATAGACGACGATGTTCGTTGGGAACTTACTGTCGATGTCTTCGTCAGCACTGCACGCACGCACGCACACACACACATGCACATGCACACGCACACACACACAAATGCACGCACGCACACAAACACACACACACCAAAATATATAAATATGAATGAATGGATGAATTATCTTAATCATCCAATGACTGAACAAAAATTGCGAAAACCTATTATTTTTATACTGGTGTGTTTCTTACTTACACAGTGATAAAAACGTTGCACGGTCTAGACCTAAACACAGTCGTTATTCTTTTCAAGGAAGGGTTTTCCTTCACAATTCTTCAACTTTAGCCCAATAGGGCCAATATAATTAAAGGCTACAATGGAAGCAATTGCGTCTGCGGCTTATTGGTGAAAACAGATAAATGCATCAAAAAGGAATATTGTCTTCAGCCATCTTTAACCGGTCTAGGGTTGACCGTATACCACGTGTGCAATTTTGCGCCAGCTGCGGTCTCCACCATCTTCTGTTTTCCTCAATAAGTCAGCGAACGAGAATTCAGTCCACGACTTTATGTTATCAGTCCACGTCAGTCTCGCTCTGCGCTGATCCAAGTATCACGCCTTCGATAATCTCCATCTCCACGCAATCTACATTCTCTCTTCCGCAGCATAACATGCCCGAAATATGAACGCACTTCTCAATCCAAGAGGTCTCTTTCCACTCCAGCAGTCCCTACCACCCACCCATCTACCCCATTTGTCTTCCTTGCATGTGGTCTACGATACCCCGAGAATCTGCACCGATTAATTATTGCCTCGTCATCCATCTCGTAAACTGCCTTTAGTAGGCCTATTACATGAAATCTTCGAACAGGAATTGTCTTTAGTAATTTCGCTCCGTTTTGACATTTCAATAAAACATTCAATTTGAAGTTAGTATACCGTCTCTGCAAGATAGACTATAAAAAAATAATCTACTTAGAGAAGCTCCCGTCTATAGCAACGGCTAAAGAGAACGGGCAGTAGGGCGTTTAAACTTGCATAGCAGCTCTGCCCTACTTTGCTCCAGGATTCACATGCGTTGTTTTGCAAAGTTTCGCTCATTGATTTGGGATCGCTCAAAGAAGCAGCAGCAGCAGCAGCAGCAGCAGCGGCAGCAGAAGAAGAGGCATCAGCAGCAGCAGCAGCGTATACATAGCAACACACAGTCGTCGTAATATTCCATCTCCACCGACGACTTGGGAGGGAAGTGTCGATTGGCAGCAGGGGAGCGATTTTCTGCGTCTAGGGCGTTTGCCGGTCGTGACCATTGCGATGGCGGCGGGCGGTGGCGGGCGGTGGCGGGCGGAGGGCGGTGGCGGGCGGGCGGCGATCGACTGCAGTCTCCCCCAGCTTCCCTTCAGTCGCAGCCTCCGCCATCACCGCCGCCGCCGCATCTTCTGATTAGGAAGGGAAGTTCTGTCGACTATCGACTGACGAAGAAGACGACTCGACGGCGATTGACATGATGCACTACGTTTTAGTTCGCTTCACCAGATCCACGCTGAATGACTTTTGCCTGCAGTCGGATGAAGCATCGTGTGTAGGCCTACACTGCTATATAGTGCCTGTATGTGTGCGTTTGAATGTATGCATTGAAACGTGTGCTGGTATATACGTATGCGTACATAGACATGCATGTGCAATAATTGTGCATATAATCTCATGTACGCATTCGTGCACATCTCTTAGAGACTTAGAGGCTCCATATAGGTCTATAGCGTATATTGCAACGTGTTTGTAGCCTATCAATAACCTGTTGTAGAGTAGAATATCCGGATGCCATATCTTTGATGAAGGCAGTCGGATGCTGGCAACGCCACCGTATTCGCTTTCGTTCCACGACAGCTTGTAATCATTCCACTGCTGTAGATATGTACAAAGGAGCAACAAAAATATCTAAGTCTTTGACGCCTGAAAAAACCAGAGTGTGCTCATAATAATTATTATTAAGAGGCGCTTCCGAATCGATGACAGAAATAAGTAAAGAATATGTGAAGCAGTTCGACCTTGTGTCTTTAATCTTATAGTTATCAGAATGGTTTGCAGCAGCTGTTGAAACTTTTCTCGTTAACGTTGGTCCACTCTTGATTGTAATTCTGAATTTAGATAGCGCCACCTCAAGAGAAACTCCTCAGAGGCGCTCCGACATGACAGCACAAAACCACAGACTTCACAAGAGAATGGTTTGTAAAAGACTTTACAGAAGATGGGCAAAGAAGGAGGACCAAGAAATTCATTGCGGATATTTTGCTAGATAACTTATTCCAGAGAGATGGACGTGCACCCATAGCGAATTAAGCTCTTATGCAGCACCGTGACACTCTTGATGTTTCATATTCGCTCAGAAGATGTTGGTTTCTTACTTACATGTAAGTATACAATTACCAGTAAAATAACGAACGAACTCTAGGTAGGCTATTATAGGTCTTACATTGACGAAAAATATTTTCATACTCACATAGTTTAGCCACATGCTGGTGTGAAGCATTTCATTCTTTTCATCCTAAAATTAGAATACTGCAATGGAGTAAATTCTGCAACTGAAAACGAAAATCGTGTGTTCAAAACTGGATTTGTTTTTATTTAGAAGCTTAGTTCACGAAACGAAACGAAACGGACAAGTGTATAATGTTTCTGCTTATTCCAATTGCTGAAATGGGAAAGTAGTCTAGAAGTCACTGTAGAATCGAACGTAATAAAAAAATTAAATATTGCAGGTAGGACCTACAATACAAGAGCAAATGACATAAGAGGATTAATAGAGCTAAATAAAAAAATAAAAATAGAAGCAGGCCTAAATAGGCATATGATGGATGCGAATGACCGAAGTGTTAAAGTCGCAAATTTGGGGAAATAAATTGTACGGTAGTACACACATCAAAATAACTGAAGCAGGACGTTCAGGAAAATTAGTTTAGCCTACATAAAAGTTAAGAAAGGCGGTTTACTGTCTTAGCCCTGTAAACTAAGAATTAAACAGAATAATAATTTCGTTTATTCAATAACCGGGTTGACAGACTGTAACCGGTTACAGTAGGCCTATTATAGGATACGGTTATGCAGTTGTCGAAGCAATTCACAAGAACGCAAATGACATGAGACATAAATCACAGCGTTTCAGCCATGCAAGGCGCACGCGCTATGCACTGTAGCTGTCACCTAGGAATGAAGAAAGAACTAATATAAACCTAGGGCCATGCATATATACGAGATACGAACCGCGTACCGTAAACACTTCAAACCAGACTGTTATCAATTATACCAAGAAGGAGGGACAATGAATGAAATCGTAGATACATCTTGGTTTTAAAATGGTAGATATACTAGATAACCTATTTATAAGCAGATAGAGACTCAAGTGAAACGTAAATATTCTGACTTAATCAGTTTCATTCATACTTTCGCTATAGCTAAGTTCATTATTTATGATTGGACATAAACATTAAACAAGGACGACGCCGTAAGCGATTTATGCTCTAAATTCCACACTCAGGTGCCGGGCGCTCTGCTGGATGATCCGTTTCACGAAGGTCTATCCGAAACCATCGTATAATGAAGAGAGACAGGGAGCAACGGTTCGACCTCTGTCAAATAAATCAGCTCGTGTTGTCTTCGATTCCGTTGATTACATTGTCTCGTTCGAATGTTTTCCATGTTCGGTTCGAAGGAATGTCGTCTTCCGTCGGTCTTACTTACTTACTTCCAGTTCTTCGATCGTCAACACGTTGGCATTTCTTGCTTGCAGAAGACGAGATGCGTTCAGACATACATGTAATGAGCATACAATGCATTGTCATCGCAGGCTCTCTGTCTTATCTGCTGCGTCTCATTGTCTCATAATTATAGTAATCCTATCGCAATGTAAGCAACTAAGTTTATAATAATATTATGAACTCGCATGATAGGAACATGGGTCTATGACTATTACTGCATGATATTTGCTTCTTACTGAATAGAATAGAACAAAAGACAAGGAACAAGCAACCAATACAAGAAAGTAGAATGATGTAGAAGAAAGGAAAATAGAATAGAAGAAAGCAGAATAGAACATATATAGAGCTAAAGAAGAAAGTAGAACTGTAGCCTAGAATAGAAGGAAGTAGAATAGAACATAGAGCAAAGGAAGAGACTAGAATAGATGAAAGGGGAATTAAAATTAAGGCAAAACAAAGCATGAATGTATGCAGGCCCATAGGCATATAATCCCTACGTGTATCTTCTACATAGCCTATATAATTAGGCCTATATATTTTTTAATATGTCTAGGCCCTATAATACATAAAACAGTTGATTTAAACTGTTACTGTCACAGCTGTCGCTGGATTTCATTTATTAATTTACCTGAGATTTCTGTTGTTGTTATGTCAATAAACGGCTGATTGATTGATTGAGAGTGAAGGGAAGAGGGATGAAAAGAGATAGAACAAGGCATGCGGTTGGTGCTCTGTAGAATTCGAAAAGCAAGGCTTTCATTATGAGAGAGTGACATGTGCTCGTGGTGTGCGTATGAATGTTTGCGTTCAAATGCGTGTGCATAAGTGTGTGTGTACATGTATATAAGTGTGTGTATGTGTGTTTAAAATTAATGTGTATGTGCATAAGTGTGTGTGTGTGTGTGTGTGTGTGTGTGTGTGTGTGTGTGTGTGTGTGTGTGTGTGTGTGTGTGTGTGTGTGTGTGTTGGCAGAGCCTACTTATTATAAGAGACACTTTGCTATAAATCATAGACGACGTTCTTAAAACGGTCTCTGCCAAACACCATCGTCGCTGGATTAAGTGCTTCTTAATTATTATTGGTTCCTTTTGTCGTCGTCGCCGCCGTCGTCTTCTAGTTTTCACAGATTCATCCACACATTAATCGAAATGCATTACTGTGATTACTGCCCCACAATTTTATGAAATTAACAACGTATGAAATGCGTCGATTAAGAAAATCGTTTAAATCATTGCTTTCTTTTTTGAAAAACGATTTCTCACTCATTTGAAAACTCTGGAGAAAATGCCAGACGAGTCGTGAGTATTCATTAGGCAAATTGTGGCACGGTGAGTCGCTTAAACAGAAACGCTTATGTCCCTGCTCTTTCGTCTTAGTAGAGGGTAGCGCTCTTTGCTTTAAAGCAATATACAATGCAGGAAGAGGGAGAAGAAGAATAGGAAGAAGAAGGAGAAGGAGAAGGGAAAAAAGATGAAGAAAAAAGAGGAGAAGAAGAAGAAGAAGAATAGGGAGAAGAAGAAGGAGAAGAAGAAGAGGGAGAAGAAGAAGGAGAAGAAGAAGAGGGAGAAGAAGGAGAAGCAGGAGAAGAAAGAGAAGGACAATATTCAATACGGGTTTATTTTTCAATACAAACACTACGTACAGTAAGTCTGCATACATACAACTTCGATGATCTGCTGAAGTTCGAGACCGAATCGGACGATGAGGTTGTCCTTCTCCTGGAAGACAGGTCTCGCCAGAGGCTGGTACTTCCGGTTCGTGAAGATGTCGTCGATCAGGCGTTCTTCGTGGGGACCTTGCATAGAACCTGCACACGAAGGCAAAGCTTAATCATTTCACTTGAACCTATCTATGTATCAATGTAGATCTATATATTTGTGTTGTAGGCTATATGTACGTATGTATAGGCCTAAGTGTATTAGTTAAATGTTAGTTAAGTTGTGCCATTTATCTGTTCCTGACTATTTTTGCTCCTGTAATTGAACGAACTGACTGACACGCGATATTGGGTTCTTTATTACACATGATTACCGAGTGACCCCATTAAATTAGCAGGCTTGTCCAGACTTCATCCCTTCTGAGTCCCCTCTTGATAATAACAAATAATGTAAAATATTCTGCTCACTCCCATAATTGTAAAATGCTAGTCTAGGAAATAAAGTGAATTGAATTGAATGTGCGTAGTAGGCATACGTAGTACTATAATAGTCTAGCCTACGAACATGTAGCCTATGTAAAGTATGTATACTCGTGTATGCATGTATGCACGTATGTATGTAGTTTATGTATGTATGTATGTACCGTATGTATGTATGTATGTAGGCTATGTATGTATGTATGTATGTATGTATGTATGTATGTATGTATGTATGTATGTATGTATGTATGTATGTATGTATGTATGTATGTATGTATGTATGTATGTATGTATGTATGTATGTATGTATGTATGTGAGTGTAGTCTGAAAATGCTACAATCGCGTTAATTTTCTATTCACCAAACTAAAATCTCATGCATTTGACTGCCCCTATATATATACTTATCATCGGACTGAACAAAAATATGATCGGCTTTAGGAATAAGTATCGATGACTCATCGACTAATGTATTGCAACGTTACTGAATTCTTCTTATGTAGCGCGTCTTAAAAGCCCTTGTATTATGACAAAGGTGCTATATAAAGTTCTAATATTGACTGAAGATAAGGCATGCGGTTCAAGTGTTAAACACTGTCACGCATTTATATGTAGTTAAATATAGTCAACATTTGATATATATCCATGAAAATTGGTTATGTATGAACAACTTTCGCATAGGCTAGTTACGATCATGGTAAATTATGGTAATAGACATAATATTTGAAAGCTATAGCGTCCTAAATTCCAACAATATATTATGAAAATTAGATCGAGCACATTGTGCGAAATGCTGTGCTTTCCTTGTAACCATAAACCTTTCTTGAAGACGTTGAAGATAACTGGACAAGGCAGGTCATACACAGTTTAACAAAGGACCAGCGTAATAATATTGGCCGTCCTATAGATACCGGTATCTCGTTCGATCTACAGAGAGTGATCGGAGTGGCATTGTATGAGAGAGAGGCTTGATTTAATGACGACCGGAGTGTATACGAATAAAACTCAGACTCTGTCAATTTAGTACGATCGCAAAACGATCACCTTTCGCCAATATATCGTTCAGTCGATGGCTGCATCAGAACCCAGCGTCGCGGTCGGTCTCTCGCCCCACCATCCACCCGGCCGGTCGCCGACCCACCGACCGCCCGCCCGCCGGCCTCACTCACCACCCGCATCGATCGATATAAACGACTAGGTCGGATGCTGCTGCTGCTGCTGCAAGGCTTTGAGGATGTGCTGAGGTACACAGAGACTGAGCGACTGAAGGTGGCGGCAGAGGATGAGGAGGATGGGTTGCCGCAGTTGATGCTGCAGTCACTTGAATGACGAATATAGATGACTGGAGGGGATGTCGTTTGTAGTTGCTGGAGGTGGAGAAGACGTTTGACGTGTCACATCAACTTCCATCATCATCATCATCTTTGCTGAAGCGGCTGTTGAGCGTTCGACCCCCCCCCCCCACCCCCGACGAATGGCAGCCGTCAGCAAAGCGCTCAGCAGCATCCGGTTATGCTTTTATGTACATGTATACCGGTATTCAATCTAGTGGCGAGATCATCGTGTACAGTGTTTAGTGTCTATAAACGACATTCTCTCACCCTCCCAGAGCAATTGAACAGATGCTTCTTTTTACATGTAAAGAAAAGAGATATGATATCCACTGGCAGAATTAAAAGATAGAGGATAAAATCATATGATATATAGTTGTAAACGGTTCTAGGACAAAATGGTAGCGGACAAAATGGTACGGACAAAATGGTATGGACAAAATGGTATTGGGACAAAATGGTATTGGACAAAATGGTACGGACAAAATGGCACGGACAAAATGGTATGGACAAAATGGTATGGGACAAAATGGTACTAGGACAAAATGGTACGGACAAAATGGAGCGGACAAAATGGTATGGACAAAATGGTAGCGGATAAAATGGAACTAGGACAAAATGGTACGGACAAAATGGCGCGGACAAAATGGTATGGACAAAATGGTATGGACAAAATGGCACGGACAAAATGGTATGGACAAAATGGTACTTTGAGAAAATGATATCAGACATAACATAACGTAACATAACATTTCTATTCGGCAGCCAACTCATTCATTACAGATAGTATATACATCAGTTATCTAATATGTCGGCTCACTCAGGAGACCCAAAAGGGGCCAAAGCTCCCGCTAGCCAAGGCCCCCTGAGAAAAATTAAGTTATAAATAAGCAGCACGGCCAACTGGAAAATAAAGCAGCTTCATAAACAATAAATTCTTAACTAGCATAATAATATATAGTATATATTATATACAAAACAAAAAGTGAGTTAAGAGAGTGAAATAAAGTTAGTGCAGTCACATACACGGAAACAAATGCACAGAAAAAAATGCACACTCCCAAATGAAGGTGTATTAACAGTATTTCCCCAGATTGCTATTTTCGTCAATCCAGCTTCTATTTCACCTCTAAAAGAACCGTCATCCAGATTCTTTTTCTATTGCGTATTTTCATCAATCCAACCACCATTTCACCTCTAATAGCTGTCATCCAGCTTCCATTTCTCAAGCGCTGGATCAATTGTCAGTAGACCAGTTGTCGTTAGACTAATTGTCCGGAGACCACTTGTCGTTAGACGAGTTGTCGGTAGACGAGTTGTCGTGACACCCTTCGCAAGGTCCACTCTTCTGAGACCATTCTGTCACCATCGTATAATTTAATAAATAACGTCACGGTATATTAATAGAGTTCGTGTAATACAATATTATCTAAATAGCAACTAAAAACTCTTATCATTTTGGTAAACTATTTTGGGTAGTCACATATGGGTGGAGATACCCGCTCGGGAGATGCCTAGATTGAACACTGAACGTAACCCGATTTCCGCCTCAATCTGTCAGTCTCAGATAAGGGCCTATAGAGTTTTGCATTCGTGCCTTCTATGTGCAATGTGCATGTGGGTCATTTTTACACTTATTAGTTTAGTAGAATACTGCTGACTACTACAATGGGTCGCCGCAGCCCCCTGTTGCGTGGGGCACTAGGCACGAGTCTCGCGTGTCTGGACCTTAAAACGGCTTAGCTTGCGCCCCATGTCACACTAATTTAAACTTTTAAACCCTTCTGATTAGAATTACATATATATATTATATATATACATGTATAGGGACAGAGGAAGGGGAGAGAGTGATAGAGAGAGAATAGTTAATGAGTTGGTTTTTTGAAGGGTCGCAACCTAGATTTTTTAAATGTATGAAGTGGTTTAAGTCTAAGAATCTCTATCTCTAAGTACCATTTTGCCCATACCAATTTGTCCGTGCCATTTTGTCCATACCATTTTGTCCATACCATTTTGTCCGTGCCATTTTGTCCATACCATTTTGTCCGCGCCATTTTGTCCGTACCATTTTGTCCTAGTACCATTTTATCCGCTACCATTTTGTCCATACCATTTTGTCCGTACCATTTTATCCTAGTACCATTTTGTCCGATACCATTTTGTCCATACCATTTTGTCCGTGCCATTTTGTCCGTACCATTTTGTCCAATACCATTTTGTCCCAATACCATTTTGTCCACACCATTTTGTCCGTACCATTTTGTCCGCTACCATTTTGTCCGGTCACCTTTTAAACAGGTCATCAGATAATCAGAAAGCTCAAATTGCGAGTTTACTACCACGATTTGCACTAAAGGATTATAGAAAAGGTCATCAGAAACAAATGAGATATGACAAGAGCAAAAACCTTCCATTGGTCAGCGCCACGCCCTCAGCCGTTGGCCATCCGATAAACGGTGGTTTTTTTCTCGCCATCCCAAGCCTGAACCCCCCTCCAAGCAGGGTGAATAGATTAACCACTGGATCATCTCCATTGCCTTTCCACCTCCTTAAAACGTCATAATACACATTCAAGCATTTCTGATGTCCAGGTTTTATAATTAAATGATTTCTCGATCTTTTCCTAAACATATTCAAATCTGTCTCTAAATGCATCGAATCACAGGTTCCTCTTTGTTGGCTTGCTTTTTTCTTTCTCCTCATCACCACATTTTGTTTTAATGGCTTCTACACGTCGTTCCTAGGTTTGCGTTTATACTTTGTATATAGGGGGTATTATGGGCCCTACCGGTACTTAGGTTGAGTATTCAGATGCTAGCCGTCTATATAAGACTGAGTAGCCTACTTTATCCCCGTCTCTGGCAAATGCCGTCCTCTTTTCATCATGGGTCAATATGGGACTACAGTTTTTCGCTAAATTCATCTGAATTTCTCACAATATTCCGCCATGCATGTGAACTTCGTGAGACTCGCCTTACAAAAGGCAGTCGTATTCGTAACGATGGACAACTGCAGAAGCACTGAATGGGGAGAGACAGACAGACATACAGATACAGAGAGACAGAGACAGAGTCAGAGAGAGACAGAGAGAGACAGCGAGAGAGATAGGGAGACAGAGAAAGAGAGAGAGAAAAAGAGACAAAGAGAGAGAAAGAGAGGGAGACAGAGACAGACACAGACACAGAGAGAGAGACAGAAACAGAGAGACAGAGAAAGAGAGAAAAAGAGAGACAGAAGCGCAAGTGGGTCAGAGCAGGACAATACAGCATTATGTCCTTCTGTGATTCTTTGTGCTCGACATGTACTCGACATTTTGTATGGAACATTGATTAAGGTATTCGTTCATATAATCGATGGCTTGACTTCAAGACTTCAACCAAACGAACAGATTAATCGTATTAAGGACATGAAAACGTTTGGGTCCCAATAGCCTAACGAAAAAGCACAAGAGGAGTGGCGGCAGTGGCCTACTACGGAATATGGATGGCTGTGCTGGAGTGGAGAAGGACTTTCAGTCAATCGTTGGTCTCTGTGATCGACGTATAATCGAGAGAAGGAAGGGGGACAGATGCTGTTATCTGCCCCCACCCCCACTGCCAAGGACGAAGGCAATGGTCGCCGTCTGGGTCCAGGACAGCGACGACTCGGATGGCAATGACAACAGACAATGATGGCTGATTGCAGTCTCAACGGTCGAACCCCCGGTCTTTGAGTAGTGTCACGTAACGTGACAATAATTGGAGACTACAATACAGAGAGAGAGAGACAGATAGACAGACAGACAGACAGAGACAGAATGATGAGACAGAGACAGAGACATAAACACAGAGAGAGAGACAGAAAGACAGAGAGAATGAGAGAGAAAAAGAAAGAGAGAGACAGAGAGTGACAGAGAGAGTGAGAGTGACAGAGAGAAAGAGAACATGGACGTAAAACTTGGTCGGATCGCGATACATCGGGATATAAAGCTTGTATACCGTATAGACCTGTAAACATTCAGTTGTATAGGTTTATGCCTCGCGCTGTGTGTTGCTGACGATGATTAATTGCCATAGTGACGGTGACTGCTTCGACCTATAGCGTCAACATCTCAAAAATATTATAGGACTAAGTTCACTGGTATTCAGCCTAAACTGTTACACTGAAACCCATCTCGGTTTTGCGTCGAAAGAAACGCATAGGCTATAATAGTTATTTTGTGGGTCGCGGTGGTGTAGTGGTGCCCATGGAGTCGGTACATTTGAGCCGGAGAGTACCTGGTTCAAAACCACCTGAAGCCGCTGCGTAGGGACCTTGAGCAAGTTTCTCACTTGCAATTGCTCGTGCACTTCCGCGTGAAACTCCGATGCAGTGTCCACGCTGTATAGTCGGGAGCACCTCTGAGTAGCGAGCGGTGAAAATGAATTGATTCATATAACAACGGTGAAAATGAATTGATTCATATAACGGTGAAAATGAATTGATTCATATAACGGTGAAAATGAGTTGATTCATTATAACGGTGAAAATGAATTGATTCATATAACGGTGAAAATGAATTGATTTATATAACGGTGAAAATGAATGGATTCACATAACGGTGAAAATGAATTGATTCATATAACAACGTTGAGAATGGATTGATTCATATAACGATGAAAATGAATTGATTCATATGACGGTGAAAATGAATTGATTCATATAACGGTGAAAATGAATTGATTCATATAACGGTGAAAACGAATTGATTCATATAACGGTGAGAATGAATTGATTCATATAACGGGGAAAACGAATTGATTCATATAACGGTGAAAATGAATTGATTCATATAACGGTGAAAATGAATTGATTCATATAACGGTGAAAATGAATGGATTCATATAACGGTGAAAATGAATTGATTCATATAACGGTGAAAACGAATTAATTCATATAGCTGTGGATATGAATTGATTCATATAATGATGGGAATGAATGGATTCATATAACGGTGAAAATGAATTGATTCATATAACGGTGAAAACGAATTGATTCATATAACGGTGAAAATGAATTGATTCATATAACGGTGAAAACGAATTAATTCATATAGCTGTGGATATGAATTGATTCATATAATGATGGGAATGAATTGATTCATATAACGGTGAAAATGAATTGATTCATATAACGGTGAAAATGAATTGATTCATATAACAACGGTGAGAATGGATTGATTCATATAACGATGAAAATGAATTGATTCCTAAAACGGTGAAAATGAATTGATTCATATAACGGTGAAAATGAATTGATTCATATAACGGTGAAAATGAATTGATTCATATGACGGTGAAAATGAATTGATTCATATAACGGTGAAAATGAACCGATTCATATAACGGTGGAATGAATGGGTCCACTCGACAGCTGCTGCTGCTTGTGAAAATCGAACTCATTTTCTGAAATAAGAAGAAAATCTTTTAGACGAACAATTGTATTCAGAATGACGATCGTTAAATTGCTGAGATGCACACAGGTGCAACTCTCGCGTCGACATGCGCATATGCATAGACTATATATATATATATATATATATATATATATATATAGTAAAGCCTGCTATATATATATAATATATATATATGATACATACATGTATAAATAGTGATATATATATATATGTATGTACATGCATAAGGGCTGGCATGTGAAATGCAACTTGCAGGTAAGCGGACGGTCAGTTCATTTTTAGTATAATTGTGCCTATATATATATATATATATATATATATATATATATATATATATATATATATATATATATATATATGCTTACATCCGTATGAACTGCAAGCTCACAACATGCCGCCCATCCATATTATTTTTTTCTTTCTACGACCTCGCACTTCACGGCCACCGTCGTCCACTGCAGTACTATTTCATTTAGATGCTATTTACCGAATATTATACTTTCACGTTGAACCGATGCATCGCAGCCTATACACACGGAAAAGCTGAGAGGCCACGATATCTAACCGCGTCGTGCAATATGCTAGGACGATATATAACGCGGACTCCGCGGTTGAGGCGCAGCACCGGGAGACTTCGTCAAGTGATTTATAGCGCTATAAAAATAATGTACGCCGTTGTTATTTTGAGGTGGACTCCGAATCACAGAAAACTGATGGAAGTGTCACAAAAGCCTCAGCTTAGTTCGCGTGAAAGTGTTCGGACCCCAGATATGTTTGTGCGTTTGCGTGTGTGGGGGAGGGGGCATGAGAGAATTTCATGATCTAAATCTGATGGAATATAGGCCTACTGAAAGTTTGTTAGCAAACAACTCGTATGCAGATCCATCCGATTGATGCAAAGGTGATCACAAATCAGACGAAGCAGTCTATATACTGCAAAGTGTCAGATGAAGCCAAACACAAAAGATGAATGGGGGTATGATCAACCAACTTACCCTGGCTTCCTCTCTCTGACCGCATACAATATAAAATCATTTCTCTGGTACTCAAATCCAAACTAGGTCTTGCACCAAAATGTATCAGTGACCTTATTCGTTTTCCTCTTTCTGCAATGGCATCTGCATCTTCTCATCGACCTCTCCGTTCTCTGGACAGGGCTGACTTCTTTGTTTCACGAGCTCGGACCACTATTGCTCAAACTCGATTCCTTACCAACATTGGTTGTTGGGCCCTCCTTGTGGAATTCTCTTCCCTCCCCTCTGCGTGGGACTCTACTTTCAGGATCACTTGCTACATATCTCTCTTCTTTTTTTCTCTAGGGGTCATTGCACTGGGAGCGCTACTGAATGGCCTTGGCTGTGAACGGCGCTATAGAAATTACTAATTACATTACATTTACTCCAGCCAAGTACCAGGCCAAAATGCCTAAAGTCAGATGGATGACAGTTCAAAAAGGTCTAAAGACAGATGAACGACAGGTCAAAAATGCCTAAAGATAGATGAATGACAGGCCAAAGACCTAAAGATAGATGAATGACAGGTCAAAAAGGCCTAAAGATAGATGAATGACAGGCCAAAAGACCTAACAACTGATCGATGAGACAAGTTTCTGTCGACCGAAGTCAATCCGAATGCCATACATGCATGTACTTCATCGCAACAGACATAAACATTGTGAGCTGCAGCAACATGTGACTCCTAATCATAGGCGCAACCACCCTATGGGACCCACGGGACGCGTCCCTCCCAACTTTTGAGTGGTCCCCTAGCTTTATTATTATGGTCCCCCAACTTTTAGGACGTGATTCATTATGGTCCCCCCAACTTTTAGGACGTGATTGCACCTATGCTCCTAATCAGAAGGGGAAGAGAGTTTATTCGAACGACTAAAGAAAGATCAATAGAAAATCGCTTTGTATAGCCTACCCTATAGCTATTTGATAACTCTACTTTCAGGATCACTTTCTACATATCTCTCTTCTTAAGACCTATTTTTCTCTAGGGGTCATCGCACTGGGAGCGCTACTGAATAGCCTCGGCTGTGAACGGCACTATATAAATTACTAATTACATTACACTACATTTACTCCAGCCGAGTACCAGGCCAAAAATGCCTAAAGTCAGATGGATGACAGGTCAAAAAGGTCTGAAGACAGATGAACGAACGGAAGGTCAAAAAGGTGTAAAGATAGATGAATGACAGGCCAAAAGACCTAAAAACTGATCGATGAGACAAGTTTCTGTCGACCAAAGTCAATCCGAATGCCATACATGCATGTACATGTAGCCTACTTCATCGCAACCGACATAAACATTTAAACACTGTGAGCTGCAGCAA
Organism: Lumbricus rubellus; assembly: GCA_945859605.1. Taxonomy (NCBI): domain Eukaryota; kingdom Metazoa; phylum Annelida; class Clitellata; order Crassiclitellata; family Lumbricidae; genus Lumbricus; species Lumbricus rubellus. The sequence goes on from OX243813.1 coordinate 20,307,683, forward strand.
CACGTGACTCCTAGTCAGAAGGTGAAGAGACTTTATTCGAGCGACTAAAGAAAGATCAATGGAAAATCGTTTTGTAGCATAGCTATTTGATATCATAACAATTGAAATTCACGAACTGACTAAAAACACACAGTGCCGAGTAGATATATGCCATCGGCAAAATGAAATGTAAAGCTATTCTATTTTGCAAAGTTTGTAGGTGGTCTTGTTAGAAGGACGAAAGCTTTATCCACTATTAAAATAACACGTGTGCAAAGGAAAATTGCACGTTGCTCTGTGAACTGCTGGATTACACAAATCGTGTGAAGTCGAAAACGGAAAAGAGAACCCGATATAAAAAACGTGTAAGATTGGTTCCTTTAGAGACCAAAGAAAAACGTATTCAGCAGATGAAAATGAGACATTATTGTGTAAAGTGACATATATGAAGACAAGACATATTATACTGTTACCATCAGAGGGATGAAGAGATTTAGTTCAACTTGCCTCAGTGGAACCGGAATCTCATGAAACCGCTAACTTACGTGCATCTGAGGCGACAACAAAAGAATAAAATATCATTAACACGTCCTATTCATACAATCAGTAATTTCCATCTTTTCGAACATCGCACGACCTTGCAATACAGTAAGCATACTTAATTTCAAAAAAGACATTTTCATGCTATCATTTCGACAAGTTTTCCTCTTTTCGTTTCTCTTCGCAGTGAATCCGCAAATCCCACCAACCATGGATGTGGCGTGCAATAGATCTTTAGACGTGGATTTCTCGAATCGTGTATTGCCAGTTCAATATTCCACTCTGCGCGAGGCGGATAGGAGGAGGAGGAGGAGGAGGAGGAGGAGGAGGAGGAGGAGGAGGAGGAGGAGGAGGAGGAGGAGGAGGAGGAGGAGGAGGAGGAGGAGGGGAGAAGATGGAAGAGATAGGGCGTCGCCATTCTATCGACGTGACATCATCCCTCGACCTCTGATCGAGTGGATAATATTCTTCAGTCGGTGCACTGCAGCAGTGACTAACGGCATTCCCGGCCGGAAATCTAGCTGCAGCTGCTGAGCTGCTGATGTCATTGAGCGCCAGACGCATGCACTACATGTATACAGTGCACGTGTAAGGATGGAGGACTGAAGAGAAAGTGCAGGCCACGTATAGCCTACAACGCCCCCGCTTTGTTGATGTTATTTAACGATTAAGTCAGATGCCCTTCAGCAGCAATTGTCATCAATTGATCAAATATCCTTGGAGATCCTGCTGCTGCTGCTGCTTATGCTGATGCTTCGACCATCGTCTGGTGGTGGCTGCTGCTGCTGCTGCTGCTGACTATATTTTCTTCTTCGGGGATGGAAATCCAATCGAGCGACGCCGACGACGCGTCGTCATAGCATATCCCGTCGGCCGCGACATTTGTCGGCGCCGGACCAGTTAGGGCTCGACCGACAACCAACGAAGAAGTTCCGGCTTAGATTGATGTTAAGGCGAGTTGCCAGCGTTGACCCGTGGCAGGGCAGATATACAGCCGCCGCAGTTCTCCATCGGGAGGGGGGGGGGTAGTGGGGGGGGGGGTCGTCGGTACCTATGAAACCATAATTCTCCCGATGTTGTTTGCTGCTGGAAGGAAATGTTACTTGCAGTTCATCAAATGTTGGAACTCGAAATCGGGATTTTAATTTAAATGCCGCTGGCATCGTTCCCTGCAGGTACATGTACACGTTCGCTTCTATACTGGCTCTAATAGTTATTTTAAACAGGAGGTAAGCTTAATTATAAGGCGTGGCGGAAATGGAACACGAAAAAATAGGATTCAGAACATTTGCAAATGCCGTACCATACTCTCCAATCATGCAAATAGATGAGAAAATAGATGTTCGGAGATAGAACATCAAGGTTTCTATTTTCCCACCGTTTTCAATCCGTCCTTACGAAACAGTCAAACACCCCAGCTAGCGATATATTCATAATTCCACCCAACGTCACGTGGACAACGCGTAGCTTCGATGCTTCGGTAACCATACGTTATGGCTGCTCCTAACTGGCCACCCACTACGAACAGACCAGACACTTTGATAGGGCAGATTGACTCTGATTTCAACAGTTAAGAGTTGATTGTCCAACCAACTTCCAGAGACAGTGAAGCACCATGAAGTCCCGCATCATTTATGGATGCTTTCGAGCTTTGCTATGACAACTACTTTGCAATAAAGCGTATACCATTAACATGGAGTAGGTCTATAATCGTCAACCGACCATCTTTTAATAAATTCCAAGCCATATTGAACAGCACGCGTTATTCTAGTACAAATGCACATATAAGCGCATGTACAATTGTACATGTATGTGTACAGCTGTACATATTGAACTTCATAATACACAACCTACAGTTTGCTATATCCTATGAGTATGAAGTGTTTTTAACACAGTATTGCATGTACACATTGAGAACTGATAACATGGGCAGTTGGACACATTACACGATTTAGTTTTTCACCAACAATATTTTTGCAGTAGGAAGCACTGAAAACCCGATGCTGACTAAACTCCAATCTGGTCCTTATCTAGCGGGACCCATTTTTATTATTCCTTCAGGTACGTGCCTTTGCTGCCATAAAACTGCCTTATGAATTCTGGTACTGAACAATTTCTTTTTTTTCAATTGCTGTTTTGTTTCTTTAATCGTTTTTATATACTGGGTTCCCCTGCCGACGGTGTGGTGTCAAATAGTGTCCGGAAGGAAAATGTGTCCGGAATGAAAATGTGCCCCACGAATTGAATTGAGTATCGCATCGTAAGGTATACGATCGATCAACTCACGTGAAGTGAAGCAGCTTATTTGTCGGATGTTTAATTCATCAGGATATTACGCTTGTTGCTGATACAGCCGATGCCACATCACACTGATGCATGACACATACAGACGCGTCTGTCAAATCACTCGTCTGTTTTCGTGTCTCGGGATGCTTTGTTTCCCGCCATTGCGTCTGCTATCTCTCTGCCTCTGTAGCCTCGCTGGATCACAATCATCCAACATCTGGCTCCAGATTAAATCCGGTTCTAATCTAGCGTTGTACTGTGGTCCCGACGAAGCACAACGTCTGTCACATTCCGCTGTCGCCAAACTTTATCATATAACATAACATAACATAACATTTTTTATTCGGCAACCAACACAAACTTTAAAGATACTGTAATTCTACATCATATATGTCTTATGTCGGATCGCACAGGAGACCCAAAAGGGGCCAAAGGTCCCGCTAGCCAGGGCCACCTGAGAGAATTGGTTTAGAAAAATTCAGCACGGCCGATTGGAAAAATAAAGCAGCTTTATGAACAAAATATCTTAACTAGCATACTAATACAAAACAAAAGGTGAGTTAGAAAAGTGGAATAAAGTCAGTGCAGTCATATACACGAAAAACAAGTGCACACTCCCGTATGAAGGTGAATTAACAGTATTTCCCCAGATTGGTAGAGGTCTACATTCCTTGTTGGATGAAGGTAGAAAGCTCCCGTTTAAAGAGACGAAGAGACGGCAGGGAGCGAATATCAAGAGGAATACTATTCCATGTTCTTGGTCCAATACATTTAATAGATGCAAGCCTTGTATTAGTGCGGGCAAAGGGAATATAGAAAGGGTTAGTATTTCTCAAGCCACGCTCTTGAATATCAATTCTGAATTTGAAGTAATCTTTATAGGTAGCTGGTAGTTGATTATGAATATATCGATACATAAATATTCCAATTTGTAATTGCCTTATTTGATCTGGTTGCAGTATTTTTAGACCTAAAAATTCTGCTTTCGTGTGGGCTCGATAAGGGATTTTTGCAACAAATCGTATTGCCCTTTTTTGGAGGACAAGAATTTTCGAGAGGTTTGACTTATATGCAGAAGCCCAAACAATGTTACAGTAAGATATGTATGGATGTATGAGTGTATAATAGAGTGAGGTTCTGGTCTGTGGTGGGAGAATTCTGGATATGCGTGATAAAATTCCTAGATTTTTTGCTATTTTTGTTGCGATATACGACACGTGTTCGTTCCAGGACAGGTGTTGGTCTACGTAAACTCCTAAAAATTTCGATGATTGCACTAAAGTGATAGGTGTACCGAAAATACATAAATTAGGATAAGACGTTGGAAGTGCTTTTTTATGTGACCTAAAGATGATGTAATTAGTTTTATCGAGATTGAGAGTTAACTTATTAGAGCGAAACCATATATATGAACGGACTGCAGTCTTTCTGAGAATGTCGTCTCTCTCTCTGTCTCTGTCTGTCTGTCTCTCTATATACATAGTATTATATGTATAATTGTATATATCATATACACACATATAGAGCTTGTAATATAATAGTCTATACATATATTTTTACCTATATTTAATAGGCTACATTCACTGAATACAACCAATAGAAAGAAAGACAATCGACTGAAGAAATGAAAGACAGTTATTCTCCAAGAACCCTAGTCATTCTCTCGCTCATAATTATATACGCCTACACGCCATGGATTCCTTCGTTTGGCCACATCTGACAGATTCCGCTGCTATAGAGTCTAATGATTTATTTGTTCAATACAACAATCGATAGAAGAATAGGAGAAAACTTCATTACTTAGTCTTTGCGAGCCACGCGTTCACTACACCAATACACCATCCGCTTGCTCTTCTAGTCTTCTCCCTTGCAGTCGATATAAGACGGTCGTCTGCATGCGTTCTAGCATACAGAGCAGCAGCGGTCGGCGTAGGTGCTTTTGACCGGAGCCCCGATGGCCATGACCCGGCTGTCAGCATCGACCATCATCCATCTACTTCACTCATCCGTTGCAATTAATTTCCGACGACGTCCACTCTAACACCCTGATTGACTGCGGACCATGCATCAGGCTAGAGTCGACGTCGGCGGCGGCGATGACGTCATCGCTACGTCTTGTGGCGCCGCGCTACGATTCACGGCGGATTCCCTGGCGGCGTTCTGCCAAACGACGGACATGCGCAGAACCAACGCGGCGTAATCTAGCTCTCTACATCCGTTTTTTGGTTTTTCATCTGAAAGGGGTCTAAATATGCACTGAAGATCATTAAATTTCACCATTAATTATTTATTCGTGTGATTTAGTGCTATTATAGACACTCTGAATTTGCAAAAGCTGGAAGAAATCTTTACACGAAAGACAATAACAAAAGAAAGTTGCTCCGGAAGAATAGAAGAATATATCTTTTGACACTTATCTCCAAAATTCATTTCGTTTTGCGAGCCCGACTATACTGTCTATCTCTTCCATCGATCAGTTTTCTTCTTAAGCATTGTAAATTGCATAGCATAATATTCCGGTTTGTTCACTCAGTTAATAGTAAATCAACGTCTAGATCGCAGTTGCACATTATTATACAGCAATGCTATCGAATCGAAAGCTTCTGATGCAGGCGCTAAATCAAAGCAGAATCGATAAGCAGATAGTCTGAGGTTTGAAGTCAGCCGTACTGAGAATCATTGAACTGACCTTCTTTGACCTTCACTCTCTGAGGATGTAAATCTCGTAAATGCCGCCCTGTGTTCTAACAACTGGGCCAAATGGGATTCTATCCCGTGCACCTCGACCCAGCGCTGCATTTACCTCTGCAGTCCAAGTTTTCACTATGCACCCGCAAATTCATCTAAAGTTAGGCCTACTGTAATGTAATCTATATAGTCCTCACTTTTTGGCTGCGAGACTTGGTGGCGTTCCGAATTGTGCACCCCATTCCTCTCTCTATCTGTACTTCTGTGAAGCAGGTCTGCTTGGCTCATGCATGTGCTGCACATGTATCAAGCAGACCTGCTTCACAGAAGTACAGAGAGAGAGAGAACTTAACCACATCCACAGGCGTACGAGGCGGGGGTTCAGGGGTGGCAAATGCCCTCCCCCAACCTTCGGGCAAGTCTGATTTTTCGGGTAAAAACAGTCCTGGACAACTAAAAAAAGGTTGTCAACTTTCGGGCAAGTTTGGTTTTTCGGGCAAAAATAGTCCCGGACGACTAAAAAATAAGGTCGTCAACTTTTTGGCCGGATAAATTTTTCGGGCAGAAGTTCTCACTTTGCACCACCAAAGTGAGAACCCTCTCGTACGCCTATGACCCCATCCATTCCTTAGCCTAGGCACAATATATAATAGAACAGAATGCATAGAATACAACAGTCGCGAATATAGAAACGGTGATCAAACCTCTTTAAATGTGGGGACAATCATCCGACAATGTGAATAAAATAACTGCATGCACACTAATCGCGTGTTTGTTATGTCCGTGTTCAAGAATGGTATTGCGCATGCGCAATGATCAACGTCGTCTTTATAATTATTCGCATGTTTATGGCACTTACCTCTGAATTCCAGCAGTAAAATGATCAACTTTGGTACGAAGAAGTTCACGGAGAAAATCCTCTTCAATGACGTCATTTCCTCGCAGACTGCAACTGCAATTTCATTGTTCAAATAATTATAAGTTCAGGCTAACTAAATATTCTAGGTAGGCTAAGTCTATTTTATATGATGTGGAATTTCACTATAGTAATTACATTTTCACGCAAGAAAAGATAACTCCGCCTCGTCGGGTGTATTGTATTGTATTGTATTTAAACATTTATAAAGCGCCTTTAGTAGGGTGAACCGTTCAGAGGCGCTCCCAGTGCGCAAGGCCCAGCGAGAAGAAACAGGTTTTGAGAAGAGACAAAGCAGAGGAGAGACTACCAGAAAGAAGTGTAGAGCATAAGAAGTGTAGCATAACAATAGATAAGAAACCATCACAAAGACATCTGAAATAATTTGCCAATTCACATTTTACCATGCTCCATTGCTCCAATAATAAAATTAATAAGGTCATGCTTGCAATTGGCAAGATTGGGCCAGTAGATCTATTTGTTTTTTTGTTATGTCACAATATAACCTGCTAACAACGACCCCATGATGCCTTTCGTGACTGCAAACATCGGCAGAACTATAACTTATTATTGGGAACATTTTCCTATGCATTAAAGTCATACCTATCTGCATCATGCAGACTGCATATGCATTATGCACCGCTGAATCCAGGATTTTCTATTAGATGGACAATCCTGCAAATGAATAAGTCTTACTTTACCGATAATGAAATCTGAGCTCTCAATAAATTATAGCCTAGGCTACGTGGTTCCATCACAGCCACATTCTCATGTAGGGCCTAGCCTACTGAATATGATAATTCTGCAGCTAAAGGTTTCCAGTCAGTAGAATCTATGCCCTTACTGATTCGTAAACTACTTTCATGTCCGCATTCACCAGACCCAAACCTGTGACCAATCAATGAAACTCCGGTGCCATTTTTTCTTATAACCGCGTTCGTAGGCACGAATCACGGTCATTTAACGAATTGTAACCACCTCACATGGTCACAGAGCTGTCCTTGTCATATTCAACGAAACACATAATTAATTAATTATAGCCTAAGCCACGCATGCAGTCTTAATTAATTAATTATAGCCTAAGCCACGCGTGCAGGTCCCAAACTCTCTTATCGCAAGTTTTAGCTTACCATAAGCTTATCCAACATCGTACGTAGGATTATTACAAATCCATATCACAATAGGCTATTCTAATACGGCCACATATAATTCACACGTTCCGCATGAATTCATGATTCCATATTATGTATATATATTATTATATTAAATCCAGTCTCAAAACTTACCTATTCAAACAATCGTTTATTTATTGACAGTAGATCTAACATGTTATCCCGTGTACAGCGCCCTTTCCTTCGGCCTCGGCTGAGCTACGGCGCTATATAAATCATCTTATTATTATTATTATTAAGAAATATAACGCTACATAATGCTTTCATGTGGGCTTTACAATGATCATGACGCTCCGGTGCAGTATAATTATATGTTCCTCGGACTGTGGATAAAGACGACTTAATTAATAGCGAGGTGGGTGGCGAACGGCTGTGGGGAGAGTTGGTAGGGAGGAAGCTAAGTTACTTTGGTCACATCACGAGGAAGGAAAACTGTCTCGAGAAAGATATAATCACGGGAGAAACGGAGGGAAAGAGGAGACGTAGAAGACCGCGTAGGATGTGGATCGACGATGTGAAAGAATGGACCGGGATGACAATGGAGCAGGCGATTCGAGCAGCGCAACAGAGATCTACATGGAGACAAATCGTCCTTTGTGCCGCCAAAGTTCGGAACGAATAAGGCACCGACGATGACGAATTAATAGCGGCATAACTTTTAGTAAACGAGATGGCCAGGAGAGGGAGACTTTTACAGTGATGAATTTAGAGTGATACACTCGGGTAAAGAAGGGGGACAAGGTGGGGTTGGATTACTCCTCGATGGAAGAACTACTACAATTAATAACCAGGAGAAAACATCGGTGGCTGGGCCACATAGCCCTACTTAGAGGAGAGGGTATGTTGGTGGCGTTGCTGGATGGACGTATGGAGGGGAAGGCAACGAGAGGCAGAAGATTAAATATGCTGAGTGATCTCTATAATGGAGAGGTATAGTACCTAAGTACCACCAAGAGGAAGGCGCAAGACAGAGCGGGAGGTCGGAGGGCAGCACGAGGGCGTCCATGTCACAAACCTGCTCAACGGCAGAAGACTAAAGAGAAGAGAACTTTTAGTAGAAAAAAACACTCACACAGCCGACGACCAGGACGCACACACATTCCATAACCTCAGATGACATTCTTTCTAACAAGATGAAGAGAGACTGAATTAAAAAAATATGATTGCGATCTTACCATGAAGCGTTGCGACTTTCAGCTTTGAATTACACAGATTCCGAGACTCGCAACGCCGTATTTGCGGTCAACGCGGCTCATCCTATACATGTACATGTATGTCTAACAAAGCTATCGTGGCTGTGTCATCGTGTCAGTCAATTCCTGCTTTTCATCGTCGTATCATCTGAATACAGAATGCCAACAGAATAATCCACGGCTGCAACGAAGCTAATTCAGACATGGCAAGCAAAGGCAGTGACGGTGCCTTCGCCGCCTCTGGAATAGAAGGCTCTGATGGCTCTGATGGCTCTGATGTCTCTGTGGTCAGGACTGCCGCCGCAGCGTCTCCTTCCCACCCATCCCTTGCATCAGCCCCAGCGATACCAGTGCCGCCGCCACCTCTGCCGGCGGTGTGGTGTCACATAGTGTACGGAAGGAAAATGTGTCCGGAATGAAAAAAAGTGTCCCAGAAATATTGTAATTAGTTCACGCGACCCATGCAACATTGCAACTGTCAAGCTGGATTACTAAGAATGCGCCATCTTGTCAGGAAAAGACGTTCAGTACGTAGAGTGGTTAGCCTAGGCCTATTCCAATAAATCAAAGTTACGGATTGTATGTTTGGAAATTAATCAGAAGGTGTTTGGGTTTCAAACTTTCAATGAATGACAGCAAAATTAGTCCACATTTGTATAGAAATAGATCAGCCGAAATACTGATGAAAAACCACCAGTCTTAGTTACGACAATAAATCATTTGTTTCCTATCACCAAATGCTCGTCTCTTGCCATCTCCACACAGGTATTTCACACAAACTGAAAACATTGCTTTTTTTTACTAATCTTATCGCAATGACTTCTCTTCCTCCCTCGCTATTTTAATTATAAACAACATCCATCTAACTGGCTGCCTGCCTGCCTGTGTGCCTGGCTGACCTATTGGAATCTTAGCCTTGAACGAATTTTGCACTACAGTGTACATGCCCATTGTTTTTGTCTTGAATAGGCGCTGGTATCCGCAACTTAGGGTCTTTTAAAATCTTGAGATTGCTATAGTGCGATGATGGCAGCATTCCTTCATCTAATTTGCTGCAACGGAAAATAAATTAGGTTTAAATGACAAGGTATTAGAATGTAAATGAATTTAATTAAGTCACAGAAATAATTATTGCCAATAAGCCTAATATAGAAGATCGCCAAACATTTAATCGTCACATTTACAGCATGGAGAATTTGTTTCCAGCCATAAACTCACTTTAATGAGCTACAGAATAGCTCGACAAATGCTGATTCGACGGCTCACATTTCTGGTGCCGATCATTTGCTCTGAACACAATATAGTTTCGCATGAAACTTTGATAATAGGATCCACAGTATAGGCTACTTCAAATGTCGGTCGTTTTCCTGCCAAAACATCTCGGACAAAATATCGCATTGTTTTGTCATGCCAAATACTGTCTTGGCAGTCAAATTGGTCAAAGACGGACAAATTTTCACCCCGGATACAATTTCTCACCACACCGGAATCTGGCGTTGGTGTTTGACACATTCAACCGACGACGCACGCTTTTATAGACCGCGGCGGGCGATAGAAGAGCAGGAGGAGCAGGAGAGCAGAAGGACCAGGAAGAGCAGGAGGAGCGGGAGGAGCATGGTTGCGTGGCGTTGTCCGTTATAATCGCTTAGCGGACAAATGCAAAATGGCAGCCAACAGCTTCAACTGCCACGTGTCCGAAATCTCCGTAGTTGCCACATTCAAGTCGACTGTCGACTTCTCTCAACGCATGAACAGGAAACCGACCGAGAATAGATTTCTCCGACGAGGATAAGTCTCGACGAACGGATGGGGGGGGGGGGGTGCGAGGAGAATGTAACGTAGACGACAGATCGCTTGTGAACGAACTAAGTCTAAGATTTCGAACCCTGGAGTTGTAGCCTGCGTCAGGTAGACCGGCTTACATGCCGGCTGTATATCAAGTCAAGTCCTCTATATAAGCTTAGTCATTGTTTTGGTCGTTACGGTGTCAGGTTTATTCGGGACGGTCAAGCCGAAGGAATAGCATGGAGCTAAGGTAAAATTGATGACGATGGTGCAAGAGTGGAATCAGGATTCAGGATAGGTTAGTTTACAGACTCTGGTTTTCAGTCGTGAGTGAAATGAAGTGAAATTTAGAGGCAGAATGTTAGGACGAGCAGAATGACGCAGATCCTACTAGGTAAATAATTGTGGAGCATGGATATTGCATGGATATTATATAGAGTGGAATGGAGAAGCTGCGTTGCCCGATGTGCAGAGCTGCACGGGAAGGACTAAGGTTCTAAGGTAATGGATATTGCAGCTGTTGCCGAATTTCAGAGAAGAAAAAACTGGAGCTATGATGATGATGATGATGATGATGATGATGATGATGATGATGATGATGATGATGATGATGATGATGATGATGATGATGATGATGATGATGATGATGATGATGATGATGATGATGATGATGATGATGATGATGATGATGATGATGATGATGATGATGATGATGATGATGATCTAGTATACCTGGGTGACTGGCGAGTAGGCCTAGTTGACGAATTAGAAGTTTTAAGGGGTTGCTTTTTTAGTTGCAATTTTCCAATGGGTGCACTGATGAACTTTCAACCATAGCAACCGTTGTTAAGGCAACAAGGTGAACGACCTCAAGCGGTAACCGAGAAGACAATCGACCGGAGCAGTTTGTGGTTGCTTTATCAACCGCCGTATAATAGTAGATGTGAAGGTAAGTGTAACCTCGTGCAAACAATCGCCAAGGCCGCATCGACTGTCCTATTTAATGGGAGAATAATGTGTACAGACGAACCACAGAAACGCGCAAGCATATGATCATATGCTTCCAATTAAGTTCATTCCATTCCATCGTGATGCCGACCGACAGTCATGCAGTGTAACTGTAGAAGCTTTCAAGACCATGAACATGAGCTGTATCGCTTTCTATGTGCGCGGCAGTCGCCTCAGACATAATAGGGGTAGAAGAGACATTATCAAACGTAACAAAAACCCAAATCGATGGCTACTCATTTTTTACTCAATATACCGACAGGACAGAGAGGAGAACTTGGAAGACATCGATAACACATTATTGTGTCTAGAGGAGATATCTCCATGGAAAATGGTTAACTGGGAATAACTAACATCTATATATCTATTCTATTGGATCGTCAACAGATGAAATAACGAATAAGTCGCTTATTTCCAGAGCATAAGAGCCTTTTTTAACAATTTATTTTAAAATTCACAATAAATGATGGTAATATTACGGTCAAACAGACGACGCTGAAAGAAGCAAAATCTAACGGTCCCACGAAGAGAATCTAAATTGGTGCAACTATATAGCGGCTTTAAATTTCAGCCACCAAAACAACAGCAGTGCTATTTAGTAAAACCAGAAAGGGAGGAGATATCCATCTAGATTCTAGAAGTAAACAGAGACGAAATAGAATTCAGCAAGTCTGTCGTGAATCTTAGGAGTGATATGCGATCGGATGCTGACGTGGATGCCAAACATCTAGGCCTATACCGTCAACAAGACTTAGTGCAAATGGAGGCTCCGTCTTCTGCGTGTCCGGAATCAGATGGAATGCAGCAAGAAAACATAGGTGCTGCAGTAGTTCCAGACTTCCAGGCAATTTATAAGACCTTTTTCCTAAAGACTTTTCTAGGCCCTTCAAAGTAACTGATATAAATATGTATTTTATATATACACTGTGTCCGGAAAAAAAGGGACCCATTTTGTAAATATGAAAATAAATAGTAAATATTAATCGATTTTCACAATTCAAAGACCGTTTTTATCCTAACATATTTCTCTAACAATTGTGAAAATATAAAAGTTCCAGTCCAAATAATGACGTCATAATGACGTCATTTGCACAAAAAGTCAAATTTAAGAGATAAATGCGCAAATCATCAAAAATTTCAATGTTTTTATGGTGTAATTTATGAATAATAAATGTAAGTTTAATTTTATTTTTATATCTGAAGTAATTTGTGGTCAAAGTGTACACCTTTGGCCTCAACGTATAAGCTTCAAAACGGTCGCGCTAATAGCCAACAGCAGCATCGATAACCAGCTTGTCAAAATCATTCCCAGCAGGTATTAACATTTCGCTCACGGAGTTCTTCAATGTCTCTTATCCTTGTCTTGTAGCCTGCACCTTCTCCTCCATCAGTCTCCAAATCTTATTATCAGCGAGTTTTAAGCGGGCGGTCGTTTAGCGGCCAAAGATTAAGAGGAATGAGATCCGAGTCTCCTTAAGTAGTCAACAGTTCAACATATTGATGAACTCAGTGAGCTGAAGCACCATTTTGTTGAAATGTGTAGGCTTTTGTTCCGAATATTCCCGGATATCAGGCACGACTTTTTATAGAGCAGACAATATCTTTAATAAGCTGCATTTATTTTCACTCCTGGTTCTATTAAATGGATTTTTGTTTTACCAAAAGCCAATATACCAGCCGAAACCATGCATGAATGGCCGGCTAAATGCATTTTATGCAAATGACGTCATTATGACTTCATTTTTGTGACTGGAACTTTCATATTTTCACCAATGTTAGACAAATATGTCAGGATTAAAATGGTGTTTAAATTGTAAAAATCGATGAATATTTACTATTTATTTTCATATTTACAAAATGGGTCCCTTTTTTTCCGGACACAGTGTATATATATATATATATAGCTATTGCTTACATACAGACCTCATAATTATAATCGTCTTGCCAACTATTCGTCTAACTAGTATATATTAGCATGCCATTTTGTCATGATGCCTCAACCGTCGCTTTACTCGCTTAGCTGCCTAATGCCCCAAATGATTGGTCTGGACATCCTATCACTCGAACAGTAATATATCACATATGGCGTGCCAAATACGCTTTGTTATGGCACCGGAATTGTTATTAGGCGCAAACGGAGTTTAACCCACACATCTTACCCCAGACTTTGAGTTGCAGGCCTACCATACCGGCATTAGGCCTACCGTTCGGAGCTTTTGTCATCCTTAACTTGCAACTTCAGAAAGCCTCGAATGCAGTCGCTTGGTGCAGATGATCCGCGTTCAAGTCAACACAACTGACCGACTTGTCTTACTGCAGCTGGTCGGTTAAATGCTGCCGATGCAGAATGAAGGCTTGCGCCGCGGTGGATGTAGCCGTGGGACGAAATTCCTTTCATATACAAAGTAGGCCCCCCAGAAATTTGCGCCAAGAAACTGAAAAAATTGCGCACCAAAAACGAAAAATTTGCGCCAATTTTGCGCAAGTTAAAAAAGGATAATTTTCGTTAGTTTTTCATTGAATCAGTGTACCAAAGTATCTAACAGTATTTTTGTCATTTAGTGTAAAGCTTTGGCGTTCTAGAAATTAGAAAATCAAGCAAAAAATGCAGTTATAAAGTTTACCATGAGATTAATGTACTCAGACGATTGCAAAGAATTTTAATGTTGCAAAATTTACGCCCACCGAAATCTACGCTCATTACAAATAGGCCTACAACTTCAAGATGGTATTAATTATACATCATATGCCTATATTATAATGAATCACCAATTTACAAAATGTGTTGAATAGTAGCCTTCCGTCTTCGTGTGCACGCCTGACGCCTATTGATTAAATGTGTTCGTTCTGTCATAAGCTGAGACAGTACGCGATGCTGCCGTGTGATCGCTTTGAGAAACTTCGTCTAACATATTTTATTGTGTGGCCGTGAAGTTCAGGAATTTTTATACTTTAAGTTTTGTGCATTACTACTAAAAATAACGATCTTTAACTAAAAATTCCGATATAATTTCGTCCGATTCGGCGGCCGCCATTTTTATTATCACCCATCGGTTTCGTTGCTATGTTGAACTGCCGCGCGCTGAAGTGATTTTTAAATCAATCAAAGCCCAATTTAGATAAATTAGCAAGATTTTGTCAAAAATTGCGCCAAAATCGCGCGGATTGGCAATATTTGCGCTGTTGCGCGAAACCTGAAAATTTGCGGAAAAGTTGCGTTGCGCAAGATTGCGAATTTCTGGGGCCCTAACAAAGGCAGCGAGGCACAGTTCGGCTGCTGCTGCTGCTGGCTGGTGCTTCTACTGTGACTGCAGGACATGGGCGCCCGCACATAGGGGCAAGGGGGGCACTTGCTACCCTGGAAAGTGACACTTATTTTTCTAACTACTACTTTTGAGTTTTTAACAAATTTCTTCGCATTAAAATACTAATGATACGAATGATACACACTGTGAAAGTCATAAATTTACGTTTATAAATCTCTATAGAAATAAATATATATAGTGCCCTTCATGGACCTACTTTTTAGCATCTACTTTTGGATTTTTAGCAAATTTTTCGCACTTAGGAAACTATTCATATTAAAAATAATGCACAAAATGAAACTGAGAAATTTGCACTGTGCCACTCGAAACCTCTTTGAAAAAATACCCGTGTTTTTAATTTCCAGCGCTGTATTTTTTATGCTATTATGGCTGAAAAATTTAACCGTGACCATCTTAAAAACCTTTTGCCCCCTCCTGCAAAATTTTCTGCGGGCGCCCATGCTGCAGGACAGAGTGTCTTGGGAGTGCCCTAGGCGTCCATCGACTGAATGCTCTGGCACTGTGCCCCTCCTTCCCCCAGCGACCTCCCTCACAAAAAAGAAAGGCCTGGGACTCATTCATTCAGCCGTCAATTGAAATGCATCGTGGCATCAATCATAAACTTAAGGTCATTAATAATAAGCACATCGAACAGCAATGTTCATATATAGGCTGTAAATCAAACGACGGGCTGGGGTCTATAGACGAAAGAGTATGAATAACATATGCATTCTATCACCTCGGAAGTGCTTCCTATGTGTCGGTAATATGCACTTCTATACTAGGATTAATACTTTTGCTGCTGCTGCTGCTGTTGATACTACAACTGCCAATGTAAATGTCACTGTAGCCACTGTCAATACTCTCACTGCTACAATAACACCACCAGCCTGGCACCAGGCTACTATTTACAATTATATGACCACTATTACTACCATAGCTCTCCTAATCCCAGCACTACTACAACAATTGCTCACAGTACGTTTAGTATTACTAGTAACAGTGATACTGAAATTACTAATTCTAGCAACTACTCTAAATATAATCGTGTTCCTCAAATTGATTAGGCATGCATTTATAGCTAAACAGTGTTTCATATTAATTTTTTTCTAATCAGAATTCAGCTTTAGCAATTAACCTGATGATAGCCTACATTTAATTTTAAGCAATGTTATATATATAGGCCTATATGTAGCCTATATATATATAGGTCTATGGCGATTTGCGCATTTCTTTGATTGCGACAATAAATCTCATATATTTTAGGCTTTAAGTTAATAATTTCACTTGCTCAGCCTGCATGCTTTCTTCACCGCCTACTCATTTGCCCCCGGCATTATTCTTAATTGGTTTTAATTCTGCAGTAGGTTGTAGGCTACCAGTTGTGTATTGTGTATAGTTTTTCGCCACCACGACTTGTTTAACAGGCCGACCATAATTTCTCTTCGTACCCATCTCTGCTTATAATATCAGATTCTCTTCCTTCTTCTCAGCTGTCCTCCGTACCTACCCTCTGCTCGCTAACCCAGAATCAGTCAAATCTTTACGGATGTAGGACATTTCCCCCCTGGACATATTCCCCCCCGGACATATTCCCCCCCGGACATTTACCCCCCGGACGTTTCCCCCCCGACCTAGGACATTTCCCCCCTCCCCCCATAAGGGTCCCTATCGTATGTTAATGAATGACTGCACTAACCCTATCACTAACCCTAACCGACCCTCACGATGCCTAACCTGACCCTAACCGACCCTCATGATACCTAACCTGACCCTAACCGACCCTCACGATGCCTAACCTATGTTAATGAATGACTACACTAACCCTATCACTAACCCTAACCGACCCTCACGATGCCTAACCTGACCCTAACCGACCCTCATGATACCTAACCTGACCCTAACCGACCCTCACGATGCCTAACCTATGTTAATGAATGACTACACTAACCCTATCACTAACCCTAACCGACCCTCACGATGCCTAACCTATATGTACAGCGTGGGGGGGGGGAAATTGTCCGGGGGGGGTAAATGTCCTAGTCAAAATCGGGGGGAAAACGTCCGGGGGGGGGTAAATGTCCGGGGGGGAATATGTCCGGGGGGGAATATGTCCAGGGGGGTAAATGTCCGGCTCCCAATCTTTACGATGATCGACTCAACCTGACAAAACTAAACTATCGATCGAGTCGACGATTTTTCGATCGACTCGACTTGGCCTAGTTACGATCGACTGCGGGAATATGATTCTGATGGTTTTAATAAAGCGGACGATTTCGCTACTAATAGGTCTAGGCTAATAAGCGCTCAGGCACCAAATCTGTGTTGCTCATTATCAGTGGACTTTACTGTCATTGAAATATCACGTGGTCTTGTCCACTGGACAGCTTTCTTAAAAATCGTGTGTTATTAAGCTTAGACAATTATACTGTTATGATAGCTATAGACTAACCGTCACATCGCTCCATCTGTTGAATGTATTGGCAAGCAATTGGCAAGCATCTATCCGGATTAAAATGGGTTGCAGCGCTACAGCTATGTTTACTAAGGACAGTCATCCTCCTGTCAGGGACGAATTAAACTGAAAATGGATTGAAAAAGTGATCATATGTAGTTTATATCATACACCATGGTGATGATGTAATTGCTATCTGTCATTGTATGTATGCCTTTCGCTCCTGTGTCCAGGTTTATGATCCTCGTGTGTGAAAATTAATAAGAACGAAGATTCATAATAGGCTAATCAATGCAGGCACTCGTTAGAAAATGTCAACTTTAGATTTTTTACTATTCTCATTTTGCATTCAACTCCTCTCAGTTTTTCACCACCACAAAACCAAGGATAAACCATAAAACCAAATTGAGAAAGAGTGGATCAGGATCCTAGGGAATCATGCATAGGTCTATTTGTCTCTATGTTTGCACTTAAGTAAGCCTACTACGAAAAATTGACTATTGTGTCGTTTTGCTTTTGTACAAATTGGAGATCATGGATCAGGATAAATTGATAGGTGATTGACATTTTTGCTGAATAAAGGCCTCAGAGAGCTGGAAAGAAACTATAATGCCATGACATTGTTTTAAATACTGGTAATTAGGCTTAAAATGAGTCGATAAGTCTGTAAAGTGATAAGTTTTAAATTCTATTGAGAAATCACTTCAGTTATATAAACACTGTAATTTATCTGTCTGATACTCGCAGCATTCCTGTTTATTCTGTGAGTAATTTGTATCGCATGTGTTCAAATCAAATGGCATTGATTAGTTTTAGTGACCTTGATTGCAAGAACGTGAGGATACCGCGCTTTGGAAGAGCAAACAGAGGCCCGTGCGGGACCTATGCACACGGGCCAATGCAAAGATATAGCTGTACGCCACTGGTCGCGATCATGCACCTGACTGTTAACAGCGAGGTCAAGTAAGAAACAATGAGTCTCAGTGTTGTTGCTGTTGACCATTCTGATGCATTGGCTGCTTGGCACGTCTCTTTTGAACAACATTGTACTAATAATCGTGCATGCCATAATTCCACCCACGCAACTCAACAGCCATCATGTGTTACTAAAGTCCATTGAATATATCTGTTAGAAAGTCAAGTCTGCACCTAGTTTCTCCGGTGTTCAATAACAATTCTTTTGTAAGCACAAAATATTGAAAAGCAACGAACCTGCATGGCTCTTCCTCTTCCTCTTCAGTAATCATTAATCAGCCACAGAATGATTAAGCGAACGATTAAATTAAATTACATTCACGAGTCCTCAGAGACAACAGAGTCACGAGTCCTCAAAAGCAACAGAGTCATAATTTTTTATTTTGAAAAAAAATTGAGCGGCTAGATAAAAAAAAACACGAATCTGTGGCTCTTCTCGTCAGTAGCCTACTCACAGTATAAAGTGGATGAGAATGTTGCCGCACATCAGATTGAGAATTAAGACGAGTTGATTACTGGTTGTATAATATTATTATAACACCGACTAATCATCAAGCTTGTCGCCTCCGACCTAGATCGTAGCTCTGAACATCTCTCATGCAGTATATGCACAGTTAGGCGTCTTATTATGCTTGCTTTTCAAGTTTGACCTAGGCAACTTTGATCCGATTGCAATCGCTTTATTCGATAATTAATATGTTAATTGGCTGGTCACAATACCAGCTATTCACCACAAGGACCGCCTCTTGGCTTAGATCACAGGCTTTCACAGCGTTGAACATCTATCATGTAGAAAGTAGCCTATTCACCGTACGTCTATGCTCATCAAGCTTCGGTTCACTACCTTTTATGGGACGGTGACCGTATTTCGTGACAGTGACTCTTACAATCCAATCTGCTGACACCGTGATGATATGCATGTACATGTAGGTTACAAAAAAAATCGTAGCTAGGGCCTACATCACAACTTGTAGGCCTACTTGTTCGTTTAATTACCCTCCTTTCTAGTGGCCTATGTCCCTGATCAGTTGGGGGACAGCACTGTGTCGGTGGACACGGTCACAGCATTTAAAAGGAACCTAGGAAAATTGGGGTATTAAAAGTTCCAGGTCAATTTTGCAGTGGTTCTAACACAGGCCTAGTGTCTTCTGAACCACTTAAAACCCATGTTATGTTATGTTATGTTATGTTAGTACAGCATTGCTCTTAATACAGTGTCTAGTTCTGCTTATTTTATTCTAATTAATGGATTCCGGAAATGCATTGCTAAATCTATGGTTAATCGATCTGGACGCTTCGATCTCTCGTTCGAGTTCCTACATAGACGGGGGCTCGGTAGCCGGGTAGCGCATTTGTTAACACGCTGGCATGGAGAGCGATTTCGAGCCCCCGTTGTGAGCTAGGACATGCTTTGTAGGTTGCTATTAGCGCCATGTAGATCTATTGCAGGCTGTCTGTTCCATTAGTAGTTAAGTTTCATGTTGATTAAGATTTGCATAACTTGTAGGTCCTACATGTAAAACGCATTGTCTTTGCAGGCGTTTAATTAAAGAAAAAATATTGTTACGTGGATTAGGTAAGAGGAAGTTCGGATGTTCCTGACGCCAGTTTGCAACTAAGTCTTAATCGCGACCCATTTCAAGATTTCATTTGCGAATTATAGATGTATAATTTCTGTATTATATATAAAACCATCATTATATATATAGGCTATATCGTCATTTCCGATAAACTCACTGAAAGCGATCAGGGTCAAGACATGAAGTCAAACGGAAGCAACGGCATGACGCATCATAGTCTACATATTGAGATATCACTGCTATTGTGTTGTCAATTGCACAATCACGTAGGCCTGTTTTTCTTAAGAACTCTTTGAGTTGGCCTATACTGCTTAATAAGAGCCATCGAGTCATCACAGTCCGTCACGGTACTTCTCAGACGTTTTGAGTTAAAACCGATAAGGAAGCTCAAGTCGACTGAAGAAAACAAGGCTTTGTCAAGCGACACAGAAGAAAGAAACGCGTGTCTGTGCTGTCCTACTGGCCAATCATCAGCATGAGTACTATAATTATCAAGCAAGTGATGGACGTCGTACGCTTTTTCTACTCCATCAAATCGTGACAGCCGATAAAGCATTGAAAGGTGCTGGTATAGGCTACGGCTGCTTTAAGTTATCTATAGACACGCTTCACCGCAATTCCGAAGAATAGGTTTTGAAGAAACTTCATTAAGATGTTCAATACATTTATATAGTAGAGTTGATTGTTTCCAAAGATACGCTTATCGTATACTTGTCAACGTGATGTGAAGGGATTGGATGCAAAAAGTCCTATAAAACGTGATGGAGGTGTACACATCTTTCTCATCTATTATAGGCAGAGTGAACAGGGGAACAAAGTCTTAGAGCAGCAGGCCAGAAAAGAAGCTTTCAAGCCTTGAGTTGCTGTTACGTGATAAATAACACTACTGTAGAATTATTCTGTCGGATCGAAGGAAGGCAACGCGATGAACTATCCAAGTTTTCTGTTGCTCGTTACTCTTGTGAGCGCCGCCACACTCACCTCACTCGCCCAAGGTAAGAAATATTTTACTGTACATCAAAGGTAAATTCAAAAGTGTTTTCGTTCTATTTTACTTCTGCTATAATGTATGAAATGTTGGCGACTTAACCTTCTTAGCCTCGGCGTATGAAGACCGGCCACCAGTGCTTTCTCTAGTAGCGCCCATCAGCAGCCAATATCCACATTTCATAACTACCGTTGCTCAATCCAGATTTTTGCCTGCATAGGTACTCTCTATCATAGGCGTACGAGGCGGAGGTCCAGTCTTGTCTTTTCGCTCGGGATCGATCGCACTGGGAGCACTTCTGAAAGGTTTTTTACTGAGAGAAGCGCTTTATAAATAGGCCTAGCCATAAACAAAAACAATACAATTTCATGACATGGTATGCAAGTAAGGCTATTCCGAACTTTTCAAGCTTTCTCTGTCATGGACCTGAATTTGAACAACCAATCGCTTTCTTCGCAGTCAATCAGAAAACTTCTGACATATCACGCTATGATTATTGTTATTCTTTTTTTTATCTAGCGCCAATATCCAACGACCATGCATTATTAATCACACACATGTTATATGTTTAACGACACTGCCATATCGAAGATGATTAGTGTCGCCACGCCATTTACGTCCCCGTAAATGTTCACTATTATCAATAGATTATAATTATAATGTAGACCTGCTATTAGCTTTAGCATTCTCGCTTCCGATAGTCCGGGCGACTCCGTTTTTGATCAAAGCAATAATGCACATTTCAAATCATCTTTTTAATATTTCCACAAAAGACATCAATATCTGTATTAAGTCTGAATAAAACAATTATGCTGGATTTGTGTTTTCACAGCAGAATACAGAAGAATCTGCTACGTCTCGAACTGGGCGCAGTACCGTCCACCGCCCGCCACATTCTTCCCAAGTCAGACCGATCCATCTCTATGCTCACACATCATGTTCGCTTTCGCTATCCTTGACTCTCAAAACAGGATTATACCTTACGAGTGGAACGACGACATTCCAGGAGGATTGTAAGTATGATGATGATGATGGTGATGACGTGATGATGATGATGATGATAATGATGATGGTGGTGATGATGATGATGATGATGATGGTGGTGGTGGTGATGATGATGATGATGATAGTAATAATAATAATGCTATCAACCTTTGAAATGTTTAGGTACGAACAGACTATCGCTCTGAAAAGCCAGCAGCCTGGACTGAAGGTTTCGATAGCCGTCGGTGGATGGAACTTCGGAATGTATCAGGTGTCAATCATGTTGTCAACAGCCGCAAACAGAGCGACGTTCATCGATTCCGTCATCGTTTTCTGTCGACAGCGCGACTTCGATGGAGTTGATCTTGATTTCGAATATCCAGGATCAAGAGGGAGTCCACCTGAAGACAAGCAACGATATACGGAACTGCTCAAGGTGATAGATTGACTGTCACGTGGTTCATCATCGTGTGGAAACAATAAAAATTACGACAACAATTGCAATTAATTAATGGACGAACGATGAGGATGATAACGATGATAATGATAATGAGGATTTTACTGATGATGACAGTGACGACAAAGATGATTATCATGGCGATGATGATGATGATAAAGATGACCACAACGACGATAATGACGATGATAATTTATGAATGTGACGACGACGACGATGATGACGATGACGATGATAATGCTGCTGATGTTGTTGTTGATGATGTTGATGATGATGATGATGATGATGATGATGATGATGATGACGACGACGATGACGATGATGATGATGATGAGGACACTAATTATACTCGACATGTAATGCATCAGGCTTTTTATTTCGCTGTATAGGAATTTCGCACTGCCATAGACAACGAGGCTGCTTCCAGTGGGAAGGCTCCTCTGATTTTGTCGGGTGCTGTCGGAGCAGGAAAAACGACCATTGACCTTGCATACGAAGTAACAGAAATTTTCAAGTGAGCAATGCTGGTTACTGAAAAGTCCTCATGTAATGACCTTGTTAATTAAAATTAATGACCACCTCATTAATGGAATTCTCAATTTCTGTCTCCTAGGCTGAGCACTGAGATTTGTACAGCTGATTATTTATAATGGTTTTCACAAGTTGACTATACTGGCAAAGTCCGGTACCCTGAAAGGCTCCGAGTTCCTGGGCAATTGGCATTGCCTCTGTTCCCTCACTCCGGTCTTCCTGGAATTGAGTATCAATCTTAGACATGTTATCACTTTGTTTCCAGCTTAGGCCTAATTAGAATGGACTAAGCTTAAACAATTTTTCGACGCGATTCAATCCTTGAAGAAGAGTTTTTGTTAGCTTAAAATACAATAAAACCATTTCCTACTTATTTATAATAGGCCCTTTAAACAATTTTATGCTTGGATGTTCCATGCAGGTACATGGACTTTGTCAATGTCATGACGTATGACTATAACGGTGCCTGGGACACTGTAACAGGAATGAATTCTCCACTCTACGCGCGTCAGGAGGAGTATGGCTCGAACTACGGCGGTGTTGACAGAAGCACACTCAATCTGGTTTGTTAATTATTTGTTTGTTAAATCAAATCAAAATCAAATCAAAATCAAATCAAAATCAAATCAAAATCAAATCAAAATCAAATCAAATCAAATCAAAATCAAATCAACTCAATCTGGTTCGTTAATTTTTTTATTGACGACTTCATTTGATAATTTGCACCAAAGGAATGAGCCGATGGCGATTCAAAAGAAAGCCAGGATGTGGCTAAATGCCAGACGATGATCATCAGCCCACTGGCAGTGACACAGAACAGTTTAAAAGTTCTTCCATGTGACCCGATTACGCAATTACACTTTAGAATTTGCATTGTAAGCTTAGTGTTAGTCTTTTTTATGTTATTAATGGTGATACTCTCTTGACAGACATGATTTTGTTTTGGCAAAACCACAAACGAAACCGTGAAAAATTATTTAAACCATACACAATCAATCGGCGTCCCCAATTCTAATCACCGTAATGTGACCACACATAGGCTATAATAGTCTAACTGTCTTACTTTTGCCCAAGAGTAGAAACTGACCCCTCAATCTATCGAAATTGGTTTGAATAAGCTCCTTCGAATTGGTCTATGCTCGCCTTTGATCATTGAGCATAGGACGACATTGCAATATATTTGATACCAAGCTGTGTACACTGTACATTATTTACAATAATTGCTGTGTGTTTCTAGAACTGGACGGCCAACTATTGGGTTCAACTGGGTGCTCCGAAAGATCAACTCACATTGGGAATCGCTACATTTGGTCGATGCTTCACTCTAACGGACCCTGCCCAAAATGGTCTTGGTGCTCCAATTAAGGGACCATGCAAGAACGGACCCTACACCAGAGAAAGCGGCTTCTTATCGTCTTACGAAGTATGACATCCGAAGCATATCTCTGTAGAGGCAGTTCTGTTTTTCGTTTAGATTAGGCCTAGGGCCTACGCTTGTTAATTTCGTTATAGAATATAGATTTATTCAATTAAGTAGGCTACGGTAGTGTGTTTGCGTTTAAACTTTAACAATGTGTTTTGTTAACGCTATTATTTTTTTATTTTAAAGTTGAATTGCCAATAATATTTATGCCTTGTGCATAAGCACTTGTTATATAGCGTCCATTCAAGATTTTTACTCAGAGTCGCTCCCGACTACAACGCGGACATTGCATTGGAGTTTCACGCCGAAAAGCATGAGCAGTTACGAGTGAAGGGCTTGCTTAGAGTCCATATAATAATTATAAGCCAGCGACTTGAGGTTGATTCGAACCCGCGACCTCCGACTTCAAGGCACCGAACGTATCCCTATACCACCGTGCCCCACAATATTACTGTAGGCCTATAAGCAGGGGCTTCTATCCCATGTATAGGCGGGCGCGACTTGCGCCCAGTGAAAAACAGGGGGGGAAACAGAACAAAGCCAAAACTCACGTCGATAGGGGGGGGAAGGCCAGCCATGGAGGCAGTGTTTAATCTAGTCTTCTCTAGGAAGAAGTTTCCCCCAGAAATTATTACTTCCCCCATAAACATTTTTCAACATTATATTAGTTATTAGTTATAATAGTAGGCCTATTAGGCCTACTATCTACATTATTTCATCACATGAACTGTTTTAATAGCCTACGCCACGATTACCTAATTATAATAATATTATTTATGGCCTACTATTTTAATAAATGATACAATAATTTTTATTATAGGCCTAATGATTTGATTTAATGTTAATACATGTACAAATACTGTATTTGTACAACTAAATGCAGTGTTTAATCTAGACATCCCTGGGAGGGATTTCCCCAGGAATGAAAATTTTCCGGAAAAATCGATAGGTGTTGTGAACATGTATATAGATAGAATAATTTCCCCCTCAATAAAAAGTATATAATGCAACATTGACCCCCCCCCCTATATAAATTTGACAGGTTTATACAAGTGCAGTTATCCCGTCAGTAGAAGAATTTGACTGCAAAGCAACGAAGTAGGCCAACTAAAATAAGGTCATGCATCAGTATTTTGGGAAAGTAGGCCTAAATGTATGTTTCAAGAAGAAAAAATAGGCGAAAGACTAAAAAATGTTGTCAGAAATTTCTGTCTGAGCGGTTTCCGTTCGCCCAAAACAGCCATTTACCCCTCCCCAAAACCTAAATTCCCCAAAGCAGTGTGACTATGTAACACACTGATTAAACACTGAACTAAATGGCTTAGGCTATCTCCAGTGTTATCTTTCAAATTTCAGACTGTCAAATTTCAAAATATTTTGTTCCTTGAACACTTAGAAAAACAACATCATTATTATGTAGGTCCACATTGTATTTTATTTAGGGCTGTTGATTTAATCGCGTTAACGCGTTAAAAAATTTTGCGATTAAAAATTTTAACGCATTAATCGAACGCGTTAATTAGATATGATTAAAATTGAATCAGAGGCAGAAACTCGTTTTAAACGGAAGGCTCATACTTAAAACTAGTGATACATTCTTTGACAAATATTCCAAAAAAGAATTGAGTATTATCGTAGCAATTCTTTGCTCAATTATCGCCTGTATGCGAACCAAAACATGCGTTAGGCTAAACGCTAACGATGAGCATCGTCCACTAAGGTTGTTTACTCACCCCGTCAGACTACGTTGGTTGATCTCCATGAGAACAATGGATCCAGGTTTCAAATGATAAATGTTTACAGAAGGACAACTGAGACGAGGTTCGGCATGAACCGCAACCTCGTGTGACTAAATAATGAGGTTCAATAGTAGACCTATATGCTACTATTGTTAATTAATAAGAGCATCCCTTGAACCGACCAATGTAAATAAATTGGTCTGCTTAGACAATTATTATTGGCTGAATAGCATAAATAATTAATCTTGATAGTCAGAAAACGGTTGTCTAATTTGCACATTTAGGTCTATCATTTTAATCAAAGTTGGCTCAAATGAAAAAATTTAACGGATTTTGGGCAGTTGACTGATTTGAACAGTGTCTGTCATACAAAACTGTTCAATAAACTAAACGCAGAAATTTAATAGGCCTAAGCTAAAAGGTTATTGAATATGTTTGCAATAGAAAGAATGCATTTGGTCATTAAAATTTTATGCTCATGGGGTCCTTAGAAACTAGTAAGATTAAAATATTTGAAGGAAATGTATTGCGATTAATTTGCAGTTAATTGCGATTAAAAAAATTAATCGTGCGATTTTATTGTATTGTAGAAATTGCAATGCGGAAATTGCAAGAATTTCTAATGGGGGGAGGGACGCATGTCACACCCAAAACCCCTCCCCATCTTGGCGATACGTGTTTCGGTGATCGTACGTCTGCTAGATGCTTGTTTGTCTCTCCCCCAGAAACCTTCATTCCCTATAGCTAGGAGACAAGATTACATATTGCCGGGAGAGTATGTCGGCCCAATAAGGGGGGGGGAAGAATATGTATTGCGCCCGGCTGCTTAGGGGGGATAGAAGCCCCTGCCTATAAGCTTACACTATGTTTTCTTTTCGACAGATCTGCAGCACGATTGACCAGGGAGCCACTGTGGTCTTTCACGATGAACACAAGAACCCCTACGCATACAAGGGTGACCAATGGGTTGGATACGATAGTGAAGAAAGTATTCAGCTCAAGGTATGAATCGAATCTAGTCTGATCTAATAATCATGACAAATTCTTTGGCAACTGGGAGCTTCTTTGGTTCGGCGATCTCGCACTTCTATCAGACAGCGCCGAGTCTTTTCTATTGTGGGTCCCGCCATCTGGAATGGCCTTGCGATTGATGCCTGGGCTAAACTCGCCCACATTTTATAAATCGCTCAAATCCTATTTTCTGGGTGATGTGATGAAGTTGGAGACTGGATGGATGCTTGTCAGTTGCTTTCGTTTCATCGCTGGTTGTTGTCGTTGATTGGTGGATTCTTATCGATATACTGTATAATCTTTTTGTTTCTTCAGGTTGAATATATAGTGGACAACTGTTACTCTGGATGGATGGCGTGGAACGTTGACCTGGATGACTTCAGTGGAAACCTTGGATGCAGCGCTGGACCATATCCACTGCTCCATACGGCTAATGAACATCTCAAAGCCAAAGCGTAAATATTATACCATGTGCTTTAGCTCATGTCTATTTATTTATTTCTCCATTTCTTTAGCGCCTCTTCATGCCCCTCTACTCAGAGGCGCTCCCAACTACAGCGCGAACATCCGAGTTTCACGCCGAAGCACCCGAGCAATTGTGAGTGAAGGACTTGCTCAAGGTCCGTACACAGCGGCTTGAGGTAGATTCGAACCTGCAACTCTCTGGCCGCAAGGCAACGAACATACCCACTACGCCACCGTGTCGTAAAAGTTGTTTGTCTGACTTTATTTATTTGTTGTGATCATTAAGCTGGCAGGGTGAGGGGAAATTTGCGTGTAAGTCAAATGTGCGCGAACACTTTGCGATGCGTAGTCCGACTGTCCGACCCATAGGTTAGAGTAGTCTGAGTAGGGCCCTACTGTAGTAGTAGTTTCAGTTTGATGACACTGTGTGATAACACAGATCATTAGCGGCGCCCTCCACTTCTTCCAGGCGTGTGACTGGCACTGCCAGGGTGCAAACAAGGGCGGAGTTAAGGGATAGGTTAAGAATCGACCTTCAAATCAATGGCCGCCCGTCCGACGCTGAGCAATGCACCGCAAATGCAACCTGCGATCGTCTTACTTAAACACATCGAGCGAAAAAGTGATTGATCGGATGACAACATTTTTACCTTATAGGCAGAAATTATTGAGTTGAAAATCAGACGTTATGCCGGATTTCAACTCAATAATTTATATAGTGCAAACTCAATAATTTATATAGTGCACGGTATCTGAACCTGTAGTTTATTGGCTGTTGACTTTGACACTCAACTGGAATTGGACATTTTGCTATAGACCTAAATGCAGTGAATGATTTCAAACCTTCATGGGCTGATGGCTTAACTAAATGAAACTAGGTTTGATTGATCAGAGGTAATAATTAGCCTATACGCAGTTGCGACGGTAGGTCATTCCATATGGAGGGACCTGCAACAGAAAATGGTCGGCGTTGCTTAGCAGGCAAGCGGGTCTGTGACTAGGAGTTCCCATCATATCCCACGTATGTTGCGGTGAGAAGAACCCTTAACCCGCTGCAACGTCGGACACACAGAACGGCAGAGATCGCGTAAGTAAGATGGATCGCAACCAATTGAATGAAGCGTGAAACTAGAGCAACGATTGGATGTGAATTGTGAAATTCGCTGTCTTCATAGTTTCGTCTGTAACAACACAAGTAATGGACTGCATTTCCATTCTGTTGATCGCACAAAAATATGAAGTGGATTGTTCGATGTTTGTTGCAGGGAATGTTCCACGGGAACCACCACAACCACGACAACCTCTGCGCCAACCACTACAACCACGACAACCCCTGCGCCAACCACTACAACCACGACAACCCCTGCGCCAACCACTACACCCACAACCACTACTACAACCACGACAACCACGACAACTTCTGTCCCAACCTGTAGCGACCCGCCAACTCCAGCTCCAACTACAACTACCACTCCATCTGTCGGAGGATCTACCGTTCGTGAGTGTCACTGAATTAGTAACGGAATTCGATTATCAACCATTGTTACGAAACAATTGTCATAAATATTCATTCATTCATTATATGCATTTATATAGCGCCTCAGAGGCGCTAGATATATATCTACTCAGAGGCGCTCCCAACCTCAGCGCGGCTAAATAAAACTGTCTTAAGATGAGAGAGGAAAGCCTGATGAGGATTTTTAGAAAGAGAGCATGCTTGTGCGAACGTATGCATTTATGAATAAATTGATAATTTATATGCATTTACGAATGTAGGCATAATTATGCACGTAGCCTATCATCTGCGTATGCACGCATGTAAGCTTATGCATACGCTTGTCAGCAATTCAGTATGAATTGATGCAAGTTGGATGCAACACACACCCACCTGCGCAAATAAATACACCTAGGCGACATACCTACACACACTTTCACACACATGCACACACACACACACACACCTATCTACGCACGTGAACTCGCTGCTTCATTTAAATCGTGTCATCAGAGCACAGTTCCGACATTAATTATTTCCAGATACACAAAATAATTTCACTGATACATTTTCATTTGCATTATTTGCAGTTGTCTGTAGCCTACGCCTACGTTTCTTACTAGTAAAGCGCTGTCATTATTCTTAACAGCTTTTACCTGTGACGGAAAGCCTGAGTCACAATACGTCAATCCAAACAACTGCACGACATTCTTCTATTGTTCGCATGGAGTTAAAACAGAGGTAGCGTGCCCACCGGGACTGTACTACGACGATGTGCACCACGTTTGCAACTGGGGGTATAGCTTGAGCCCTGAAAGGAAAGAAGAATGTGGAGTCACTCGAAATTGGCCAGACAGGATTCCACGTCCGAAGAATCGACCTTCAAATCAATGGCCGCCCGTCCGACGTTGAGCAATGCGCCGCAAATGCTCAGCTGCTTTCTTAGTTAGGAAGGACTAATTAATTGTTATCTTGATTTGGCAAATTCAAGGACAACTCCGTCCTCCTCTGGACTACTCTTACGGCCAACCCTTTTGATCCAACGCAGCGCTCGTGAATAAGCTGGAGTGCCTCGCTCGGCTTTTGAGTGGTGCTCTAGAATTCAATAATATCACAATACATAATACAGACTATGAATACCAGAAGGGGGGGACATGTCGAAAGATCAATTTGATGGAAGTATCATTGAAGTAGATATGCTTGTGTAAATTAACATGAAAGATTGGTGTCATGACAAAATGTCATGCAACGCAATGTGGTTCGGACAAAATGTCATAACGATAAATTGTCACCTTACGAAATGTCACGGCCAAAATGTCATAGACCCTAAGTATAAAAGAGTAAAATTAGTGATAATTTTAATGATTGAAAATCTCAAAATCGTCTCAAAAGCGATTTTAAATAAACATTTTTGATGGTAAAAACCGGGAAGAAAGCAAAATCTGACTACTTATAACTTAGTACTGCTAAA
This sequence comes from Lumbricus rubellus, assembly GCA_945859605.1. Taxonomy (NCBI): domain Eukaryota; kingdom Metazoa; phylum Annelida; class Clitellata; order Crassiclitellata; family Lumbricidae; genus Lumbricus; species Lumbricus rubellus. The sequence continues at coordinate 20,338,129 of OX243813.1, forward strand.
ATGCTGAATCTGGTTTCAAGTGTTAAAGTGTTTGTACATTTAATTATTGAAACAACATAATAACATTGACATTAAGAACTCTTGTAAGCTTAGTGTCTCTTTGTCGATGGTAAAAACCAGAATTTTGATTTTGAGATTATCAGTCATAAAAATAAACATTCACTTGCTCTTTTATAGGTTACCTATGACATTTTGTCCGTGCCATTTTCTTTCATGACTTTTGTAAAGTCAAAGTAAGATAGACTATGGCTTTGTTCTAGTTTTTAAAATTGATTGTTTTCCTGTTACATGCCTAATTGAAATTGTTTTCTTTAGTGTAAATCTCTTTCTCTCGTAATACAAGGATTTGATTTCATATTTTAAAGTGAGTTTTCTTGTAACACATGCATTTATTCTAATATTTCAAATATATTCTTTTGTTGCAACATGGATTATGTTTTCTTCTATTTTGTTTTGGCATCTTGAAAGTTAGACTCAGAAGTCACCGCACTGCCATGACAATGAATGTGAAAATCCTATGCACCTGGAAATAAATTCTACCCAGTGGTGTAGTGGGGGAAACGCGGGGGAACGCCGTTCCCCCACTTTTTCCAGGGATAATGGAATATTAATAATAATACTACTACCACTACTAATAATATTATTTTAAAGAGCGTTCTCCTCCTTCATTTTTTAGGACTACACTACTGATTCTACCTCATTTTGATGACTGGCCAATGACGAACACTACAGTAAACTGCCAGCCAGATGAAATAAAAATAAATATTAGGCCTATGCTCAAATAGTCTATGCTCACAATGAAACATACATGTATTCACCTTAGATCAAGTGAATCGATTCCTAGCATTTACCAGGATATGAGTTTCGCCTTTATTTTAGGCCTAAAATGCAGCACTATCCGCTGATTTTTGTTTGAGACGTTAAATTCACAATGAGTCTAAAATATAGACTATGCACATACATGTATATGATTGTATAATTATAGACATAAGATAATTGTAAGATATATAATTTTATATTGGTCAAATTATATTGTGGGCTATTGTATATATACATTTATATAGCGCCTCTCGCAGAATGACCATTCAGAGGCGCTCTCAGCACGAGAGCGCCAGAGAAAATAAATGTTTTTAAAGAATGATAAGGAAAAACTAGTCATTAGTTTAGGCCATAGTACGGGTGCAATACTGAATATAAGCCTATGCCTTAATCGTTGTTACATTTCTGTATAAATTGCTGCATAATCGAAACGTTTCATATAAGCGTTTGCACTGAACCCATCACTAACATCACCAAGCAGGCTTTCCATTATGCATTGCATATGTCACCAGCATTATACCTCGCTCCCGTTCTTCGGTCTGTCGTCCTTCGATATCCCATGGCTTTCAGCGCTCATCAGTCATTCTTTAACCTTTGCATAGCGCCTTTTCCCAACACGCTCATCACGTCCACGACCTCAAATAAACCTTTCATCCACGAATTCACGCAAAACTTAGTCATAATCATATATACAGGTTGGCCCAAAAAATGATAACATCTCGTAGCAAAGGGTCATTTATTATAATAATGACGTCATATGACTAAACAGGTAAGTAAGTAAATTAGTGATCTATTTAAGCTATTATGAATATACATGTAGTCTAAACAGATTTGAACTAATTATATTACTTTATACGAAATGTTATCACTTTTTTGGGGCCACTCTGTATATACATATATATATACGCATAGAGTTGTGTACGCATGAATACTTATTTGACATTTATTTTAAATGTATAGGCTATACCTATTACCTATGCCATTTCGGAGAATCCTGGAACTTATATAAAATTTCAATATCTCTAATGCATGTAGTGTGGTCAAGTGAGATCCTTGACCCGATATCTTATGCTCAAATGCTTTTATTGCTGTAAGCCCCAATTGGCAAATACTGTAATATACATTCGTTAGTGAAAATGGAAATCTGACTTTTGTCTCCAATCCTTTCTGTGTCAAAGTTTGACGCTCGACTGACTCTGGTTCATTCAAAGCATCAACGAACTCAACCAGATGTTGTTCAGATGGCCTTCTATTTCGTTGAAACAAAAACCAAAAAGGTGGAATTGTGCGCGGACAAGAGGGTTAAGATGAGAGAGGTTGGAAGAAGAGAGGAGGATAAATGGCATGAAGCGTTTGAATGCCTAAAGGTCGATATGATGGAATGAATGCAGTTCGGGTGGTTTGGTGGAGACGGGGGAGATAACTTAGCACCGAGAGAGAGAGACAGACAGACAGACAGACAGACAGACGGACAGACAGAAATAGAGAGACAGAGAAAAAGAGAAAGAGACAGAGAGAAAGAGACAGAGAGAAAGAGAGAAACAGAGAGACAGAGACACGCACAGAGAGAGAGAGAGACAGAGACACACAGAGAGTGAGACCGACAGAGACAGACACAGACACAAACACAGCGACAGAGACATCGAGAGAGAGAGAGACAGAGAGATAGAAAGAGAGACAAACAGACACACATACAGAGAAGAAACTGGTTTTAGGTGGATCAGAAACGCCGTCGACTTTGAATTTGAAATCACAAGTAAGAATGAAATCATGAGGAGCATGTGTATAGTGACATCATAAGACAGAAAGTAATTGTTTAATTTCCTCAAAGAAAGTGTCTATAGTTCAGCAGTGTATGATGATGGCGTTAGAGGTTGGTTATAGTTCGTAGGTTTGAAAGTGAGAAATGACGAGTCAAAAACGCATAGTAGCAGTAGCCTACGGTAGAAAAATATATAATGAGGACATCAGCGATGAGGAGGGGAGAGTCGTTGCCTGCGTGATTAGAGGATGAACATTTTGATGACCAGTTTGACTTGCAATGTGTGAGCTGATAGATGATTAGACGTCAGAGGTCTGTAGCCATAGCATGATGAGATGGAATGAACGATACGTGTTTCTGTTCACACCGATTACATCAGACGGGTGTTTGGTTTGGAATACGGCATTTTTATGGAGGGGTGCTTTAGGTGCTTTTCGTTTACGAGTCGGCAAATGATATATGTTGGCCATATGTATGCAGATATGAAAGAGGATGAGGGGAAGAGGTGGAATAATTTCTTAGCATTAAAAAGTGTTGCGACATCGTGTAGAAAATATGGAAATGGGATGATGAATAAATAGTTGTTGAGTTGGTCTGTTGCAGTTAGGCATATTAAGCTGACTGTTGAGTGTGTCTGGCTCTCAATGAAAGACAATACACTGCAGACTGAAGAGGAGGAGAAACCTGGAGGATGTTTGATGTCGATGGTTAAAGGATACGGTTGAAGATGCATGATGGCTGGGATTAAATCATTGGCACCCACGCATGGAGGCGGTGAATTGACCCTTTAACGACCAGCGTGTACAAAAATGCATGGAAAACGTGCAGATGGTCTTTAAAGGGTAAACACATGGCTGGTTCTGTTTGCAAATACATGGATTAGGTATTAGCGACATTGTGAAGAGTTGGGGGATTTGGAACTTAGGATATCTAATCAATTCTGAAAATAGATCCAGGTAAACAAGTGAGTCTTTCACTTAAAAATAAGACGACAAAAATAACTATTATTAAAATAGAAATAATGAAAGAGCAAATCCGCCTCACATCATTCTGCTGAGTGCTGACTCTCACGTGACCTCCTGTTCAAAATGACAACAGGAGAATAAAATATTAAAAGTTTAGTTTTTTATGCAGGAGCCAGCAACATTAGACGTTCGGAGATCGAAAGAGGATAAACAGTAGAACTGCAGTAATGTTAGTTTATTCATAATTCTGGTAACATTCCTTATTCCATTGAAATTTAAGAAAACTATAGCCCTTTAACCTAGCCTACTTTCGACAGTCACGTAGGCGGCAGGCCTAACATATGCAGGCGACATGTAGCCTATTTTTTTTATAGGCCTACAATTTAGCAATACGGTCCAATTTATTATTACGTGCAGCATTTGCACAACTGCCTTATAAACTTTTCGCAGTTTTAGAATACACACACGTCTATTTGAAACTTTAACTAACTTAGCTCACCGAGTACAATTAATTTAACGTGATTTTACACGTGCACGTAGTTGGTAAAACTGTGCTGATTGTTCAAGGTATACATGTACAATAATTATTGTACTGTACACTGGGCTTCATCTTCTGTTTAGAGCAGTGGCGACCGTTCCGTATTTTACTCTTGACCTTTTGCCTTATGACCTGAAGTTTCAACATCTTTGCATTTAATTTCTTCGACCTGATGAATATATGACCTTCCATGACCTTTATGCGACCAACTGAAATTGCACAACTGGCGCCGCCACTGGTTTAGAGACGCACTTTAATCGGTCATAAATAGTAAAGAATATGACTTCTCGTGTCTATGTCCGGATATGATCTATTATAGACAGCGACAAGTGTGCGTGCATCACGAGATAACCTGCACGGCGCCATACTGTGTGTATATACACATATGCGTGGATGTGTGTGTGTTTGTGTGTATGTGTATGTGTGTGTATGTGTGTGTGCGTGTGTGTGTGTGTATGCGTGTGTGCGTGTGTGTATGTTTGTTTGTGTGAGAGTGTGTGTGCGTATGCGTGTGTGGGTGTGTGTGTACGTGTGTGTGTGTGGCAGGCAAAGACGTCGAATCAGGCCATCGCATTAGTCGTCCTCCTCCTCAGCTTATAATATAAACGTCGATGCATGTGTCAGAATGAGAGTGATTGTTTCAAGCGATGCCGCATCTCATGCTGCGGCGGAGGCACCCTCCTGGCGAGCGAGCGATGGGTCTCTGCGACGACAGCAACGCAAACAACGCAGATGTCAGGCAAGCAGACGGAAGAAACCCGCCGCCACTCGGGCATCGATGGATGGATGGAAGAGGGATGATGGGGGATGATGCGGCTGCTGAGGCAGAGACAGATGCAGACAATTCAACGGCGTAAATCATCATGGCAGAAAAAGACAGGCAAACACATACATCAAAATATTTGTTTGCATTCAAGACATCCGCGCTTATATATTTTATGCACTTGCGACGCATGCGCAGACCGTCCAGTTGGTGCTGCACTCCACAGTGTGTATACGTCCCCTTCACTTGCGGGCACTTCAAGCTGTATTATAGAACTTAAGAGAATCCTTTCGCGTTCGCTTAAACTACGTTTAGGATTTTCTTTTACAGATTCTCTTCCGCTAAAACGGCAAACTACGTCTGATCTGTCCAATTTGATCAATGTCTTTCGCCACTGTACAATTGTGGGATTTCTAAAATGTCGCGATATTGCGCAAGCGTAGTTTTTTTATATATAAAAAGTTAAAAACGGTTTCTCAAAACACCATTCTGCCATCTGGCATTTCAGCACCGTTACCTGCAACCTTTCTATGGACGCCATAGTCACAAAAGTAAAGACTCGTGCACCATGCATGGGTTGTAGCATTTCCAAAACCCCACAGATATAAAACATTCTCATTAATCAACGTAATATTATATTCACATACACATCCGAATGTATAAATTGACATCAACATGTGAATAAGTATGTCGTCAGTTTATTCTGCCACGCGAGGGAAGTCTGTCGACATTGGTGGCACCCGAGGGAGGCATCTGCGAAGGATGGCAACAATGAGGAATCAGGATGGTGAAGATGATTGCTGTATCATCGGACGCCGACGGTGACTGGTATGATGTCGTCTGCTGCCACAGAAGCATATGCCACCGCCACCTCCGCCACCGCCACCACCGCCGCCGCCGCCACCGCCGCCGCCACCGCTGCCGCCACCGCTGCCGCCACCGCTGCCGCCACCGCCACTGCTGCAACCCTAGACGCCTGGGCCACGATGGACAACCACCTTGTTGCTCATAATATTATGTGAGACAAATAGATTGTGCCGTTGAATGCGACAGGATGTTTTCCGATCATGGCTGCATGCAGGGAAGGGAGAAGGGAGGAACAATCAATCCATGATTATTACACAGGAAAAGCGGAAGGAGTGTGGTGCCACGAGGAAGGCAAGACAAGGAAATAGAACTATAAGTGTCAGGAGTAGGAGTACATACATGTGGAAGGAGGAAACATCGTTGCAGAGATCTCCATGGAAAAAAGTAAAAGGAAATAAGAATATAAGATAACATAACATTATAAAATATTTAGCCTGCCAGAGGTGATGTGTAAGGCAACGGAAAACAAAAACTAAGCTTTTATAACGATAACTAAGATATTTATTATTGAACCCTTGATTGACAGGTTTGTACAGACAAACACAGGAAACCAGAAAAATCAGCGACTAATAGGGAATGGAGAAAACTATAAGGGTATCGGAACCGTTAGATGCGGTCAGCCTTTCATGAAAATGCAGTATAATCTACAAATACGAAGACGCTCTTATAATAACTTAACTATAGTTAACTGAACTGACTGTGCTCATGGGCTAATCTGGCGACTCATGCAATTTCGCAATTTGAGATGAAATAGTTAGATATTTGATTGGTTACGTATCTCAATAGTGTGGCATTCCAACATTTTGGACACGCTTTTCAGTGAAAATCTACTATTGCGAGAACAAAATAGGTCTGTAGTCATTAGAAGTGGTCATGTCATAGGGTATGGATTGATTTCGTGTTTATACTTTTACAAAGTAGTTTTTAATAGTTGATGGTAGGTGGTGTAAACAGCTTGTTCGGTATCTGATCAAGTTTAAAAATGCGAAATTGTTTGAACAGAGAATGGGACGCTAGAAAATGACGACAGTGGTCCGTGATACGAACAGGAAGAACGATTACAAAAAGAAAAGCTGAATTTCACAATCAAGATTAGGGCCTATCGATGGCCGATCGGATAACGCTCAACCAGTTATTGCCATATTACACGAAACCTCACTTGTGCTTTGGTGAAATTTTCACTCGGCCGTGAATCGATGATTTTCAACGTGCAGAAGTTGTCAGAAGTTCATTAATTTTGTCTAATTTTAATAAAGTTCGTGTTTGCGGATAATCACTTAACGATAATTGAGACAGACTCAGAGCTGCTCTCTGATAGATGACGCAATTAATTGTTGAATGTTTTCTATCTTGGACGACTATCTATAGGTTATTATCTTCAGCACAGGTTCCAAAATTGAATATGATTGTGGCATTCAAATTCTACTGCCTTGTAAAAAAGTTAGGTGGCTGTACATCGTAATTATCTTCTCTCTAATTCTTCATGTTCTTCTTCCTTTTATTTAACTTATTTTTCTGTGCTATAAAGAGCACCAGCAGCGTTCACTGTTCAGTTGCTGAACTAAAAATATCTTTTAAAACGTAGAATATAAACGTTTCTGCTGGATTTTCCGGAGAGTGTAGAAATTATGCAAATGTGTGAGAGGTAGAGAAAGAGAAAGAGAAAGAGAGAGAGAGAGAGAGAGAGAGAGAAAGAGAGAGAGAGAGAGAGAGAGAGAGAGAAAGAGAGAGAGAGAGAGAGAGAGACAGAGACAGAGAAAGAGACAGAGACAGAGACAGAGAAACAGAGAAAGAGAAACAGAGAGAGCAATATTCATGATTAAGTTGTTTTGCGAGACAAATAATAGGCTCGATGGTTTAGTCATCATCACGAAGCATGTCCTCCTGGGGCGTTGCATGATGCGGCAACAATTTCATTGAATTGTTGCTCATCAACAGTGACAGGTGGTAAATATCGAGAAAAGTGAATGATCATCAACGGAGGAAGGGTTTCAAGGGATGCGATGGAGTTATTAAACTGTTTAGGGCCTACTTTTATGCCATGCGGCATACGACGACATCCTCTAAGATCACAATCACAGCAACATGCGGATCACACGCTCAGACTAAAGCGTCTCTGTCGTATAAGATCCAAGCGAGTGCCTTGTAAACACATGCGAAAGATTTCGATTAGTTTTCGATTATCCCTTCGTCCATGACAAGACCATGAGACGCCGTCTGTTCTCGACGCATCCTTCCAACCACGTCTCGATCCGTCATCGTTCAACGGCATCATCCCATCCTCGTCGCCAGCGTTGCGAGCGGAGGGTTGCCACGCGAACGTCTGCAGTGCATTGCTGTTCCAAGCACTCGGTCTCGTTCCCCCTTCCCGACGACCACTGCTCGTATATAGCGGGTCATGCTTTGTAAATATCTCGTCATGCATGGTCATTGGTCGTCCGCTGATTGATGGATAGCATGTAGCTGCTGTCTTGCGATACGTTGTCGTTGCAGTTTCTTTCACACGGGCTTTGACGTTTTTACCATGGAGAAGCTTTTATGTCACACGTCATTAGATTATCAGTTCTGACGACGGCGTTCAGCGTTCAACTCAATGCAAAGTCTCGACCAGGATGTAGGCCACACTTGCAGTAATCTGGCGTCGTATGTTTTCCCCACACACGCACGCACACGCACACACATTTTGGAGCGCGGTGGTGTAGGGGCATGTTCGGTGCCTTGAAACCGGAAGGTTGCGGATTCGAATCCACCTCAAGCTGCCGCGTAGAGACCCTGAGCTAGTCCTTCACTCGCAATTGCTCATGCATGGGCTTTGGCGTGAAACTCCGATTCAGTGTCTGCGCCGTAGTCGGGAGCCCCACTGAGTAGTAAGCTCGACGAGGCGATATAGCGAATGAGGAAATAAATAAATAAATAAGTAAATAAATAAATAAATAAATAAATACTTGTATACATATATACTCACACAGAGGCACACACCCACGCATGCACACAATTGCCTGTCTTGTTATTGCGCATGAAACGCCTTTCACTTGTGTTTTCGTCCAGATATTCCTGGCAGTTGCGACGTTGCCCTATTATATAATAGTCTTCATATTTCAAGCCTCAGCCGCTAGCAGACGCGTAATTGGCCAATTAATGTGTCGAAATATACATGTGCATAGTTGTTTACCATTTTAGCGACAGTCTGCATTGGATCAGCAATTATCGCTGTTACTGTTAGAAAATGTTCTTTTTTCGTTCGCCTGTTAAACCGCCATAACACTCTTCATATCGAAGAAATTTTGCCTACGTAAACTCTTCCTTGAATTAATTATGAATCAGTTGCAAGATTGGCAAGAAACGTCCTGTATAATGTATAGGCTATGCAATAATTTTGAGCTATTATTATATTATTTTGGGTCAATCTATCGTATATACAATGAATGCCTTCTTCGGGATCTTTAAGTGAAGGAAGTGATGTTAGAATGCTTGTGAATAACAGTCGTTGTTATGTTACACTAAAGCACATCAACCTACATAGGCCTACTGTAACTAGGAATTTAAAACGTCTATAATTTTATAACTCTATTAGAATGCAGATGCAACAATGCACTTCTACCGCGCAATCCAACGTTATGACAACATCAGATGATAACATTGTCAACCTAGAAATCCCTTTGTTAAAACATCTTTAGAAGCCTTTAACCTGCGTTGCACATTTTAGTTTCGTTCTTCTCTTCTAGGAATGTAGACTGTAGACAAACAACTGTGAGGCAATGGAGGCTTTTGTCAGAAAACCGGGTTTGTCAAAAATAATATCAGTCTCAAGAAGATGTCAACTTCTGGTGTTGACGCGCTGGTTGAATGGAGTCGGTTACGAGATGAAAGACTCCGCCAAGACATAGGCCTACATGATAAACTTATAATAAGCATATGATAAGCATATATAGATCTAATGATTAATCGCCTTCGTGAGGTTATTGTAAGGCGCTATATAAATGTTCATATACATACATACATACATACATACATACATACATGCATACATACATACATACATACATACATACATACATACATACATACATACATACATACATACATACATACATACATACATACATACATACATACATACATACATACATACATGATCACCGGCGACAGGTAAACAGAACACGACAAGTCAGAGACGCGTAGAAAATACATAAGCAATGAACATACAGTCTGTGTTTGCTCATCAAATGCCAGACAGTGTTTGGCTGGAGTGACATTCGACGTTGCATGCACCGCAGCACTACGGCTTCTTCGTCTTGGCCTACTTCTGCTGTACATGTATTGAATCTATAGCATTAGTCTCTGCAGTGTGCCAACTTTCCTCCATCATGCAGAGCCTGACTGTGAATCCAGCTGTGTTTGACAGATGTCCACTTCCACGAACCATCTAAGCTTCTTTATGCTTGGATATCGGGGAGTTCGTATGACTAAGCATAATTATAGCCTGCAACGTCACCAATAATGATTGACAATGGGATATTAAAAAACCCGCACATTTATGGATTTGGGCCAACATTCATGGCCTGCTTTAGTGCAAGGATATTTGTAAAATTCAACAGCAGTATAGTTAAAACATAGGGGTTAGATTTCAAGGAGACAAGCGCCCTCTCTCGCCCCTGTGCGCGGACACCCATGGTGTCAGCTTGGATGGCCATTATTTTTGAGTACATAATACATAAAATTATGTTGGCCCTTTGTCGGGCTGTGCAGTGCTTCCATCAACTTCATCATATCACCGTGTTACAGCTGCGCGCATTGCTGGACACCATGATGTTCTCTAGTCTCTAGTCTCTACGCCTTCTGGTTCTCTGCCGATATTTTTCAGTAGCCTATATGTTGTACGAACGGCATAGCGCAAACCATCACGGAGTTATGTGCTTTTGTCTTCTAATATCATGATCGACAATGATGTTTATTTATCTACATGTATATCATGTTAGGCCTAATTGGTGTAGCACCCCGTCAAGACCACCTATTCAGAAGCACTCACAACTCAAACGTAAAACGTTATCAGAATCCAGTTACACTTTAGCCACTAAAAAATTCAGGTTTTGCTTAAACGTTTTGCAAAGGAATGTCTCAGCGCTGTTCATACGCATTGACGATGCCTCGTGCGATAGCAACAGTCATCTCGCAGATGCTGCTGCTGCAGCTGTTGCCATGGCTGCGGCTGCTGCTGCGGCTGCGGTTGCTGAGGCAGATGAGGTTGCAGCGTCGTGGGTGGGGGGGGGGGGGGGGTTTGAGACTGCAAGCGATCATCTGCGGCGTCGCATGCATGATACGCAATGCAAGATTCGTTGGATGATCTCAATACGTGTTTACTTCCGGAGGGAGTCTTCTCAACCCGCGTAGGCCTATATATATATGTCCATGGGACGGAGGGACGGCTGAGGAGAGGCATTCGTCAGTTGGTAGACAGCAGCGGCATTCGAGCAGTAACGGAGGAACTTCTTCACCATTCTGTCGTCTACAGCAGGTCAGTCTTTCAGTTTTCACACGGACCCTATATGGACCCTCGTGAGTAGCCTACATTGAACGAAGCGTTAATCCGCCGAATTAATCCGTGAATCACTGGATTCAGCACATGCGCGAACCACAGACGCTTAAGTATAGTCTACTTTCTACAACGTCTGTTTGTAAGAGGCTAGGATTATCGAGCTCAGTCAAGCATTCCAGTGAATTAGATAAAGGCTTAAAGCTTTTTGAATTAGGTAAGGGCATACGATATCAATATGGTTTAAGTTCAGCCAGGCTACTTTCAGGTCGTTCCTTAATGAATTTTTTATATACAATTTAAAACTCTCATAAATTATCTGGCAACCATTCTGACAAAGCGTTAACTGGTTTAGATTAATTAGACGACAAACTCCAGTTGGATTAAGTTGCAAAGGATCAACCGAAACCGTGTGAAATGCAATCAATTCTAATCAAAACTAAAGAATAGGTTACCTTTTGTGCAATTGTGCATGTATGATTATACATGTAAAGAGAGAGCCAAAAGTTTTCGACTACTCGTTTTAATGACAAGTTCAATGGAAAGCGAGCAAATTAAAAAAGACAATTTTCTACGAAATTTGCACTGTATGGACTATGGAGTGCATTTTCATTGTTTAACGTCATCACTTTCCGTTAGAAGACAATGTAATACTTGCAATGGGATATTTTATAGGTAATCACAGTTTTCAATATTGGACTATACAAGGCCTGTATAGGCCTATATTTACGTATTTGGATAGTTCAAACATAACTTGAATAAAATATGTAAAACAAAGACAGTGCTCAAATTCAAACTTTATTCCCAATATTTCACCTGCGTATGCAACATCTAATGTCGCCACATTGCCACAACTGACAAGTTAGAACTTGCAACAATGATAGTTCTATTCTTTGCTTCTAATAGCATTTTTTGTATTCGCTGTGGCATCGAGGGAATCAATTTCTTTATTTCGCCTGCGTGTGCAACATCTAATGTCGCCACATTGATTGCCAGAGCTGACAAGTCAGAACTTGCAATGATATTCTTTGCTTTTAATAACATTCTTTTATATTCGCTGTGGCATCTAAAGAATCAATTTCTTCATCAGCAGAACTCGAGTGTTTATTTAGCGCAACCACAAAAGGCATTTTATCTATTTGATGAAGTCAGCCTCAGAAGTTGAATTTTTATCAGAAGTCTGTCTTCTCTTTCGTCACTGCCCACATAATTCTCGATGACACTCAAGTGTGGACTGCTACCAGGACAATGAGGACATGGCTCCTCCAGGATAATATGCTTCTACGTCAGCCAGTCTTTGACGGTCTTTATACTATGACTTGGGATGCACCGTCCTATTGAAAGTGGCTGATGTAATGGTTGTTGATGGAACTTAGCAGTTTCTCTTTCTGGATTATGTTCAGACACACGGTTCCATTCATTGTGGTGTTCTATCGCACTATATCAACAGCCCTCCAGGCTCCAGGCTCCAGCACCTGACACTGCATGCGTCACTGTCTGTATGACGTCCTTGAGATTATAATTTTGACTAGGAGATCTCCGCACTTGCCTTGAGAAACTGCATAACTGTGTTACTGTGCTCTCATCAAAAAACATTACACATTTCTATTGGTCAGAAGTTCATTGCTTGTGTTTACGACAAAAGGGTTAGCCGACGCTTAGCGCCCTTTTGGTGATATAGCTTTGGTTTTTGTTTAAGACCAGGGTGAGAATTTCTGGGGGTTGAGTGGTTCGTCCTCTTAGTATTTCTTAGAGCCCATGCATATTAAAGTCTTTATTACACACCCCAACTACGCATAGATTAAAATCTGATCCCAATGATTTTTATGCAATTCTCACGCAGGACGACCTCGATATTTGCAGCATTAAGCTGTCTTCTCTTAAGTAACTCACGAGTCAATTCTCTTGCAATTCAGTCAGCTAATTAGCATGGAGGCAAACTGAGATGAACTGAAAATTCACTGAACTGAAGCGAATACATTACTGTGTGTGTGTGTGTGTGTGTGTGTGTGTGCATTTCAATTGTTAATGGAGTTGCATGAATAAAATGTTGATTCCCGTTGGACTTATCCATCATTGGTCATTTCCGATTGCCTCTATAATACTCCATAACTGAATATATACATGTATTATTATATACATGTATATATATCTACACTGAATCGATTGACTTACAGTATAACCTCCTCGATCGTCTCTAACAGAGAATTTCCTTGACTATCCTTGCGATGTAGATTTCCTGCGGAGTGCTGCAATCGGAGAGGACTGCTGGCAAAGAAGGAAGGAAGGAACTCAATCCACTTCCGTCCGTTCGTTCATTCGTCTGATGGTGGACATGAATAGCGTACTCCAGCTGATCAACGACACACTTGCGAAAACGGTGCTGAGTAACCAGACCCCTCTGTCTTTTCCTGGGACGACGACGACGACGACGTCGACGGCGGCCAGGACTGCGGCGTCGGCGGCCGGTGGTCCCCCGACGACGGCAACCGGACTCCCGTGCAACCTCCCGCCCATGATCCCCTTCTCGGTCCCTGCGTCGTTTCGATTTCGGTCGAAGGAAGAGACGGCGATGACGATGCGCAGGTTTGATGGAGGAGGAGGAGGGGCTGATGCGACCTTGTGCCTGGAGAAGGGTCACGAGAAGAGGGATGGGGATGAGAAGGGAGGAGGAGGAGGAGGAGATGGAGGAGGGAGAAGAACAACACCTGTTGTTGTGATGAACGGAGGAGGACCAAGAACGTCGATCACGACGGACAACGCGAGGAAATACAACACGAGATTCATGGAATATTACGGTAAGGAGATCACGTGTCATTCGATCAAGTTTACTTCTTATCAGTTCTATAGATTCTCTTCTTCTGCTGCTGATATACTGCTGCTCTTGATGGCATTGATCCATTGTGTATTTGCTTTGTTTTTAAGCGAACACACACACACACACATAGAGACATAGACATACACACACATAGAGACATAGACACACACACACACACACAAGTGCTGGTCAGTTCCAAACGAATTGATTTCTCTGTCAGCGAGACCATCAATGACCCTGAACATTTGACGGGGAGCGTATGGGTCCAATAATGGTGCCATGTGGGGATTATGGATCCCACATAAGCTTTCAGTCGGTATGACCTACTAACAAGACACTTTCTAAGGCCATTACTCCTAATCGATTGAGTTCTGGATGGGTGATGCCGATGGATGACACATCCCAAGGTAAATTCAATCGCCATGGGTCAGAGTTTGATCTGTGGTATACGCTACTATAATTATAAGATGGGATAAGATAAGAATATTCTTTAATATGCCAGTTGTTATCCGCATTTTGGTGTACAGACAATGTTTATAGTTTCTAACTCCATCGTATGGTCCCGTTTTATATAGGGGCCTAGCAGTATATAGATTGAATAGATATAAATATCAAAACTTTAATCAAACAAATTTTGTTTAAACGTCATATTTGCTTATTTTGTTGCTGCATTAAAAGTCTTTTCTGAGCAAAATTTGTATTTCCAACCTTAACATCAAAGTTCGTATAGACTATGCTCTGTTTAAATTGTTTACTTTTTGTGAACACTTGGAAAAATATCAATAGGGATTCATCATATTAGAGCGCATGGGGGAAATCGAGGAGGAGATGAAGGGGAAGACCGGGAAAAAGCTAACCTTTTATAGGCAGACGGCATATAGATCTATCATCTATAATAGACTAGGCCTATAGGATTTCCCATGTCATTTACTGCACTTTGGTCCGCAAGGGTTAAGGGGATTTGTCCGGATCTCGGATTTAACGATACCTTGAAGATAAATCGTTAATTCAGCCAATAAACTATGCAATCTGTATTATTTGTGCTCGAACCGATTCATGATTTATAAATATTGCAAATCTGAACGGATTATACAATCGATATGGATTATTATCTTGATCCGTGACTTCATAAACATCCAAATTCCATATCTCGGCTGGAGAATTATCTCTGCCTGGAAGAGGAAGATATCACGATTGACCGACACAGACGACTACGTCTATAAGTTCTTTACACTGACATTCTATAAAATTAAACCATGTTTGACTCTATCATAAAAAATAGTTCCACAAGACAAGGTTAACTACTCAGAATATGCTGCAGTATAAGGCCTACATAATTATATATGTGACTCAAGGATGCATGGTCTGTTGGATCAAAACGATCATTTTTCATGCAGGATAACAGAAAAATCCGTTGACCGAATAACTTGATGTCCTGCCATTAAAATCACACCGTCGTTTCATGAAGCGAGATGCTGCAGTCAATTGCCTTCCAATCCAGTGAACAATTGACTATATATGTATCTTGTAACTTACGCCAGAGGGATTCTATGGTATATAGCCTAGTACTTAGCGCAGGTGAATATGCATGGCTGCAGTGCAGTGTAGTGGCTAGATAGATTTACTGATTTAGATCATTGTGAGTAGCCTACAATTAGGCTATGTGTGTAATGTCAGCAATTGCACAAAGGCCACGGTGGAAAAGAAACGTCCCAAACTCACTCACGGATTTGATCCATTGCAATAAGTTCTCAATCAAATTTCAAGCAAATTTTAATCAGATTTCAATCAGATTTCAATCAGATTTCAATCAAGTTTCAATCAGATTTCAATCAGATTTCAATAAGATCTCAATCAAGTTTCAATCAGATTTCAATCAGATTTCAATCAGATTTCAATCAGATTTAATTCAGATTTAATTCAGATTTCAGATTGCGCGTTGCATCAATGTCTTATGCTCCGTAATGAGGGTAAAAGTTGTTTATTTTACGTCCACTGACGACTGCTCTCAATTGAACTGATGTCGATTCGACAAATAAACGTTGATAGGCTACATTGGCAAAAACGCTGATGAAGTTTTGTTTCATAATTATATAGACTACATGTAAAAAATAGGCCGCTGTGAAACGCCATGTCAATGCAGGGCTTTTTTAACGTGCAGTTGCACACAAAATGTGCAGTTCTAAATGGATTTGTGCAGTTGAAAAAGCATTTCTGTAGGCTACAGTTAAAACTAGTAAAAACTGGTCATTGTCCTCCGATTGCAAGTAATTTACCCATGGAGGATGGGAAGGAAAAGAAGGAGTTGTGCAGTTCTACAAATTCCTCAAAAACAGCCCTGTGTCAGTGTGGTCTTATACTTTCAAACTGATATGTGCACATGTGGACCAGTGGGCCTACTTGGGTGACTAGTTTGTAAGTGCCATGGCCGATATAATTATTATGACCTTTATAAAGATACAGAAACAGACAGACAGGGAGCAAAACAGTAACCTATAGAAACGAGGGTGACAGCAGAGGTCTAATAAATGAACGATTTAATGGGTGGAATATGAATGCGATCGGTACGAACATATGAGATTTTTGGACAGATATGAATGATTGATGAGTGACAGAAGAATTCCTTTCCATGAAAAAGACGGAACTCCATGGAGAGCTACGTTCATCACGGAAACCAATAGCGTCTACTGCTTCTCCTTCTTTGGGAATTTTATGCCATTATGAGGCACAACCAGGAACTATAAAGACGTTTAGTTTATATAATAAGTTATCATGACTTCGTTTTGTTACGAATGGGAGCGAGACAGAAGGTCATTGGTGGTAATGAAAATGATTTTGAGATACAGGTTTTGGACAAAGTCTGAATTTAAATATTGAATTCCACTACGTATACATTTTGAATTTAATTTAATTGTTTTTGAGTTTTGAGCATCCTGTTTGAAAATCTGGTCATTCACTGGAATCTGAGCAATGGCTAGGAGTGATAACACGCTTCTACGCACCGTTTACTGTTTACGATAACATAGCGAATAATAGTAGACCTAGGCTATTGTTATTGAGTAAGTTTAGTTGCAATCTGTTCAATCTAGCGGAACAAGACGACGATGACGAGACTATAGATAGATCTTTATATGAACTAGACATGCATCAATATTGTACCAGCAACCTTCTTACGGGTGCACATGGATATATTTAAATATAGGCTTATGCTTGTATAAAACTATGTTTATAACATCATCGAGAGTGCGTTAAGTGATGTATTAAGAGCTGAGAGTTGCACTCGATAGCCTTGATGCATTGCTCCTCGGGAAGATTACAGATCAGTCGTTTAGACAGTAATGGCTTTATCGTGGCCTAAGTGCGGTCAAACGGACGGAACTGCAATTGGTTTTCCTCTACAGATGCGGCTTTTACTCTCTCTTTCCCCTGTGCATGCATGCGCTTCCATTGTTTTATACACCGTTTCGTCTAAATAAAGTTTGCACTGATTAAATGGCACTTGATGCGACGCGGCCTGTGTGTGTGTGCCCCTCTTGAAACTACCCACAGCGGAACTCTCATGAAACAATTTCGAAGACTGCATGGTATAAATGAAGCTTTCGAGATGGCTAAAAATACCAACGAAATAAATTTGCTGCTGAACTAGTAACACCGGTTGTCTTTCCTTCGTTCGGTTACTCTGTCAGTTTCTCTAACAACTTCAGAATTCCACCGTCCGAAATGTCGATATGTCTATTATAGTTTCGTGGGCCGTTGTGGAAAACGCAGCATATAATCATTCTAGCAGATTTCTTTATTGTTCCTCTCATTATCACAATACTTTATAATAATCTAGATATAAAAATAAGGCCTAAGCCTAGTTCCTTATGATGATGTAGACCTACCTTAGGTCTATCTATATATTATTTAGCCTCAAACCATCTGAATTCGAATGGCAGAGTAAATTTTTTGGCTTACCGAGAGATTTGATTCTAGCTTGGCTATGTGATGACATTGTAACTACAGATAGTACAGATGTTGTTTATTTGTATAATTATATTATGATGTATGATGACGTGATGGAAGTGCGGCGAATTGTTAGAGCGGAAAGGGAACAGGTTGAGCGAAGTGGTCAGACTGGTGAAGATGGCAGAACTATTATATAAATAAATATATGTGTAGCCTATATATATTATAGGTATATACTATCTAGGCATGCATAATATATTATGTAGTTGATTTTGTAATTACGGAATTACAACTCTTCGACTCGGAAGACGTAGGCCTACTCAAGTTTCAGTCTCTCATATATTATTTCCTGCAGAGCTCTTATTAGACTTATAAACTGCAGCTGCGTTTCGATGAAACGTCACAAACATTCTCGACACCACTTCAGCGTTTATAATAATAACAGCATAAATTCGTCCGACTCAGACTTATTTACAGGAATGGTCCACTTTTAGTAGGGTGTAATTAGGGGCTACTGCCTGCTTCTATTCCGATGAGTAAATCAATCCTTTAAAAGTGTGTCATCGACTTAACTTCACACTGAGCGTGTCCCTGTATATCCGGTTGAAGTGACGCTTTCTGTGGCGTTTCCGGACCATAGCAATAGCAGTTGCTATAGCTATTGTTGAAGACTGCATCCACCATCTGCGCGTGTTCTCATTTACTCTCAGCCCATGCTCAGCCCTCATGGTCGGTCGTCTTGTTTTGTGTGTGTGAGGGTGGGGTGGGTGGGTGGGTGGAGGGGTGGGGGGGGGCAATCGAGTGTTTTTCTTTGTTTCATGTGGACCGATAATTATCAGTTCTTCTTTTGATGCCGCTCAACGAATTCTGCAGTCTCTGAAACTGGGCCTTTGCTTTCTGTCCATATTAGAGGTCACGCGTGTTTCGTTGATTCGCTTTCTGTGTGTCATGTCTTTGGGCTATTTTGTCTAGACTACACAGAATTTCTTCAACGATTTCTAACATGCTCCTACATGTATGATTGTATGTGTGGTGAAGCAAAATGTTCCTTCGTGGAATGAATAGCGAGAGAATGGATCTCTTTACAACCTGCAGTGCGGAATATGAATGTTTCATTCAGGTCAAGTTAGTAAGACTTATTCGTCCATCAATAGACCTAGCCTACATGTAAGCATTCTATCTCCATTCAAAACTATAAAGCGTTCAGTTACTGCTATTTTAAAAATTTATTATCCCTCTTTCTAGATATTGATGCTGAAAATTATTGATACTCAAAATTAGAATCGCTTTTGTTAAGATTAAAGTTTGTTAAAACCTAATTGCGTATATCTGATGTAACATCACATTTCTCAAACTTTCCTTTCATGTCACACACTATCGTCGTTCCAACTTTCTGGCCCTTTCTGGCCCTCCTCCTCCTCCTTTGAATCGTGACGTCATTTATGTACGACCCTATGGGAAATCATGAAAGTCCTTTGCAACTTAATTTGGCCTGAGTTATTTTCTAACAGAAGTAGGCCCTAATTTTATGCAGTTCAGTGCAATTAACCAAACAAAATAATGCACGACAGAAGTTGGTTTTTACTTTCCACGTAGAATTGTAGAGGTTGCAATGCCATCTGTGGTTCGTATCTCTTTCAACGCACACCACGCAATGGCTGTTGAATGTCGATGATGCGCTGTTTCTATCATCGATCGTAGATCCTCAGACGGCGGTATTGAAATGGATTCAAGTTGAAACGACTCCAGCATTCCTTGCTCCTCCTCCTCCTCTTCCTACGCCTCCTCCTGCTTCTTCTTCCACTTCTTCTTCTTCTTCATCTTCTTATTCTTCTTCTTCTGCTTCTTCTTCCTTCTTCTTCTTCTTCTTCTTCTTCTTCTTCTTCTTCTTCTTCTTCTTCTTCTTCTACTTCTTCTTCTTCTTCTTCTTCTTCTTCTTCTTCTGCTCCTCATCTTACTTTTTCTCCTCCTCCTCATTTCCCTCCTCTTCCTCCTGCCCCTCCTCTTTCTTCTCTGCTCTCTCCCTTCTCCTCTTCTTCCTCCTCGTCCTCGTCCTCGTCCTCCTCTTCCTCGTTCTATTTCTTATCCTCCTTCTTATCCTCTTCCTCCTCCTCTTCCTTGTTCTCCTCTTCTTCCTCCTTTTCTCTTCCTCCTCCTACTCCTCTTCCTCCTTCTCTTTTTCTTCCTCCTCCTCCTCCTCCTCTTATAAACAACCGACATCAAACAACGATTCATCGTTTCATTTCATCGAATGCAGTTACGAAGCGATTTACTCCGCAGGAAAAAAAGATTTCAAAGAACAGAATATGTTGCTTCGAAACCGAGGACTTGGTTTCGTATTCCAGAGGACTAGCCGTTGCGATTACACGCACCCCAGCCCCCTCCCCCTATCCCACCCCGTCGGCGGTCCCTCCTCTGTATTCCACGGATCTTCCGGGAATGGTTGAGGGGGTGACTACAGCCTCGATGCAGCTCTGTCCGGTCATATCCTGGGTCGTATCGATTCGTCGTAATATTAGCCTATAAGTTCATTTTACGACGCGTGTGCATAAAAGTGTCTGCTGATAAAATCTCGCATCAGTAGTTGTGGTTGCTCGCAGGACATAGATTCGATCCTCGTCATCATTATCGTCGTCGTCATCATCGTTGTCGTCGTCGTCATCATCGTCGTTGATTAGAAACGGTTCGTTAACGACGGAACATGTTCATAGGTCAATGGTTTAAGTCGAGGGAACGTCGCTTGAACGGTGCAGTTTATCTAGCGCCATTTCTGATTGACTGAAAGCTGAGGCATCAGACCTGAGGCATTAGATACTTGTTGCTTCAAACGATTGTCAACAAGATGACAATGCCCTTTGTTTATCCTCGGTATCAAAATAATACCGATTTACACTAATATCTGATCACGACAATTAGCCTATACAATTAGGATGCAGAATGTAGGCTATATAATTTCTTGATTATACTTTGGTCAAGCTATGACATATGCCACATTCTCTTAAGCTTCTAAAACGCATGCATTTCCACGTCAGCACGACAACACGGATTTCATTTAAGTCAATTATCATCTATGGGATTTGTGTGCGCGCGCGCGTGTGTGTGTGTGTGTGTGTGTGTGTGTGTGTGTGTGTGTGATGTTCGTATTCATCAAATGCGTTGAACCTTCGTGAATTTAATGGCCTTCCTGTTGGATAGAGTAGGCCTATTACATGCCCAACATACTTTACTATGCTCCATGTTGTCTTTATTTCAAAACGCTTGTCTTCTTCTGACGACTCTAGGTTTCTAGGTTTAAGACCGCGAAGCTGCTGTACTCCTCGCGTCATTGAGAATCGTCTAACCACAGTCAAACACGTTTCCGTAATTTAAATCATTAGTGAGAGACTCAGTATCTTACTAAGGACTTTGCGTATAGATCTACCTCCGTTTTTAGCCATAAACGTAAATGTACTCGGATTTTTGTCTCGAATCTGCTCATTTCTCAATGAATTTGATCATTCACCACCGTTCGCCCGTTTGAATGAACGTCACACCATTTAGGTCCCCATACACGGACCGACGTACCGTGCTAGTCCAAGATTTTGAATCTCTGAAATATGCCACATTCGGGGGCAAACTGCGGCCCTTACTATCTCTTCACAGTGAGTGCTTATAGTCACTCCCATGGCAGATACGGATTTGCTCATCTCAATGATAAGTGTTTTAAATAAAATAATTAAACTAATGAGTATGGTCTTACCAGACATCTAAAAAATTTAATTAACTTCATCACCTATAGCGACAACTAGTCGTAGCCTAAATGGTTCCGCAACAACACGCGACTTTACATTACAATAATATTATCAGCGAAGTCTAATTACTTTTCTTAATATCATGATTGATTACAATCCATGATTACAGCATCTGTCGCCCAAGTCCGAAAAGATTTTTTGAAACCTGTGAAATCCACTCCTGCAATGAGAGAAAAAAAACGACAAATCCCCGATCCGGGCTTAAGACATAATGCGTTGAAATGACTCAATATTGCTTTCCGAGCGACCTTTAAGTCTCGCGGAGGCGACGAACGCAAAAGCAGTTGACGACGACGCAGTGCATATGTGGTCGCTGAGAGAAGACAACCAATGACAGCGACCGCTACAGTACCTGCTGTCGAGGTCGGATCAATTCTCCTCGGCTTATCGTGGTTTACAAGGTGCGGAAGCCATCACTTACGATATTGCCAGCTCCGTCGAATTACTGACCACGACACTACGTCTACACTGTAACTGTTGCAGGTGGCTTTAACGCAACGGTTCAAGTCGTAATAGCAGAACCAAAAATTTATCGAGCAAGCAATCCTTCCATGTTCATGTAGGCCCAGCAGGATAAAAATTGCTGGAGGAGCTTGGGAGGTTCCAGCTTCAGTCTTTCTTACAGCCCCAGAGTAAAGTCTGTTTTTCACACCTCAATTTCAAGTGGATCATAGTCCAACCCCAACCCCAGTTACTTTTCCACAATTCTCACGCTCATTTGGCCTTAACAGAAAATAGGCTTATAGTCTCCAAGTAATTACAAGTTTACACAAACATTTACATTCTGCGTCCTATTGAAGCGCCGTATTTTTTTGAATAATTTATGATTGTGTATCATGTGTGTCTGATGCGTAGTGCGTGCATGTATGGTATTTTATGGACTCACCATGTACAATGTACCTGTGAATCTGTCCGCATATGCGTGTGTTATCTGTAGCCTGCGTTTGGTGTGTCTTGCAATTCCACTTGAGGGCTTGGTAATATATGGCCACCGCCCACACAACCGGTCTCTCGTACCTTCCAGTACATCGACGAGATATTATGCCAGGGAGTTCCTTGAGCTATCAACGAGACGCACTGCAGAGGGTTCAAAGATTAACCGTCAGATTGAAACGAGTGCTGCTCCGAGCCTGCTCCGAGCCTGCTCGGGGATCTGAAAGACGAGCGACGAGAGGTCTGTCGTTCTTCAGCTGTCGTTGGTCGGTCGGTCCTTCTGTCGGCCCTTTGGTCGGTCGGTCGGTCGGTCGGATGGTCGGTCGGATGGTCGGTCTGTGGGTCTGTCGGTGGGTCGGTCGGTCGCAGTGTTTGTCCGCCTCATGACGCCAGCGTCGTCGCTGATGTCACCGCCTTCGCATGCAGAACTATCAAAGTTAGGACCATTGATCGATAGACCAATCGAAATCCACTATCATCATACCTAAGTTTTCCACAGACCGACTTGCAGAGATAAAGAGACGGACGAGAAAGAGAGACACTGCCTGCCTGCCTACCTGCCTGCCTGCCTGCCTGCCTGCCTGCCTGCCTGCCTGCCTGCTTGACTGAATGATTCTTCCTCTTCTCCTTACCTCCTTCGCCATGTCACCTCTAAGCATCACCCACCATAGCCGTCTGTCTGTCTGTCTGCCTGCCTGCCTGTCTGCCTGCCTGCCGGTCTGTCTGTCTGCCTGCTTACCTGCCTGGCTGCTTGACTGAATGATTCTTCCTCTTCTCCTCACCTCCTTCGCCATGTCACCTCTAAGCATCACCCACCTGAGCCGTCCGTTTGTCTGCCTCCCCGACTCTCCGAATCTTGACCCTCTGCCTATCGATTTTGTTTTGATAAGGCGCCTGTGAATAAGCTGGTTCCCGCGACTTCGCTTTTGTGGGCGCTGTAGAAGTCTCGAGATTATGATTAGGCCTACGATGACTGGCGGCCGGACAGACGGACAGCCAAGTGGACTCAAAGAATGCAAAGGAATGGAGAAACGGGGAGTTAGAGATCGACAGGTACATGTATACAGGGTGGCCCAAAAAAGTGATAACACCTCGTAGCAAAGGGTCTTTTAATATAATTGGATCAAAATAACGTTTTGTAATTTACTTTCGTATGCCAAGTAGTAATTACTCTACTCATAAAACATGTTCAATGTGTCTACCTTGCTTCTCAACAACTTTTTGCAAGCGAGAAACACCAACTGATACCATGATACCGCAGCTGAAAAGTTCATGTTCTCGTATGTCTTCTTTCTGGAACTGAGTTGCGTTTTTTTGATTCAACTGAATAAAACGCGATAATTTTGAGAATTAACTGGTGTTGCAAAGATGAATCTTTTCGTCTGTAAACCAGATTGTTCGTACACTTCTGTCATTAGGAAACCGTTCAAGTAGCTGCTGACTGCGTTGCAAACATTTCAATTTGCAATTTTCGTTGAGCATCTGCCCGATCGCACGCTTATTTATTTTCAGTTGTGAACCTTGGTTTGCAATACGTTGCACCAATGACCGTGATATAGGCCTACCCGTTTCTCTTTGAATTTTACGTGGACTTTTGTGACTGTGAGGATCATCTTTTTGACAGCAGACCAGCTCACTCACCCGCTCAATGTTCTGTCGTGTTCTAGCAGACTTTGGCCGACCGTTTCCGCGTTTACGTTCTGTTGTAGGCCTACCGTCGTTGTCAATTTTTTTAGTAACCCGATTGACACTATAGGCCTACTCCAAGCTTTGGTTGGAAACTCATTTTTCATTCGCCTTGCACCCCAATGTTTCTCAATTCGCAAATTTTTCATCAGAATACGGTCTTCTGTTGTGATTTTTTGTCATTCTGGTTAAACTATCTTCAAAACACGCAGAAGGTGACGATTTGCAAATAAAAAATAATAAATGGCAACCGGAAGTAGTCGTAATAATGATGTTATGTGACTAAACAGTTAAGTAAGTAAATTAGTGAACTTTTAAGCTATTATGGATATAGTCCAAACAGATTTAAACTAATTAAAGCACGTTATCACTTTTTTGGGGCCACCCTGTATAAAGAGACAGAAGAACAGAGATACTGCGTGAGATCCTGCGTGGCCGAGTGGGTTGTAGCTCGCTCGCCGCGCCGGCGGCCCGGGTTCGATTCCCGGTCAGAGATTAATTTCTCGGATCTTTACTGCGGGTGGCTCGGTCGCAATATAAACGTGGAGTGTGAGGTTGTACTCTGCCTCCGACACTAATCATCTTCGATATGAAACAGTGTCGTTAAGCCCGAAGTACAACAACAAAGCAACAGGATGATTCGCATTGATTCCTACAACCATCAACGATCCTCTAGTCTGTTAAATATGAATTGTCACACCACCAATTCCCTACGGTATCAGGGGCGGATCCAGGATTTCTGGTTAGGGGGGGCGTAAATACTACCAATACAATCTCGTAATTATGTAGGCTATATATATATATACATATAGATTATAGAGTGCTTAAAGTGTAAAAAAGTGCCAGGACGCTGTATTGTAGGCCTGATTGGTCGTCAGTGGCGGCGCCGAATGCGGGAAGTTGCGAGTGCCGAAGGCACGAAGCCCATCCCGACTAGGGGGTCTGAGGGAGCGTCGTAAGCTCCCCCAGCGGGGTCTGGGGCGGAGCCCCAGCGACCAGCGCATTTTTGGCTGTGTCGACCTCAAATGGAGCCATTTTAGGCTCTTGTTTGCCAGCAATTTGTGAACGATAAAGTCGCGAAAACTTCAAGAATAAGTCGTTTCAAGTGTCGCAAGCTACCAGGATAACAATAAAAATCAAAATGTTATTGTAAAAGAGAAAGGTTTTGTTTTGTCTTTACCGTAAGCTGCCCCAGCGGGGTCTGGCGCGGAGCCCCAGCGACCAGCGCATTTTTGGCTGTGTTGACCTCAAATGGAGCCATTTTTAGGCAGTCATGGTCGGTCGTCCGTAACTGCATGGACGGCGTCCATGCAGTCATGGACGACCGTGCTGGCCAAATAAGTCATAGGACGGCGTCCTGCCTCGAAAATAAATGCCAGGACGCCGTCCATGGCCGTCCTGCCACACTTTAAACCCTGGAGTAGGCCTAGTTCTATATCCTTGATTTGCTTTTGTCCATAATATCGGCAGCTGAACGCCTTCGGCGGCTACAATCAGCACGACGAATTCCAAAATTATAATGATAATCATATGCCATCTTTTGAGATATAGGCCTAAGATAGGCTTATGTCTTACCAACGGCAGTCGGCTTATTCGCGAATGATAAAACTGCTTGTTTAAGCCGTTTTGACGGCGGACCACTCGACATATTTTAAATTGACCAATTTCTATTTAGCCTACGTAAATTTTGTCTGTACATGAACTTTGTGAATGACGTCACGGCAAAAGTCATTGGTCACGTGGGTAACGTCTGCTAGCAACTTAGGTAAGTAGGTAAGAGAGCTCCGGTAAGAGAGCTCCATTCTGCCGGTCCAGCTACTTCGAGCATCCTATTTCCAAATTGCAATTATATTAGTTTTAGGTCAGTTCGGCAGGTTTAGGGGGGGCGTACGCCGGCTCCGCCCCCCCCCCTGAATCCGCGCCTGGGTATTCTCTAATTAATTTAACGTTCCTGACCAATCTAGTTTCACTAAACGCCACAAAGATCTACTGAAACTGCAGTTCAGTCAACTTGTCTTTATCACCAGTCAGCAACAAGTTGCCGTACCTCTATCTCTTCAACATCTCTCTCCTGTATTTGTCACAATCGATCACTCGCTCATTATGATATGATAATATCATTATAATTGTATTAGTAATTAGTAGATAATATTACAATATCATAATTATGATAGTAAATAATATAACAGTATAACAATTCATGCATCGGCCTAATGCAATAATGTAAACAGCAACTAATACCATCAATCAATTTGTCTGGGAATCGTTCTGGGGGGAGGAACTTTCCCATCGAGATGCCTAGATTAAGCACTAATTGCTGATTGCAGGCCACTTGCTGCTAAACGTTTCTGCTGAATCAGTTCTACTTCCACTTTAAATATGTATGTTCATAAATTATTATGTAAACTTATTCGGAAATGCCCCCACTCTGTGCAAAAAACATGCACCAAGTTGCACCCATGATAGCCGACTTCTTCTTCATCCTTTTATAATGTTTCTGCATTCAAAAGTCTATTGTTCAACGATCATTGTTTTATCATGATTCGTGAGTAATGAGTATACATACCAATCAACGACTTGTATGAGTCGACGGTTTTTGAGCAAACACAAAGGGCGAGTATGTTTTGCAAGCAAATGCATGTAGAGTGAGACTTGTGTTGCTGGTAATTGGATGCCTCCTCCTCATCCGCCATCTTGTTGCTCATCCGTCCGTTCGTCCGTGCGTCCGTCTGTCCGTGCGTCCGTCCGTACGTCCGTGCGTCCGTCCGTCCGTCCGTGCGTTCGTGCGTTCGTGCGTCCGTGCTTCCGTCCGTGCGTCCGTGCGTCCGTGCGTCCGTGCGTCTGTGCGTCTGTCCGTCCGTCGGTATACATGTAGACGAAATCAAGCAACGGTTGCTGTTGCACGCATTTATTATCCTCGACGTTGCATCGTGTTGTACGAGTGCGTCAGCAGCAGAGCTGCAATGGTGTTGGAAGGGGGGGGCGACGAGTAGGACGACAACGACGAGGAGGGGTCGGTGTCACGAAATAGAGCATCCCCATAATAATCTATCCCCCTCCGATGAAGAAAAGCGTAAAAGGTCACTTCCTTGTGTGTTTATTTTAGCAAATTGACTTCCATTTGTTTTGTTTTGAGCATTGCCACTAACAGATGTGGTTAATCCTACTAGCTAACTTTATTTGCTTTGCTTTGCTTTGTTTATAGAATATATACTTAAGAGCATTTGCAGTCACTAACTAAATTCGAGTTGCCTTTTACTTTAAGCGTTGATTAGGACACTTTTCAAAACAATCAGTCACTTTAAGTTTTGATTACAGCATAAATTCATCAATTATGCACATTTTTCGATAATTACACGCTCAGAGATAGAATGACTCATGCCTCTCCCGGATACTCTATACCAGGTATATTCCATCTGGAAGGATAGTTTAATTCATCCCCGGATAGCTTTAGGGGGGATAGAATATCCGGCGACACCAGCCGTTAATTCGCCGCTCCACAGGGATGGATGGACGAGCGTGGAAGAAAACGGATGCACGGAATGAAGGACAAATGAATGATGGAAACGAGCGGACAAACAGAAGGACAGAATGTGGGGAAGGACAGATTAACGCAGGGGAGGACAGTAGGCAGAAAGAGGAAAGACGAGTGCACGGACGAATAGCGGATGGATCACCCTGCACCATCAGTGTGGACTGTGGTGTGATCAGAAGGAAACGCTGTAAAAAAAAGAATCGTCTAACGCTTCGATTCGGATATAATTTATGGACGTTGTGAAGCGAACAATTATTTCTACCGATTACTTTACCGATTATTTTACATCCATCCGATCAACGCCAGACGTGTTTACCAAGTTGCAATTATTTTGTCGTCTGCTTTGTCTCCCAGGGCCATATAATTAATTTTTTTCCTTGGTCTTCAGGTTTACCGTGAGGACGAGGAAGAGGAGGAGGTGGTGGCTAGGCCTATGTCCACATGCATGGTGTAAGACCTGTTTGTTTGGTGTCATTGGTCGTCTACCAATGTCTATATTTCACGTCCTTGTAGCGACGACTGTTGATCTTCAATGTCCATCGGAGACTCAGACAGCTTCTCTCCAATTATTTTGTCCGATGACTCATCTTCTAATGACATCAGAAAAAGTAGAGAATTAGAATTTTTGACGTCTTAAGTTTTTTTGGAGTCTTACGTCATGTTAGTGACGCTATGTCATGTTAGTGATGCTATGTCATGTTAGTGACGCTACATCATGCTAGTGACGCTATGTCGTGTAAGTGACGCTGGATCATGTAAGTGACGCTGCATCATGTAAGTGACGATATATGCCATGGTTGTAGGACTTTATCCCCCCTGGACATTATCCCCCTCGGACACTATCCCCCCCGGACATTATCCCCCCGGACATTATCCCCCCCGAAGTAGGACATTATCCCCCCAGTCTATTACCCAAAAATGATTGACGCTAATAAGTCTACGAAGTTCAAATCACGTTAACAAACCTTTGTGGGCCTACTGACTGTATACGATTCCAATTCGTTCATTCATCTAATGACGACACTAACCCTAACACTAACCCTAACCGACCCTCACGACACTTACACTGACCCTAACCGACCCTCACACTGACCCTAACCGACCCTCACGACGCTTACACTGACCCTAACCGACCCTCACGACACTTACACTGACCCTAACCGACCCTCACACTGACCCTAACCGACCCTCACGACGCTTACCCTGATTTGTACATGAAGGGGGGATAATGTCCGGGGGGATAATGTCCTACGAAAAACCGGGGGATAATGTCCGGGGGGGATAATGTCCGGGGGGATAGTGTCCGGGGGGATAGTGTCCAGGGGGGATAATGTCCGTTTACCATATGCCATGGGGGGAACGGACATTATCCCCCCCTCCTGGACATTATCCCCCCGGACATTATCCCCCCCCCGGACATTATCCCCTCCGGACATTATCCCCCCCCGGTTTTTGGTAGGACATTATTCCCCCGGACATTATCCCCCCCTTCATGTACAAATCAGGGTAAGCATCGTGAGGGTCGGTTAGGGTCAGTGTAAGTGACGTGAGGGTCGGTTAGGGTCAGGGTAAGCGTCGTGAGGGTCGGTTAGGGTCAGTGTAAGCGTCATGAGGGTCGGTTAGGGTCAGTGTGAGCGTCGTGATGGTCGGTTAGGGTCAGTTTAAGCGTCGTGAGGGTCGGTTAGGGTTAGTGTTAGGGTTAGTGTCGTCATTAGATGAATGAACGAATTGGAATCGTATACAGTCAGTAGGTCCACAAAGGTTTGTTAACGTGATTTGAACTTCGTAGACTTATTAGCGTCAATCATTTTTAGGTAATAGACTGGGGGAATAACGTCCTACTTCGGGGGGGGATGATGTCCAGGGTGGATAATGTCCGGGGGGGATAATGTCCGGGGGGATAATGTCCAGGGGGGATAATGTCCTACAACCATGCCATGGCATTGCCATGCTAGTGGCGGGAAGTTGAGTCTTATTGTAAGTGAAAATATAGGCCTATACCTTACAGGCTTACATGTGGAGATTTACATCTTGATCCGGTGTAGAACGAAACATCACAACAACAACAGTCGTTGGTAACGTTTGAATATATGGGACATCTTCACGGAAAAGTTACGAATGTACAACACAAGAATTATGAAGAACTTAACACCGTCTGTAGAAATTCGAGTTTAATTTTTTTCAGTGGGACCACTAGATCCTGTAGATCAGCTGTTCGTAATATATTGCTAAATGATTAATCTAATCTGATGTGTGGCATGCAAAGGCGTACGGGAGATTTCAACAGTGTGGGGGGGGCGAAGATTGAACTTCTGCTTGAAAAATAAATCCAGAATAAAAGACTTCGTGGGTTGAAATTTTGTGGTGGGAAAATTTTTCACACACAAAAAAGTTGACGACCTTTTTTTAGTCGTCGGACAGAAATGTCTTGAAAAAGTGCTGTTTTTCCCAGACAAAAAAATTCACGACCTTTTTTCCTTTTTTTAGTTGTCGGGTTGAAATATAGCGTAAAAATAATCTCTTTTTATTTTTTTACTATTTTCCCGGGTCTGCTTGACCCCAAAACCAGACTTGCCCGAAATTTGGGGATGGGCATTTGCCCCCCCCCCCCTGGACCCTCGCCTCGTACGCCTATGGTGGCTTGAGAGTGGTCTGATGTATTAATAATCGTGTAAAAAACACATCCACAAGGACTTCTCAGGGCCACACGAGGCGGGACGTTGCATGCGTTGTATGATGTTTAGGCAAAGCTGTTTATAGATACACTCACAGTAAGTTGCATAGACTAATAAAATGCAAGAACGACAGTTTATTGAGCTTCGCAAGTGGCTGGCTATTTACAAAGCATTTTATAAGGCTAAGCCGTAAGCATTTTATTGAAGCAATAAACTTGATTTAGCAGGCTTTCATATTCAGACAAATTTCGATGTTTTATTTACAATCCTGCATGTGTGGTATATACTGATCCATTTGATTCATTCCTTCATTCCAAGAATTTTTATGGCCCCTCTTCAAGAAACCTAGTCACAAATTTTACTATAGGCCTATATCACTGTGACACTCAGTATTGTGTGGCTCAAACGAATTATAAAGCTGTATTAGTAAATCAAGAGACAAGAGAAAAGAGACAAGTGATAAGAGACAAGTGATAAGAGACAAGAAACAAGTGATAAGAGAAAAGAGACAAGTGGTAAGAGACAGACAAGAAAACGACCACGCAGAACCAACAACCAAAATCCAGCCTCAGCGCAAATAACTGAAAGCGCCTTTTATAAGGTTTTGACCTTTCCCACGAAAATTAACAGAAGGCTTACAACTCCTCGCCGTAAGTTATATAATATAGTCGATACAATACGCATGGGTAGCCTATATATCTGGAGAGTCACAATTTAAGACATAATCATTTAATATAAAATATATCACATAATTATGGCATGCAGGAAGATCGAGACGTCGCAGATGAGAAAATCGACATATTATAGATTGCCACGTATATGATGTACGCCAGACGGATATAGTATTATATTCGTCGTCAGATGGTCGGTCGAGTATTTATCGCGTGCTCTCCAATTGAACTCTCCTCCTCCTCTTACTCCCCCTTCCTCCTCTTCTTCCACATCATCATCATCATCATCATCATCATCGACTGCAGAGGTCATTCATTTTGCCTGGAGTCGTTGCGTAAATAACGACGGCTGTTGCAGCTCATCTTATTGGTTGCCATTGACGACCGCTGCCGTCGCCATCTGCTTTTGCTTGGCAACAGGGTTGCCACTTGGTGTTCATTAGATCTCTGTGTATGGCTTCATCTCTCTCTATTATATATCTGTCTGTCTCTGTTTGTCTCTCTTCTTCTCTGTCTGTCTGTGATGACATGTCGTTCGGACTCTGCCACATAAATTTATCTATCTGTATATGTTTGTTTGTCTGATTGCTTCGCTTTCTGTCTGTCTATATATATATACCTGTCCATGCATCTGTCTGTCTGTCTGTGTGTGTCTTTCTATCTGTTTATCTGTGATTGATGTTCTTTTCGGAATCTGTCTTGTTTTGTAAGTTTCCATGGCAACCATTGTACTCAACTAGTCGTCGGCGGTCATGGTTCACTTCTCATCTCGCGGTTTATGCTGTGCATTTCTGCCGTTCAATTTGGTCATTTGATGAATGCAATTGACGCATGACTGCACACGTGTGTTTTTAGGATGCCATATCTCTGTCATTTATAGTGTTCGTAATCGTAAATCGCATACTCCAAACTTCTAACGCGACACTCAAAAGTAATGCGCAGAGCACCAGCTTTTTCACGAGCGCTATGTTGAGTCACAGGGTTCGTGCAAAGTCCTGAGCAACCCGAAGGAGGCCCGAGTCCGTCTGCAAGAGGATCTCAGAGGAAGAATCATCTTCAAATGGCAAAGGCGGATGTCAATTCGTAAAAATATGACACATAGGCTTACTTGTAGCTGATGCAAAGGTGTTTAACTGTTTATTTGTTAGACGCTATGAATGTCTTCAGTTCAGCAGTGGATGGATGTGTCAAGTCTCATGCTTTATTGGCATTCTAACTGTCTAACGGACTCTAACCGTCCAACTGCTCATTGCGTTTCGATAGAATCGGTATAATAATAATACATAAAACAGAAGAGTTACGGTATAGTCATGGGTTTTTGCGACTTCATATTCTTTTGTTCGTCGGCAAATGCGCGTAGACGGCCAGACCTCTCCCCACAAAAGTCTCATCCAGGGCTGTATACTCAAGGGAAAAAACGGCATCGTATACATACTCACCTCCCGAAAACCAGGGTACACGCGGGTAAAAACCAGGGTACACGGGTATACGCTAAATTCGGGTCAATTTTGGGAGCAAATGACTAAAACTAAAAAAGGTCATCAGGGTTTTTCGGACGAGAAATTGGCGACTTTTCGGACGAAAAATTTGCGAGTTTTACGAAAACAATTTTGGGCGGGAATATTTTACCGGCGGGAGCGTGTACTCATCTCAAAAGTTATGAGTAGCCTACAGCCCTGGTCTCATCTAAATTATATTCTTAATGTCGGTGATATTGATAGCTACGTTTGCTTTTATTTGTCGTTGCTCTCAGTCGAAGTTTTCGTCTAACACCTATCTTTGTCTTTTGTCTATCGCTGACGTTTTCTATTTGGACTTCCCAGTGCGTTTGCATTCTTTTAATACTGAAGAAAAACCTAATAATATTATTTTGAATGCTTATATTGCGTACCGTACCTGGTATGGCGGTTGTTTTGTTCACTTCTCCGCTTCCTGTTCGGGTTCTTATCAATGTTCTCTCATTTCCGCTGTTCGCGTTTATTAGTGTCATCCACGTGTCTCATGACACGTGTCTTATGACACGTGTCTCATGACACGTGTCTTATTACACGAGTCTGAGACGAAGACAGCGACTCCTCCGTCTGCTGTCATCATTATTAGTCATTCGATAGCTATTGCTATAGCACTGCTGATGATGCAGTCGTCAGGTTTTGATTGACACACAATGCTGTCTCATTACTCGTTCAACCAGGCACTCGCTCGCTCACTCACTAACTTACTAGCTCACTCACTCACTCACTTGCTCACACTCATTCACTCGCTCGCTCGCTCACTCACTCGCTCGGTCACTCACTCACTTACTCACACTCACTCGCTCACTCACACTCACTCACTCACTCACTCATTCACTCACTCGCTCACTCACTCACTCACTCACTCGCCCACTAGCTCACTCGCTCGCTCACTCACTCACTCACTTACTCACACTCACTCATTCACTCGCTCGCTCGCTCACTCACTCGCTCGGTCACTCACTCACTTACTCACACTCACTCGCTCACTCACACTCACTCACTCACTCACTCATTCACTCACTCGCTCACTCACTCACTCACTCACTCGCCCACTAGCTCACTCGCTCGCTCACTCACTCACTCACTTACTCACACTCACTCACTTACTCGCTCACTCGCTCACTCGCTCACTGAGCCTCACTCGCTCATGCACTCACTCAATCAGCCACTCAATCACTCACTTGCTCACTCGCTCGCTCACTCACTCACTAAATCAATCAATCACTCATTCGCTCACTCACTCACTCAATCACTCACTCTCTCGCTCATTCACTCACTCAATCACTCACTCTCTCGCTCATTCACTCACTCAATCAATCAAACAATCACTCACTCACTCACTCAATCACTCACTTGCTCACTCGCTCGCTCACTCACTTACACACTCACTCATTCACTCACTCACTTACACACTCACTCACTCACTTACTCACTCAATCAATCAAACAATCACTCACTCCCTCAATCAGCCACTCAATCACTCACTTGCTCACTTGCTCGCTTACTCACTCACTAAATCAATCAGTCACTCATTCGCTCACTCACTCTCTCGCTCAATCACTCACTCAATCACTCACTTGCTCACTCGCTCGCTCACTCACTTACACACTCACTCATTCACTCACTCACTTACACACTCACTCACTCACTTGCTCACTCAATCAATCAAACAATCACTCACTCACTCAATCAGCCACTCAATCACTCACTTGCTCACTTGCTCGCTTACTCACTCACTAAATCAATCAGTCACTCATTCGCTCACTCACTCTCTCGCTCAATCACTCACTCAATCACTCACTTGCTCACTCGCTCGCTCACTCACTTACACACTCACTCATTCACTCACTCACTTACACACTCACTCACTCACTTACTCACTCAATCAATCAAACAATCACTCACTCACTCAATCAGCCACTCAATCACTCACTTGCTCACTCGCTTGCTCACTAAATCAATCAATCACTCATTCGCTCACTCTCTCACTCAGTCACTCGCTCACTCATTCGCTCACTCTCTCACTCAATCACTCGCTCACTCATTCGCTCACTCTCTCACTCAATCACTCGCTCACTCAATCACTCACTCACTCATGACATTCTTCGCAACCTGCAGCAACCGGTTTTAGAGCGTCACTACAGAGAGCGGTCAGCACCAGTCTTCAAACTTCCTGGCCTTTCCAACTGGAGCTTCGTGACGTCCGTTTGATACCTGACACCCCTCATGCGGATGAGTCCAATACTGGCTTACAAGACATCGATGGCAAACGCATGAACACCGTCCAACACATTCAGAAACAACGATGAAATAAAGAAATGACTCCAGAAAGTATAGTAGGCCTATATGATATAGCAAAGGATAGAACAGGCGAAAATTATCGAGTAAAATCTGCATTGGGCAACTATACTTAATAAAGGAAAATGGCCGGCTGATCGAAGCAGCATGCAGCCACATGGGTGTAATGTTTCGGTAGCATATCGGTTGATGTAGGCCTATATTAACCACATTTGCGTGCATTGCTGTACATAGACGAGGCTGATTATTTTGGGCGGCGATGTTTCTGGAAGGAAAACAGTTTGACTGTTAATGTAATCGATGTGAATCAGGTGACAACAGTTCATTGTCGGAAGATTCTGGTCTGTGTGCATGGAAGACCATGCATGCATAGACAAAGGAAACAGTTCTCCATTCAACCTTCTTCATGTCTTTTTCTGTCTCTAATTCTATTAAGCACATATAGATACGTCACGCGATATTACCCGCCGTGCACTGCGACCGTTCGTCTTTATTAG
This sequence comes from Lumbricus rubellus, assembly GCA_945859605.1. Taxonomy (NCBI): domain Eukaryota; kingdom Metazoa; phylum Annelida; class Clitellata; order Crassiclitellata; family Lumbricidae; genus Lumbricus; species Lumbricus rubellus. The sequence continues at coordinate 20,373,742 of OX243813.1, forward strand.
GTAAAGAATGCAAACGAAATGGAACGAACCGTTGGGTTTCTCCAGCAGCAGTATACATACATATATATATATACATGTATATATACATGTATACTTATATATGCGATGATATCTGACGATCGAATGAAGATTTAGTCCACAGCTGCTGCTGGGAAAAAAGCGCAGCCGCCGCTGTCGCCGCCGCAACCCGTGGCAGGGGTATACCGTCGGTCGATCGGTCGGTCGGTCGGCGGGAAGCCAGATGACTGGCCACTATAAATCGTTCCTGATTGCATGACGATACGGATTCAGAGGCGAAATTTATTGAACGATGTGTTCACGGTTCACACGTAAATGCTGCTAATTATCCTCAGCAACGCAGTGTATACGATTCGAAACAATGTATTTGGAAGTGAACTCATGAAGCAACAGCAACAGCGCAATAAATGTGTCCACGTGTGTATAATTATTTGTATGTATGAATGTAGATATATATGAAAGCATTCATTCATTCATTCATTCATTCCAAAAACTTATATAGCGCCTCTTCAAGAAGTCTACTCAGAGGCGCTCATGAGCATGCGTGAACCTTCTCTTTAATCATGGCTGAACTGGAATCGCTCCTGCGTAGGCTCTTGAAGCAGCGCTGTGTAAGCTTACAATGTCATGTAGAGTTTTGTAGACCTATATGGAAATGCCGAGTGAATTACTGAAGGCACGCTATATGTGTGCTTGTGTAACTAGGCCTTGTAACATGTACATATATGTGCATGGATAGATGGATGGATGAAATTAGGGTCACCTCTCAGCGTATACCTCTGTCTTGTTGCTGCATTTGATATAGTATTACTGCTAACCACCAAGGGTGATACTTTCTTGCTGGGAGTTTCCAGCAATAACAGCATAAAACTGGACAGAACAGCTACAGATGCATGGACGCGACAAGATTGCAGCACGACAAAATTATTTCATCTTCAGCATTATTTTTCTGCTGAAAGCTGCCACCACATGCATCATCATCGTGTGCAGCTGCAGAGGGATAAAATTAATGTTGTTCCACTTAGCGACCGACAATTGCACAGACGACCATCGAAGGGCGAGGAGGACTCCATGCACCGAGGAGACGCATACACGTGATGATCCTATTAGTCTGGATTTCCCGTCAGCATTGCTGCAGCGAGATGGGCTGCATGCATGGCTAATAGAACGGCTTACACCTGCAGTCCACTTCCAATCCCTTCTAATGGATTGAAGGAGCAAGAGGTCGTCGTCCTTCGCTTGCCCTTCGTGTTTAGCGTGGCTGGAAAAGTAAATAATAATTATAGTCTCTTGTAATTATCGGTTTATCCGGGCATCGCGTTGACCTTGCGATGAAGAACAGCTGTTGCCGTTTAAACGCAATGCATCTCGGGTTATTACTGTCTGATGCTGGCCTCAATTATCTGCCCCTTAATTCATTCATAATACAGTCCGCTCAGCTGGTTGTTTGTTCATCCGTTCAACTGGCTCTTCGTCCATTCTCTTCACTGAGAAGAACTTTATATATATTATGGCATACAGTGGCGTAGCAAGGTGTTTGGGGGCCTTGTGCAGGGATTTCGGTGGTGGGCCCCTTCAATGCTCGAACCTTCTCAAATTCAAACAAAAAGCCTGCGCAAAACGCCTGGCTCTTTTGCTATATATAAACAATATTTGCACATTTCGCAATTGAAATTAATAGATTTTTTAGCTCATTGCAATTTTTTTAATCATTTTCTCCCATTTATATTTGTAAACATTTTAAATTTAATCAGTCTACCAGAGAAAAATTGAATTAGAGCTTAAGCCAATGACACTTTGATTTAAGTTTTTTGCGTGTGTATGACGAACATGTAGGCGAGACTTGATTACATTCTGAATATTCAGAAAGAAAAATAGCGACTCTGGCCGCGGGGAGGCCCTGTTTAGCCGGGAGCCCTTGTGCACTGCACGTGCTGCACGCCCTATTGCTACGCCACTGTTGGCACATGAAGCAAGCAATCCTGTGTCGCAATGTTCTGTGAAGGCATAAGTAAATGATTTAAAGAATTGGCAAAAGAAAGAAAGAGATAGAGAGACAGACAGACAGAAACAGACAGACATACAGACAAAGACAGACAGAGAGCAGATAGAGACAGAGACAGAAAGAGACAGAGACAGAAAGAGACAGAGAGACATACATGTAGCGAGAGAGAGAGAGATCCATCTGTCTGGAATAGAAGAAACACTTGTTGCCTAGGGTTGACTCATCAGTGTTTTACAGGCTCCTTCAAATCTCTTTGCATCACCGTGTATGAACTGGGAGCGACACTGAGTGGGCTTCTTGAAGAGGAGCTGTTTGAATTCTCGAAATGAATGAACGAATGAAAATTAGAATACAATAAACATACTGCACGTGGATTAGATACTGTGTGAATATTCGTGTTTGCGTGCCAATTATGTCGCTGAACAAAAGCCAATGGGAACGCAAAGCAAGACTCCAGACCGCAAAGCAAGACTTCACAAGACTTCAGACCACAAAGCAAGACTCCAGACCGCAAAGCGAGACTTCACAAGGCTTCAGACCACAAAGCAAGACTCGTGCAGTCGCAACAGAACACACAAAGCATCTACAGAGGAATAAAAGTAGGCCTACAAACAAAGAGCAAAGAGATTGATTTTTTCGTTACAGAGCTATGCAGACCCTTCAGCGTCCTTCTCAAAAGGTTGGGTTTCATTGATGCAACCACATGACGACGGGGTCAGAGAGAGAGAGAGAGAGAGAGAGAGAGAGAGAGAGAGAGAGAGAGAAAGAGAGAGAGACTTGCTTGGAGAAGCCAGCATACATAGGCCTATAGGCTACACCAGTGAAAAGCTTTAAGGGATTTTTTACGGCCCAAGAGGGACAAAGGGGCAGAAGGCGAAATATGATATCCTTGTTTATATGGATGGAGAAGAGAAGAGAATAGGATTGATAGACTTGTTTTGAGGAGAGCGACATCGCAACATAGACTCCGCTGCTTGGAGAAGGAAAGGAATTATCGTCGTCGTCGTCGTTGTCGTCGTCGTCGTCGTCGTTGTCGTCGTCGTTGTCGTCAGCCATGGACAGGGTTACAATATGTCACCGACTTCCAATATAATCCGTTGGCGAAAATTTGATTAGAATAAAGATGATCCTAAATCAGGACGACTTATAAATCGAATATTGGATTCGGTGAGAGGCGAATTACTCCGAGGAACGCCCGGAACAGAATAGAACGGAACCGAGGAACGGATTTTCGATTTAGGAAGCCGTAAACGAAGATTTAGAGATTAAAAGAAGTCGATTTGCAATACTGACAGGTATAGCTGCAGTATAATACAACATCGCTTTATACAATACAATGCAATCCAATAGGATATACAAAGCAATAAATATGCAATACGTTACAATACCGGGTATAATACGACATGATACATTATAGATCCAAGTATTAATGCATCACAATGTAGCCTATGTCAATGTAATAAAGTGTACAATATAACTGCAATTCATATATTTAATGATACTCCATTTCAAAATTCACAATTATATACGCTTTTTAACTTGAATATACAACGATATACGAGAGAATAAACTATTGAAAGACTAGCCAACCTCAGACGCAGACTGCTAACAGTTGCATTAAAAATTCAACACGACGAGACGCGTTTGTAGCGTTGGTCCGAATAGTATTGGACTCTTGTCGTTGATGTGTCAGGCTATTTTTAAAGATGACAGGTAGACGTGGACATATTTACACATGCAGTGATGTACCAAGAAGACCAAACACGTGTCTCATATTCTATATACTTGTATATATATATATATTGACTATTGCAATGCTCTCCTCATTGGTCTTCCTAAAGTTCGTCTTTCACCGATTCAGTCGGTTCTCAACTCAGCTGCTAGATTGATTGCCCGCCTTCCCAAGTACTCTCACATCTCTATGTTTCATGAACTTCACTGGCTTCCTCTCCGTGCTTGCACACAATTTAAGATCCTCACTCTGATCATAAAGGCTCAACGGGGTCTTGCCCTAAAATATCTCACTAATGTTTTACTTCGTCCTCACTCAGCTTCCTCCCACCGTCCACTTCGTTCATCCAACAGATTTGACCTCTTGGTTCCTCGGTCTAGAACTGTTATGGCTCAGTCTCGATCATTTGTCTCAATTGGTCCTTCTCTTTGGAATGCCCTCTCTCCTTCTGTTCGCTCTACACTTCTTTCTGGTAGTATCTCCTCTGCTTTGTCTCTTCTCAAAACCTGTTTCTTCTCGCGGGGCCTTGCGCACTGGGAGCGCCTCTGAACGGTTCACCCTTCTAGAGGCGCTTTATAAATGTTTAAATACAATACAATATATATATCTATATACATATAAATGTATATATATTTTTAAGTTAATTATTCTTGGACGCACCTGTAGTGAGAAAAGATGCGCCAACTGTAGACGTACAATAGGGCCTACATGTATATACTTCTAAAAGCAATCAGGAACCTGGCTGATGTAGTTTGCTCATGCTGCAAGGTCTATATCTGTGTGTACGTCGCCAATGTTGATGAGTATACATGTAGGTAGCTCTAAACCAAAATGAAAAATAATAAAATAGTAGCCGGTATTATAATAGTCAATTTTCAGAAGACATCTGGTTTTCGACCTTCTGAATGTCTGGATAGGAAATGAATAGGCTAATTATTGTAAATTTAAATGAGCACCTCCAATATAGAGAGTGAAATGTCAATCTTTGTCCATCAGTCACATAACTGCAGCGGCTTAGCTAGTCCCTTCCTTGTAACTGAGATGCGGTCTTGTCAACCTGTTTTTCTCATTAAATAAATGGTCTATGTATATATATTTTACACGTGTGGCGCGGTGGTGTAGTGGGTATGTTCGTTGCCTTGCAGCCGAACATTTAAACATGCATGGACTTAATACATGTAGGTCAACCATTTAAGGATTTCAAGTAGTAGGCATAATCGTCGTAAAATATTTAATTACAATGAAGATTGGTGATGAAGCCCCGATCAGAAGGGTAGCAACTAGCAACTAATTTGGAGGATGTCTCTATTGTCTTACCCAAAATGATGTCAAATTTCAGTAAGTAGGCCTATACGACCAGGTCTATGTATACGCTCTACACTCTACAACAGCAAGGTTAGACTATATGAATATTATAGTCATGGACAGGGTCTATCATCTACACTCTCCTGCACTTTCCATACAAATGATGAAGGTACTAAAGAAAGTTTTATGGCAAACAATTAGATGCAAATCCTGTATCGGCTTTCACCCGGTCTAAGCAATCGATAGATGGGCGGAGGGACGGCGATTGAGTCCTCCCCGGTCGGTCGACCTGTCGCCGGGTCCGTCCCTAGTCCCTACTCTCCTGGCCAGCAGATGGCTCTACTCCATCCCTCAGTATAATAGACGAACGTAATGCGTCAAAGCCCAAGAGAAGCCAATTTAATAGGAATTTATGATGAGGTCGTGAATGATAACAATTTCTCAAAGAGGAGCAATGACGTCCATTGGCCTTGGTTCTTTGTACGTTGCATAATATCGATTATTTGTTTCTATTGAGAAAACACTTATCGCTCATAGACTGACTAAGTTAGAGTGAACTTTTATGGCCCATTGTTGCTCTACAGTCTACACAGGGGTCATCGTGTCTTAATCGTTGACTAGTCTACAAGAGTTACTGAAGACGAATTTAAAACGACTGGGATTCGGTTTTAGGACATAACAGACTTCATTAATTTTGCAGGCCTATTAAGAACGCGAAGATCGACATGTGCGAAGAAGAATACAAATGCGACGAAGAATGAGAAAAAGAATGCAGAGAAAGTGAAGAAAAAGAAGCATATATAGGAAGAAGAAGATGAAGAAGAAGAAGAAGAAGAAGAAGAAGAAGAAGAAGAAGAAGAAGAGATGATGAAGAAGAAGACGAAGAGATGATGATGATGATGATGAAGAAGAAGAAGAAGAAGAAGAAGAAAACGACTATTGTGAACCGATACTCTGATTGATCAAATAAACCCCAAACATTTTTATTGCAATTATTATTTAGTGCGACGTCATGGTCACATAGGCTACATCGTGCCTTTATATTTGTATTTTTCGTAGAAATAGACTAGGCTGAATCGTCGTTATTTACTGCTTCCATGTCCCTTTCGATAAGTCCTTAATCATTCATCCGCAACCTGCAATGTCAGATGTTCGAATCCCGATGCATTCTGCGAAATAGAATACTGTTGTTGTCCATGCAATAATATTATTTTTCCTTTGATGGTCATATTTGAGATGTTTCGTCGCTGCGCTTTGATTTCTTTAGTCGGCTGGTCATAGCAGTTAAGCTTATATATAACCATCAAAATGATGATCCTCTGTACATTATTATAATGACGCTATAAAAGTCATTGGTTGAATAAAACAAACAAACAAACATACAAACAAAACTTGATAGCGCCGCTGCAAGCCTTCTAGATGTCTCTACTCAGAGTCGCACAGAATGATACTAAGATTACAAGCTGCAGCTGTCGTTTGGTGTACGTTTTGCGTTAATAAATAAAACGAATGTAAATCTAATGCAACGCTGCCTTGTGTATTTCTGGCCACACTACAGTGCGCAGTGTGCAGCCGAGTAGTTTCGGCTCGACATCATCTGCCTTCGATTGCTATTCTGGTCACAGGAAGCCATCTACACGCATGACTCATTCCAATTCTCTATTAACCTACATCGCCCCGTGTGTATTATACTGTTGCCGCCCATGCAGCACCTACACTTATATAAATCAATTTTATTCGTCAAAGCAATCTTCAGATTTCAAATTGTATTCCTTAATTATTTTTCGATTATTAGCTTTCACTTGTCCTACTGCCGCATTGCGCAGCCGCTCCAAAGTCAAATAATTACGTGTAATTTTGGACGGGGGGGGCCAAAAAATTCTTGACACGTTACCTTGGGTCTGGGGCAAAAAATTCGCATCCGCCAAAAAAGTTGATGACCTTTTTTTTTTTAAGTCATCCGGCCAAATTTTCGGGAAAAACATACCATTTCATCCGCCAGAAAAGTTGATGACCTTTTTTTTTAGTCATCCGGCCAAATTTTCGGGAAAAACACACCATTTCAGCAGCCGCTGAAACCAAATGGGGGGGGCGCCACGATACATGGCATTTCTAAATGGGGGGCCATGGCCGGATTGGCCCCCCCCTGGATCCGCCCCTGTAAACAACGTGCTTCCAGTTTTATGACGAAATGTTATCTGATCTGACTCGATGCGATTTTCCCTTCAAAGGTACGTTATCGCTGGGAAGAATAGATCCACGACTGTACAAGAAAACGGACGGTGACGAGGACGACGACTACGAGGTGCCGGATAATCATGTCGGTCGCATCTGGTTCGGTGTCGAGTATGAACAGCAGACGGAAAAGCTGACGGTCAACTTAATTAAGGCGAGGAACCTTTCTGGTCGACTGGGCTCTACGAATCCGTCCGGAGGAGATCATTTCGTCAGGTAGGACAGACGGATAGACGGATAGACAGACAGACAGACAGACAGACAGACAGACAGACAGACAGACAGACAGACAGACAGGTAGACAAACAGACGGTACCGTGTCAAAAGCGCGCATGACAAAAGCGCGCCGAAAAAAGCGCGACCCATCAAAAGCGCGCATGACAAAAGCGCGCCGACAAAAGCGCGCCGACAAAAGCGCGCCGACAAAAGCGCGACCCGTCAAAAGCGCGCATGACAAAAGCGCGCCGACATAAGCGCGACCCGTCAAAAGCGCGCAGGACAAATGCGCGCCGACATAAGCGCGCAGTCAACAAGATATAGACTAACATACACAGAAAAAAAGGAAGAAGAAAATCACGAGCAAACTCGTTGTCTGGCAAATACGCAAACAACGAATGAAAATTCTAATGTCCAAAAATGAAGTAAAAGTTCTTGAAAATATTATGCAACCAGCAGGTAGCGAACCCCCTTGAATCTTTCGGTTTCCGTTGAAGTCTCATCAATCGGCAATTAAAATTACAAAGCAGTGGTTAGTTTAATTTCTTATTTGTGGAAAACAACTTTCATCAAAATAGGCGGCTGAATCATTGCCGTGATGAAAGACTTTGAATATTGGCCACATGTAGGTGAGAAGTAGAGGTAGGTATTGCTTTAATTTATGTTAGGCGAAGTGAAAGTACAGCCTTTGGTCCACGCTGCGCGCTTTTGTCGGCGCGCTTTTGTCGGCGCACTTTTGTCAGCGCGCTTTTGTCCTGCGCGCATTTGACGAGATACCCAGACGGAAAGGTGGATAAGCATGTAGAGTAGACAGACAGTTAAACAAACATATTGACAGACATACATAGGCTACAGACATGCAGACAGACAAACACACAGACAGACAGGTAAACAGACAGGCGGTAGACAGACAAATACACTGATTAACATACAGGCAGAGACACCGACTCAGAATTAGACATAAAAACACAACGAATGAGCTTCTGTATAGATGGCCCATTTGATGAGCTTAAAGAGAGACAAAATAAGATGAAGCACAAAAGTAGGACAGAAGCAGAAAAAGATTTTTTGGGGTGGAGGGTGAGGGACAGGGAGAGAGAAACACTACGCAACGAAAATAATAATTGCACTGGAATATTTATAGTGTAGGCTGATCGTGTGGAAGAATCAACTTCTCGTAATTATCCTCATCGTGTGTAGAAGCAATTATTAAGGAAACCGATTATGAGTTGTTGGGTGGCAAACAAAATTATTATCTCGTGAAATTTATGCATGTAAATTATTTCAAGCTTATGCTATAATATATCTCCCATTTAGTGCATGGTGTCTTAAACGATTGATATCTAAATGCAAACGCATGCAGACACCAAACCATGATGATTAACCAAACTATTGAAATAGCAGTAGATTAGTCTATAGCCTAATTGTTGACATTTAGCCTGCATGCTGAATAATAGAGTTGCATGTCTTATATTATATTCTTGGCAAACGTATAACGCATCGTCCGCGAACATTCGTGTATTTGCAAATTAAAAGCAACCAAACTAATGTATGCATTTAGTTCGTTAGCTTTTACATTGAGTCAAATGAGATGAGAGTATTATAGGCCTTTAAGTATACACAGAGATTGTTCGATATAGACTCTACGGCGAAATAATAAAGACAGATGAATCGAGGTAAAAGATTGCTCAGCGTCTAAAACAAGTGACAGATGTAGCCTATTATATTGTACAATTAGGCTATGCTTGTATTAGCATATAATTATGCCTACGCCCCTCTGTAGTGAGTGGCTGGCATATATTTACTGACGCAAGGTGCTATCCTCCGAATGCAAATCTCTGTCGTTAAACCTGTCGGACATTTACGCAAATCAAAGTCTAAACCCTTTTGCTCAGCAGGCTGACTGTGTCAGTGTGCCATGCATCGGCCACAGCGATGATCAGCAAATGTCTTCTCATGGTTATACATGACATTGTGGGCCACCTGTTCTCAATGCATCGCATGCGCGCCCATAAAATCGCAGTTCGTCTGCTGCTGACCCGCAACGCTTTTCTCGTAATTGGAAACTCCCAATCAGCGCATTGGATTTCGGAAAGCCAAGCGAAAGACTCTACTCAGTCGTCGTACAGCAGCTGGAGACGCAATCAGTGCCCATGCGTAATGGGATTGAGCGTTTATGACTCCACAGTTCAACGGATGTCAGCATAATCCACCACAAACACCACCAACGCCGCCGCCGAAGCCGCCGCCACCGTCACCAGAACCATACCACCACCAGTATACCACTACCACCGCCACCACCACCACCACCACCCACCACCACCACCATCACCACAACCACCACTACAATCGACCACTACCTCCACACCACCACCACACCACAACCACCACACTACCACCACAATCCACCACCACCCCACCACCACCACCGCAATCCACCATCACCATCATCACCGTCGCTGCCAACCACCACCTACACCCCACCACCACCACCACACCACCACAATCCACCGCCACCACGAAAAAGAATTATGCACATTGCACAGCGCAGTAATAACGTGCGTTATGGGGTATCGTCCATAACTCCTCTCCCGTCGTCGTCTTCGTATAATTTTTTATAATCAGAAGACATGACGAAAGTGCGAAAGACGTTTGCTGATTTGCAATTCGTAAGAGCGACGAATCGTCCGCATGTGAACCACCACCGCTTCACACGAGACATTTTCGACGCAGGCGATTACCGCGTCCAAAGCGTAAGATGGATGCCTTAAAATACGGGCGGACTGACGGGCGCAGGCGGACGGCCGAGCGGACACCCGGGCGGGCGGACACCCGAGCGGGCGGACACCAGGGCGGGCGGATGGGCGGGCGCAGTCTGTCGGTCTGGAGGGCGAGAAAGAGTCGTGCATGGCTGCAGAGAGACCGTGGCAGACGGATGTTCGTCGTATCCTAACAAGGATCTGATCGGTCGTCGTTGCTACGATGTGTCCGAATGACTCTCTCTAACAAATCGAATAAAATAGAAATGATTTGATCAGCGAATGACACTAACGCTGAAATACTGCAGCCATGCAAATGCAGTGTGTCTGTCTTACTTGACGGTGGGTGAGGGGGGTTCCTGCAGAGATGAAAGGAAGAGTGACGGACGAGGAGGAGGAGGAGGAGGAGGAGGAGGAGGAGGAGGCAACAGGAAATACGTGTAGATAGATGGAGTATTAGTATATATACGAGGGAAGAAGCGGGTCATGAATGCAGATTGGATGGGTCAATAGTTCAACTTAGGGAGAATCTCTCACTGCATGGGATGCCTTAATATTCTTTATGAATCATGCATCGTCTAAAAAAACAGCTGGTCTCGGTGGTTGGTTGGACTGCATGCTGTGGTATATGACGGTGAATTAACGTGCGTCAGAATCATCGCCATGGATCTGTCTCTGTATCAGTCGCTGTCTGTTTGGTTGTCTGTCTGTGTCTCTCTCTGTTCGTCTCTATTGTCATAGCATATCCCCGATTTGTTTGTGGAAACGCAGTGCTATGAACCGGTATTATACGCTTAGACCACATGCAATGATCGCATAACTGGAATGTTATCCCTTTGACACTGCGATTGCTCCCTATAGGGTCACTCTGACTCCTGTTATTATCACTTCAAAAATGTCCCTTTCAGTGGTTTTTGGGTCTGGAGCGCTCCTGAGCAGTAGCTTTAAACGAGCGCTATATAAATCTTCTTAATGAATGAATTCATGAACGACAATAGCAACGTGTAATAATAGGCTACATGTGCGTCGACATGTATGAATTGTATGAATTGTATGATCGGTCGTTTTCCAATTCAATCTGAGGAACACATTACGCGGATCGCAACAAATTATCTGGTAGTGCGTATAAGGCGCCTTTTTACGATCCATGTAATGCGCTCTTTACTCATTTATGACTACGATACATTAGCGCTATAGTAATGGCGGCGGTGTCCGTGTAACTACTATACTGTAACAAGTCCTATAGCGGCAACAGCGGATAAAAGCGATCATGGCGTACGTCGTCCATAAAATACGCGCATGCCTCGAATACGAAACGCTCCGCGGTCGGCTGAGTTGTTTACGTCCTTTTACACAGTGGCGTAGCAATAGGGCGTTCAACCTGTGCAGTGCACGAGGGCCCCCGGCAGTAAGGGGCCCCCGGCGGTCAGAGTCAGTTTTTCACTTTCCGAATATTCAGAACGTAATCAAGTCTAGCCTACAAGTCTGGCGTACACACTCAAAAGTGTCATTGGTTTAAGCTCTAATTCAATTTTCTCTGGTAGACTGAAGAAATTGAAAATGTTTTATAAATATAGGCCTAAATGAGAGAAAATAATAAAAATTGTGATAAGCTAATTTATGTATTTAATTTCGAGTGCGAAATATGCAGTGTCTATAGGCCCTATCAAAAGAGGCGTTTTTGCGCAGTCTTTTTTTAATCGAGGGGGTTCAAGCATTGAGGGGGCCTGCCACCGAAACCCTGCACAGGGGCCCCAAGCACCTTGCTACGCCACTGCTTTTACATGTAGAGTCTGACGTATTTAGATGGTCATTTTGTCATCTTTTAATTATTCTCTGCAATGCTTTGCAGGGTCTACTTACTACCGGACGAAAGACGATATCTCCAGTCGAAGTTTAAGAAGAAAGCATCCAACCCGCAGTTCGAGGAAAGCTTTGTTTTCCAGGTGTGTGTATTGGCTGTTTAACGTCACTGTGTGGTAACAAAGACCATTAGCGACGCCCTCCTCCTTTATCCAGGCTTGGGATTGGCACTGGCAGAGTGCAACCAGTGGCGGAGTTTTCCAGGTATTATAGGTCTATGCTGAGTCTAGCAAGCGAAACGTTTATTATTGCGATGATTTAGGCCTGTTCGTGATTATCTGATTCGGAATATTTTACATCAAAATGCGGTTAGCAATTTATTGATTCAACAAAGGATGTACTTACTTGCTTACTTCACTATCCAGTGAATTTACTTTTCTCGATGAGCTCTGTCAATCAAAATGGATTACTGTCATCTCCAGCCCAAAGGCATGTCGCTGTTTGTACCCATTTCGATGCTGAAGCTGTGGCGTTATATCTAACATTTGTCCAAGTATAATGTAGCCCACCGAAGGTTGAATCAGACACTGATTCGATCCATAAAAATAATGTAAACCTTCTCTTGCATTGTGGACTGAGCGCCAAGCATGCTGCATGGCTATGGCTATAGACGCATTAATTACCTAAATGTAGGCACAGCTATATAATAGTACAATGATATGTTTTATGATAATATAAGCTTAGACCTATTTAAAAACATAAGCTTCTGCTTACTGTTTGCTTGTTGAAAGTAACGAGGTATAACGTAGGCCGTTACTTTGTGTCTTCATCTTTCGTAGGTTTCAAACAAAACTTTGGAAGAGCGTGTCTTAAGGCTGACGGTTTTTGAAGCAGACCGACACAAGCGTCACGTGATCGTAGGTCACGCACTCTACCCAATGAAAGATCATTATGGAAACGAGAAAGTCGTTCTCTGGCGAGATTTGGAACGAGAACTCACCGAGGTAACAATCTCCATGGCAACATGCGCTCGCGTGTCGTAAACGGTTGTCGTCTGTTCACGTCTGTTTTCAGGTGGTTCACTTTTATAATTATAAATCATGAAAGCACTTCCTAAAGACTATAATGTACGGTATCTACTTATATACGTCAGCGCTAGGTTTAGGCACATCATGTCAGACGCACTGAGTCATGAGCTCCTGGTGATGAACAGGAACCAGTTTCCTAAAGACCAACAACGTATCAAAGAACAACATAGAACAACCATTCGGCATAGTATATTTGGGAGCATTCCTCTATTTCAACCCCAAAATATGGAATTTCCTAAGCTAATTATGTGCATACATATTATGTGTATTTTGCGACTATTTACAATGTACATTGAAACCCCAAATGAAAGTCCTCACAAAAAGCTTCACTGGCTACGCCCCTGAGAAGTGGGCCTAAGTGGAGCTCTGCTCTGCCTATAACCGCCCCTTGATGAAGCCACACGCAGCACAGCAGCAGAAAGCAAACAAGTCTCAAAATATATTTCAGTTTCATTAAAGCAACTTCATTCTCCGGTCGGCATTTGACAGGGAAAACTATTTTTCCTTCCAGAAATGTTGAGCACTTATAGGATGTGCCCGGCTAAAGTGCAGCTCGGTCCCGGGGATGCCTGTTCCTGCAGTCACCTTGAATGCCATTAGCTTGCGTTTCAACTGTAATCGACTTACAACGCAAAAGGCGTGTTCGGAAAGACTTAGATGCTGCATACCTTCTACAGTATAACTGCCATAAGGCTCATGCATATATCTATTAGGACTAATGGAGATGTCAGCATTTGGGTTTCTTATTTGAGCAATGATTTCAAATGCAAGATAAGACTGTTTTGATCGTTCATACGCTGAATCAGGATAGCATGGGCCTACATCCTCTTGCAACAAGAAAATGCACTTGTCAATGTAACATTTTGAGAATAACCTGCAAGCATAGGCGTAGGGGACATTTCAGGAGTGGGTGGGGCAAAAGTTTAATTTTTTTTCGAAAAATTTCACGACCTTTTTTTAGTCGTCCGGTCGGAATTGCCCGAAAATTCCCGTTACGTCTTTCGCCCGAAAATCTGACGACCTTTTTTTAGTTGCCCGGTCGGAATTGCTCTTTTTTGTAGTCGTCCAGTCCAAATTCCGAAAATTTCCGATAGATTTTTTAAATTTTTCTTGATCTGCTTGCTCGAAAAACCGGACTTGCCCGAAATTTGGGGGAGCATTTGCCCTCTGGACCCCCGTCTCCTACGCCTATGCCTGCAAGTAAAGCAAAATCATCTGGCCAATCGACCTGCAGAGATTTTCAACAAATTGATAAAAAAAAGATACAAACCTCAATCTGACTTAGAATGAAGAACACGGCAATATTATAGAAGAGCATCCTTTCCCTAAACACTCTATATTATCAGTCGTCAGTTGAATAATTATAATTTGTTTCCGCTTGCTTGAATGCCCTTAACAGGAAATAGCATATGCATTGCGTTGATTTATACACGCTGTGTATAGGATTAGGCGTGTAGACTCTATGCATTTTGTATGATATTGGGCATTGCTCTTCCCTTGGCGAGTCCCCAATTACGCTTCATCGCCGGTAAGGACGCCATGAACGTTTTCAAAGCCCGAGCTAATGGACAACCGCTAAAAACAGGCTAATGGACAAGCGACGACGCCATCTTTCCGCTTAGATTTTT
>OX243813.1:20388730-20541230 GCA_945859605.1 Lumbricus rubellus
CTTAGACTTTTATGCCAGGAGTTATAGGATGAATGTGCACTTGTGCCAGTTGAGTTCTTCCAATATTCAGCAAACCAAATGATAACTTGTTCGTTTCCTGCTTATCTCTCATTTCACTGTAGTTTCCTCTTTGATTTATGAAATTATGGCCTTGGAAATCGCTGCATGTCTGATTTGCTTGGATCAATAATTAATCAATCCAGAGTATGTACTCACTGTTATCTTTAAGCATGTTATGTCATATGAGTATTGACTATATATATATATATATATATTATATATATATAACGAAGTTGAACATATTCTAATTTTGAAGTGTGTTTCGTTGTTTGTTTTCATGCAGACAACACTTGAGAGCGGAGAGATTCTTGTGTCTCTCTGCTACAAAACTCATCTGGAACGACTTACCGTCGGAATATTCGAGGGCAAATGTATAAAAAAGGCCGACGACCATTCACTGCCAGGTAAGCTACGAACGAGGTGAAGGGCGCTATATAAATGCTCTGAATGAACGAATGAATGAATGAATGAATGAATGAATGAATGAATGAATGAATGAATGAGGTGAGTCTTTAGCGACGACGAACAGGAAATAGACTTGAACCTGGATATTTTAGTTAAGCAAGTGAGTGCAGGTCCTCATTTAGGTGGATGGTAAGTGTGCTGCGGTACCCGCGGGCCCTCAGTTTTTATGGGCCGCAGTCATAAATATGTGCATGGGGTACTGACGGGCTGACAGTGATGGTCGAGGGTATACTCACCCGTGCCCCACTAGCCACAATGTGCACTGAGTGAATGCAGTAGCTAGACTCTTAGGTACGGTAGTTCTCTTCTCATATGCCATATGACATAGTGTAAGCTTATTATAGGCTATAGAGCTACTACCGCTACAGTTACCGTCATCGCAGACTAAATCGCCGGCTTATCCTCCATTAGCGTGACGTATACCCGGTAACTTGACACCGCCTTGTCACTTTACCGAAGAATTTACTGCGATTTCTACCGCGGTAATATAGCCTTGTCTGTCTGTATACTGTAATAACTCGTGACCATCCGTTTCTAATATTATAATAATATATGACTTACAATCACGCTAGACTCATGTCAGCTTGAAGCAATAAAAGAAAGAAAAAATTATAATTATAATTTCAATCTCCATTATGATACTGATTAGTATTTTGTTTCGTTTATTCGATTAATTTTTTCGTTTACAATCCAGTTGACAGAACGCAACCGGTTACAGTGTACAATCATGCAGTTGAAACAATTTACAGGAACTTAGATTACAGAATACATAAATCTTAACTACGATGATCATGTTCATGATCATCGTCGTCATCGTCATCATCATCATCATCATCATCATCATCATCATCATCATCATCATCATCATCATCATCATCATCATCATCATCATCATCATCATCATCATCATCATCATCATCATCATCATCATCATCATCATCATCATCATCATCATCATCATCATCATCATCATCATCATCATCATCATCATCATCATCATCATCATCATCATCATCATCATCATCATCATCATCATCATCATCATCATCATCATCATCATTATCATCATCACTAAGCCACAGACGAATGCTGAAAGTTTTCATGCCAAAGCTCTGTTTTCTACATTCCATCATGTGAAATTGTGAATGCCATAGGTCTGTCATATGCTTTGCACCCACACGCATCCACACACACACATCCAAACACACACCCACACACATAAACACACATAAGCACACACACACACACATAGGCCTACCAAAACACACAAGCACGAGGACTAGGACTACACAAAGGACTGATCAATCGAGTGGCAATCACGAATCCGTTGTCTAAATTAGAAGGCGAAATTAGCATAAATATAATGGTAGTATAATATAATACATGTATGCATAGCCTACATACATAGGCCTATAATGTGCATATATATATATATATATATATATAACCATTATGTTCCTGTTATATGTGGCTCATATTTCTATGCACGATTCTTGCAATAATTAATTTCCTGGTAGAACTGCAGCTGTGTCTCAGGCTCTCAGCATGACTCGTCAAACAAAAAGCAGAGACTATATCGTGTGTAGGCTATATCATATATCTGCGTATTCGCATGAATTCCAGTTACTTTAATCATGTAGCTTTTGCCAGCAGGTTTCATTTTCTTGCATGTAATGAGCTGTAGCTTAATCAGCGTTGGATGCGAGCAGTGATGGGCAAAATGCTTTCCAAAGTATTTTGAATATGCAATATAAAATATTTTCAAACGAATTTTGAAAATTCAAAATAAAATGCTAATGTAGGCCTATAGCCTAGGGCAGCGGTTCCCAACCCATGGCACGCGGGCCAAAAGTGGCCCGCCAGGCTTAAAAAAATGGCCCGCCAGGCCTCAAAAATGAATAAACAAAAAATGTATGAAAAATTGACAATTTGGACAGGATAAAACGCAATTATTTTCTATTACAAATTATTTTATTTTGACGTCTATAAATAACATCAAACATCCTATTTTGAATCAATTATAACAATTTTATATGCTTTTAGTTAAATAAATTTTAGCAGTATGGCCTCTAATGTCCTTTAACTATAAGAAAAAGTGGCCCGCTTGTCATACAACTTAGAAAAAGTGGCCCTAAGGTCCAAAAAGGTTGGGAACCACTGGCCTAGGGCTATACTTCAAAAGTATGTCGGTGTGAATTCTTTTACAAAAAACTTTTCAAATGTAGGCTGTAAATACAAAATGGTATATTTTTGCAAGTAAATTGAAAAATAGACAATAAGATATAGTCTACTTTCAAAAGTAGGTCTATCTCAAAATAACGATTTAATGATTGTTAGCGCTCTTGTAGAGGACTCTGGAAACAAATTTGTTATTGTCCTTTTGCGGGAGCCGGAAATTATGACTTCGGGGTTGAAGGTTGTAAAGTGTAAACCGTACTAGTCATTGGGGAAAAAAAGGGCGCGAAGGACAGGGCAACTGTTCCATATGACGGCGCGTCCGATTTTACTTAACTTCGGGTAGCGAGTTTCCAAAACCCCTCATGGCACAACGCATACGGGTAATGCCTTCCTCCAATTCGCTTAAATTTTGCCCCAATACCGATTTCCTATTGGACCGTGATACCCCCTTCCTATTGGATAAAATTGGATCGGTAGTCTGCTTCAGTGCTTCACAAAAATAAGTTTATTTTGATTTTTCATTCGATTTGTAATTATAAAATTTTCCAGCCTAATATAGTTTTTAAAGCACAGAAGATGGGAGATAAGATTAAATTGCCACAAGGTTACGTGTATGCGAACAGGGCGGACGAAAGGGGGCACATCGATTGTAATTGTAATTGAACATTTATAAAGCGCCGCTCACAGATTCAGTAGCGCTGATATATGTCCGTCACAGATAGAGGGAGAATAGAGCGGTCTCACCTACGGTGATCTATAGCCCAATGTTTATTTGGCGTCGTTATACAGCACACAAATTACGATATTTTGCGTACATAATTATAGATGGGCCATAGGAGATTATGGTCTCAATATGAAGCAATTTTGGTGCCGCATACGTGGTATTTTTGTGCCTTAAATCAGTGGTGTAGTGGGGGGAATGCGGGGGAACGCCGTTCCCCCACTTTTTTCCAGGGAGGAAACAAAAAATTCAAGATTCACAGTTTCAGCTGCTTACTTACAGGAGCCTTTCGCAGTTTCGCAGATATATTTAGCCTATATACATGTATGTGTTCAATGGCTTGTAAATAAAAGCTAATGAAAAATGAAAATAGTACAGTAGTACAGTAGTAGGCCTACTGTAATAACAATAAATTAATAATTGAGAAAAAAATTTGTAAGCCTAATATGAAGCGTTCCCCCACTTCATTTTTTGCGTTCCCCACTTCATTTTTTAGGACTACACCACTGCCTTAAATAGAAGCTGGATTGACGAAATTAGCGCTTGGGAAATGGAAGCTGGATGAAGGTATTTTATGGCTGATATAGAAGCTGGATTGATGAAACTAACGCTTGTGAATTGAAAGCTGGATGAAGGTATTTTGTGTATTAAATAGAAGCTGGATTGACGAAATTAGCGCTTGAGAAATGGAAGCTGGATGAAGGTATTTTGTTTCTTAAATAGAAACTAGATTAAGGTATTTCTTTATCTTAAATGGAAGCTGCACGAGAATGCGTTATTTTCGTCAATCCAGCTTTTATTTCGCCTATTCAGAACCTTCATCCAGCTTCCATTTCTCAGGCGTTATTTTCGTCAATCCAGCTTCTATTTTTGCCATAGCATAACTTCATCCAGCTTCCATTTAAGATATAAACTGCCTTAATCCAGCCTGCACTTCAGATATACAAATGCCTTAATCCGGCTTCTATTTCTCAAGCTAGCCTTATTTTTGTCAATCCAGCTTCTATTTCGCCTATTTGGAACCTTCATTCAGATTCCAGTTAAGGAAGAACATATTCATTCATCCAGCTCCAATTTAAGCAAGAAGATTTTCATCCGTCCAACTTCCAGTTAAGAACATTCTGATGCATCCAGCTCCAATTTAGGCTAATCAAAAATATCTTCATCGATCCAGCTTCTATTTCGGGTAGGAAAATACTTATTCCGGTTTCCTTTATTCCAATCGCTTCAATTTTAATAAGACGATTTTAGTCAGTCTAAATCCAACGTCTATTTAAAATTGTAGTATTTTCATCAATCCAACTTCTAGTTAGCAACGCGATTGTTTCGTGTATCCGGCTTCAATTTTTACAAGCATTATTTTCACCAATGCAACTTCATTGAGGAAACGTTATTCGTACGTTTTTATTCATAACATTCTGCCACTTTAAGCATATCTATGACTTTAAGAGCTTTGCGTGCTAATAAGGGGTCGCAGGCTTAGCTTACTTATTAATAATCCAATGCTGAGCGAAGCAACGACCTCATGTAAATATATAGACCGTTGTGACAAAATTAAATACTGGTCATGAATATTTATGATTCGCTTAAGGGAGCCAATGGGAGTGGAGAATTCCTACCTGCGTTGTCCCATGAGGGGGTTTGGAAACTCGCCTACGGGTACCGTGCGATACAAAATGACAATTTTAATGGCACAATAGTAAACACAACATAAAAATGTTTTAAAAACACAAGCAAATTAAATTCATCAAGGAGAAAAGAATGGAGTGATTGAGGACTGATAAATGGAATATTATAACGCTCACAGATCTGTTGTCTAAATTAGAAAGCGAATGAAAATTTTGGTCACATGAAAATAGTCGTTCTTGTTTATTCCTCACTCCACGCCGTAATTCGTTAGTGCGTGGTAGGGCGCTATTGTACTCAGAAGTCTCGTGGTTCAATACTGGGTATACGAGATTACTACCAGCATATATAGCATCTCTTGTGTTTTTACCGAAAGCTGTCGTCAATCGACTCTGAGGTCTCGGTTGCATTGTGTCGTATGTCACCGGCTCAATTCGCACAGCGTAGGACTCGGAGAATTAAGCCTCGGAGACTGTAAATCACGGCACACATCCGCGCTAATGCACAGGGCGTTCGCAGGAAACGGAGTTATTGCAAGTGGCTGTGCGTCCGCAGATAAAAAACAAATAAAGCGACGACATGGACTAGAAGCCAGAAGAATCAAATTTGTAAATCGGACACGCTTTTGGCTGTTTACCCTGTGTGCTCTGATATTCGGATAGACTAACACAGCTAATTTATTTTCAAAGCAGAATCGCATATGCGCCGCTGCACAGCTTGAGAGAAAGACAGACAGTGAGAGACAGGCAGACAGACAGACAGACAGACAGACAGAGACACAGACACAGACAGAGACAGAAACTGACTGAGACAGAAGGAGAGACAGAAAGAGAGACAGAGACAGAGATACAGACAGACAGACAGACAGAGAAAGAGACGGAGACAAAAGGAGAGACAGAAAGAGAGACAGAAAGAGAGACAGACAAGCGATTCCAAAAATCGAGCCAGCATTTAACTTTGCACAACTGTCACGCAGATCGGGATAATTCTGGATGAAATAAAAGAAGGATTTAGTGGGATTAGCGCCAATCAAATGCAGACAGATTTTTTCTTTCCAGCTCTCATGACCAAACGTTCGAACGTGTTTCGCTTAATTGCCTAAACTTGTCAAACAATTTGAAATTTCGAGCGATTCGAAACTCCAAATTTCTCCACACCATCGCGATCCAAAGAAAATTTATTAGATCATGAATGTAAACTTATCTGATCTTACCCACCCCCTGGAAAATTGACACCAGTCCTATTTTTGTAACTGTTATTTTGAATTTTTAACAAATGCGCGCGTGTATATGTGGACTATCATGCCTTAGTTCCACAGTGTTTTAACATGAGTAATATTGACTATTGACCTAATTGTGTTTTCTTCTCCTAATTAACAGATGTTTACGTGAAGGTGAGTCTACTGTTGCAAAGTAAGGTGGTAAAGACAAAGAAAACTGAAGTCATCCGTCGATCAATCAATCCGTCTTTTAACGAATCATTCACGTTCAAGTTGGCTCCAGACAGTTTGGATTCAGCCAGCATCACCATTACCGCCATGCAGAACAACACCGCTCCTCACGTCAGAGGTAAATCAAACACACATGTTTGTATGTTTGTATGTGCACTGTTATAGCGCCCCTTCAAGCTCTATCTACTCAGAGGCGCTCACGATGCAGAGCGGACACTGCATCAGAGTTTCACGCCGAAGCGCTGAGCAATTGTGAGTGAAGGACTTGCCCAAGGTCTTTACGCGGCAAGGTGGATTCGAACCTCGAACCTTCCGGCTCCAAAGCAACGACGCCACCACTACACCACCGCGCCCCACGGAGCCAAGCGACACACACGTACTGACATAGGCGTAGGGGACATTTCAGCAGTGGAGGGGGTAAAAGCTAAACTTTTGCCCCAAAAATCTATGACCTTTTTTTAGTCGTCCGGTCGAAATCTTCCGAAAATTTTAGATACATTTTTTTTTCCTGGTCTGCTTGCCCAAAAACCAGACTTGCCCGAAATTTGGGGGACGGGGGGGCATTTGCCCTCCCTGAACCCCTCGTCTCCTACGCCTATGCGTACTGAAGCATCCTATTTTAAGTAATGCACACGCTCACACAGGGTCTACAAGATGGTAGGCCTAATCGTAATCGCAATCTTCAAATTTCTAAAGCGCCACTCGAAAGCCCAGCGCAAGGCACCAGCTTATTCACGAGCGCTGTGTCTCGTCAGAGGGATTGTCCAGAAGGGTAGTAGACCTGAAAAAGGTCGTTGTCTGGTTACCAAAGGAAACCCAGCTACCAAAGGAAGTCAGGTGACCAAAGGAAATCCAGTGACCAAAGGAAGTCCGATTACCAAATGAAATCCGGTGACCAAAGAAAGTCCGATGACCACTGGAAATCCGATCACAAAATCGTGAACAATTATTGTCTTATTTTGCTCTATCGAAGGCTCAGATGTCTGACAAACAAGCCTCTTTCTGCTGTTCACTTCTGAGTATAAATAGCTGGAGTTTTTTCACCTTGAGCGAGACGAATCAGTCTTCGTCTGTTATAACTTCTCATAAGATACGTCCTTCGTTTGGCAGATCAGATATCTCGCGTGTTTCTTAGAGGCAAATTCCGTCTTAAAACAAGAAAAAGATAGCATCTATTTTCACTGCGTACCAAGCTTCTACATCATTGTGGAGGTGGTCATCATGTTCGGATGGTGGGGGTTGTGGCATTTAGCCTATCCAATAATGCTTTGAGTTTATTGCTAATTTGCTATATGTCTGCACAGTGGACACGGAATGTAGACCTAGGCCTACGCCATAGATCAGAGAAACCGCCTCAACGGTTTCAACTGAGTACAAAGGATACAGTAAGGCATTCAAAAGACTCTCGCGTTTAGGTTTATTCGTGACGCACGCAATACAAGAATCATGGATCAAACATCACTGCTGCAAATTACCATTCAGTCAGCGGCGCTGCCGATGAGCTCCTACATGTATAACAAGCGCCTTAATATTAAAATGCTAAAGTTGGCGCGTTGTCTACGCAACATACATGTACATTATTCATTTTGTTTTCATCATCTTCATCATCGTCGTCGTCGTCATCATCATCATAATCATCATCATCATCATCAACAACAACAACATCATCATCATCAACAACATCATCATCAACAACAACAGAGCAACACCGCCAACAACAACAGCATAAACAGCAGCACAGCATAAACAACAGCACAGCATAGTAATAATACTAATATATAATCATCATTATCATAGCCGTCATCATGAACAGCAACAACATCATAATTATCATCATTAGATCTACTATATATAATGTTGTTCATATAGCGTCTTCACGAAGAGTCGCAATGACTATGTCAATAAAATTATTGTCAAGTGATGACGCTAAGCAAGACTGAGTGAAACAATAATAATTACTGCAACTTACGATTACGATTACGCAATTGTCTAGGGAAAATAACACATTAACAATCATGTAGGCATTAGGCCTATAAGCTTACATAATGTAGGCCTACACGTTGTACAACACCAATCGAATGTCTTAATCTGTAGGTTATATAGTAATGGCTGTTCAGTTAAAAGTTAAAACTCCTTCATGATAATAATAATTACTAAGTGATTTTCTGATGGGATGCTGTTCTGTAGATCGGCTGATCGGACGAGTGGTTGTCGGTTCCTTTATGTTTTCAAGAGGAAAGGAACTTGATCACTGGAACAAAATGGCAGCCAGTTCTCCGGAACAAGTCCTTCAATGGCACCATTTGATGTGACGATCCCTCTTGCCTCTGACAATGTCAGCTGATCAAAGCCGCCACCGCCGCCGCCATTGTTATAGAGCTGATGATGATGAGAGCGGCGCTCTATGCCTTAATTTTATTGTTGTGCTGTAATTAATTAACTTATTATGAGCCGTAATCGCTTATAAATGGATTGTGATATGATTTATGTATTTCCACTTGGATGTAATTGTAATTGTAATTGAACATTATATAGCGCCGCTCACAGATTCAGTAGCGCTCCCGACCGATGTGATGTGATGGCTGCGTGCATTTAGCGAGCGAATTATCGAGTGTAGGCCTAATTAATGTGGTTTTTCTAATTAGTATGGTTTGCACTTATAGGCTAATGAACGACGGGATAAACAAAGGCCTGCAATTGTGCACTAAACGTAGGTAAGGACCTGTGAATACCAAATTTTCAGGCGAATCGAATCGGGGTTTAAGAGTTCGAATTTTGGGCGAATCTTGAATCGAATTAGCAGTGATCAGTTAATCAGTTTGATATTCTTGTTCTGCGTAGCCTACTTGAAAGCACATGTCAAGCGCAACACGGAAACGCAGTTATCTACCGGGTATAGGCCTACTCTAGACCTAGGCCTATGTTAGTGTAGCCTAATAACTTTTCTGTGCGGTAGGTTATGCAATTAATTTTTAAAAAATTATGTTAATTTACGGAATAAAAAATGATACAAATCATCTTTTAAAAAACCTTTAAAGTTTAAACCAATTGTAGGCGTAGGCCTAGCCTACTGTTCTGTTTTGGTGCTATACGGT
The DNA here is from genome assembly GCA_945859605.1 of Lumbricus rubellus. Classification (NCBI taxonomy): domain Eukaryota; kingdom Metazoa; phylum Annelida; class Clitellata; order Crassiclitellata; family Lumbricidae; genus Lumbricus; species Lumbricus rubellus. The sequence continues at coordinate 20,398,326 of OX243813.1, forward strand.
CATTAAATTTAGTCACGCACTTTATCGCGGCAACACCCGTTAACTAATGCACAAATAGTGCACAACAAGGTGCGGCAAAGATCAATCATTTTTCTAATCATGGCGTCATTTTTCGGTTCGGATGTGTCCACCATAGGCTACTTTCGAATCGAATAGTCTATAATAATATATGATTCGCAGGTTCCTAAAACTTATTGATCTATTTATAAACGTAATAATTATGATATTCATGGGTGATTAAATGTTTCCTGTAACTTTTCAGTTTTAAAAGATTTCTTGATATGCGAAAGGTCGGATCATCGGATCCGAAATGTCGATTGTTGCCATTGTTCGTTTAATGCTGACGTTTAGGTCTGCAGGATAATCGGAAAATTCTATTTTTATAGCATGCGTCGCTAATTAAAAATTTCAGATGTGTTGTGTCCTATGTGCTGACTGTTTAAAATTTAAATGCTATGCTGTCTATAATTCATTGTGCTCATAATTTCATGTTTGTCTAATGTGTTGCATTAGGCGCAAATTTTATTTTTATATATTCGTTGCTTTTTACGACATCTATACGGCTGCTCTGAATATACTGTGTTCATTAAATTTATTCAAAAGTCGAACTAGATGAGGCGCGTGAAACGTTAGAGTTCCATCCAGGATCCAGGCCCGGCCTTTGGGAAAGGCGAACGAGACAGCCGCCTTGGGCCCCACGCTTTCAGTGACCCCGCCCGGGTCAGTGGAAGAAACTATAGCCTAGTGGAGCTTAGGACTTAATGTTTCAGCCACTCGAATTTGTGCGAACTTGTATAGCCTACTTTGCGAGTTTTGAAAACTTTCGTGTTATTACCGATAACGATAGGCTAATGTTAGGCTAATTACATTGATTATGATTGCGATAATGGTGAGACGCCTCGTCGCCTTCTGTATCCAAAATGTATCTTGTGAATGCATGACGCCGTCCACTTGGGCCATCTGGGCCTATATTATAGGGCCTAGGCTATATTCAATAGTATACTTAGCTGGAAATTATTCAAGAGTTGTTACATCAATACAAGATGGAGATGCAAAAAGTTGCCCTATACTTTGGGTTGTTCTGGCGATGTTTGTATTACAATCGAGATATCTTTCAAAGCCCTGGACCATGTTTCATGATTTTGACAAGTTTAATTATGAAATGATTGTGTAAATAAGACTTACTGTTCTTGCCTTTGCAGTTTGCATGCTAATGGATTACATCTTAACGGTCACAGGTGTCATGGTGTAAAGTATGCTGTGTGAATCACTTTAAGTTGGATGATAATTAATTGCTGCTTTAACATTTAGCCAAGAATGTTATCATTCATTCATTCATTCATTCCGAATACTTATATAGCGCCCCTTCAAGAAGCCTACTCAGAGGCGCTTCCAGCCCAGCCACGGCTAAAAAGATAGGTCTTAAGCAACTGGTAGAAAGCAGGAAATTATTCCGAGGTACTAAGCGCAGTGCAAGTGGGAGCCCATTCCATGTGGACGGGCCAACAACCGAGAAGGCTCTACGCTGTCTGGTAGCAGAGCGGGTTCGAGGGACCAGCAGCTCCCCATTGGCTGAAGAGCGTAAAGCTCGATGGGAGGCTATGTCGGAGACAGGGTGACAGAGATCAGATAAGTAGGACGGAGCACAACCAGTGAGGCACCGCCAGACAAGTGCTGCTATTCTGTACGAGATGCGCTGCGAGATTGGAAGCCAGTGCAAGACATCACGCATGTAAGCAGAGATCGGGGAAAATTTCGGAATATGCCCAAAAAGACGAGCAGCAGAGGGCATGACCCGGTCAAGACGCCCTATTAGGCTAGATGGGTGACCAGCAAGAACTGAGCAGCAATGATCAATTCTGCTGGTTAGAAAGGCGTGAACAAGGACCACAGCGGCATCATGAGATAGAGACCGCAGGATAACACGCAACTGGCGGAGCTGATAATAGCAGCTTCGAGTTACTAGGTTAACATGCTGCGATAGGCTTAGTTCTTGGTCAAGTGTCACTCCAAGATCGCGGACGGTATGAGAGAATTCAATACGGGGGAAGGTCTGAGTCAACAGGTGCAGGTCAAGGCCATTCAATTGTCTGCGACCGCCAAGTCAAATGAATTGGGTTTTGGATGGATTCAACAGCAAGCGATTAGAAGACATCCAGCCAGAGAGGGCATCAATGGCAGAGCACATCAGCCCAACAGAGTAAGCCGCATCTGTTGCACGACAGTGGACATATGCTTGGATATTATCAGCATATAGCTGATGTAAGAGTCCCCATACCCGCAGCAGAGGGCTAACATCGGACGTGTAGTCTGTGTAGAGAATAATAGAGATAATAATAATATCTCTATTATTCTATATTATATACGTATAGGGGCCTATATTATTTTAAGTCCATGGATGGCGCATGGTCGATTGATTAGTTGCTGTTTAACGACACTCTGTTCTAACAGAGAGACGATTTGCGTCGCCCTCCTTCTTTCTTCAGGCTTTTGACTGGCACTGTCAGCGTAGAAAGTGACGAAGTTAATGCACCACCAACCAGATACAATATTCTAGACTCCTTTGAATCTTCAGTTTCTCTCCGTAAACTGACTTTAGCTGCTTACCGTAATCCCTTCCAGTAGGCTAATTTGCAATCTCCTCGATATTGCACTGCGCTTATTGTCTTGCGGGCATCTCGATCGTGTCTTTGCCATAAATATAGCATAACGCTATATCGGCCACCAATGGTTGAACTCTTTCTCACTCTTTAAGAAGCGTTTCAAAACTCATTAGATTTATATCAAGTTGACTTTCGAAGACCTGTATAATCCGACTACACATGTGTGTGTGTGTGTGTGTGTGTGTGCGTGCGTGTGTTTGTGTGTGTGTGTGTGTGTGTGTGTGTGGTCGCTCGCTTGCTCGTTCATTGTGTTTTAAGATAAAGATCGAGTTTTCCAGTAAAACATTTCAGTCTCTCTCTTCCACCTTAAGTTAGGTAAGTGCTCTTGTATTGTAAATCGCTCTATCTGTCTATCAGACGTCAGTTAGGCTATTCAGCAGCAGCAGCAGCAGCAGCAGCAGCGGACGGATCCTTGAGGCGCTGGATGTGTAGCAATTGAGTATCGGACGGATAGCGGGCTTTAGCGGCTTCGCGAGTCTCGGTTTCTCCATATGTATCGAGATAAGTGCTTCTGAACCGCATAGTCTAGTGCGCATGTGCTGTATTCGCATGGGCAAAAGGATAGCAACACCAGGGATTACAATACATTTATAGGCCTACTCTACTGCTGTATGTATAACCTTTTGTTTACTATTGACATCAATTTACAACTAATAAGTAATAGTTTAATGCGTGAAGGTAATTCAAAAAATTAATTTAAAAGAGTTCCTAATGAGTGGGTCTATGTCTGTAGCTGTAGAGACTTCAGTGCAGTTAGTCCTGTAGGGCCTACGTAGTTGGTCGAATCCTTACGTACACCGTGGTTAAAAAGTAAGCCAAATTGTTTTGCATATAGCCTATCTCTAATACCTGAGGACATATCAAGCTAAACATTTTCCAAATATTTAGAGAATTGGACCAAGAATATAATTCCAAAATTTCATGAGATAAAGTTGAACGGATGAAAATATATGAATCTTTCAACTTTATATGCCGAAATTTCAGTTTACAAGCAATTTTCCGTTATAATATTCAGTGAAATGTAAGTCAAACTGTTTTTCTTACATCTCGATCTAATGTCTGATCAGAGCCCGTAAGATGTGGCTAGCGGGGTAGGCCTACGATTCACAAATGCATTCCAATATCGGCCTAACGCTGAATTATAAATCGCATTAAATTTTTTCTTATTGCAGTCTTGACGTTTGTGTTGGATGGTGTAGGCCTACGTAGCCTACGTTTGTCTTCGTCTTTTTACCTTCAGCAAAATGGAAATGACTTCTGATCTGCAGAGTGCAAATATGTCTGCTAACTCTACGATGTCTGATGCCGTTCAAAAGCTCGTCGCTCAACTACCAAGTGGTAGGCTATAGGCTAGCTGCAGTAGTTTATCAAACAGCTGTAGGCCTACGTACCGGTAGGTCCGGTACAGTAAGCCTAAATGGTTTGCATTCTGAATTAAAGCGTCAGTCTACAGGACAATTAGATATAAGCTACATAGCTAGGCTACTATGATACTATCTAGACCTAAACAAACGATATATATATATATATATAGTGCTGTTATGCCCAATAGGCCCATATTGAACAGCAATGTGCAATGATTAGCCCACATAGTCACTGTATAGAGAAATCCCAGGGCTGAAAGTGGGCCAGGTCCGTCCGGATCTAAGATCCGTCATTCATTTTTGGCACCTGAATAGGCCTAAACACCGATATCTAGCACCCTCTGGTCACAAAAGGATCCAGCAATAATTTTTCAAACCAATTTCAGCACTGCTGCATGCCTATCCCTAACCTAATTTTATTATAAATCGTCTGTTAACTGCAGATGACATCTCCAACTTCTGGATGTACCTCGTCGTCATCGTTGGATCTGCATTCGTATTGTTTGTCATCTTGGCCCTCTACCTATTCAGGTAGGACCTGAGGACCAGCCTATAATATAGGCCTACCATGCATGCTGCCCCATAAACACAATACTAATTGGCTTTTACAACGTAGGCCCTACGCCTAAAACGCCGAGTGGGTAAGCTTAATTTTGTCCTAAGCAAGCATGTATGTTTGACCGAAACCTATTGACAGTATAACTTAATGATTTACTAATATTATAATTATAGCCTAATAGCAATAAGTTTTCAGAATGTCAGAACATTTGGTAGGTCTACACTTTCAATTTATTTATGCTGCCCCTAATAATATAGTAGCTTATAGGCCTACCTGATATCGGAATCGGATACTATTAATTAGCCATGGCATTTAAATACAAAACTATAGGCTGGCTTCCATCTAGATTCTAGAACATTCATTCATTGAGAAAATTTATACAGCGCCCCTTCAACACACACATACACACACACACACACCACAGTTTACAAAACACCTATTATATTGATGCTCATGTCATTTAATTTAGTTTAATTTCATGTTTTCCTGTGAATAGCAACTACATGCAGAAAATGAAGAAAAGGCTGTTAGCCAGTCACCCGTGCATATCCCAGAAACAAAGACGCTGGAGCACCGTACCAATTCAACCAGGACTATTGATCAGAACTGGACAACCGTAACATCCATGGACGCTTGGACGGCTAACACTGGTGTATAACAATGTGATGACCAGTTATGAAAAATCATTATTTATAAAGGAATATCTTCAGAATGAGAAACTCTGATCTATAGGGCACTACAATGGTTCCCTGTCAATGTCATCCAAATGAAGAACAGCTCCAGTTCTTTGAATGACTTCTGACATTTTGACAATATCATTTAAAAGAATATTTATTATGTACTAGCTGTACCCGGCCACGCGTTGCTGTGGCAGAAAAGACTGCATCTGCCTCCTTCCCTCCCCCGTCTCCCTCCCCTCCCCCTCCCCCTCCTCGTCCCCCTCCCCTCCCCGTCCCCTCCCCCGTCCCTCCCCTCCGCCGCCCCTTCCCCTCCCTCCTCCCCTCCCCCGTGCCCCTCCCTTTCCCCTCCCCCTCCAACGTCTCCCTCCCTCCCCTTCCCCCTCCCCTCCGCCTCTCCTTCCACTCCCCCTCCCCTCCCCCTCCTCCTTCTACCCCTCCCCTCCCATTCTTCTCCATCCCTCCCCTCCGGTCCCTTCACTCCCTCTTTGTCCCGCTCTTTCTTCCTTCTTTCCTCCCTCACACGTTCCTTCCCGACAGCGACATATGCCCTATCGCGACTTTTGGGCAACCCAGATCGAAGTTGGTCATCTCGCGACTTTTGGGCGACTTTTCAACGTGATGTCGCGACAAAAACGTTTCCGATATCTGGCAACCCTCATGGACGTTGGGACATGTATAATTTGCAAATGGCGGTCGAACGGATTTCAAAGTTCTCTTTTTGTGGAAAAGATTGGGTTTTTTCGGAAAAAAAGCATAATACAACACGGTTCTATTGGAATGGAAGGTTTTGTAAAAATTTCAAAACAATCGGTTCGTCAGTTTTCGAAAACACTCATAACGCACGGTTGGAAAGTTTAATTTTTATATATATAGATTTGAAAAAAAGAAAAATATTCATTGTCTATAAGAAAAGGAAGCTAAGGGATGCTAGTTAAATTGCTGGATGCAGAAAAATATATACTGAGGAAAGTTTGTACTTATATATTTTAAGAATTTTTAATCTTCAATATTAAATGATAAAATTTGTGAATAATTTACTACTCTGAAGTTATTATTGACCTTAAATCAAGTTAGCAGCCTGGAGTAATCATAATACAATCGTAATACATACTTACACACATTGTCATGTGTATAGGTATTTATTTTTGGCAAGTCATGGGGCCACAAGGTTTTCAGGCTATGTATGTTCACTGTTCCCCAATGGTCAATCATAATATTCAACCTCGGCAAAACTTGTGCTCAGGTTCCCTGTCTTCTACGAATTGGCACATTATGCTGAAATGAAGCGACTTAAAGAACAAGATGCTAATATCACAGTTCAAATTAAATCCAACGTTGACTACAGAATCTGTTTGACTACAGAAAAGCTGCCAGGTGATATAACCAAGGCATGAGACCAGAAAACAACGAATCACCAGTGTTGGCAATTTCACATGCTCAGAGAAGGGCGATTCTTTGTAAAGTGTCATACACAGAAGTAGCGAGTCATTTGGAAACCAAATTATATAAATCTTGCGGCTGACAACAGTTAACAAAATAAGGGTTTTGACCAACTTCCTAGCAGTCAGCCCCAGAAGACGAACAGGATGGCCTAATAGTTTACACATTTGTAACAGCTGTGTATCAACATTGCCACTAACTGTTAACTGTTGTTAAGTTTATAACAATTCCTCGTTGAAGTTTTGTTGCTGTTAATGTCTGTTACCGTTATGTGAATGTTGATGTGACATTGCAAGTCAATAAATGAACAAAATTGAAGAAAAAAAATTGAAAAATCGAAATTGAAAAAATGTAAACAGAATAGGCCTACGTACAAATGTCATCATGTTCTGATTGTATTCCAAATCACATGAGTTACTTGGACATTTGAGTAAACAATACCTGACTCATTTGTTGAACTGTTGCTTTTGAAAACTGCTATGAATCATACATGTATGCATCATACTGTCGCATTGGGGGCAAGCTGCCAGACAGCCATAGCCTACTAGTTTAGAGGTGGTTGATTTATGTCGAACCCAGTAGCACAAGCTCATGCACCATAAATTTTCCTTGCACTGGTTACTTGTTTGACTGCACTGACTATATGGCCAAAAGTGTGATGCCATCTCTGATAACAGGGTTTCATCCAATTTCAATGATATTCTGCCAAGGTATCAGTAATGCAATGGCATTTTCCATGCCGTCACGCAGATAAATAATCATTACATCGGCCTACAAAAGGTCGGTCTCCTGTTTCTTTGTTTCTGAAATTGCTGTTACGTATTCAAGCATCACAAACAGTTCAGTCTGACAACTATTCTTTAAAAATCATATCTTCATCACAAAACGCAACAAACTGATAGAAACTTCACTTTCACCATCATTTAATGATGACCGATTTTAACATATATTATTAAAGAAATCTGAAATGGTGTGGTACATAGTTCTTACTTGTCTGATTTAGAACAATCCAAGACAGTTCTTAACATAGTCAAAACATGAACAACCAACCACCACAGGCTATCAGTTAAAAGTCCCAGATTCAGTGGCAATTGCATAGTGCTGCTCCTCGCTAACATACAAATTAACCTAGTCACCACACTGTCATTGCATCTGTTCAACCAAAACCTGAACACTTGCACAACCTAAGACCTTTCACTCATTTATAATTTGACAACCAAACGATTTTAAGTTAAAAATTTCGGTCTTAAATTTAAGTGATACCAGAATTTAACTCCATATCTCTGACAGTCAAGTTTTTTTAGAAAAAGACAAGAAAGTCACGTTATTATTCTATTTCTCCTCTTTCTAACATTGCTAGATAGTCTTTGTACTTTATTTTCTTTGGTATTATATCTGCAAAGTAAACACACACAATCATTCAAATAACAAATTAGTAACAAAACAACTTTAATTTGAATTTATGTCAGTTCAGTCTATTTAATTAACAACAATTTACTCATTTTCAGATGCATGAAGAAAATCCACAAAGTTCCTGTCTATCTGCAGTTCTGCACCATGCTTTAACCCATCAGCAACAGTATGTCATTGAAATGTATAATGTACTGTCCAAGTAATGACAAGCAGGCATGCATATTATGCACATACTAGAGGAATAAAAAAACTCACTAGATGCTTAAAATGCAAACAATTTTTCAGAAAAAGAAGTACGGTAATGAGCATGTATCTTGGTGAAATAAATTGATGGTTAATGGTTATAAAAGGGTTCAAGGCATGGAAAAGAGAAACTAGTGTCCTCATCATGACTACATGGGAGATTTTTTCTCAGTAGAGAGTTAATAAAAATTAGTGGAATAGAAAAGTCTAATATGTTACACCTCACTTGAGGCTATGTGAAAGGCCTACAGCCCAACATCTAACCACATGTAATTCCTATATACAAATGATTCTCAAGAAAATTATCAAAATTAGAAGCAGCTTCAATGGAACAGTAACACAGTTATAACAAATAAAATCACATACCTCTTAAGAACTGCAGAGTCTCTTGGCTGTCTATAATTTCTGCCAGGTCATTATAATCAACATTCTGCTTGCTGCTGCTGGCATGCAAAGCCATCTGAGCCAGATCTTGAACAAACAACTCCTGAAATTGACACTAGTCAGTTATATATCTTCGCAATTATATATTTTATTTAACACAGTGAATTGAGAAAAGATACATAGGGCTAAAACCTAAACATGTGTTTCCGGTAACAGAGGTTTTAAAAACTGGGTAGGAAGGTGAAAATATTTTGCAAAAAAATATATCGACACAATGTACAATTGTACACATTGCACCGAAGTATGCACACCACACGAGTGTTAAATGCCTATTTACAGAATGTCTGTACCTACAAACTTCTGCACTAAACAATTTTGTCTATTTCGATTTTGTTGACATCCCTTTTCTGGCAAGCATTCGACAATAGTCTAATGAAATAATTTCACTACAGCTTGTACATTTCAATATAAATGCTGCTGTAAAAAAGCATACTGTACTCCTAGTAATAATTATATAGGTAACGAGAAATGTCTTGAAATTGTTTTTGAAGTAAAAATTCGAAAACTCGAAACTTCTACAGCGCCCACAAAAAGCCAAGTCGCGGGAACCAGCTCATTCACAGGCACACAAGTGACGCAACCAAAACAAATCCTATAGGCAGTGGTCAAGATCTGGAGTCGAGCAAGGAGTTAGATAGACGGATGCACATACTTGATATTATAGAGAATAGCAAATGTCACTTGCCGATACATCACTCATGTAAATAAATTAAATTACCACACAAAAATAACCATATTCTATCAATCTGATAACGTCAGCTTAAGTAAACAAAGGAACCATTCGCCAGGATAAAACGCTGAGCGATAATAAAACATTTAAACCAGTACTCACAGTTGCTTTTGTGATTAAAAAAAGTGAGTCTTGGCCAACTGAAGACACATCGGGCGAACTCTTCATAATCGTCTTAACACGAGAAATTGGAAGCTGACAACCATCTACGTTTTTCTTTTTGGACATTGTGACAATTTTGTTCAAAAACCTTCAAACACTCGTATGAATTCGAACAAACCGTGCTTCAGCGTAAACAATATTAAACGGAAATAAGATATTTATAGATTTCCTGTTCAATAAAAAGACACCAAATATTCGTTTTTATCTACTTTCGGTGTTCTATGCACTATGGAACGCCGTCTTTGTCTCTTCCTATAACACTCATAATATTATTGCTAGCTGCGGAGCGCTCGGAATGGAGCGGCATAAATGCAGCGAGGCGGTTGAAAGACTTGAACTTCAAAGGATGCATGGTGCAGCTTAAGGAAAACGGCAGTGGCGCAAAGCAAGGAAGCAACGCGCTGAATATAGCAGGACTTGATAGCCTAGGACTAGGCCCTAGAACTTTACTCGCGACGTGAGATCGGTCGTATCGACGGCTCAGTCCATTATCACAATTAATAATATTATTGTTAGCCACGAGAGAAATTTGGAAAAGCAGAGCAATCAGCATAAAAACAAAGTTGGAGGTATTAAAGACATGTGTCTTCAGCAGCATAGGCCTATATGTTGTATGCTTGCGAGACACATGGGTACTAACAACATGTTCACAAAAAAGTGTTAGCGTCTGAGAGAAAATGCTACAGGAAAATCTTGAGGATAGGATGGATACAGAAGATCAACAATGACAAAATAGGCCTATAGGCCTACCGCGCTTTAACAAAAAAAGTCTTGCATAAGAGCGCGTCAATCATGTCACAATGATGCTGAAAACCTATGAAAGAGGAGGACTATAGCTTGCTGCTGTCAACCTTACGATTGTTTATAAGGTCTCGAATTTTGAACTCGCTCACAGGGCATCATTTTTATTTTATTTTATTTTATTTTAACCTACTTACTGATACGGTTTAGCGCTGTTCAATTTCGATAATTTGAGAGATAGAGCATTCCATACCATATTGCTTAAATAGGCTCGGAGCGATCTGGCACTAAAAAATAGTGCACCAGTGATGTTTATGAGAACTTTACAAGATGGAGTTTGTGTAATTCTTTACAAAATAAACCTAATTGTTAAAGAATAAGATGGCTGAAAGTGTCAGTGACCTGGAGAGTGATGCCAGCTCAGTTGACGGGGGTTTGGACACCAAAGTGCCGTCTGCAGCTCTTGTTCAGCAGCTGAACAAGCGAGTGGAGTCCCTTCAACAAGAGAACCGTGTCCTGCGCATGGAACTCGACACCTACAGATACAAGTGCAAAAGTTTGGAAGAGGATAACAGAGAGCTGAAAAAAGCTCGCGTTACAATTGTAAGTGTGCTAGACGGTTATTATCATATAGATCTTGTTGTCTTGTTTTGGTTTACTGATGTTTTTGTTTATTCGGATAATTTGACTCTAGACTGTGATTTGAAACACCCAGTTGCATTGCTTTTCTGGAGTTCAGAGTTTGGCCTACAGATCAGAATTTTCCGTCGTTTTTGAGAACACTCTTACTAGTACAATTCAGTTAGAAACTTACAAAAAGTGGTTTACACTTTCACTCAAATTGATAAAGATTTGGGCTAGACTATAGATTGTGGGTCTTGCTCCAAATTTTGCCTGATGATACAGTAGGCCTACCTAGGACCATAATGCATTCAAACGTGAGATCTGCCCAAATGATGAAAAGCAATTTCCCAATTTAATAAATTTAAAATAAACCCTATTTCCAAAATGATTCTGTACCAAGGTTTCTAAATCCAGTAAATAGTATGGACTGCCAATCTGCTGAGTAGACCCAGTATATTATGAAAATGCCCCCTTCAAATTTCATATTTTTGAACTTAGGAAAAGGATTTGACTTTATTTTTTCTCCTTAGGTTACCATAACTCTTTTCTACATTAGTTTGTGTGGCGCATTGGTGCAACAATATTTATTTTCAGGATATTTTCTCAAACTTGCCTGTGAAATTACTTTTGAGCGGATATAAAGATGTGTCTTTGTACATTGCGGGATAAGCAGTAGCGAACAAGTAGGCTATGTTTTTAGCATGGATTTAAAAAGAGTCTACTGAGCCTGACGATCAAATATCAAGAGGAAGTCTGTTCCAGCGTCGAGGTTTCTCTCCTCTCCATTATGGCTTCTTCTGTGGCATTCCATATGTTGTGTCACTGCAAACACCTCGTAACACTTGACCAGTGTGGCTTCTCTATGACATTCCAGATAGCATCTGACTGAAAATGCTTTGTGGCATAATTCCCCTGTGTAACTGGCTTTTCTCCCATGTGTCTTATTGTATGTTTGTCAAAGTTTTGTTTCATTACATTGTCTTCCTCCAATAGCATCCAGTTGCTTGAATAACTCAAATCAGCTTAGTAAATGCACTTCGCTTATATATTAAAGGTTTTTACCTACATAATACACTTCACCACTGCTGTTTTTCTGTCATTAAGTTTGCAATTCTGATGGCTAGACAATGAAAGTGGCATCATCATCTTTGTTATGACACAGTAGATAAAACTTTTACTGATCGTGCCTATTAGTAATTAGTCTGAGCGTTATAATGCTGATGATTGCAGCAACTGATGGCCGAACAACAGGAAGAGTATATTAGCAACACTTTGCTGAAGAAGATTCAAGCACTGAAGAATGAAAAGGAACAGCTTGCACGCAACTATGAGCAGGAAGAAGAATATCTCACAAATGATCTTTCACGCAAACTCTTTCAGGTGAGCTCAACACTAATTTAAATTTATTGGTGCTTTACTGACATTAGTAATAGGATTAAACACATGAATTAGACTTGTCTCTGAATTAGGTGAACATTCATTATGATTTCTAACCAGCTTCTTGTTTTCATTCTTTCAAGTTTGTTTCTTAATTTATTGATATACTGTGCAATAGGGTATAGCAAGAAATATGTTTTGGTTTAAAATGAACTTTGGCATAACTTAAAAGGTTGCTCCACATCCTAAATGAAAGAACTAAATAAAAATTGCATCAAAATTATTGCATCTAACTTTGCCGCCGAGCACTTGAAGTTTCGTGTACTTTCGCAGCTGCAAACCATGGCAAAAACATGTACTGTGCAAACACGAGAACTATGGTCACGGAGGAATGGTCAGAAAAGAAAGAGAAAAGAAAGAGAACATATGAAGTAGGCTATTATAAACTTAAATCTCAAAGACTGTATAAAGTATAGATGATACACCAGACAATGATTCTAGCTGTGATACAATTGAATCCGATTATGTAGCGTCAGAATCTATATGTGGATGTTTAAGTTACCGGGTATATGCGATCTGAAAGAGAAATATGCTCTCGCTACACTGTCATTCTCTGCTTTGTCCAGGAATTTGACAGACATAGTTTCTCCAATGAGGTTGGTGCTGCTTAATAGGTCTACTTGTGGACTATGGAATTGTGAATGATGACGACCAGCTACTAGCAGATTGTGGGAAGAGACAGAGAGGGAAATTTCGTAACCTGATATATGATGGATGAGGTGAAAAGTGTGAAAAGCACATGCAAGAACTGGCAGCCAGAAGATTTAAAATAGCAAAGAAAACTGATCATTGTCACCATAGCAGTTCTGGTGATATTATAACATTCATAATCCCAAAACTGAATTTAGAAGCCACTGTCCACTGTGTTCTAGTTGACTGGTTGGCTTTGCCAGACTTGAACCTCCAATAACTTGCAAGTTTAAGAAAAATGACCTTAAAGAATCCATTAAAACTGAGTGTATGTTAGATCCTCAAAAATGCCATTGCCACAAGCATGCATTCAAAGTTGTTACAGACGCAGCAAGGTCAGTTTGTGGCAAAGAAAGTAAAGGGCCACATTCGAACAAAAACATGGTCAAATGCACCACAAAAAATGAGTGAAACATATGAGTGAAACGCATTGTCAGCATGTGAAAGTTTTGTAAAGCGTAATAATTAAGGACCACAAGTTTTTTTCAACATTAATTATTTATTCCCTTTTTAAAGACAGAATAATGCAATGGGGACCGTCCATAAATGACGTCACGTAACTGAAGGGGAGAGGGTCACACATCTGTAACGATTTGTGACGGTCCATTGCTAGATATCATAATTATGACTTTTGTGTTAACGCGTGACGAGGGTGTCGAAGGGGATAGCCCTAAATTGCATGACGTCATTTATGGACGGCCCCTTGCTTGTCGCTCATACTATGTCGGAATGGCCAAACAAATACTATTACCCTGTGCCATAAAATCTGGCTCACAATATTTATACTTTTAAGCCTAATTACTACTTCAGTTAAGAAAATAATAAAATTTCAGCAGTTTTAATGCAATGCTCAAAAGTACGGAATACATGAATAACTTCAGGGCCTTGGCGGCAAAGTAAAGCAGCACGTCAGAAACAAAATTTTTATACCAGACACTATCCTATGCATAGGAGCAACAAATTAATATATGCCAAACATGATCCTTTCTCGTCACTACGCCCTACTGTGCAAGTTTAGTTTTCTCTATGAGAAAATGTTTGAAGCCAAATCAAAGTCTTTCATAATCTAGCTCATTCTTGTATTGCACCTCATAAACTAAGCATTTTGTTCATCAACATATTGGCTCCATTCCTATACGTGAGGTTACAAGGGGACGACCCCCATGATGTTTATCTTATGAAATTATTACATCTTTGCAGATAAATATAAATATTGTCAATTAATCAGATCAAATCTGGAATCGGCAAAAATGCAGGCCACCTGTGGGGAATTGACCAAAGTGCCATTTGAGCCAACCCCAGTAGGAAGACTTCAATTTAAATGTTTCTTTCAAGTCCTGTAATTAAGTGCTTGCTTTTAATTGTTTGATGTTCTTGTACATTTTGACTGGCTTGTATCGGTATCAGATTCATGTGCAAATATTGAACAACGATTAGCTAAAGCAGTGCTGTCCAACGTGCGGCCCGCGGAGCGATTTCAAGTGGCCCGCCAGAGCATGCTAAATTCTTCCACTGTGTATAAAATAGAATGAAGGACAAAGTCTTGTCGAATCTTAGAAGTTTTTTATATTGAAATTGCAATGTTTCTAGGGTTCGAAAAGCCACCGGAAAAGTCAATTCAGACAACATTCTTCTTTCTATCTCTGCCGTAGTCTGTCAAACGACTATCAAAAGACTTCTTGTTTTAAACATTTTCTATCCCTCTACTCAACTAAATTGACCTCGCATGGCTATTATCGTCCAAACCGTTCACTTCTAGTCCGTTTCTGAGATGTGTAGCCTACAGGGCTTCAGCACGTTTTAAATAGGCTAGCTGCAACAGTTCCTTTCGAGAGATTGTCCAATTGGAGTCCTGAGAGTTGAAGGGAAACTATCGATAAGAATCCATGGACAGAACCGATTAATGGTGATGTCTTTGGCTCATTCTCAGCCTTAGACCAAATTGACTCAGCAGGTTTCGGCTCGGCCATAGTGTGGATATGAACCGAAACAATTGTAACTGGGAGACGAAATGAAGAGCTGAGTTTGCCAGACCGTGGCTGCCAGCATAGGCGTACGGGAGATTTCAGCAGTGGGGGGTCAAAGATTTTACTTCTGCCCGACAAATAAATCTCGTGGTGGGAAATACAATTTTTTCCCAGAAAAAAAGTTGAAATAATATAAGTCGTAAAAATACAATTGTTTTGTATTTTCCCGGGTCTGCTTGCCCGAAAAACAAACTTGCCCAAAATTTGGGAGCATTTGCCCCCCCCCCCTCTGGACCCTCGCCTCATACGCCTATGGGCTGGTTGCCAGGCTGGGCGATAAACCTAAAATCAAGCTGAGCGCACCTAATAATTTTGGTGCTGATCTATAATCAAGCATCCAAGGTATTAAGCACTGTTCATTTAGACATTAGCCAACAATAATTCCATAAAACATTTAAAAATTATCAGCAAATTTTTTGCCGTTGCTTTTGAGCTTATTGTTGAGGCCCTCGGCTTCAAGAATATTGCTTCTGCGGCCCACGGGGCCAAAAAGGTTGGACAGCACTGAGCTAAAGTAATTGTATCTGACTTTTTTATGCAATTGTCTCACATGATCTTGAATTGGTGCTTAGCTTTAGCGTAGCCTTTTTGCAATTTGAGGATCATAATTACTAATTGTCACTGTTTTATGTTGTTTACGAGGTTGTGTCATTAGTTATGGTTGATTTTTAGTTACGCCAGGAGAAGTGTGAACTGGAGGAGACGTTAGAAAAGGAGCAAGAATATCAAGTTAACAAGCTGATGAGACGAATTGAGAAGTTGCAGGGAGAAGTTCTCAGCAAACAAGCAACTCTTGAACAGGTTCAATTCTATTACAGCATAACCCGTTATTTGCTGTTTTCCTTGTTGAATGGTACACTATTTCAGTCAATCATTAAGTCACATAAAACTGGATATATGATAATAAATTATATATTTAAAATTGCATGGATCTGATTAATACGGGATGGTTATAAATGGCTTTGCCAGGTAGGTGCAGAGTAATCCTTGTACGAGGTTTCTTGCAGCATGAGAACTTGAGAGCGAACGGTGTAAATTGAGTGAATCTGACGCAGATGATCAACATTCATTCGTCACAGGCTTGGAAAGGTGACAGGCTTGGAAAAGGTGACAGGCTCGGAAAAGGTGACAGGCTTGGAAAAGGTGACAGGCTCGGAAAAGGTGACTGCCTTTTCAAGGTCACCCAGATCATGCGTAGAGCTGAAGAAAAAGATGTCAGGGAAGCAAAGTTGCAGATTAGGCAAGTGGAGAATGAAATCTGCCCTTGGCTACCAAGTCAGATAACAGTGTTTTTCCAGAGTTCAGCCAGCCAGCCAGAGATGGTTTGATGACATCCAGGCACCAAGCATTTCCGATATCTGAAGAATTTTCTCCAAAGGAGATAGCATGAACGTGAAACCTTTGTACTTAAACCATTCAATGGATTCTTTGTTTGAGGAGGGTCGTCTTTAAATTGGGACTAACGATATATATTATATAACACGTTGTATTTTGCCAACCAGTGCAACCTTGCCAACCACAGTACTTAAAATTAGTCCTAATATTCTAGACATGTAAATTATATTTTCAGATTGGCTTTTGTGGTTATACTGAGCCCTGTTTTTAATGAACTAGCTTTTTCGTTTGCTGGACTTACATTTTACAACGTCTCTTCCCACAATTGTTGCCTTTGGATCATGGGATGTTGTTTAACCTTGTGGTGCTAAGTGATAACCCTGTTGGTTTTTTTTACACTCTTAAGTGCTTCTGGTGAGTAATGTCCTGGGTACTACCTGTGAAATAAATTAAGAAAAAATGCAGGCGATAGTAAATTGATGCAATTTCATAGTCTTGATAATGTCTTTAGGCCAAAAATGTAAGTCTGAATTTGACCAGAAATCTCAATGACATCAATTGTTTGCTATGAAAGCATTTGCACCAGTTATGTTCTGCTGTCAGACAATAAATAGTGTACAATTAATTGCAAAAGGTTAAACTACAATGTAGAACTTTAAGAGATGGAATTAATATGATTTAATACTAGACAACTTATGCCTATGGCTTCATAAATATCTCCTTCTTGCAGTATCTTTTAATTGTATACGCCTCTTTCTAAATTGCTGTGGGAACTGTCTTTGCTGCCTGGGCTGTTGGTGACGCAATGCTCATAGAACAGAGGGATGCAGAAGGGTCAATTACCATAATTTATCTAAGCATTAAGTAGTGAACATGTGCTGTCACCCTCTGGGCATGGGGTGTGTAACTATCATGTTGTTATTAGCCTTGTAGCAACACCCTTGCTTACAGGAATCATTGTGGGTCTTCACACTGACTGCATCGGAGTATCTTGCATCCATACAGAACTCTTCATTATATTAAACTATACCACTTATTTACTTCACAAAGGTGGTATAGTCTCACATATTATGAGTATATAACTTATCTATATTTTAAGACAGTTGAGATTGTTTACTGAGCAGAGGTAAGTGGAACAGGACACATGTGCACTGGCGGACCAATGGCAAATCTTTAATTCATTTGCAACAAGTTTTTATTCAACAGAATTTTACCGTGCAACAGTGTATCTATGAATAATGTGGGTGACTTTGCAAATGCAGTTTTTGATTTTTCAACCTGACTGAACATCAGAGATTGGAACTCTGGAACATTTGTATTGAGTTCGAAAAGTTGCTTTTATCAATTTTGCGTGATCTCACGTAAAGTAACGAAAGATGAGACTTTGTCATGCTCAAAGCACGGTGAATAATTCACAACCACAGAGTTGATTTTCCTCTATGAAAATCTCCTGTTCTTGCTAAGAAATGTGGCTAAAATGTGTATTAGTTGTGGTGATTGTGAAAAGTGTGATTTTGTGTGGATGAATTCAGTTGAAGAAGGACAAAGTGGAGCTGGAAAATCAGTTGGAACAGGAACAAGAGGCGCTGGTAAATCGTCTGTGGAAGCGAATGGATAAACTGGAAGCAGAAAAGAGGTGATTTACTTTGTTGTCTTCGTTTGATCAATTTTTCTTAACTGTTTTCTTTGTTTTTCTTAGTCTTCTTTTTAGCTGTTTTAGCATGATTTTTAAAATTTCAAATTGCCACTCTTGATTTCATTAACAAGGTCAGATTAAATTTGAATTCTCAACTTTGGTGATTTGTGGTTGATAGAACAGTTTCATTAAGGTTTATTTACTGTTTTTAAGTTGTGGTTTTGGTTATGTGGTTTAGTAATTTTTATGAATGGTTCATGGTTGCATGTTGGAAACACCCTAAGAAGATGTGATCATAGCTTTTGTGGTTCTTTCATTAAATTTGAACATCTGTTTATTGTGCTCAGAATGCTCCAACAGAAGCTTGATCAACCAGTGTCTGCTCCACCATCGCCACGTGATCCTCAGGCGATGATTGTTGATGAGGACACAGCTGGAAACCTCGTTCAGAATATACAGGCACTCAAGGCAGAAGTTACAAGGCTCCAGGCACAGTTGAGAGCGGCCCAGGCTGAACGTAAGTATCTGAAAAATGCACAGTAAATTAATTTGTCTTCACTTGTCTAAGAAAAGCTTCTTTATTTAATTTTAGTTGATCTAAGTTCATCATTGTTAATAAAGAGAGTTGGATTATCTTGATTTTACATGCTATATGCTTGTATATACGGTTAGACTGGTCCAAGGGTTGTGATACAAAGATACGCTGTGTCCTATTACATTTGAGAAGAAAGCATTATCTTGGTGGATTGAATATGAAATTCTGTGAATCAGTTTTTCTTGTGATGAGTTTCTGTTAACTATTTTTTGACTGCCTGTCTCTAACCAAAGTCATGCTTATGTTGCAATGGCCAGAAAAAAGAAAGAAAAAATTCGGCTTTTCATTTTTGACAGAAACTTATATATAGCTAGGTTTTAGACACTTTTTAGCTGCAATTTGTAGACAAACTTGATTGCTAGTGGCAATTCAGATAATTGTGTAGTAGTTTTATTTAATTATTCAATAATTTTTTCTTTAACACAATCCCGCCTGAATTGTTTTTGGAAATATCTATAAAATTAATGGTACCTATGCTAGAATAAAAATACTGCATCAGTGGTCACACTTAAGCATAGTAAAGTATATATTTTCTGAATCAGCAAACTTAAGGGAGTAAAATTGCATATTTCACTATGAAGAATTTTTCATTTATATAGCGCCCTTATAATGCCAAAGCGCAAAACAGTCACCGATAAGCATCTTACACAGCATTTGAAGGCCAACAGTCCAATATTGGTAACAAATAAGCATGCTAAACCATATATTTTATGAACCAGTAGTCTCCTATCTATATTATCCAGATTTCATATCGTGAACAATGGTTAATTTATATAGCGGCATTGTAATCCCAAAAGGTAAAAGTCACCAATAGACATATCGACAATGAATCAGAAGGACAGCAATTCAACAACACTTTACAAGAAGTCATAATAAAGTATATATTTCCTGAATCAGCAAACTTCTGGCTATAAATCCATGTTTTACTTTGAAGAAATATTCATTTATATCAGGGGTGTCAAAGAGCTGGCCCGCGGGCCATTTCTGGCCCGCCGACGTTTTTTTTCTGGCCCGCGGAGCCTTCCCTAAAGATTAAAAAATTAGTTAAAATGTTGTCAAAATTTAATAAAAAAAGCGAAAAGTGGACATTGAATCAAGATCTTTTCGCAATATTTGGACTTTTCTGGGAATTGGCTGACCAAGCCCGGGGCTCCCTCTCAGATCACTACCCAATTTTGCTCAGGAGCTTCGACACCCTGGCCCGCCACTTGCTAGAAAATGTTCACACTGGCCCGCCACTTGTTATAAGATGTTCAAACTGGCCCGCCACTAAAAAAGGTTTGACACCCCTGATTTATATAGTTGCTTTAGAATTCCAAAGGGCAAAACAGTCACCGATAAACATATCGGCACTGCATTTCAAGACAACAGTCCAGTAATGGTCACAAATAAGCATAACAAAGCACATATTTTCTGAATCACCAGTCTTCTGGCTATGAAATTCAAATTTCATTGTGGACAAAAGTTCAATTCTAACAAAGGACCAAAAAGACTAGGGTGCCACCTATACGGACTTGGTACAACATCATCATGCGGAGGGCTAGCACGCTTTGCAGTGAAGTAGGCTGTCAAGTCATGTCGGCTAACAACTGTCTGAATGTCCTACTGTCCAAGTAAAGGCAATATCCTCATTTGAAAAAGCCTGTTGCCAGTTCCATTGCTCAATATCGAAAAGTTGCTGTCGGTTGGTTTAGTAATTCCACGGACTTCAATAATTGGACGTTGACCTATGCGAACATGACTTTGACCTTGACCACAGCCACGACCTGGACTATGACCACCCCATTGACCACAACTGCTTCCTCCTCCTGTGCTACTGGTTGTGGTATAGCATCATCAACAGTTGCAGATGCTGCATAGAAACGGAAACATAATAGTGAATTAGATAGGATCAATGGAAAAGAGAATAATTCATTGTCAATCAGCTGATCAATGGACACAAAGTTATTCCATGACACCATCTTCAATATAAAATTTTGGCTTGAATTGATTTTCAGTAAACATAAATTTGTTTTCAATCAGCATATTCATATTCTTCTTACATCTAAACTATCAAGAAATTACAAAAAAGAAACACAAATAAAAAATATTGGCATTTGCTTACCTCTCCGACTTCGGCATTATTTAGCAATGCGGAGTCCGAACAACAAGAATCGGTTATCAGACTGGCCTAAAATCGAAACTATTTACGACCCAAACACTGTGTTCCGCCGGCGATCTTAAAATTTTGGATGAATTCATCGTCAGAAGATGAAAATTCATCGTCAAAACCCGTCATTACACGCCTAAAATTTTCCGAACTTCGGACAAGTTTATGCCTAACTTCAAACTTGTTTTTTGACCACAAAATATAACTTTTTATCAACAAAAAAAAATTGGGAAAATACTACATTTCTTGCTGAAAACGCTGATGCTATTTTTATTTTTCCCCGATGCCTATTTATAGATGCAATATAGTCTGTTTCAATGCCTCCCATTTCGGGTCACCCGCGACCCGATCCGGCGGGAACGGGTTAATTTACCTTTTTCCCACCATTAATAGCCATGCTCAGTGTAAGATTGGCATAGCAAATTGCCTGAGTTGAAACTTCCTGTAGCCTTTTATGCACCCTGTTTATCTGTTTCAACAGTCATTCAATTCTGAACATGGATGCTAAGGAATTTTGCATATATATCAAAATTATGCAAAACTTTAAATGCAATATTTTTGGAACTATAATTCGAACAACTGGGCTATGTTTTTATTCATAACTTTAGACAGGAGCATGGTAGAGCAATAAAATTTGTTTTATCTTGAAAGAGGAACTCTGTCTTTTAAAATAGCTTATAAAACTGTATAACTCTGGAATTGTAAAAAAAGTAAGTTTGAGTCTGGTTTTGGTCAAATGGGTTGTATTTTGACTTTACCATACACACTGATGTAGACTGATTGCTGCAGCATCTGTCCTATCCATAGCTAGTAATTTATAGAACTGTGAAGGTCACTGAAGGTATTTCTTTGAAGCAGCTACCTGTTTATGACCAGTTCTGTTGATCTACCTGTTTATGACCAGTTCTGTTGATCTACCTGTTTATGACCAGTTCTGTTGATCTACCTGTTTATGACGAGTTCTGTTGATCTACCTGTTTATGACCAGTTCTGTTGATCTACCTGTTTATGACCAGTTCTGTTGATCTACCTGTTTATGACGAGTTCTGTTGATCTACCTGTTTATGACCAGTTCTGTTGATCTGGTGCGTGTGTTAGACAAGGAGAAGATCGTGCAGTACGCAGAGGAGGAGCGCCACATTCGCGAGGAGAACCTGCGTCTGCAGCGTAAACTACAGATGGAGATTGAACGCAGAGAGCAACTCTGTCGCCATCTATCGGAGAGCGAGTCTAGTCTGGAGATGGATGACGAACGGTAAACGTTCTTTACAGACGTGAAGAAAGCTGTAACAAAGTTCTTCTATTTAACTGTTTTGGTACTTTATGCAGAAGAAGTTCATTAAGAGAAGGCTCAGCTGTGTTTGTGGAGGCTTGAAAAGCAAGGTGACATGGTTTATCCACAAAATTGGAGCATTGCACGATTGTTATGTGAACATGGTATCATTGGTATGCTATTAATCCAGCAAAATAGTCTGTGGCTCAAGCACTGTAATAGGTTTGAGGTGATGGTTAATTGTTTCATCAGACGAAAATAACTTTTTCTCGTCTCTCTGTATTCATGATTCTTTAGGTTTCTACCTTTGGAACTAAGTTCTTTCTCATTGACCAAACGTTGTATACTCTGCACCGTGTTTGTTTCACCTCATGTCTAGTATTATTTATGTTGAAGAGTGGTTGGATAGTAGATAAGAATGTTATCTAAAACTGTGCACTTCTTAACCCTTTAATGCCGGAGGGTATAGGATTTCCCATATCATTTACTACCATCTCGGCATTAAAGGGTTAAACTGTCGTCTTGTGACTGTTGTTGGGTCACACGTTCATAATTCCATGTCTTTATGTCATGAAATATATTCGGCTTTTCGTTGGTATCCAGGCAACCATTTTGGGGCATACTTACTGTTTGGTTTTCTGTTTCTTACATCCAGTCATCATCATTCTCTGAACATTAACTTTGTGCAATTTCTTAGATCTATAACAATGGCAAGGGAAGAAAAGAGTAGAGTTAATTGTTGATTGTTAATGAAGACTGTGCAGACAATACATGGCTGTGTTTGGTGTTTGTAGCCACTTCAATGAAATGTCGAAAGTGATAGGTGCAGGGTCTTGGAATCGTCCTGTCTCCAGCCCTATACCAGTCCAGTCATCTGGTGCTTCAAGACCAATGTCTCCTGGTGGGTTACAACTTCATGACTCAGATAATTAATTAATTATTTTATAATCTTCTATCACTACATTTTAATTTTTTTTTTACCTCTTTCACTCTCTTGGATGTTTGCCAAATTTTCCTATATTTTTAGATTTGAATTCTATGAGGAACCCTATTGAAAGAAATTACTGTGTAATTCTAACAGGAATTTGTAGCAGAGAAATTACTGTTACAAAGTTGTACTAATGTTGCGTGATTGAGAATCTTCATTCAACTGTGATTATATTCTCATTTATAGTGAGGTGGTTTTAATGGAATTTCGGCCTACAATTTCACCAATGTATCTTTGGTTTAAAATTATGGCTTATAAGACTAGAGCTATGCCAAATATTCTATTCACTTCTTAACAAACAATGCTTCTTTATAGGTTATCCATATAACTGGGTGAATAGTTTAAAAAATTGAATACAAGGAGTGAAATTACCACTTATATTTTAGCACATAATTATGTAATAAATGTCAAGTTCAGTGTGTGAAAACAGGCCTCGGAGTAGGCCTACATGATTGTGAGTACATGACCTTGGACCATCATTCTTGTAAGATGTAAAGAAATTCAGAATTGAAGGCAATATGAAGCTTTCTGAAAAAGGTAACATTGCGATTCATATTAGGATAAAATTATAGACTGTTATGTCAACACGATGCAAAGGTTTTGTTCTCTTGAAGCTGTTGTTAATTGTTTGTATGATATGACTTGTGTAACAATAATTTTAGGGATGCACTTTGGTTCGGCTACATTTGGACCGTCAAGCCCAATGAGAAGTGGAATGATGAACGATCGACTCTACTTTCCAGCGAACATTTCTGGAACGACATCTCCAGTTCTGCCGTCAGTGAGCCAGGCAGTCAGTGTCAGTATCACCAGCTCAATCCATATATAAACTCACTCAGTGCAGCATGAATGTAGACAAAGCTTGTAATGATGTTGTTTTTCGTTGGTTCAACATAAGTGATTGATTGTGCCCGATAGTATGATAGTATTAAATACCAACGTTTTGCTGTAGATATACTATCAGCCTGATTCAGTTGCTAACTAGGCCAACTTCTTTGGTTTCACGAGTTTCATATTTATTGCAGCTATAAATTACGATTGATTGATTGATTGATAATACTTCCACATATGGTGGAGTTTGGCCTGCACCTGCTGAATATCAGACTACACAGTCTGTAGGCAGTTTTCGGTGCACAGGTCCTTGGGCTTGTGTGCATATTATGCCATATTTTTAACACAATTAGAGAATTTAACCATAGTACACCAGTAGTCAAAATATATTTATAGTAGAATTAAGGTATTTTATCATTCTTCGGTAATGATTAGGTTTTATGAACTCTGCTTAAAATGTAGGTGACGTTTGTACGATTTCTTGCTTGACAGAGAACTCAGTCTGGTTTGGACAAGTTTGTGAAGCCATCTGGTCCACCACCAATCAGTGCGGGACACCATTCTTCCTCCAGCGTACCATCCGTTCACAGTCGCTCCGACAGTGAGAAGCAGGAAGTGGGATCCGCAAAGTCTGATGCATGATGGTTGGTGAGGCAGCAGAGAGGTTTCAGATACAGATGATGATGATTGAAAAAAGCTCTTCTAAGTGTGGTACTTAACATTTTGCATGATGCTTCTAAGACTCATCTTGTGCCTCAGTTTTCTGTTGTGCACTGCTTGTGGAACTTGAAGGCCACCGCCGCCGCCACCGGACGTGGCTATTTTCTTGATCTGCGTTTGATTATTGGTTGAAACTGCAATTACGTTTTGCCCTGTGGCCGTGGCCATGGTGCAAAACATCGGACTTTAGTGCGCATGGCTGCGTCGGTTTTTGTGACTTGTCTTGCCCCCCGCGGCTGTACGCATTTCTTTTGCATTTTAGTTCACTTGCCGTTTTCGCTTGATTAGTTTGTCATGCATTTGTTTCAGATGCTGGTGGCTTTGCATTCCATGTTTTTACTTGGTCTTACTCTTTGTCCGGACAATTGCTATTTTGTTCATGCAACCGTCGGTGGTCATAATGGTTCAAGGGTTGTAAAGAGTTAGTTTGTCTTTAGTCTTGCATGGTTGCATGTACATAAATGTTTAGCGTAGAGCGAAGGAGGAGGAGGTTGAAGGACTAGATGGGAAGGCAGTGTCCTTGTGACCTGGATTCGGAAAAATCTTGGATCCTAAGAAGGCTTCTGATGTAGAAATAATTTGTCACGTTGTGAAATGCTTGATACAGAAATTTCGGTTGTTGCAGATATGCTATGTTTGACTGTTTTCAAGTCATCGATAGGCTGATAAATTTTGTGTGACTAAGTTGTTTCGAAGGTTTACAGAGTGTTGATATTGATGTATAAGATTACATCGTAATCCGACAGTGATACCATGCTTGTTCCGAAAACAGTTGGTCAAAGTAAAGAAGTGCATATGGCTTGAAGTGACGTATAGATTTGAAAGGCATGTAAATGGTGTTTGGAGAGGAATGAATGATAGGCTAGTGATGAGTGCGAGTATATTTTGTACTGCCAACCAGAAGACATGGTGTAAATCAGCACCGGAGCCTCTATTTGAATTGGCTATAGATAAATGCGAGCACATTGACTGTTCTTGTTCGGTGAGAGCATCTGATTGCAAGGGAGAGCATTGGCCATCTGCCGACATACGCTGACACTAAGAAATGAGCTTGCTAATGCGTGCGTACACCCATGTCTGCTTTGAGTTGTTGGCGTTACAGTGCCTGATCATCTTGTATTTGCTTTGATGCAGGCTGTGATTATACAAAGATAGTCAAGGTAAGATTATAGGTCAGCATCTTTAACGTGGCACAATTATGGTTCCTAGTAGCTGTGCATGATGGCATCTGACGCTTTCTAAGACTCATTTGCAGGAATGAAGCACTTTCACTGATTCAGTAAGTTTAAATACTGACGGCATCTCCACAAAATATCTCAACTCATACATAGATGAGCTGCATTGGTTTTCCCGTCGCTTTAAATAGACTCTTGTCGTTAAATGTTTGTATGTACGCTTGTTATGTTCAGACCAAGTTGACCATCAGACTTTGCAATTGTTTATCGATCCTCTCTGATGGCATTTGAAGGGCTGGGCAGGAGTAAAAAAGAATTTGAATGTCCTCTAATTTAATTTTGCAAGGTCGCTGAATCATTCAACAGTGTGTATTAAGTGTGTAGCTAAACATTGTTGAATCCCGCAAAACGGATTAGAATGTGCTATTTGAAAATGGCTGGTTTGACATTTCTGCTGTTGAATGTAAAAGAATTGAAATTGCGATGCTGTTCTTTTAACGATAATAAATATGTTTTGATTGCAAGTGCGATGCTTTTGGTGGCAGTTTAACCCTTTAGCGACAAGAGAAATAATATTCGTTTTCCATGCATTTTAGTATACGCTCATTGTTATAAAGTGTTAAGCGATTGTTTGACGTTACTCAATAACCTTACCGTGAAGCCTGTGGGTCTCGTAATGTCTGTTTGTAATTAAGTTATGAATGCTTCCCATGTGTGTAATATGACCAGACACGTGTGCCATTTTCATCTGCATCACTTTCTTTTGCACCAAATGTGTAGGCATTGAGATTTACGGTCTTTATCAGACTTGGGGGATTTCTTTGTAGGATCAGATTTTCAACGTCAACACAGGTCTTGGATTTTGTGTCTTTAAAATTGCAGAGGGTTTGACTGATTCAGAAGTTGCTTTGTCTGTTTTAGATCTTTTGAATTTTTAAATGGAGTAAATTCTATAGTTTAAAATTTGGTTGGTTTTTGAAAAAATCATTTGCCATTTCTTTGACATTTGGATATGTATGTGCAGCTCCTGTAAGAGCCTGACAGATTCTGAAAAGGTCGTTGGTTATCTTAAACATCTAAACGTCTCTAAGTTAAATTAAAACTGTATCTTGTGCTGCATCATGCAGAGTAGTGAGGAATTTCAGTGGAAGTGTAGTTCCAATCTTTTGAATAATTTGTTAGGTGTTCAGTATTGAAGAACGGCGCTTTATTTGTTCTGGCTGGTGCTGATAGTCTTCATGAATATGTATGTCTTCAATTGGAGACAAACTTTCCAGTGTTGTTGTTGTTGTGATCTTTAACACATTGTATTAATATGTTCTTTAGCCAGTCATTTAGCATAGCGTGTGGGCAGTCAATGTGTTAAGAAAACTTTGAAGACCAAGTGATCCTTGAAATCACCCGGTTCTGCATAAATTTAATATATTCACAAGTATAGTTTGCTGTCTGAAATGATAGTAATAACAATAAATAAAAACTATAAGAAAAATCTAGCTACCGCCTACAGCATCATGAAATTGTAGTCTCAGTGCTTCAGAGCAGTTATCTTCCAAAGCACATATATGCTATGCCTGAACTTGACAAGATGCTGCTTGTACAGGCATATTTTTATATCGTGTGTCTTCATAACTACCAGTACAATCAGCACAATAACAATAAACTTAATTAAAGTGTGCTAGCTGTCAAACTCGAATACGGGGCAAATGCTAAACTGCTTGCCTGGTACATTCATTTAATAAATTTAAAATGAACTGTGAAAGAGCCTTGTTGTAAGATGAACCATGTAAAGACGTATAAAAAGTTTCCTTCTTAATATTTCCGGCATTCAGGTGTTTTTGAGTAAGAATTATAACAATAGGTTATACTACTCAAGGCTTAACACTCATTCATTTGAATTCATAGCATGTGGCAATTTAATTTACAAGAAACTGCAAAATATTACAGACACAAGTTAGTGAAGTCATTGTAGAGAGAAACTCTTAAAATGTCTGATTTAGTCATTCACTAAATAATGGACAATTGTAGCCTCCATAAACTAACATAACTATTTAAACTGCACAGTAAATATCTTCTTTTCCTTCCGGCTAGGATTAATCTCTCGCTGAGGAGGGGTCAGCCATGCACTCGGATTCTTTGTCTCCATGTTGTTCTGTCTCCAGCGTCTTCCTTTTTCAGATGAAGAAGCTCCATGTCCTGCTTAATCATGTCATTCCATCTCTTTTTCTGCCGTCCACGACTGCGGCGTGCTTGTACTTCTGCACGCATGATTCCAAACTGCACACTAAATATGATGAGTAATAATAATTTTTATTTACTAATGTATTTTATTAGAAGTTTTATGTTTAAAAGTGCGACTCTTACAGGCAGCTGGACAATGCAATTTCGTTCTATTTATAGCGCTATAAACCCATCGCAAGTTAGGTGAGGTGAACATTCAGATACATTATGTTGCGCATCTTACATGTAGTCTACGACTCTAATATCTTTGCTGCACATACTGTAGCCAATGCGCCGACTTGTGATAATTATCGTCACAGACGGGTGTCTGGCGTGCAAAGCGCCTATAATATTATTATAGGCCTAATAATAGCTGATGTTCTAGCCGGCCCGATATCATAAGAGGAAAAATCTTATTTATAATTTTTGAACAATTAATCAGTAGGCCTAAGCTTAATTATAGCCTAATACGAACAGACATTAAATTTAATGCCATGTTAGAAGGACATAATTATAGGCTATAGGCTACTGGTTCCAACACACAAATGGCGTAGGCTACGTATAGCCTAACTCAAGGACGAAGAAGTTGCACTGACAATACAGCAATAATAATATTATTATGTGAATATTATGTATGTGAATATAATAATATTATTGCTATATTCACATACAATTATTTTTCATACTGAAATTGCAGAGAATCTTCTATCTTAATATATATATATTCTCTTACAAGAGATCAGATATCAACACATGCGCGAGTTGTATATAATTTCATGTATATATATATAATATTACATATAAAATGAGTAGGCTACACAGGGCTACATGTATGTATTCGTCTATATATAGGCTATATACATTTGTATGTATATATATATATATATGTATATATATATATATAAACAGTTATATGTTTATATGCATGTAGTCTGTCCAATTCGTTACAATTATTCCTAATGCGTTTGGCATCAATCTCAATTGGACGCCGAAAGATAAATGTTCCATTTTCGGATTTGTAATGAGCTGGGTTCTGGCAACAATCTCAAGCTTCTTCTTCTCCCGTCAGTCGACCAATGCCATTCCAGTTTTCTGATTTCGGACGCTATAGACAACTACATACATGTAGTGGTGGTAGAATTGTAGAAATGGGAAAGCGGTCAAATGCACCAAGCCATGTTTTACGCTGACATACACGTAATATCTGTTAGGTCTAAATTTGAATTGTCTTCAGTTGATAGCCTACCTTGCATGTCAAGTTCAAGTTGTTTTAGAGTCTAAAAATGTAGCTTAGTACCTCAAGTCGTTTTGCGAAGACATATCAGACGAGGCACTTAATAGGCTGCTCCCGAGCAGTAGGCCTGCTGTTGTGAAACAGTAACTGCATTGTTAAATTACTCTTTTATGTGACTGCATTACTTGTTCGATATTCTTATCTGATAATTGAGGAGGCAACTTTAAACATTTTTCATAGGTCCTAAGGTCCATGATTGCCTAGACACGGCACAGATAACAAATTTTATGATAGACTAATAGATAAGTCAGGTGTGATCGCTATTGTATTGTTCGGCATCCTATATATGATTCAGGATGCCTTGGATAATTTTTTTCCCAGAGAAGCGAGTATTGAGGACCGCGCTCGGACAGTTGGCTACTGGTTTATACTGAGCTTGAAATCAGATTGATAACAGAAAAAACCATATACTCTGTCACTCTGTGCAAGAGAAAAGTATGAATATACTGATGAGCAATGCGTTCTTTCATAAGCGTCATTATTCGAAAAATAGATTCTTGAAGGCTAGAAGTGCGCATGTCTTGTTAGTGATAATTCCACCATTTGGAACTTGTCGGAATGAATGCGTTTATTGTCTACATAAGCTTATAGCCTACCTCTCTGGCTCTCTTCCAACCTCTCTAGAGTCAGCCGTGTCAGCTCATTCTTCAATGTAACTTCGACCTCGACTTATGGATCTATCATGCAGAGGTCTATCTACCTCTTACTGCCACCCAGACTGTTTATCGGTTTAAGCGAAATGATGACCTTGTGGCAACTGACCTGTTTTGCGGATTGTTTTCAATGCATCATAAGCTGCAGTGTCTTGTGGCTCCAAGGCAATTGTTGTTACGATGAAGACAGATTGCTGTTGTTCTTTATTATAGTCGTTTAGATTAACTTTTCCTTAATGGAACTGCAGGTTTTCTTTAGGACTCAAAGCGATCAGAAGTCATGAGCAAAAATCATTAAGAAAACTAGCATCGTACTGCATCAAGGACGAATACAAGACACAAGGACAAGTCTTGTTACTGTCTATATACAATGACACATATTATTATGTAGATATGATGCAGGAGCAAGACAATAAAAGCGTAGGCTATAGACCTTAGATATATATATATATATATATAATATTATTATGTATATATATTTATATATATAGGCCTATGTATATGCGGACAAATCTGAGATGTCGTGATGTATGATTTGGGGTTCTTATTTATCTGGCGCTGCAGCAGAATTGAGGCACCAGCTGCGCGCATCTCTCCGCTTCTTCTGCCTCACCAGCTATCTGCATCCCTCCGAACGCGTCACTGCCCTCACCGCCGAATGTCGCGATTTACAGTTGAGGCAATCACTTAAATGTATTCCCTCATCCGTCCACTGGCTCCCTCTTCCTCTTCCATGCAGTCCCTCCTGCCCGTTTTGCCTCGCTTTGCTTGCTTGTCCGTCTCCGTCTTCTTCTCTATGCTAGTGTGTCTTTCCGTCTTGCTGTCTGTCTGCGTGTCTATCGGTTCGTCTCCGTTCTACCACCTTCCTGCGAATCGGTTTGGGCATTCCTATACATGTACGTCTGTGTGTCTGTGTGTGCTTTCGTCAGTGTCTCTGTATACGTGCCTGTAGCTCTCTGTGTCGGCCTAGTGTTTACGGTTGTCGCCCACTGTTGTCGTATAAATATATATATATATATATATATATGCTATTATTATAGTCCTCATAGGCTATAATAGTCTTCTTGTTGTGCTTATATTAGTCCGATTCTTATAGGACTAATATTCTTATCTGTCGTCCGTCGAGACCTTTAGGGTCGCAGGGATGAAGCGAGGACCCCGGTATTAAAGGCGTAGCCTGGACGATTACCTGTCTATTGCCATATACAACAGTTGGTCTACTGCATGCAGCAAATATCTATCAAGTTGATACTCTCACAGCACTTAAAAAGCCAACAGAGTTTGATTATTAAGCATTTAAAGTGACTCTGCAATGTTTTAGGCCATATTACATGTTCTTGTATTAGCACATGCACAAGCACAACACAGAGCGACACAGTCAAAGTAAAAAAAACAAGAAGCAACCGCAGTGCACACACCAAGAGTGAATAGTAGGCTACAGTGTTATTATACACACAGCAACTAACATTCCGGTTATAATAATGATAATAAAAATGCATAAAATAGGCATAAAAATGAAAATTGTTATTAATAATAATAATATTCGTTCATTTTCAAACTGATACAACACATTGTGATTACAATTTGTAGTATGAATGAATGATCACAAGTTATTACATTACATCCATGGACCATGGTCGACTTTACCTGTAGGCAGCCATGCAAGGTATCCATAATGTCCTGAAATCAATTTGCCAATGTCATCTGCCGAATGGAAGGATGAGCGGACCAAGCAGCAGTTTCCTCACTTCTGTGATGAGGTGCTGGTGAGCTTGGCCAGTTTGCGTTTTTTGGCCGACGAATGGCCAGATTGACCCGACAGTTCATTTGCTTTGTTCGTGAACTCTTTGGCTAAGTTCTTAGCCACGCAGTTAAAAAACCGCCGGGCAATCAAAGGCAGCAAATCGTGGCCACCAGTACACACGTCCTCGCCTTGAAACTGATCTACGAAGTTGCCGGTGTAAGAGGCGCGATCCATCATTTTGCAGAACAGTGATCTTTGAGAGGAACTGGAGAGGAATAGTTGCATCATTTCTGGTGTTGACCTCACTTCTTCCCAGACTCTCCAGCAGAGAACGGCCACCATGAACGCGAAATCAGTTGGCTTTGAGAGACCACCACGATTAATGCTATCCAGGAATATCGTGGAGGTACCGTCCAGTGCTTCACTCGATGTCAGTGGCTCCAATGGGTCAGAGTTGACCAAACACTCCTTGCAGTGCTCACATCGATTTGATCTGAACACTGACCTCGCAATGTAGCCACTGACATAGAAAATGATGTTGGCATCACTGGAAGAGGGCGTATGCTTGAACGTCAGTGCTTCCACTATCTTGTCCGCGTAACTGCTTTCCACTGACAGTGCATCCTGCTTGTCGGTCTGAATATTTTCATCTATTTCAGACAATGAAAATGAAGAAAACTTCAGCAGGGACAAGGCTCTTATCTTGCGGTCACTTTCGAGCACCTGCCTCATTGAAATGTAGTAGTTAGCGCCCGAAAGTTGTCGCAACCATCCAAACCTTGATTCAATGCCGTCAGACTGGAGACTGCCAAGCAAAACATAATTGAAAGCTAGTCTGTCAAGCAAAAATGCCGCACAATCAGCAAGAGCTAGGCATGTATGTCTCAGTGCCAAGAAAGTCTGATGGGTCAATCCTTGTGACTTGCTTGCTTCCCAGCGCCACAAGAAATCGGCAAACTCTCGCAAAAAAGTAAGCTTCCAGTCACACGAAGATCGAACTGGGTCCATCGTGTAGTCACGTTTGTGCTTGCCCTTGTCTCGGGACTTCACGTTCATGACGTTCCAGAGCTTTAAAATGAGCTTGATGAAAGCTGCCGTGCTCGACCAGTGTGGCTTGTTCTCATTGGCAGCATAGAAATTCAAAGCATCACGTGTCGATTCATTGAAGACTGCGGTGGCCAGTTTCACAGAAACTTTCTCAATGCTTTTAGGCTGTAGAACAGCTGGATTCAACCGGTGCGCCTTTTTCAAAGACATAACGGCCTCCATGTTAAAAAGGTCTGCTATGTGCTGGAACTCTGCTGTACAGCCTTCTGGAGGCAAGTTGGGACCCATTGGTGGACACTTGAAGGTCTTTCTGGATTGAAAGTTATTATAAACATTCTTTAAGTCATGTACTGGGTCGAAGATGAGGAAGATTGGTTGTCCAGTTACAGAGTCAATGACGTTTGTCTGCAGCTGGCCGTTGCATAGGAAATCAACAAAGAACTTCCGGTTGGTTGCTGCATTATCCACCGAGATGGCGACAACATTCAGACCAACGCTGCGCAGAAGAACCATCACCTCCTTATAGCATTCAAACTGCTTTGCTGCTGTCAAATTTGCCATCGGATAGATTCCAACGAGATCCTTGAATTTTGAAACCAGAGATTTCACCATAAAGCATAACAGTGTCGATGCAACTGCTCCATCTGGTGTCAACCCCTTCACTGCTCCACCGCTATATTCCACTCTCTTGGCAATATAGATCTCGTCAATCATTAATACAACAACTCTTTCAAATGCATTCAACTTCGAAACCCTCATCTTCAAATATGCAGAGTTGTCTAATCCCTCATTGACATTCACTCGTCTAGTAACCTTTCTCAGCGTGCTGATTGAAGGCATTGCCAAGACGTTTTCCTCCCTTAAAGCAATGTAAGCTGCTTTGCTTGCAGAATAGACAATGAAACACAAAATAATCATCTGAGGCGAGTATCGGCGAGAAAATTTATGCTTCACGATTAGCTGCAGTTGTTCCAGAATGAAGCTCAACTTTCGGTGTCTTGTGTTTTGTGAGTCACCAATGTTTAGCAGCGCGGCTTTCAGACAATCTACAGCCATATGAACCAGCAGTTCAAAGGATCTTGTCTGTGGCTCAGAACACAGGGATTTCACGCGAGCCATCAAGTTCACGATTTGTGACAGCTTTGTGAGTGAGCCACTGACCAGGTCTTTGAACTGTGTCATATTGACCAATTTCTCCTCAATACTGACAGCTACAGACAGATTGGCCTTAACAGTAACTGATGCCTTAATCTTAGGCACATCATCTGTCACTTCAAGAATGTAGATGAAGAGGCTCTGATCGATGTGGGTCATTGTGAAGCCCTGAGGAAGAGTAGTTTCCTTCTGCAAGCGGTCGGCGATTTCAGCTGTTGTTAATTGTGAAATATCATCCGCAGCCAGGAAAGACTCTTCCATTTGCTCGAGGACACTCGCTTCATGCTCCAGTCTGCTGCTCGTTGTGGCTCTCACAGTTGTCCTTGGTGCCACACCTGTGTTTGTCAGGTACCGAGGAGCATTTGGAAGGATCGAAGGGACAGCGCCATCCTTCAAATATCGCCGGAAAAGTTGTTTGTCGTCTCCTTTTCTCCGTTGCTTGTTGGTGTCCCTACTTGCCTCAACGAAATCGACTTCTCGGAAATGTAGCGAACAGAGCTTTGAATGTTTGGTCGGCACAAAGTCTTCTCGCCGTATCGCACGAACCCATCTGTCGCATAAGTCCTTGTCCTGAATGGGAAAGGCATGGTACGACAGCTTTGAATCTCCTCTGGTGCCAGTATCATCAAGTGTGGATTTTTGGGATTTATACCCACTCCGACAACCATACGCTGCACAGTTCACCATGCTTACATGAAATGTATTCTACAGACAAATTGAACACAACACAAGAACCATGCTGAATGATCTAAATACAATATCGAAATTACTGTTGTGAAGGCGAAGCTTTTCGTGTCTGCTGTCTCCATTATATTTGTCATAATAATTATGAAAGCAAACTAGTCTAATGCACATAACATAAAATAACAGAGTACTATATCTATAAGCCCTAGTCTCTTCAATATCCAGAAGGTCAATCAACTGGAGGAGATAGGCTGCCTATAATTATTTTACTGCACATAAGCCAACTGAAAGAGAACAGAATGAAAGCACAGACAAAGTCAAACAGACACATGGAGTAAGACAAATTGAAATGTAGGACAAGCAGCCAAAGAAGTTAGTTCAACAAGAACACTTCTAGTTAAAACTAGTGATGAACTTATAGAATGCTGACAAGTTTGGGGAAATGAATACTGTTTTAAAATACTGTATATATACATGTACACTCTGATATTTGACATTCAACAGCCCTAATAGACAAACAGCAGCTTTTCAGCTCATCCACACTATTACCAAAAACTGGGTCACCCATTCCAATGGTTGGATGATAACAGTACAGTTAAGCAAATATGGTTAGAAATACCCTGCAGATCAGAAGTTTATAAACACCATTGGCAGCTGTAACAATATGAATGCTGATTAAAATATTAGTCTCAGCATGTCATCATATTTTTAATTACTTACCAAACTAAAGAGTTTATGTGTCTAACAAAAGTTAATTCTTAAGAAACTGACAATATTACTACATGTACATCCAACGTACTACTGCCGGCTGCATTAAACTTTGAACTTAATCTGTGTACAGCCTCCACTGCCTGCATGCACCCAAGTAGATCAACTGTTGTATGTGACTCACATCTACAGAGCCTCTGGTAAACGTCCACGCGCTACGCGCTTATACCGGGGTCCTCGGATGAAGTCATTACTTTCTTCCTTCCATCTCGACTAGAATTATTCCGAGCGACTAGAATTGTCTCATTGTCTTTTGCCTCGTTCCAATGGATGTTCGTCGGCGTCGTCATCATCCAGCGGGCCATGCATTTGGATGCGAGCAGAAACATCAGCCCATAAATAAGAGCAATATTATGTCATATTAGGACATAAATGAGCTGGTTTTCCGTTTTACGAATGAGGGAACTGGCTAGCTTTCTGGCTAGCGGACTGTGTTGCTTTATGGAAGCTTTTAACCTGTCTCTGTGCAATATTCACAATAAAATCCGTTGGCTTCTGCAGAGCTGACGAATGTATGACCAATGATGGTTGGCAATGGGCAGCTAAATGACTATAGATGAAAATAATTATTATGCTACTAGTTGAACGACATCAGTCCACTATGATATTTACATTGCATTGTTTGCTATTAACATTACTTTTGGCTGTGTACGTAATAATATTATCACTGCTTCAAATGTCGTGCTTCGTTCAAGTAGGCCTATTACCGTCATTAGCCTAAAACCTCTGAAAAAATAACTGAGCGGCGAATTTTAACCTGCTTTTTTCGAAGAAATTTCAACTGTTCTTTACAGAGCGCTGAATACATTATTGTATTAATGAACTGCATTACTGCACTAGCCTACATTACGTTACGATCATAATTATGTCGTCCAAATGACTCCGTCCAAATTCCAGAACGAATGTGGATTCGTGGAGCTCATTCCCTCCGGTGACAATGTCTATAATAATATTAGTAGGCCTATATTTGGCTCAGTTTAAAAGTAGGCCTAATTAGAAACCTGTTAGGCACACGAATAGCTTGACATAATTATTGATCTGCTTATTTCTCGTCGCATGAGATGAATTGTCAACTTTGCTTGAAAGGCTTTGAGGCACATCTCTCTTTAGCCGTGACATGTAGCATCAACAGCAGTTCAATTACGATAGCACTTCTTCCATTTCATTATTCATGGCAGAATAATTTATCATAGTGTTTCGGAAAATCACCTCGTCACGTGATCGACTTGTTGTCAACATATGGACAACATATGGGAGCGCCTCTGAGTGGGTTTCTTGAAGAAGCGCTATATAAATTCACGAAATGAATGAATGAATATAAATAAACAAGGCAGGAGAAAAATTAGGACAACCAATCAGTCAACGGACGTATAGGGGAAGTAGGGGCGAGACGGACCCTAGTTTCCCCTACAGAATCTAGGCTACTCATTACTCAAACCAACAACACACGATACTTCGTATGAATTCAGCTAATCGAAGAGACGACCAAAATGGTGGACGACGAGAGTCTGAAGCATAATAATAATTCAGACTGTAAAAAATGTGACTCCGTGTTTTTTTAAAAGGGGAATGGATTGAGTCTACGGACTTTCTCATTAGTCGAGTCCGTGTATTCTTCGGCGGTCGACGGTCGACACACGAGACGCTAACTCGTAAACGGTCGATCGATCAGAGAGATGGATATCGTAAAGCATGCTACAAAGGGACGAAGCAGAGGACTGCAGTGGAGGATGCAGACAGTCTCATAGTCATCGTCGTCGTCGTTGTCATCGTTGTCGTTGTCGTCGTCGTCGTCGTTGTCGTCGTCTGCAAGGTCAGACGTCGCTCGGAACACGATACGAAAGTGTATTTCAGCGCAAAGGTCATCATCAGTGTCTCAATTTACAATACTGTACTTGCACATCATATACACAGCTTGTTCCATCTGTCTGTCTGTCTGTCGGTCTGTCGGTCTGTCTATCTGTTTATCTGTCTATCTGTCTGTCTGTCTGTCTATCTGTCTGTCTGGCTGGCTGGCTGTCTGTATGTCTGTCTGTCTGTCTGTCTATCTGTCTGTCTGTCTATCTGTCTGTCTGTCTGGCTGTCTGTCTGTCTATCTGTCTGTCTGTCTGTCTGTCTGGCTGGCTGGCTGTCCATCCGTTCTTAAGTCTCTTTCTGACGTTCATGTAGGATAAACATTTTATGCTATGTCTAAAAATTGTCTCATGTCATGTTCTAACAATCTAATCAAGAACAATTATTATTATTAATTTTCCTTCCTTCTCTTAATTACACTCAACTTTTTCCATTCATTTTCCCAATATCCTTCCTCTCTTGCTTCATTGCGTCATCCGTCTTTTCCTCCTCCCTCCCTTACCTTAATTACTGCTCCTTTCCCCCCGTCCATCTTCTGCCTCCATCGTTTCCTTCCTTCCTCCACCTTTCCGTCCGTTGGGTAGTCATCCATTCTTCCAACAAATGATGTGCATCATTAACACCATGCTGCCATCAGATCATTTCCCTTTTCGTCCGTTCATCTATCTATCTATCTATCGATAAACTCGCAAATCCAACATCCTGGCCTCTTCCCCACTCGTCTCTCTTCTCCATCGTGTCCCTCCTTTTACTCCTCTCCCTTCTTCCCCTTCTGTTGCTCCTCTACCTCGAGTCCCTCCCGTCCCTCCTCTGCCTCTTGTCCGTCCTGTCTCTTCTGTCTCTACACTTGTCCATTTGTCAGTCTCTCTGTTTTCCGGATTACAACGGTGCGGACCGTGCTCCATGTTCGCAATGGCAACTTGCGGGACCTCGGATAGCGAAGAGACCGCTCCGCCCCACTCCGCCCCACTCCGCCCCACTTCGCCCCACTCCGCCCCACTCCACCCCACTCCATTCGCAATGGGGCCGGGCATCCTCAAAGGCAATCGTACATTCTTCCTCACGTTGATGGACGGAGAGATCGACCAAGGTCATCCATCGCTCTGCCCTCAGGTGCCATCCTCTTAACTTCCAGCGATTACAAAGGTCAAGTCCTGAAGGTCGTACCGCCCAGCTGGACAACGATGATCAATGTCAAGTCCACAAAGTCACATCTGTAGACACGCACACACGCGCACACACACACGCGCGTACACACACGCACACACATGGTGCATCATTATACAATTATAGGGTACAGTTACACACATAATGCATGCACTATTGCACTGTGGACAACTCTATTCACGAACATAATTAGGCCTCTGTGTTCTTGCGTAGATATACTCAATTACAAATAATAATGAAAATATCAATGCGTTCTGGTCTATAGCACATAATATGCCCAAATGCACATGTTAAAACGGGTCAGTTATAAGCAGAAGTTCATTGCGGCGCAGAACGTACATGTACATGTACAATTGTACATTGTACATGTAGGCTACATGTACATTGCATGCGCAACAGCAGTACGGTATGCATACTATTGCATCCGTATCTATGCCAATGTGTGTAGGCCTATCT
Source organism: Lumbricus rubellus (assembly GCA_945859605.1). Classification (NCBI taxonomy): domain Eukaryota; kingdom Metazoa; phylum Annelida; class Clitellata; order Crassiclitellata; family Lumbricidae; genus Lumbricus; species Lumbricus rubellus. The sequence goes on from OX243813.1 coordinate 20,437,284, forward strand.
AAACTATTGTATGTATCTAAACTTTTGTAGACCTATGCATCTAAATAAACTATTCTATACATCAATACTATCTAAATTATTGAATCTTATCCAAACTACTCTGTGTAGGCCTATTGTATTTATACTATTGTATCTATGCCATGATATGTATCTAAAAAGGTTTTTACGGTGTATCTAAGACGATTATATACTAGGCTAAGCGCCTCGCACAGTGTACATGTATGTGCAAAATGTAAAGCCATTTCGTCCCCCCCCCTGCCGCATGCACCACCGACTGTCGTTCCATCACTCGTCTGTAGATGTCGCCTGCATCGCCATCGTCGTTGTCGTCGTCGTCTTCATCTTCGATCGGTGAAAGCGCAGAGATGCATCCGCTGATATTATATTCTATTGAACATTTCATTCTCACTGTCGCAATGACGACGTCCCTTGAATAGCACCGCACAGACAGACAGAGAGACAGGCAGACAGGCAGACAGTCAGACAGATAGAGAGACGGACAGACGTAGTCAAACATACGTAGTCAGACGGTCAGACAGACAGGCAGACAGACAGACAGGCAGACAGACAGACAGACAGTCAGACAGACGGACAGACGTAGTCAGACGGACAGACAGACAGGCAGACAGACAGAGAGACGGAAAGACGTATGCAGACAGACAAAGAGACGGACTGACGTAGTCAGACAGACAGACGACCAGAGCGATAAATAGGACGACAGAGGTCGCTCCTGGCATTGCCTTCTTTTCCCGCTCTTATTCCGGTACAGTTGCACCAATTCTTCTCTTTTTTGCCTCTTCTTCCCTCTCTACTTTTCCCTGCGTCCAGTCGACTCATCGCTGGTCTGTCTGACTCAGACACGAGAACATCTCAGTGTCTGATTGGAGAGAGGATGAAACAGACTGACAGACAGCGGTCGTCATGCAAAGCTCAGTCACCAGTCGATGGATGATGACTTCAGCAGCAGCAGCAGCAGCAGCAGCAGCAGCATCTCGTCTTCTGTTGCAAGTATCATCAGCATCCCATGCACCGGCTGCTGAGGAAGAAACAGAGCATCTTGATGAGGAGAGAACGTTGCATTCAACCGATTCGTGCTGATAGTTCAACATCTGAGCTGTCAATATAAGATCTGCTTATTCTTCGTTACAGGTATGCTTTAATCATTTCAAAATATTTCAACTGCAGTGCATAGGATATCCTACTTAACCAATTCATGTGGAAGCAAAAAGAATCAAGTGAAGTGAAAGTTACTAGTATTTAACTGTCTCAAATTAACCTAAAATCCTAAATCATTTCATTAATATGCCTGTGCTGCGAAACCCACAATCAAATAGGCCTGGGATATGGAACAGAACTTGTTACATGGCTCAATCTGTCGTATTTTGCTCTTGTGTGTTAATACTAAAGAAAGAAATGTATGATCATTGTTTTGTTTAGTTTCTTCATATTTTCTGTCACTGAATATAGGCCTGTGGTGCAAATTAGTCACGCTATGACGCTTCAAATAATCCCCGTTTCTAATATCAGCGAGCGTTTATTAGAACGCACGATATTGGTCTCCTGCAGTTAGAAATAAGCTTGCAATCTCTATCGTTGGATTAATCATCTTTTCTAATTTCGCCAGGATAATTAAATTAGGATTTCCACCTCAATCCGTTCTGCTGGCATATTATTTAAAGTTGACTTTTCAGTGGTCTTCTTCTACGGCTCAGTAAGCCAGCCTGGTCAAATAATAATCAACTTTGATGTAGTCGATCATAATTATTAAATTTTATTGGTTCGATTCTCTGTTGGGTTAAAATATTATAGGCTATACATGTAGGCTACTTGGGCTATTAGTACATCGAATGCTACATGGCACATTAAAAATGAGACCAGTCAAATTTTTTGCGATAATTGGTAGCAGTATTGTAATCTTCTTTTCAGAGTTTTCCCCTTCTCTATCTTCCTGTGACCCTGGGTAGGAAACCAGTTTAGCGAAGTCAAACCCTGCGTCGATTTGTTCTCGCTTTGCGTTTACATGTAGATTGTAGACCTATTATACCTTCGTAAGTCGCATCGTAGAGGCCAGGACCCGTTCCAGTCAGCCAATCCAGTCAGCCGGTGGTCCATCGTAGAGGGCACTAACAGTAGTCAAGGCAAGAAACTACTAAGAAGTGGACAAGGGTAGAGTAGCACCAAACGTCAGAAAAGAGATACCACCTTCAGCGGGTGCAACTGGTTATAACAGTTACGGCATAGCTGGTTTATATGCCGAATAAAAGTTTATTTCTTGGTTCAGAATACTACCAAGGTTCTGCACAAAAAGTGTGACAGTGATCAAAGGAGACTTAGGCCTAAATACTAAAGCTTTCATGTCCATTTTGCTAGTTATTGACACGTTCCAAACCAGATATATTGCGTCTACATATGTAGGTAGGGTTTAGCCGCAAAAAGTTAGAGTAGCCTACATCCAAGCTTCCAGGGTTTCCATGACCCTAAAAAATTATCGAATCGCAACAACAGCTGCAGATGCTATAGGCAGTGAACATATACGCCTGATTGGAGGTCATAAGCGTAGGATTTACTCAGGTTTGTGTTAGCCAATAAGAATGGGCCAAGGTCTGCAGTGTTATCATGTAAAAAAAGGGGACCCACGACTGAATCTCTGAACAAACGTACAAATACATTGAAGTGTGCAATAGCAAAGTCGTTTTGTTCCATTCCGGTGCCGGGTCAGAATTCGGTGAGGTCAAGTTGAGAAGAGTTCTACAAAATATTATGGCAGAAATCCTTGATGGCAGTGAAGAAGAATCAGGATGTATACATGTAGCCTAGTAGCTTGGAGACATTGTGAGTGGAAAGCAGCAAGCAGATGCTGAAAATAAACTGAGAGACGAGATTGGACGATGAACAAAATGGCGTAGATGTTTTGAGAGGTCATTCCACAGAAGTGGTGCTAGGCTACAGAAAGACTTCGAGTTCGCTCCAAATTTTCCGGCTCCGAATTATCTGGGAACGTGAATTAAGGTCTAACGGCATCCGACAAACAGGTTTATTCACTGTTCTCTAACTCTATTCCTTCGCTGTTTATGCCAAAAGACGGCCTTCCTATGGTTGCTTATTGAATGAACACACGCATGCTCGTAGTTATTCCTTGTTGTTTTCCAACAGACTGGTCCGGTTTCCTAGACCTACATGCATAGGCACCGAGTTGACCCGAAGAGTGGTGGTGCCCATAGAATGCTCAAAAATCCGTGCGTGAGCGCTGAAAATTTTTTTGACCCTTTTTTATGGGAGAGTTATTAAAATTACCTCATAGGCAGAGACTTGGTCCTGGTTTTAGGGGACAAATTCGCAGCCTAAGGACGATCGCCTAGCCCCTCAACGCCGAGTGGGGTAGGGGTTTAGAAGAGATGTGCTATTCGAACTTTTTGAATTTTTTTATTGCCACACTGCGATGGTAGCATCTTACGCTGTCATTTTGATGAAATTGATAATCATAATCGTGATTTAATCATTGAAAAGCGTCCTTGCCATTGTTTAAAAAATCCACACTGAAATAGTGACATTTTAAGATGCTATCTCAGCAAAATGTCTTATTATTTCATTGCTTAGAGACTTGATTTAAGACTTCAATAAAATTAATGTTCCTCTCAATTGTTTAAAAAAGATCACTTTTTGGATCAACATGTAGTTCTCTTGAAATCCATATAGAAGACAAGTAGCCTACAATCTTCGTTATAGCATGGGCATCTTGAAGCACTCTTCCCTAATATAATTAGGTCAACAGTCTCAACTTTTGCAAAAGAAATCAAACAATTCCGTCTACATTAGCCACTATTTATTGAGCCAATATTAACACTGTGGAAATAGTTTTTCATATATAATAGTCTTTCAAACAGTTTTGACAATTTAGTAAAGGCTGATTTGTTAACGCAGACAAAACAATATTCCGCTTTTGTGATGCTGGGAGGTGACTCTCGCGCAGTGATGAACATTATTGAGCTAGTACAATAAAAGGAATCAATGTAATTAAAATCGTCGCCTTCGTCAGCAATAAAAAAATGACGGAAGTGGATCGAATAAGCAGGATTTCGGTGTTTCTTCGTATTCGCTGATCGGCTGAAGACCAATAATATTGAGTTCACTCTACCGCATGGGGTAAAACTGGAGTAATATTAAGGTAGACTAGCTGAATTTTAAAAAATTATAAAAGACTGGATGATTTTTATAGATAAGCAATGCCAACAGAGAAATAATGTCTTAAAAAGCACATCTTGCCGGCTGATTTCTGGTGGTGCCCATGCATAGGCGGGCCTCGCAAGACCAATTTCTGGTGGTGCTGAGCACTCACGGGCCTCGCAGAGTCGGCGCCCATGCCTACATGTATCACTGTCCACCGACGTAGGCCTACGAATGCGTTTATACACGCAAATGCACAAATTGTTTCTTCATAATGCACGTGTATTATAGTCAGACATTCCTGTATAGGCTACAAGCTTGTATCACGAAATAAGTATAAACAATAAACATGCATGCATATAATTATAAATGCACAAAAGCATATACAATTATACATGCATTAATAACTGCATGCATAAATACATGCATACATAGTTCATACATGCATACATACAAGCATACATACATACATACAAGCATACAAACACACACACATACATACAGTACACCCACAACATGCATTCCATGGATAGTAGCGCTGAACTACATGGAAAGTAGAATATTTCGTGGCACTGAGTAGACGTAGCAACGGTTTTCACAGGCGCCGACATTCAAGGTCGATAAGCAGAGAGCAAGAGAGACAGAGACAGTTAGACAGACAGAAACAGGGAGACAGCCAGACAAAGTGATGAATGCACAAAGACATACAAAGAGCAGTTCACGAATAAACACAGTCACAATAATTCCTGTCTCGAGTTAAATCGCGACTGTGTCATGCATGAAGCTTATCTGCAGCGAGCTTGACGTCAATGTATTGGTCCTTGTGCGACGCATTGGCTTTGTCCACAGAGACCAGTCAAGTCAGCACGAAGCCAAGATTCCTTGAACCAAATCTCGTCGTCGAAAGACTCCGACAAAGCAGCACCTTTAGAAATGGTCAAAGTTAGAAAGCTCGTAAAACACCGTGCGACGCTTAATGCACTTGTATTATTATTAGTAATAATTACGATGATTTAGAGTTCCTCGTCTGTTGCATTGTAGGTACACCGACTCTGCCTGGAGTGCGCAGTGTGCGTGCGTCTGTGCGTGTGGGGCGTGGTTCGAAAGTGCGTCTGTGTGTGAGCGCGTGTTAGTCGCAGAGGTTACCATGGCAACGGTCTGCGCCCGACTCCACTATAGTCACGTGATCTTTTGATAGGACAGTGCAATCGCAGCAGCGTCACTGCAGGCGGCGTTCCATTTCCATGCGAAGCGAAGAAGACATGGAAGAAGAAGAAGTCGTCTAAGATGGACCTTCGGCAGCTGAAGATCTGGAAAAGAGAAAGCAAGCCACCGGAAGCAGTATTGCGCAGTCCCAGTTCAGACTCCGGGTACTCAGACGTCCCAGGAGCGACATCCGGTAAAACGTTGAAAACGAGCACAATCGGAAGACTACGCCTACAGAAGAAATACCCTCTGCCACCACCACCACCACCCCCGCCCATCTCAACCAGCGCCGCCAATCAACCCTTACCACCACCACCGTCTGGAAAGGGGGTCGCTAAAAGTGGGACAGAGGGAAAAGGTAGGGGAACGACATGCAACCATCCTCATGACTTCTCACCGGAAAAGGTGAAAAGCGTCGAAATGGAGAAGTTTTTTGGATTTGCAAAAACGGGAAATCTGGTTGGAATTCAATCGATGCTGACTTCGCATAGAGTCGACATCAACGGAAAAGACTCCGTGAGTTTTAACATCATTTCATCAATAAAAAATATTCGTGTTATTGTTTTATTAATAGATTTGTATAGCGCCTTTTGAGAATTGAACGATTCACATGCGTACGAGCAGACAAGCCACTGACGATCGCAGACTTTGCAGTAGACTTATTAAGGAAGCTGGTTTTAATTAGAAGCAGCATCGTATAGGCTACCTATTCTGTAGTGTGAGAATTTTAAAGAAAAGAACAGTTACTGGGTCGGACTTAGATAGATCTATGTTCTTCTATAGACAATTAGATAGCCTAGAGGCCCTAGACATTATACAAATTAGGCCTACATGTAGGCTAGATCAAACTTTTTACGCGCAGGTCTTTGTAGCAAAATACGTAGCCTATTAAATACCGTGCAAATTTTTGAGCTCTATGAGTGAGTGGTGCAGTAGACTGAAGTAGGTAGCTGATCACTGTGATCAGGTCTTAACTTCATTCAGAACTCCGTTCAGAACTCCGTCTGATTTTTGCCTGTATTTACTTTGGCCGGTGTTTCACCACCAATAAATATGCACCGGACCAAACTTGGCCAATAATTTCTAATGAAATAATAATGGCATTTGTCTGGTTATGATTAGAACAGCAAATACAAGGGCTACCGGTGAAATAGACATTTCCTTGATTACATACCGTGTAGATCGTCCAAATAGGATGATCGTCCAAAGGAAGTCAGTGCAGCGTTTCTTGCATGAGAGGCTTTTCGATGGCTGGCTGTTATTCTGGTTGTTAAAATTATTGAGCAATGATTGGAGCTGTCGTATTCTGAACTTCGGAAGTCCTGCATGGATGGTGTTTGGAATAGTTAATCCTAGACTCTTAATGAATGAGACAATGAGTCAATAAGTCAATGACTCAATGAGTCAATTTGCCAATGAATAAGTGAATGAACAAGCGAATGAGCAAGTGAATTATTGAGTGAATGAATGAATGAATGAATGAGTGCATGCGTGAATGAGTGAATGAATAAATGAATAAATGAGAAAATGTGTGAATGATTGTTTGAACGAATGAATGAATGATTGAATGATATGAATGAACGAAGGAAGGAAGCAATTAAAGCAACGGTATACCGTCGAACAAAATGGAAGGAGTTCCTGTAAACTAATTGGCATGATGCATGTAGTCAATGTTTGATATTAGTTACCGTCCAGTAGAACTTCGAGGCTGATTCAAGCGATGAGCAAATGTGGGAATGAGTGAATGATTGAGTGAATGAATTAATTAATGAATTAGTGAAATCGAGATTAAGAAGTTCTCAACGAAGAAATTTCTCATCACTGATCACGGATTGCAGATAGACGTCGGTAGAATGGCGGGAAGATTAAGAGCAGAGACCAGATCAAGATTAATCTTTGATAATCTGGAATGGCGGGTCAATGATTTCAGTGACTTTGTCTGTAATGATGAATCTTATTCACATTCCTAAGAATTCTGCAAAGAACAGTGGATCTAAAGTTGGTGACATACAGTTGGATGTGCTGCATGCTCTTTTGTGAACATGAAGCGTTGGTCTGTATAAGAATTTCGTTGGGAATTTCGTCGAAACATCTCGCTGTCTTCACTTTCTCCACTTCCACATAAATCAATTCTCCACCTCCATTTTCTCCACTTTCACTTTCGCCAATTTCACTTTGCCACTTCCACTTTCTCCACTTCCATTTTCTCCACTTTCACTTCCTCCAACTCCACTTCCTCCACTTTCACTTTCTCCACTTCCACTTTCGCCACTCTCACTTTCTCCACCTCCACTTTCGCCACTTTCACTTTCTCCACCTCCACTTTCGCCACTTCCACTATCTCCACCTTCACTTTCTCCACTTCCCACTTTCTCCACTTTCACTTTCTCCACTTCCACTTTCTCCACTTTCACTTTCTCTACTTCCACTTCCACCACTTCCACCACTTCCACCACTTCCACCACTTCCAACACTTCCAACACTTCCACCACTTCCACCTCGACTTCCTTTCCACCTGCTTCATCTTTTGCCCAATCGTCCAACACTCACATGCTGCTGATCTCAGTTGCTAATCGATCTACTTTCGGATGTCCATCCAAGTCATCGATTAACGGATCATTAATCGATTACTGGTATGGACATTGCTTTGACAAAACATCTCGATTTCCTGCTGTGCACGGTAAATACTCCCACAATGACAACATACACGATGTCGTCTGCATGACCGTTCGACGATTATTTAAACGCAGCAGCGAGATAATAGTCGCAACGATAATTGCAATTACCACGTGTGACAAATAAGCAGAGGATCGCGAACCGTATACCAAAGCACCGGATCAAGTCAATATTATATTATGTGGATATATTTGTATAAGGTCTGTGTATACATGTATATTTGTAGACGATGTAGGCTATATACAAAGCGTGTCGGTGATGTTTGCATTTGACGGGAACAACCAGCGCATACCCATTAACGAGCGCACTGCAGGCGCTTATAAGGAATACATCAAAACAAGGAGAAAATGAGAAGGGGGTTAGATGAGACTCGGATAATAAATTGATTATAAATTGCTATTAGAAACATTATGAAAAGACTTGCTTCAGCATTAGTGCTAGCGCTTTCCCGCAGCAGTCGTATAAGGCATAGGCCTAAAGCTTATGCAGAAGTAGGCTATACAGGAAACTTAATATAAACTAATCGGGTTAAAGACCATAATCTAATAATGATATCAAGCTCATTGTAAAAGTCCTTACCTTTTAGCATTTCTTCTTAATAGAGTCGATATAATTATTTATTTCACCTTTAAATTCCTTAATGCATTAAATGTGTTGTGTTGTGTAATGTAGGCTAAATTTAATGTTGGCCTAAATGTTGGAAAAATTTCTTAGCGCTCGCAAAGCCACTTTGGAAGAAAACTTATTCACCGGCGCTATACCTAATCAAGTCTGTCATAGCCATTGTTGGTGCATATGCATGCTATAGGCTTAGTTGCATATAGAAATGTATGGGTGTATAAGAATATTATATGTGCCATTGTGCCATGCATATGCATAATTGCAAATGCATCCGTATATAATGTACTCATAGGTAGGCTATATGCATGTATGTGCATTCATTCATTCATGCGAAGCATTTACATAGCGCCTCTTCAAGAAACTACTCAGAGGCGCTCCCAGCATGTAGCTTATATGTATGGTGGAGTTTTTAAAACAGCATTGCCACTTAATCGTAGTAATGGAGACGTGCATGGTGGACTGGCGTATTACTTTTTAATGACGTCTGAGTATAAAAGACGACAAAGAAGTGGAAAAGCATTTCTTCATCAGTGAAGTATATTCTACTCAAGAAAGGAAAGCAGAAGAAAGTGGAACAACGACGACGATTCACGCTAACACTGATTGCAGCGACGATGACGAAGACGGCGGCAACTAGAGGATCAGACGGCACAATGAGGATCGGAAGGAAGGATGCAGCAGGAGGAGAGAGCAGGAGAAGGGAACAGGAGGAGGGAGCAAGAGGAGGTAGCAGGAGGAGGGAATGGGAGTAAGGGACAGGAGGAAGAAATGAGAGTAAGAAACAGCAGGAAGGAATGGGAGGGAGGAACAGGAGGAGGACGAGGAGAAATGATGAATGGCAGAGTGGAAGCGGAAATTATATGGAAGGCGAAGTTATAAGTAGAAGATGTAGACATGGAAGTGGATGAGAAGACGATGGCAAAGATATGAGAGGGAAAGAGATGATGGATGAGGTGGAGGAAGATGGAGAGTAGTTGGAGATTGGAGGGAGAGGAGAGGAAAGGAAGAGGAAGTGAGACATCAAAGGATGAGTCTGCTGCTGTTGCTTTGGTGGCTTCAAGTTTATAGTGTGATGTCCTTCTATATATCATGTTGCAGTCTTAAGTAGCGAACAGCGAATAAAAATCACTTGAATCACTATAGACCTCGTATACCCTACAGGAAATTATAAGCTTAGTGTCTGCGACATGATTCAACACTTTCAAAAATAAACCATAGATCTATGTGAGTGTAATTAGGGCCTATATAGGCCTAGACAGTAGCGTCTTTTAATCATGCCCTATATTTAGCCTATTTGTTGTAACAATTGAGCCCACACTTCACTTTCATGATATCTATAATCACATTAGAGGAGAAGAATTAAAAACTATGAACAGTCCAGTTTGAGCAAAATAAAAGAACTTCCAATGCGTGAAGAGAACAAGGTGCACATGTTTGCATTTAATTACGCCATAATCTGTACAATATACATTCATGCTACCCACACGCTCATGTATGTGCATGCACGTGCATGCATGCAACTTCGCCTTCCATGCATGCATGTTTGCGCCTTTGGTGCTGCATGCCTTTCTTTTGCTATTCGACTGCAGATCTGCACATCAATGTGACGCAAAGGTGAGACTGTAAGAAGAAGCTCATTAAGTATCGAAGCCTTGTATAATATTCTAATTATGCATCTGTCATGCATGCCGAAATTCAGATGAAAATATACGTCTGCTACTCATGTTGCTTCAGCCACGATGTAAAAACACACACACGAGATAGAAGAAGCAAGAGGTTAAGAGCCTACTGCATCAGACTGATATATATATCATATATATTTATATATGAAATATATATATATAATAAAGAGTTGGCTAATTCTGCTATATATACATGTATCATATATATTTATATGTGATATAGGGTCTATATAATTTATATATATAATGAAGAGTTGGCTAATTCTGAAGTCTTCTCCTCTCCATGCAGCTCTCCGGGATTTTAATAACGAACGGTTTGCAACTGTCAGAGCTGCCATCGCGTTCTGTCATATCTCATCTGCAGACGAGTTGTCCTGCTTAAGTAACGTTCGTCCGTTCGTCCGTTCGTCCTGGGGCGTTGTTGTCCTGTCCAATGTCCATGGCAGTACTGTTGTTGACGGCCAGAAACTTCATCACGCAATCTGTTGATGTGCGCGGACGCTGCTGTCAAAAGTCAAGTCGCTTAAATTCCCAACTCCTCAAATGAAGCCACTTAACGTTGTCTCTCACGCACACGTATACGTATACAGCGCGCATGACAGCCGAGCAAACGTAGGGCCTATAGCATGCACAGATAGAAATATTAGACATGTATGCCTTTCTGACTCTGTCCTTCTCAGTCTGTGTTTGTCTTTCGATCTTCCTACGTCTACAGTAATTATCTCTCTGTCTGTATGTCTGTCTGTATGCCTCTGTCTCTATCTGTCTCTGTCTCTGTCTCTGTATCTGTTTCTGTCTCTGTCTCTGTCTCTGTTTCTGTCTCTGCCTCTGTCTCTCTGTCTCTGTCTCTGTCTCTGTCTCTGTCTCTGTCTGTCTGTCTGTCTCTCTCTCTCTCTCTCTATATATATATATGTATATATCTGCATGCCGATATCTTTCGCATACATGGCTGCAGCACTGTCAGTGTATACCGTCAGCAGACGGTCGATCGGTCTTTAATGTAAATGTAAATCATATAAATCACAGAATGTACCGCGTCATGATGAGGGAGGTGTGCGCCTCATTATACAATAGCGCTACATAAAATCAAGTCCGTATATACATAGGGCTTACAGGACTATACAGCCAAGTTGTTTGGTCCGTATATACCCGTCTGTTGTGGCGTTATGATTCCATGCAGTTCAGAACCATGCAGTTCGGGTTTTTATGTAGGTCTATCCATTGGTTTACATGACTTTTATATATATTATATCCTATTATGTCTTCACATGTAGGCTATACATATCCAGAGCAACTATCCGTCTGCATGGTATTATAGGCCTACTACGTATGTATATACATAGGCCTATTATTATTTTGTCTGCTTTCTCTATTTTCATAGACTTATACCACCAGCAAGCGTAGGCTACCCATGCATGCATGCACGCGGAAGTGGCCCAGAACTTGTCACTGAGCATTTTCAGCACCTCATCTTGCGACAAAATAAACACACTTGACTTATAACACGGAAATTCTACAAAGGTGCATGTTTAGTGAAAGAAGGTATAGTTACTTCAACGTATTCTGAATTTATTCTCTGTCTTCATAGAAAACTGTCAACCGAAGGATATTTAAATAAAGTTCATGAGCATCGACATGCAGTACTGTAGTGGCGCCATTTTTCGTTTGAACCTGCTTTGGAGCAGAGAACTAACTTGAAGGAGAGTAAGACGTCATTACACGAAACTCTTGAAGAACGGGTTAGAACGTCAGAACGATTGAGTGCTGACTAGTTTGAATCACCGCTATTCGGTTAACTTTATGTGTTAGACCGTGATTGTAATAGGAATGAATTTCGTACAAATGAAACATTGACAGGAGACAAAGTTCGAAATCTCTTACGAAACACATTGTCAACTGCAGCTGCTAGATTCGATAGGCTTGTTCAAAGACTGAATCATCAGCGAAAAACAGCGATTAGTAAGACAATTATAATAATTATCATCTCAACGAAATCTTTCCTTGGAAACTGTTTGCATAGAGTTACACAATGCTTCCACGGATCGAAAGTCGGAGTAAATGGACGGCGAGTTTAGACGGGCGAAGGACCAACACAGGCGGCGTCGGCGACTCATGAGGAGCGGTGAGTGGGGGCGGCGACGAGAAGGTAACGCCGTGTAGATACAGTATGCCTTAGAGACGACAGACTGCATTCTCCTCCTACTCCTCCTTCCTCAGCTATACGAGGAGGAGACGGTAAAGGATTCTGAGGAGATTAGCGAACGATCATCCGGACATTAATTAGTCCGTCTAATCATCCCCGGCGGACGTTCCTGTCCGACTCTTACACGGTAATTATAGCCGGACGACGACGTAGCGTATACGGCGCTGGGCGCGCGTCATGATGTATGACTTTGTTTATTGACAACGTCCTTTGTCGGAAAAATCCCTGGAATGCAAAATGGAGAACGCCGTGGCACGAGAGTCGCCGCCGATCAACCCCCGGTAATGAGAAGGGAAGGAATCCTCTTCCACTTGGAGCAATAATTTATCCTGCATTCAAATTATTTCCGGGGGAGGGGTGGAGGTGCGTTGTTGCCTAGCGCCAGAGGGCCATGATGTAGCGCCCTTCGTTTTAGCTGTAATTCTATCTTTTATAGACAAGACATTCAAGCCTAATTGAATGCAAAACGTTGACGCGTTTCTCTATAACTGAATTATGTCTGTACATGTAGCAATTTGAATACAGCTCATCTAATTGTAGAAATACATGTAGCTGTTGTTGAAATACTTTGGGGTTGGACTGGGAGCGCTCCTGAGTAGAAACCTTGAAGGAACGCTGTATCAAATTCTCAGTAAATAAATAGCATTAATGTGGAACTTTATCCAACGGTGTTCATTGCTTTCATTTAATTTAACGGACGCAATTTTATACGAGGACGTTAAGTAATAATTGTGTAGAGATAATTATGATGTACAGATGTAGGCTAGTGTTATGTGATGTACATGTAGCCTATTGCTAAGTGAGGTAGGCCATAGTGCTATGTGATATAATATCGTGCGATGTGGTATCAGGCTTGACTCAGTGCTGCATGATAAACCGGAACCGTTATGCGAGTTACTATTGTGTAATGTAGCGTTAAGTGGTGTGATCGCTTGTAAATGTTTTTGAAGCAATAGTATAGGCTACTGCATGTGCTCTATGTATACAAGACATCTGAATAGACCACCTAGATAGATTCGTACAGAACGAATCACTTTGCTACCAAGTTAGCAATCTATCAGATTCCAGCCTTAAAAGAGTATCAGACATCAAAGATGTCATGCCAAAGTTTTACAATGTGGCCTACATAATGGTGCTGAACATCTCAACTTCCTACAGTCACGTAAGTGGTTAATTTCGACCAAATCGATCACCAACCTGGCTGCCCATAATTATATAATTGGGATCAATACTGGACTTGTATGGAGACAATATTATGGCCTCATAATTATATGGAAATGTGACAACCAATTTGATTTAGGCCTATTCATTTTGGGACTTTATATGGAGCCCCCTTTAAAAAACCTACTCAGAAACTCTTCCATGCAGCCCAACCACGGCAATACAAATTAGATTCAAGCAACTTGTAGATCATATTTTCGTCTTCGAACTACTAGACATTATTACTAGACATTATTAGACGTTACTAGACATTATTGCTGCGATTCATTGTCTATAGTCTATACAGTAAGAACCCACTGTAGTGTAGATGAGTGTGTGTGTGTGTGTGTGTGTGTGTGTGCGTGTACATGTGATTGTTGAACTGTGATGAATTGCAGGTCGGTCGGAGCGCTTTGCATCACGCCGTTCTTCATGGCATCGCAACCAATAACCTAACGACGGCTCACCAACTAATTTCATACGGAGCCGACGTCAACGCTAAAGACGAGGTAGGCTTCTACTGCTGCAGTGTCGAGATTAATTTCTTAAGTGCGTGTGTACTCTTCTCGTTCGAAATTACTAATGACCTTTCTGCATATGTTTGCATTAGGATATACATAGAGCTACTTTAAAGACGCTATATTAAATGTCTTGATAGGCCTACATAAATGGACATATTATTACACTATATAGTAGGCCTTGACAATATCTCTTTGTATTTAGCCATACATTCAAGTCAACGCCATAGACTAAAACCAAATACCGGTAACCAACTAAAAACAAAATTGCGTCAGAGTCGCTAGTCTGGCAGTTTCTAGAGTGTGTGTTTAAGCCTTAAGACTTATAATATATGTATACGTTTATAGGCTACAACTGTATATGTACATGTATATGCAGTTATGCTCACTCACATGTATACATGTATGTGTCGATATATGCACATGTACACACATGTATATATGTGTATATGCATTGAGTAATATAATCGTCAATACAAAGCTTCGGCGGATCTGTGCGCGGCGGCCATGATTTATTTTTCGTGATTTTATCTCTATGATAACTGCTTTCATTTGAAATCTCTACGACCACAAACCACCGAACTCTGTCGGTCGAGAACAGTACTGCACTATACACAGCATACAGTATATACAGTATACAGTTATACAGTATACACTACAGTTATACAATATACACTACAGTTATACACTATACACTGCAGCTGCAGGTCGAGAACGTTTCTGCAGCACCACCAATATAATAGGCCTCTATTCGTTTGCTTTAAAATCGATTTGACAAAAAACCGGCTCAATCTTATACTCGGCCTGCAGCCAAAGCGGCTAACGATTGACATTTCACCCATGCAACCATGAATAATAATTATTATTTCCTTGCATAACAATGTCATTTGATTGCGAAACTGCTCATCGTTCTTTTGTACTGCGTGCATGTCAGCTATTATAGGCACATAATGAAATTCCGTGTAAGAGAGTGGCTGTGGTGTTGTCCTTGATGGCTATAGCCATTACGGTTTTATTGGCCAGAATTACTCGTGACCCATCGCTGCAGTCCCAAATGTCAAGCGTGTCTCGATCGTGAAAGAGCTGCGGCGGTGCTTTCGAACTTGTTTAGGTGCAATACACATAAATTTTGTGTATGCGCAAAATCAGAGACTACGAGGGAAATTACCCTCAGGTTCCTTCTTTGTTATGGAGGCGGTTCCTTCAAATAATTCATTTCGTAATGTGCTTTACGGCGATGCAGCCCATGCTCTGTGCTACGTTCAGTTTGTGTCATGTTTTACTGTTCACAAAAGACATTTGACAGATTGCCAATTATAGTCGATTTGACGTTCCAATTGATGACGATTTGCAAACACTGCTGAATAGTTATTAGACAACACAAATCGTGTAACATTAATAAAATTCCTATCTGCTTACTAAGACTAGTTTGTTTTCAGTAGGGCCTAACAATAGTTTAGTAGTAGGCCTATATAATCTCAAGTTCCGAGTGAATGCCACTGCCGCATAATTATGCTATGGATCTAGAACTTTACGGATAATTTTTGGTTGCACTCATAGGCGTACGAGGCGGGGGTGCAGGGGGGGCAATTGCCCCCCCAGATTCGGGCAAGTTTGGTGGTTTTTTCGGGCAAACACAGACCCAAACGACTAAAAAAAAAAAAAAAAAAAAAAAAAAGGTCGTCAACTTTCGGGCAAGTCTGGTTTTTCGGGCAAAAATAGTGGCGGACGACTAAAAAAAAAAAAAAAAAAAAAGGTCGTCAACTTTCGAGCAAGTCTGGTTTTTCGGGCAAAAATAGTCGCGGACGACTAAAAAAAAAACTTTTTGGCCGGATAAATTTTTCGGGCAGAACTTCAATTTTTGCCCCCCCACTTCTGAAACCTCCCGTACGCCTATGTATAGTGGCCTACTCTCAGATTGTCTGTAAGACAGTCAAAAGACTTGTTGGACAAGCTACAGTATCCCCATTTGTTATCCACTATCTACATGTAGATAGTTGATGTTTCGTATAGGACGTGTTCATTAGTACGTAGGTCTACCTCCAGGAATGAAGGATGAGTTTACATCTCAGAGATATGATGCTTAAATTTTACATATTAAATCAGCAAAAGCAACAGACACAAAACCCAAACGATTGTGCTATGGCCACTTAGACCAACTTAATAATTATTAGCTAGATCTGCTGAATGCATGGTTAGTCTATAAATCGCACAAGTGGGTGCAGCATATAACTCCGTTTTATGGCTAATCATAATTTCCTTGTTACTCGATATTAGTAAACAGCAACTAAAAGAATTTCCAGCATATAGGCTAAGTAATTGCGGGCCTACCTATAAGCACAGGTCTACTACGACCTAAGGGACTTGTTTAGTAGCAATCCTATAGGCCCCTATAAATGCAGAAAAATACGAAGTTGCAGAGGGACTGACAGAGCAGAGAATAATTATGGATCAACAGAATCAAACGAATTTTGGCTGTGCAATTAGTATGCAACCAACTGATATCTTGATCAGAGGTAGACTACTTGTAAATTTGTAAGAAAGCACACTGTGTACTATACAGGACGCCATTCGAGGTTTTGAAGTATGGGGTGAAACCGCAGAGAAGAATAATTGAAGAACGGTTCAGAGCAAGTTGAAGTACAAAATAATTGAGATGTACTAGCAATAGACATACTATAATTATTGAAGAACGGTTTAGAGCAAGTTGAAGTACAAAATAATTTAGATGTAGCAATAGACATATTTATATTGAAGAACGGTTCAGAGCAAGTTGAAGTACAAAATAATTGAGATGTAGCAATAGACATACTATAATTATTGAAGAACGGTTTAGAGCAAGTTGAAGTACAAAATAATTTAGATGTAGCAATAGACATATTTATATTGAAGAACGGTTCAGAGCAAGTTGAAGTACAAAATAATTGAGATGTACTAGCAATAGACATACTATAATTATTGAAGAACGGTTTAGAGCAAGTTGAAGTACAAAATAATTTAGATGTAGCAATAGACATATTTATATTGAAGAACGGTTCAGAGCAAGTTGAAGTACAAAATAATTGAGATGTAGCAATAGACATACTATAATTATTGAAGAACGGTTTAGAGCAAGTTGAAGTACAAAATAATTGAGATGTAGCAATAGACATATTTATATTGAAGAACGGTTCAGAGCAAGTTGAAGTACAAAATAATTGAGATGTAGCAATAGACATACTATAATTATTGAAGAACGGTTTAGAGCAAGTTGAAGTAAAAAATAATTTAGATGTAGCAATAGACATATTTATATTGAAGAACGGTTCAGAGCAAGTTGAAGTACAAAATAATTGAGATGTAGCAATAGACATACTATAATTATTGAAGAACGGTTTAGAGCAAGTTGAAGTACAAAATAATTTAGATGTAGCAATAGACATATTTATATTGAAGAACGGTTCAGAGCAAGTTGAAGTACAAAATAATTGAGATGTAGCAATAGACATACTATATTGAAGAACAGTTCAGAGCAAGTTGAAGTACAAAATAATTTAGATGTAGCAATAGACATACTATAATTATTGAAGAACGGTTTAGAGCAAGTTGAAGTACAAAATAATTTAGATGTAGCAATAGACATACTATATTGAAGAACGGTTTAGAGCAAGTTGAAGTACAAATTGAGATGTAGCAATATATATACTACATGTATATTGAAAAACAGCTCAGAGCAAGTTGAAGTACAAAATAATTTAGATGTAGCAATAGACATACTATATTGAAGAACGGTTTAGAGCAAGTTGAAGTACAAAATAATTGAGATGTAGCAATAGACATACTATATTGAAGAACGGTTTAGAGCAAGTTGAAGTACAAAATAATTGAGATGTAGCAATAGACATAGTTATATTGAAGAACGGTTCAGTGCAAGTTGAAGTACAAATAATTTTGATGTAGCAATAGACATAATTATTATATTGAAGAACAGTTCAGAGCAAGTTGAAGAACAAAATAATTTAGATGTATAGCAATAGACATATTTAATTTCATTTATATTGAAGAACGGTTCAGAGCAAGTTGAAGAAGCCTACAAATTGAGATGTAGCAATAGACATACTATATTGACGAACAGTTCAGTGCAAGTTGAAGTACAAAAATAATTGAGATGTAGCAATAGACATACTATATTGAAGAACGGTTTAGAGCAAGTTGAAGTACAAAATAATTGAGATGTAGCAATAGACATAATATATTGAAGAACGGTTTAGAGCAAGTTGAAGTACAAAATAATTGAGATGTAGCAATAGACATACTATATTGAAGAACGATTTAGAGCAAGTTGAAGTACAAAATAATTGAGATGTAGCAATAGACATACTATATTGAAGAACGGTTTAGAGCAAGTTGAAGTAGCCTACAAATTGCGATGTAGCCAGTCGACAAACTAGGCCTATACGTTGTTGCACGACTGTCGAAATTAGAAAGGAGGAGACGATAAGGAGGAACTCACAAATCATCCGCAGCCGAAAGAGACTTCAGTAAATCAAAGAAACGAAACGAGTTAAATGTGACAGAAAAATGATCGAAAAACGTTGAACCTTGCAACTAGCAGTGCCACTGGTTTTTCCCGCCAAATGAAAGCAAACGATTTACAGCGAAAAGGGCGACATCGGACGACATTTTTGACCCGCTTATTTTCAGTCACTCAGTCTCACCCTTCCGGTCAACTCATTAATCCCGCAGACGGACATCCAGACATCCAGACAGACATCCAGACAGACAGGCAGGCAGACAGGCAGACAGGCAGACAGACAGTCTCATCTTAACGCATCGGTCCATCATTGCTGAAGGCTAAAAAACTAGAATTGCATGTGAAATAATTAACTGTTTGCTCTAGTCTCAAACGTATGTCACAAGATATGAAGATATAATATCGTCATTATATAATTGCTATTTGTTTGAGATTAAGTCGACAGATCTTGTAGGTTCTACTGACGTAAGAGTGATGCAAGAAATTAATTATCGCTTCCGATAGTATTGAAGAAACTTCTTATGCTATAGACATGACATTATTTTGCTTCAAGACAGAGGCCAAATCAGCTAATTAATTAGTCTAATTTAGCTTCACTTCATCAGCTGGTCTGCTGCTTTCTTGCTGCTAATTAGTACCGGAAGCACAGAGTCGAAACGCAAAAAAGTTTAATAACGGAGCAGAGCGTGGGAAATCGAGGAAGTAGACCTCTTGATATTGTTTTAAAATCCTGTTATAATTATAATTGACTTCGAAAATGTGCATGCAAGCTATAATAACTCTATCTGTAAAAAACGTCTGCAGCAGTGTGCAAAAGATTTACACGACCCTCTTAGCCTAACCACTCATGTTTATGATTATTATCTTCATACTTTGTGACGACAAGAATTCTATTTGATATCTTAACATGTTAATAAGTGTGCATGCCTTTTGATGTTGGTCCTGCAGGAACAGATTAGCTATTTGCTGCAGCGTAGACTATTTGACTTGCTTCGTGTGCTCAGTTGCACAACACAATAATGCCAATAAATATATTGCTAAATCCTGCAGACTCTCATGCAGCAGCAGCGAATATTTTAGAGCATTTT
This sequence comes from Lumbricus rubellus, assembly GCA_945859605.1. Lineage (NCBI taxonomy): Eukaryota > Metazoa > Annelida > Clitellata > Crassiclitellata > Lumbricidae > Lumbricus > Lumbricus rubellus. The sequence goes on from OX243813.1 coordinate 20,457,155, forward strand.
TTCCTGACAATTGGTCTTCTATGTAAAGCTTCTTTAATCCCAAACGTCGTCGTGTATAGTCTCTCTCCTACAGCATCAACGAACGATAGTCCACAGCCAGCAGTAGTGTTTGGCTTACAGTTCCGTCTACGACAGATGTCGTTCATTTTCATGCAACGCTACGCGACTAATGCACACGCCGCAAGGAATTGTCAGAAGACGGCCATTTTCAGGAGTGCTTTAGGAGTGCTTTGTCTACAGTCACGACTGGAGACGCTGGCTGCAGTCGCAGTCGTCGCAAACGACCGAAAGGACTCAACCTTTCTAAAGGGAAATAAATTATTAACTTATATTTAAGACAAAGGGAAGTCGGTCCACTTCGCCGGGTCTTTGCCAACCACTCTAATTTGTTTACAAGCGCTTGCGCCGCAGCAGACAGCGAATGCTTACGTCGCGTAAATCTTATTCGTAAATAAGCACTTCGCACGTGATAGCCAGATGTAGCAGGTCATGATTTTATCTAATCATCTGGTCTTTGTCCTGGAAGAGGCTTTCACCGGGTTTGCACAAGGGAAAAAATATGAACTTTCTAATAATTATGATATATCCCATGCTTCACCAGTGAGTCAGTGACTATGAAAAACTCTTGCTACAATAAATAATGCATACGTGTGGGCTATGCTTATCTCTACATGCATGCATACATACATACATGCATGTATGCTCTGTTGTACAACTATGCACTCGTGTATGTATGTATGTATGTATGTATGTATGTATGTATGTATGTATGTATGTATATATGTATGTATGCATGTATGTATATGTATGTATGCATGTATGTATGTATGTATGTGTGTATGTATGTATGTATGTATGTATGTATGTATGTATGTATGTATGTATATATGTATGTATGTATGTATGTATGTATGTATGTATGTATGCATGTATGTATTGTATGTATGTATGTTTGTATGTATGTATGCGTGCATGTATGTATGTATGTATCGTTGTATATATGTATGTATGCGTGCATGTATGTATGTATGGTTGTATGTATGTTAGAGTGTTCAGCTTTCCTATGGTGAAAAAATAATTTCAACTAATCACCTCGCATACCCTCTGGATTTGTGACATTTGGTGTCATGAACAACTCAGTGAAATCTTATGACTCTGGGACCATGTTAAGTGACCTCTCAAAGCTAGTGAAGTTTTCAAAAAGTGCGATTTTTCTTAAAAATACAAAAAATCACAAATTTCATGCATTGTATCATTTACTGCCACACAATAGGCTACAGACTACAGTAAACATACAAGTCATTGTATTGTATCATGTCTATACATTTATATAGCGCCTCTCACAGTGCACACCAATCAGAGGCGCTCCCAGTGCATTCGACCAAGAGAGTAGCAAGTGGCTTTAAGACAATGAAAAGAGGCACTTGGGTCACCAGCTTATAAGGAGAAAGCGTTGAAGGAGGAAACTGGTTCCACAGTGCAGGCCATTGAGAGCAAAGGCCCAAGTTTTAACAATGGTGGTCCTACAGCTCGTGGGATGAGGAGATCATGCCAGTCAAAGGAGCGGAGCGGGCGAAGAGAAGTGACAGAGGTTGGCAGACGGATGAGGTCAAGTAGGTGCTTGGTAGCTCAGCAAGGAAATTAGTGCCAGAACCTTGAGTTGAATCCGAGCAATAAGGGAAGCCAATGAAGATGGTCAAACATAAAAGTGTGTGGCAGTAATGTGAAGCAATACATTCAAGGTAGTTGTGTTTATGTTTCCGATATCAAAATGATGTCTAACTGCAACTGAAGAGTGAAAATATACGGCATAGCAGTAGGCTATCGATGATGTTCAGCCACTTGGAAGATGAGCTGACGTTGCAGCTCATCATGTGTGAGGACCAAGTTAAAATTAGGCCTAGATGCTAACTTTACTGCACGCCCACCAAAGTCATTAGGCCTAATAACAGAAAGTGCAGCAACGGTGTTCTTGGAATGTCACTGTCGCTAACCTTCTCGTCTAATGCACATTTTGAGATCATAAGAGAGAAAATCTTGACCGACTTTGGGGTAGCAAATAGTTGCATCGATTGCTGTGTCATGAATTCGGATAAAGTTTTATCCTGAAATGTCCTGAAGGTTTTTGGATCAACAATCCTTAAATCAGTTTTCATCTGTGGCTTGCGTAATGCAGAAACTGTTTCTTCTCGTCAGCTAAGACCATGTCAGAAAAAATGACAGTCCTGCCAATTCTTCACTGACATAGTCTATATACCATAGAAACTTTTTCATTTTGTGAAAGGCTACATCTGAAGTTTGGGTCTCAATGATATGAAATTGTTCCATGTTGTTTAGCATTCATATAATTATTGTAAAGAGCATCCCAGGTGATGAATGCAGTGAACCATGTCTCCACATACAGAGCGACATTCATCGAAAAGATGTATCTTCAAGCACTATTAAATGCCCTTTGATATTCACCATTTAGACTGAATTGGATGCTGTCAACATCACCAAAATGGATCACCTCACATAAAGCTGAACTACAGCTTGGTGGTTCTGCTCTATAGCCATACTTTCTCAATGTAATCCAGAGAACAGCCTTTTGTATCCTTACAAAAAGAAACAAATTTGTTACGGTCAGTGAGAGGTAACTGACGTCTGAACCTGGTGAAAACTGCAATTCGAAGCCCATTGGAGATAAAGAGTAAATAAAAAACTGCATGCTGCAATTAATTCAGACCTGTTATGTCTGCAATCAAGAATAATAGGTGTTTGTCAAAGACCTTTTGAACAACACCTTTTGTGCCACTGTGAACTCCTGTGTTACCACTGATTGTGTCAAACAAGCCAATCATTCTGATACCCCTTTGCTCATCTCTTAGTATTTCAGCAATTTTATTCCACATTAGGAAAGCAGTTTCAGAGCCAGGCAGTTTGGAATGGTTAGAAGCTTTTTTCAATTCCTAAGCCAGACATAACCACCACCATGCGATCAGCATTAGCACTCTCATCACCTGGCAGCAGCTTACCATCGAAATGAACAAGGGTTGCCTCAGGGCAGAATTCATCTATAATGCCTTGCCCAATGGAGGAGCTGGTCTTTGAGCCTCATACAGAAGTTGTGTACAGAATAGGATCATTGACATTGATAGGCCTTTTGGCCGGGGCAACTTTGGGCATTGCCTGATGTGTGATGTTTTCTGTCCAAGTTACCCAATAAATAGCGTCATCAATCAGCATTGAATATAAATGGTAGATAATGCCTAGGCCTACTATAACAATAAATAAATGATATAAGAAAATAAAGTAAGATAAGTATTCATGGAATAACAGTAACATGAAGTGAAAAAACTGAGAAATAGCAGATAACTATTTTCTAAAGAATAACAGAATTTTTCACAAATATCGCTTTTCTTCGCACTATTTGAAGAAGTTACACCCTGTTGAGAGGTCATTTGCCATTGAGATATGGATGTAGAATTTTGGTAGGTTAATTGTGTGCATAAATGTCACATTTTAAGACCCTATGCATGTCATTCATGCAAAATAATTTTTTTCTGAACAGTCTAATGTATGTATGTATGTATGTATGTATGTATGTATGTATGTATGTATGTATGCACTATACAGTATAGAGGCATGAACGCATGATGATTCTCAATTTTTGGCAGATTGTCAGGCCTACTCCTCGTCGCCTGAAACAATTGACAACACGACTGTCTGCATGTGTATGTGTGCGCATGTGTATGTGTGCGCATGTGTATGTGTGCGCATGTGTATGTGTGCGCATGCATAGTTCGAGGGTATACGTATGGTACGTATTATATTCTTTGAAAGGTACATACGTATTTTAACGTACCTTATTGAAGGGTACGTAAAAGGTACGGTACAACACTTAACCGTGGAACATGCTATAAGTCATGGATTATTGATTATTCATGTCATGTCATGGTGTAACATACTCATTTACAAGTATTAAAGCCTTAAAATGTTATATGATCACAAAAATCATCTCAGGCCGTTCATGATAACGTAAATACGCTGGTGACGTCACCTTGTTTGCATGTGCCAATAAGTGAGTAATTTAATATCGGTGAAGCGTCAAAACACTGACTTATAATAATACTCATAAATAAAATACGCGTATGGTACGCGTATTTTATTCTTTGAAAGGTACGCACGTATTATACGCGTACCTTATATAAGGTACGCGTACGCATCGAACTATGTGCGCATGTGTATGTGTGCGCATGTGTATGTGTGCGCATGTGTATGTGCTTAGCCTATATGTTTGTGATTATGTCTGTGTGTGTATACTTATGTGTGTGTGTGTGTGTGTGCTTGTGTGTGTGTGTGTGTGTGTGTGTGTGTGTGTGTGTGTGTGTGTGTGTGTGTGTGTGTGTGATCATTGGCCGAATTATATTTATAGGTGCAGTATAGACTTACCGACAGTCTTCTACGTATACGATGCAAGCATGCATTTTTCAATCCCCGTATATACAGGGTGGCGCAGAAAAACCGGACTATTAGTTTTTGCAATTGCATCGCTTGAATAATCAAAGTAATTATATTACTGTGACGTCGTCCTACATCAAGGATTACTGCCAGACATAATAGCTCACTCTGGTGACAATTTCACTTTCCAGCAGGATGGAGCACCTGCTCATCGTTCACGAAAAACAGTTGCTTTTCTCACTGCTCACGTTCCAGACTTTATTGAACCAGAAAATTGGCCACCGAACAGTCCGGACTTGAATCCCATAGACTATTCGATCTGGAGAATTCTTCAGCAGCTTGTCTACAGGCAGAGAATTCGAGATATTGAACCTTTGAAAGAAGTTCCGACCGCATGCTGGGACGAAATCAGCGAGGACACTATCAACCGGGCTATTGGACAGCGATTATCATTGGTTATCTTATCGCAGCAAACGGAGGACATAATTATTGAACATCACTTTGACTGAAATTTCTTACGCAATCAGAAAATTCTGAAATTTTACAGTTAATTTAATGTTATGTGAAATGCCAACCAATGCCATTTTTCTGTGTCATTTCTGTCTAATGATAGTTTTAAGGCGATAATTACTGTGATTATTCAAGCGATGCAATTGCAAAAACTAATAGTCCGGTTTTTTCTGCGCCACCCTGTACAGGCAAACAATCTCTTGCACGCGTTCGCATCTTATACAGCCTATAATTGTACATAGCAGGTCTATTAATTATAGTATATAATATAATTCAAATAGATCTATATATTATATCGACGGTTGTTGCATAACCAGTTGTAATTAATATAATGTCTAATTATTATTAATATGAATGTGAATGCGATCGCAGACATCCAATCGAGACACGGTGCTGCACATGGCAATACGTCTGGGCAACACGGACGCTGTTCAGCTCATCCTGCAGGCGCCTGGTTTCGATATCGTCAGGTGCGACTCAATGCAGAAACAACAGGTACGAACTTTTCCTGTGTAGGATAATAATATTCTGTAACCGGTCCTAAATTTAGTCTCTACATGAAATCATTAAATTATATTAATGCAAGAAACGTCAGGTCGTCAGCGTCAGATAAACGAGTATAAAAATGAATTGGATATCTCCAATGTGATGTGACCAGTTCTGTTTGACAACACCGTTGTCATGCGCCCTCCCCCTCTTCCGATCTGACCTGCATGGACCGTGACTCTTGTGGCGCAGTTTGACAGATTTGATTCTGGCGGATGAAAAACTGACGTCATTCTCTGACGAAGTCTCTGAACGACGCTGGGAATCCAAATTGATTGATATTAAACGTCAAACTTTAGGTTACATCTACTCGGCAAAAGCGTTGTGCATGTTACATAGTACATATAATCATCTAAGAGATTTGAATAGATGGGCGTCAGTAAGGCTATAATTTATAGTGAAGAACCGAGTTAATGATATATTGGGAATGTTCACATGGGAAGACGGTTGAAAAGAGAGGTACATAAGAAGAAAGACAGTAGGGAACTTCAGTGCATGCGTGGGTTCTCCTCGTGTTGATCTATGGAAGCGAGGAACCTGCAGATCTCCCCAGGCAGCTGAACAAAGCGTTTGACGGACGACCAGATTGGGCGACAGTCGAATCTGTTTCGAAGAGAACATTCGATGCAAGAAACAGATTCTCGAGAGGAGAGAATTTTAAGGAGGGAAGACTGTTGCGAAACACCCATAACAACACAACTCTCGTCTATATTATGGAGCCTTTATGGGCACATGCCTCGTCGGAACCGATCGATGAGGTCTAGCCCAGAAGTAGGGTAGATGCATGGGGAAAACGCCCCTTTGACGGTCTTTGCTAATTTACAACTTGAGTCATAGCGTGTGCCCATCCATGTATACCATAGGATGTTGGATTGACCGAACGGCACCATCGCAGTATCTCGTATATATCCTGAACTACGAGAGAATGTTGGTACATTGTCATTGGTTAGACTGGCAGCATGTACAATTGTACATGTAGTTCTAAACTGGCTTGATCTGACTGATTCATAATTTTGGCAAGAAAATAGCAGGGTATGTAACCACTGCAGTGCGTCTTGCCAAAGTTCCAAATCCTTATAATTTTATCTCTCCGTAAAATGCTAGTTATTGTTCGTCTCTGCATGTTCTTGTACAAAAATTTTGAAAGGTTCAAAGTATAGGTCTACATATTGTGCTAAATTATAAGATGACCTTATTTCAGATGTAGGCTATTATGTAGGATATATATTTTATACATTAGTGTCATGACTTGTCTTTTCGACTATATTTCGCATTTTACTCAAGGAGTTGAACACCTAGGACTTTTTAAAACGATTCCTGGTTATAGAATTAAGCTGCAATAATGCAATATGAATCAAATGCATGTAGGCATACAATGCACTGCAGTGTGTTACACTGGGGACCTCAGACAGGATACAGATCATTAGTCCGATTAATGCACTATTTGAGGGCCAATATCTGTAGGTCTTGCATCAACAAAACTTCATTAATCTCTCAAATAACCTTTTAAAAAGGAGTAGGCCCATAAACTTAACAAGTATTCCATATGTTATATTAATGCACTATTTGAGAACCGATATCTACATGTAGATCTCGCATCAACAAAACTTCTTAATCTCTCAAAAAATCTTTTAAAAAGGAGTATAAACTTAACAAGTATTCCATAATTATGTTATGAAAGTAGGCCTATATACGATCCGTATACTTCACAACCTCATTACACGAAAAAAAATATATTTGAAAGTGTGTAATTTTTATTTCTAATATGCATTGACGCATGCTTACATTAATAAGACATCAAGAATCAAATTTGGTAAAAATCGATGTTTCGCAATCACAACTGCATGCGTGCAGAAAATAACTGCACGCAAGTCGCGATATTATATCATACTTGCCCATCACGCCAGTCACACAAGTAGGCCTAATAATATATAGATCTATATATATATATGTATATAATTATATATCTTATATATATATATATTATTGGCCCTGAAGACCATGCAGATTAAAGTCCAGCATAAAGGCGATTTACGTGTGCGCACAACTCTTAATTACCGACGTTGAGACATATTTACAGCCTAATTGTGGCCATAGATGTCTGAATTAGCCATCGGATACAGCCATAGACCATCACCATCAGCAGCAGTAGTCGATGTGCATTGATTCGGACGATTGATTTTTTGCTCTCCATGTTGCTCTCTCTCTTTCTCTGTCTGTCTGTCTGTCTGTCTGTCTGTCTGTTTGTCTTTCTGTCTCTGTTCTCTTCTGTATCCATTCTCTTTTCTCTGTCACTGTCTAGCTCTATATCTTTCTCGCAAATTCTGTTTCGTTCTGAGCAGCTTTTAAGAGTCCTTATTTATGTCTAACTCTATTTGTCAGTGAGTCTGCCTATCCATCTCTCTGCATGTATGGTATAGTCTGCTTAGCCTACATGCACACACATAATATATATATAATTATATATATATATATTTATATATACAGGGTGCGGCAAAATAAAGTAATCCCCTACGGTTTTTAGCCCATATCTTGGCCAAACATATTCATAATTTTTAAATGAAACTTTACAGTCTTAAAGGCCTGGTTGTCTATCCGTCTCGCTCTTTCTCGCGTTCTTTATATCTGTCTGTATTCTATTTTTATACCATTCTTCGATTGCTAAGCTGCATATGCCATTAGTTAAGGCGTTTACTACTTTTTAAAATCTATTTAAATGCGCTATATGGCATGACCATGCCATCGCAACCAAAATAGCTCTCATGTTCATGATATCACCGCTCAGATGGGGCCCATCTGGAGGGCCCATCTAGAGGGGCCCATATTAGCGGGTTGCAAACCCCTTCGGGATCCCTGTGTAACCGAGGGTATAACTATTTCATGCGTACTGATTTATAATGTTTCATTCTTGATTGGTTTCCAAAGGACTGATTTGATTTGAAATAAATGATTATATGATTTTGATTTTGCTCTGTTTTTCACATATCTGCCTATCTCTTATCTGTTTGACTGATTCTGCCTGTCTGTTTTCATCTTGTCCGACTTCTGTCTGTCCTATGTTGGTCTGTCTGTCTTCTGCATATCTTCTGTCTGAGTGTGTCTGTCTTCTGTCTGTGTGTGTCTGTCTGTGTGTCTTTGTGTGTCTGTCTCTTTGTTTTCTGTTTGCTTTTCTTCATTTTGTCTTTTCATCTTCTTCTGTCTGCATGTATTTCTGTTTCGATCCGTGTGTTTTCTGCCTTCATGTCTGTCTACTGACTGTCTTCTGTCTGTATGTCTGTATGTTGTCTGTCTTATGTCTGCACGTTTGTGTGCCTTGTCTGCCTGTATTTGGTTATTGTATCTTCTGCCGCTTTTGTCGTTGTCTGTCTGTCCTCTGTCTGTCTATCTTCCGTCCGCCTGTATTGTGTCTCTTTGGTTTTTATGTGTCTAGTTTCTGTTTGTCTGTCTTCTGTCTGTCTGTATATATATACACACATGTATAATCTTCTGCCCGTGTATCTTCTGTCTGTCTTGTTTCTGTCTTTCTATCTCCGTCTTTCTATCTGTCTGTATAGTCTAGATTTAATTTTCTGCTTGTCTGTCTTCCGTCTTTCTGTCTTTTGTCTGTCTGTATATATCTTATATATCTCTGCCTTCTGTCTGTCTGTTTTTTCCCTATAGCCTATGTCTTCTTTCTGTCTGTCTTCTGTCTGTCTCTCTGTCTCTTTTGAGATATCTTTTGCTTCTCTTCTTTATGTTTGTCTCGTGTCTGTCTTTATATCTTCTCTCTGTTTGTCTGTCTGGCTGTCTGTCTCTATCTCTCTCTCCTATATACAATGCATGTGTATGCGTGTGCCTATCTTATTGCGCTTTCGGTGCAATTTTCAGAGCACACATGATTAATGTCGATGCGAAGTAATCTTTAGAAACGAAAAGTAATCCGATGCGTTTCCTCTATTATTAAATTAATTGCTTTGTGAGTGGATTGTCATTTCTGTCGGCGGCGTAAAGCTTACGATTCCCCAATCCCCACCCACCACCACCACCACATAACGTACATATAATATATTTGAATGGTGCATCGTCTTTTTCTATGGCCAAGATCTTCTCCTTCTTCTCTTATTCTCCTTCGCTTATCTTCTCTCGTTCTCCCTCCTCCTCCTCCTACTCCGTCCGTGATAACATTTCTCATCTTTCTTCTCCTTCTTCTTCTCCGATGACCTATGCGGTTCTCACTGACCCATTCCACCGAATCTCTCCATTTCCGGTCGGCTGCTTCCATCCCGGAAGTCCCCAATTTCCGTGATTGCTTCCGCTTATATCGCTCTGTATTTGCATTCGCAGTTTCTTCTTCTCCTTCCGGTCGGGGGGTCGGGGTTCCGTCGTCGTCAAGAGGGAGGCGACGGAACAGCTCAATGGACGGAACAGCTCAATGGCGGATGCCCTTCAATTTCTTGCCTCTGCAGCAACGGCGTCGTTTGCACAGCAACCAGAAACCAACATCCGTTCGTCCGTCCGTCTGTTCATTTGTCCGTTCATCTGTCCGTCCGTCCATCCGTCCGTCTGTCCGTTCGTCCGTTCGCTCGTCCGTTCGTCCGTCCGTTCTTCTGTTCGTCCGTCCGTTCGTTTGTTCATTCGTCCGTCTGTCCGTTCGTCCTTTCTTCCGTCCGTCCGTCTGGTCATCTGTCTGTCTGTCCGTCCGTTCGTCCGTCCGTCCGTTCGTCCGTCCGTTCTTTCGTCCGTCCGTCTGGTCATCTGTCTGTCCGTCCGTCCGTCCGTTCGTCCGTCCATCCGTCCATCCGTCTGTCTACCCGTCCGTCTGTCCGTTTGTCCGTCCGTCCCATCAATGATCCATGATGGTGTAATAGCAAACGAGGATGGTTGGTTGGGTGATCGCTGGCGATGTCAATCGACAGTTAATCACGATGCACACCACTCAGACACACTGTCCTTGTGCGGACGAACGGACGGACGGACGAACGGACGGAAAGTCTTTTTATACGGTCACGTGGCAGATATTTCGATTTTCTTGGAATGGTCTCTGAATAGATTTAATTCAAGGATTGTCTGCTCAATTTTGGCAATAATTTATGTTTCGTGAATTGGGTCTTTTAAATCGAAACAGGTTGAAATGTAGATAGGATAAAACACTGAGAAGCTGTAGAAAGAGAATGGTAAGCCTACCGCAGTGGTTCAAAAAGGTCAAAAAGGTTGGGAACCACTGGCCTACCGGTATACCATACAGCTGGTGATGCTGGTCACAATGAGTTAAATAGACGAGGAGTGACAGTGCGAGAAGGCAAACACCTTAGGTAGGTAGGTTTTGATTAGCTCAGTTTATTCAAACAGCTCATAATAAAATTATTATTAGTAATGAATCAATAGTGTGCTAGGTATGAGTATTCTATAGCAGATTAGCTGCACAAAAATAATATAAATAGAAATACATGTAACAGTCTCTGTCTGTTTGTCTCTCTCGCTGTCTCCATTCCATATATATATACATATATGATATCATATATATATATGAGATATTGACCATATATATATATATATATCATATATATATATATATGATCGAGATAGGGACACTGCTCGATGCCAGCGAACCCTTTCAGTTGTATATAGTCTAAGTCTGCTGGGACTGCCTGCCTCTGCAGCTATTCGTTCGTCTACGCCTCACTCCTATAGAGATGTCATTTCGATCAAAGTCAGGTTCCTACATACAGACTTTTTATGCCATAGACCGCACGCTAATCCACCATCCGTCTGTCTCGTGGGACCGCATTGAGTTGATAGAAATTGACCTGATTTTCTACTTGATTTTGCCGCATCACAGATCGCGAGAAAATTCCTGGAAGATTTCCAAGGACCTGCGATTAAGAAGACGCGTATGAGCTCCATTGACCATTGGTTGTCAATTGTCCAATCATAGTATTTCTGAGTATAGTGAACCCCAGCAGTAGCTGCAGTGCTGCACATTAAAAGATTGACCATCTGTGCATGACAGCTGCTTGCAGATGATAATAAAGCCTGATAGGAAACAGTTGTTCAGTTGTTCAGTCACACAGCAAGGAGACAGAAGTGTTCCTGGAAATTCTAATCATATTGTGACAAGTTCAGAAAGGTTAACGTCATCTTGCGTTTTTAATTATTCCCTTTTGCCACCGAACTCACATCAATATTTGATTTTCATCGCACGTAGAGAGAGAGAGAGAGAGAGAGAAAAAAAAAAGAGAAAGAAAGACAGACAGACAGACAGACAGACAGACAGATACAGACACAGACAGACAAACTGACAGAGAGTGAAAGAGAGACAGAGAAAGACACAAAGAGAGAAAGAAAGAGATAGAGTGAAAGAGAGAGACTGCAGAGACAGAGAATGCGAGAGAGTGAGAGGGAGACAGACAAACAGACTGAAGGGCAATGCATGGAAAGAAAGAGTCTGCTGTTTCTTGGATGGTGAAGAGAGGAGGCGTGTCGAAACCACTCCTCCTCCTCCCCTCCTCCTCCTCCCCTCCTCCTCCTCCTCCCCTCCTCCTCCTCCTCCTCCACCTCCTCCTCAACCTCCTGCTCCTCCTGCTCCTCCTCCTCTCCTTCTCCTCCCCCTCCTCCTCCTCCTCCTCCACCTCCTGCTCCTCCTCCTCCTCTTCTTTTCCTCCCCCTCCTCCTCCTCCACCTCCTGCTCCTCCTCCCCTCCTCCTCCTCCCCCTCCTCCTCCTTCTCCTCCTCCTCCACTTCTTCTTTCTCCTCCTCCTCCGATCATCGTCTTGTCAACCACCTCTGCCATCTGGTGATTCTTCCGTCGATGATTCTTCACCGCATCCGCTGCTGCTGCTGTTGCTGCTGTTGCTGCTGTTGCTGCTGCTGCTGCTGTTGCTGCTGCTGCTGCTGTTGCTGCTGCTGTTGCTGCTGTTGCTGCTGCTGCTGCTGTTGCTGCTGCTGCTGCTGCTGCTGTTGCTGCTGCTGTTGCTGCTGCTGCTGCTGCTGCTGCTGCTGCTGCCTTTTCATCCTCAACCAGCGATGGATAAGATCTGAGTGGAAATGGAGCGATTAGCTCATCAGCCAAATTGGATGGATTCCGTTTGACGTCCAGTGCCAGTGAAAAGTCTCTGCATGATGCCAATGAATTCATACGGCATCCGATAGTTATATACAGTCTGTAAAATGTATGTATTGTATTGCATAATTTGCATTGCATACAGTTATTCGGCTGCACTCATGCGCATCGTTTCTAGAGTCTGCAATCTGTGAGAGCAGAAGAAAGATGTTGTAATATTTACACACAGATGTGCATGTATGTTATTGAATTTTCTTGATAATTGATAACACAAGACTGTGTTTGAAGTCTTTTTTATTAAGACTTAAACAGAGTTTTTTAAGAAGAAAGAAATTCAAAGACTGTCTGATCTCTGTTCTGTAGGACTTAAACTATCGATCCTGTTTGGTTCGTTTCAGCTGAGCACTATAGTACATTATATATTATACTCTCGTATACAGTATACGTTTCGTCTTAGCACTGGTCATTCGTTCATTCATTTCGAAAATGTATATGGCGCCCCCTTAAAGAAGTCACTTGGAGGTTCTCCCAACCCAGCCACGGCTGTTACGACTGCCAAATGTTATCCAGGAAAGGTCGATCCGGTCCAAGCAATGCACATAACCCTTGAATTGACTTTTGACTTCTGCACTACTTTCTTGAAATATTTTAGTTTGTATTGAGTGACTCACTGTGACTGCTATTGTTCTGATTTTAGAATGTTGATGCTCTGTCAGGAAATGGTTAATTATCTTGAAAACTGTATTCAAATCTCGAAAATTTGTTAGAAAAATCAGTTTGTATCGTCATCTTTGGATTTGAAATTTTAAACGCTTTTTTAATGAACCTATTAAGACAGCATTTGAAATTTTTTAAATGATGCAAATTAACCTCAGGGTATAGGCGATCTAAATCCCGAAACTTAGACTTAGTAGCCTAGCTTTCTCCTATATATAATGCATGGGTCGCGACTCGCACAAACATTTGTACCGGTAACAAGGCAATGCATCAATATATCATTGAAAGTTATATTGACCTAAAAACAGGAACAATTTCAATGCTCTTCTATTAAATTAATCCGGCCTTACGCAATCCATAAACTATAGCAAGATACCATGCAATGTATAATTTGCATATTGTATAAATGGGTAATTTCGAGATCAGCCGAGTCAATCGCGATGTGAGACATTCACACATCTATCGATCGACCCACCGATCAACTGACCTCGGGCATTGAACATTGAACTCCGTGCGAGTTGCTTTTTAAAAGTTCCAAATCAAGATGTATGTGCTGCTACAATTTCGATCGTTTGACAGGCAGCAAATGGAAGGGAGGGGTCTCACCACTTACGGAGACGCAGAACCTTTACGTCCGATCCAAGGCCTGTATATATATATAGCTATATTATACGGTCCAGCGTAAGCCAACAGAGACTGAACAGACGACTATATCACGTATTGGCCGTTCATCTGAATTAGACCAGTACAGAATAGGCGCTACATGTCTGCTGCTGCTTCTGGTGGTGCTGTGGGGAGGGCACTCATATTCCAGTTGCGACGGCATATATACGGAGATGGATTGATATATATATATATAACTAATGCGAATGAAGATTAGCAACGAACACTTTTTATGGATGAAGGAACGAGAAGCGACAGACGATCGCAGACAAATGTATAAATGATGGGACATACAGACGATTCGAAAATAAACGTATGCAGACAGGCGAAAATTCTGCTGTATAGGAATAAAAATGCTTGCGAACACATTTGCAGACAGGCCGGCACTCTGCATGGACGGGGTGGAATGGGTGTACTTGTATTTTAAGGTGATTAACGACAGTAATAATTATAGACGGTGTTGTTTAAGAAGAAAATGAAGCAGCTGAAATTATGTTAAAAGCAATCAATGTAATAGAACTATTATTTAGTAAAGCACTCCTTACAAGAAAGTAGAGGGCGAGATTTAAATATAAATATTAAACTATAGCGCATCAGTAAAATAGGCTAATTTGATTTGACGTCAACGTTAAGGTAAAGTAATAGGGCAGACCTTTAGCACCCCATAGATCAAACGTAAATATTTATTGGGTGGCGGGAAGTCGACAAGCTTTTAATTAAAATACCAAAGGACTTTGGCGATGACGATAGTCACCATGGGGATTAAGAGGCTGCGAAAAATACAGCGTGCAAAGGGTTAAGCAAATAGATCTATCTAAAGGGTTAAGCAAATTGGAAGAGAGGAGCGCTAATGAACGAACTGTGGAGTCTGGAAAAGATAACAGGACGGGGAGGAAAATGTTGACGTGGACGACGCGCTTAGTCTGTGATTTATTCGTGGGACATTGATGTAACTCGACCACTGAATTAAAGGAAACTATTGTGCGGGATATTATATAGTTGAAGCACCATAATGCATGTCGTCGTTCGAAGAGAATCGTCTTGATTCCAATGACTTTGGAATGCGCTAAAAATCGCCATCTTTCACTCTCGGAGTAGAGGGGCCTAATTGTGTCAAAATATGGAAACTGAAGTTTACGGCGCTATTTAAATAGGCTGCCATGAAACTTTTTGTGACTGGCTAACATTCGCTTTGTTGATTATTAGCAAAGTCTACATGTATATTCTTATGATTGAATGATTTTTCTGATTTCTTTCTGCGAATGCGAGGAACATTCCTGGTTATGGCAATTTACTCAACGGAGTGACACGGCACGAGTCACAGCACAAGGTGTTTATGGTTAATCAAAATGGTGTTTCATGCGATTTTTCGAGTTTCCGGTTGCTTAGAGACCGTTCTGTATCCACTATACTTGTGCTTGTACTCATGTTCTTTTTGTCTCTTTGGCAATAAATAAATAAATAAATAAATATAGCAAGCCGCTTCAGCGACTATAGCATTTAAACCTAAAGGACCAAATGTCGATATATACACTGCATGCTTTGTGGACTTTCGCCACAAATGTTATTGATCTTGAGACGTGGTCCACTTTCCTCTGATTGGTTTGCCAAAACTATTTCTGAACTATATCTTTTAGATGCTGCCGCAGAGATTCCTCGTCGACGACATCTACAAGACGTCGTCGTCACCGTCGTCAGATGTTGATTCGGATGCGACGTTGAAGAAGAGGCGTAGCTATGGCGACCAGTTCACGCTCAGCATCCGTCACAGCATCGTCGCGTGCATGAAGGAGCATTTCTCGCCCGTCGGCAGCGAAACCATCCGCGATCTGTTCGTCGTACAGGACGAAGGTCTCCACCATTTCGACGAGGTTCTGTCACGACTGGACGCAACGACCCTGAGATCCGTCAATGTTGTCGACTGCTGCCTTTGTTTCGACGACAGCCGACTGCTGGGAAAGTTCCAGTTGCGAGTGCTCGTTCTGTCTTACGCGCGCATCAGACGCCTGCCTCGGTGCATCTTCGAAATATCGAGTCTCGAAGTACTGAAGATCGATCATAACAATCTCGAAGAGGTTCCGGACGACGTGGGGAACCTGAGCAATCTGCGAACGCTGTGCTGCGACTCGCAGCGACCGCAGCTGAGAACGTTGCCGAATTCGATCACGCGGTTGGACCAGCTGCAGGTGCTGTCCTTCTGCGACAATCGGATCGAGACAATGGCTTTCGTGGCGACCCTTCCCAATCTCAGGGTTCTCCGGTGCAGTGCCAACCATATCTCGCGTCTTCCTACTCAGATCGTTAATCTTTCACAACTGACCTGGCTCGACGTCAGTCATAACCACATCACCAGAATCCCGGCGTCGCTGATCGACCTCGTGCGTCGACTCTACCGCTTCGATTATTTCAACCTTCACCTTCAACCATCTCACGTTCGAAGGTCAAGGTCCGCTCTTCTCGCACACCTCGAACTGGAAAGCCTTCTGACGAACGCGCCGTCGAGGAAGGTCTGCGCTAACGACCTAACGATGGTTGTGTTCGGGGAGACGGGTGCTGGAAAGACTACGCTGGTACAGGCGCTTAGGGACAGTAAGGGAGTGGCACGGCACGAGACGAAGCACAAGTACCCCGTCAGAGTTCATCAGTTCGATCTGACCGTTCGCAGTGGGACGGAGGGCTCGTCGCGATCAGCGAACGGAACCCCTTGCAGCGATACCTCGAAGAGCGGAGGTGGTTTTTCCATGGACGATGGATGCTATGGTGGAGGAGGAGGAGACACCTCGCGCTTCGTCACATGCGTCGTCTTCGGAGGTGACCATCTGGACGCTTTCACACGCAACGTACGTGCCGACATCTATCTGCTGCTGATCGACCTCACGTCGCTCGAGCATCACAACGGTTCGCAGCACCTGGTCGCACGCCACATCGCCCGACTCCAGATGTGGCTGCAGGCGCTGTACGAACTCTCGCCAGACGTCCCCGTGCTTATCGTCGGCACGCACGCCGACCTTGCGAAGACGGTGACCTTCTACGACGTCTGCCTGACCCTCGACGGTCTGATGGCGAAGGCCCGCCGGCGCCATCGCGTCCGATACGCGGACACGAGGTGCCACAACTGCCTTCTGTGCTGCGAGAAGTCGATGGGGGGTCGACACGCGCTGACCAAGTCACGCTCCGGTCATTTCGGTTTCGCTGACCTCTCGTCGGTGCACACGTCACGCACGCCGTCAATCAGCGGTGGCCTGCACCAGCACTCCGGTCTCACCCCGCCGGGGGAAGACTTCGCCCGGTCGCCCCCTCCTCATCCCTCTGAGTCCTCCTCCGCGTCGTCGTCGGGGCTCAGCTTCCCGCACGTCGTCGGATACTACGAAGTTGATTCGAGGAGATGCTATCCGAAGGACTCGAAGAAGATGAATTTCAGCATCGATCAGCTGAAGACGGCCATCTTGCGGTTGACGTTGAGCCGAGAGGTCATCCCAGTCGAGTGGATTGCCTTCAGCCGACAGTTGCACGCGACGTCTGGGTCGGGGACCGCGGGGGCCGTTCCCTCATCGCGACGCCCCGTCTCCTGCATGTCTCTCGAAGACGTCGTGTCGACCGCTCGCAGTTTCGACATCTCAGAATCGCAGGTTCCGCTGATGCTCCAGCATCTCCATCTTCGTGGTCAACTCATCTACTTCGCGGCTGCTGCTGCGGATGATGATGCTCCTCTGCTGCAGCAGCTGGTCGTTGTCGACCCTGCGTGGCTTCTCGACGTCGCTGAACGACTTCTCGCCGCACAGGATCGCAGTCGGGCAGACTGTGCACAGATCCTGCATTGGTTGAAGGCGGAGGACGTTGACCGACAGTTCCAGAAGGGTGTCTCCACCCGTTTCAGTCTTCCTCACTGGCTGCTTGCGGCGCTCGAGCGACTCGACTACTGCGCCCCTCTGAGTCTGTCGCCCACCGGTGACCGGGTATTCTTCTTTCCGCGTCTGCTCGAACAGGGACCGCCCAGTCTCGACGTATGGCCCGACATTCCGGAGCTCGACGAGAGGCAGGTGGCATTCGACGTGAGCGTTTGGACGGTCAGCACGCGGATGTTCATGGAGTTTCTTCTGGCCGTCAACGTGGAAGGTCGAAGGACGCTGGAGATCGTTCCCGATCCAGCTCCGGTCTTCCTCTCGCACAGCGTCGTCTTCTTCTCGGCGCTAGATGTCGGTAGGTGCGAAGACTGTCAGGGACTTCGCAGCTACACGCGGATGAATACGAGAGTTGGCTGCAGATCATCAGCGCCGCCGCATGACTACGACAGCAACAGCAGTTGCATGGCACACGATGACGTCCTTCATAAGGTCTTCATCGGTCTCCAGCCGTGCATGGACACGGTTCGGGTCAAGGTCAGGGGCACGAGTCCCTGCTGTATCATGAAGATGACGCTGCGCTTTCTCGAACAGTTCCTCGATGACCACGGTGGTGGTGGTAGTGGTGGTGAAGCAGCCGTGGATCCGATGTTGCTTCTGGAAAGACGAAGTCGCCGATCGTGTTCCCATTCGTACAGCTCGGTCGACTACGGTCTGAACGCCGTCAACGGGCAATCCCCCGGGGTATCCGCCGTGGAGTGCTACGAAGACAGTCGGACGTTCTCGCTTCTCTGTCCCAAGTGCGTCTTACTGCGAGATGTTCGACCGGAGCGAATCTCACATCAGTCGATGACGACGAGGAACAAAGCCGTCTGCAACAAGTGGCACAACCTGGGCAGCTGGACCCGAGCGATGACCGGTGATTACTGCTTCAGCAGCCTCGACCGACCTCTGTCGCTGACCCCCACCACCCTGCCCGAGTATGAGCACCCACGCCTGGCGCTCCTGCTGCCCCCTAGCTACGACGTGTCGATGAAGGAGTGGTACCTGACGTCGCGCATGCGCTTCCTTGAAGGCTTCGAGGTGCACTTTTTGTGCGAGAACCCCACCTACTGGCATCTGATGGACAGCTTCGGTCTGCGACTGCTGTGCCACTCACACTCAGCATCCTCCTCCTCATCATCCTCCTCGTCGTCGTTCTGTCGCAAGGATGCGATCGCAGGCATCACAAGCGCCCTCTTCGGCCTGTCGCTGCCGATGATCCAGCTCTTCCAGGGCGTCAACGAGCACGCGCAGTCCGGTCGGCTGCTCGCTCCGGTCGTCCTTGAACTGATGCGCATGTACGACTACCTGCGATGCGTCGATCCACAGACCCAGGACGATGCCTACTCGTGGCTGGCGAGGAACAAGGACCGTCTGGTGGCGATGCTGACGAAGGTTCTCGCCAATGCAGTCATAAACTTCACCGACGGACCGCAGCAGACGGACGTCTACGTGAAGGCGGGAGCGTCGATGAGTCCAGACGATGTCCTTCAGACGCCGAGCAGGGTCAACCGCAACGAGCTCGGTCGATTCCTTCGACTGGAGACGAGTTCCGGAAGGTTCGGACCACTTCGTCCGCTCTACGTCGGCAGAGAGATACGCTGGGTGTGCGACACACACTACGAGGAACTGAGATCAATGTCTTCACTTCAGTTCAACATTTAACAGCTGCTGAAGCCGAATTCAACTATCAAGCCCAGAGTACGATATTATTATCATCGATTGACTTAGTATTGGCAGCGAACGATTTATTTAGAAATTTAGGAATTTTTATTCAAAGGAACTTTATATTCAAAGACTACGCGAATACCCGGTTTGACCTCTGATGTATTGAGAGGAGAGTTAGTTATTACGTTGTTGTTGACTGCACTAAGTTGTGACATAGTTCTGACTATCTATAGGGCATTTCATCTAGTGTATACTTCCCGTAGCTTAGAGTTTACAGTCCGAACAATGGTCGATGCATTTGAATTGGCAACGATATATTTTACAACGTTTACACTGACGTAATATGCTGTGCGATTTTAAACTAAAATATCGAACGCCATCGGCGAAATTGTTTTGTAATTTGTATGAAATGGCGAGCCAACGATTTTTCTATAATCTTGCAAGGTAGGTTATGTTATTTTAGACGCAATTACAAATCTAAATAGACGTAATCTATTTTAGGAAAGTTTACCCACAGGAAGTGACCTATATACGCTGATTCGCATTGTGAAATTATTCACATGAATGTATTTATTAAACATCAATAGTTGCATATTAGACATTTGAAACTTGGAAAAGGAATTGTTGATGATGAGTCAAATGGGGATGCCGATAAAAGTGAAAACATTGGTTTATTTGACAATGGTTATACTATAGCCTATCATCCTCAATTATTAATCTAAATGGTATTCTCAGAAAATAGCCTACGCACTCAAAATTAGCCGTGCTTTCAGTGGACACTATCACTATCACGATATTGCATTGTTTAATTATTACGATACATGTATCGTATATCCACGAGATTCACTCGAGATCTATAGTTGTTGCTATCTGCACAGGGACGTATATTCGGTCTTCAACTATTCTAAATTGTACATACATGTACACTAGCAGAGTCAGCCGAAAGGACTCTATCTGGTAGCCTATACCCTACCAGAGATCAGTCATATAGATTATAGACATAATTGTTCGAGAGTAAAAAGAGATAATTTACTTTTTACAAGGAGCATTTTTATAGCATCCCTTTAGACTATTTACTCGAGAGCGCGAAAGATTGTCTGGTTTTTAAGAAAGAATTACACGGCCAACGTTTCATGCCAAACTCTACACACATTGACAGGACTAGTGTCGTTTCCAAAACGCTGTGACGGAATTCTTGAAATGTGCATGGGTTAAGTAAATCTCACATGATAATTTTGCGAAAGCTTACTAAACGTTTCGACAAAGTCATTTAGACCCAAAATATCCCTAGCCCATGATTATACTTATAGATCTATTCAAAATACAACTTGTTGCAGACTATTTGTTTAAATTAGACACATGCTGAAAGAGTCTAGCGTATACAAACAAAGTAAATTTACTAATGAAGGCATTGAAGGGGCATCGCTGTTCAATAGACTTAGGGTTGGGTTGGTTCTTCTACTCTTGCACCTCCCTCTCCCCTCCCCAGGACGGTATACGTCCAGGCATCGTCTGTAGTAGATGCATGTTGACAGATGCAGAAGTCGTGTGTGCAGATAATATATCGATGACAATTCTGCACTGCAACCCTCTCCACCACAACGCCACAGTCATCGTCTCCATCTCCGTCTCCATCTCCTTCTCCATCTCCATCTCAGTCTCCGTCTCCATTACGCATCCATCTGATCAACTCCGACTCCAGCAGCCGTCCATCCTTCTTCCGGACGCCGATCAACCGTGAACGCAGACAGTCTGTCGCCATCCATGCCTCCTCGCTCCTCATCTCATCCTCTCTGCACCCTCCTCCTCTATCACCAAACAGAACCCGTCTCAGCAGCAGCAGCAGCAACAGCAGAAGCAGAGAGATGGGGCAGCAGCAGCAGAGACGGGGCTTGCATGCTGCACGAGAAGAAGAAGCAATCGCATGCACCCCGTTCCATGACATCTCGATAATTGGAAGATCTCCCAAAGCAGACGACGATGACGATGACGATGACGACGATGACGATGACGATGACGACGATGACGACGACGACGACGGATGACACGGATGCGGAGGCTGATTAATTCTGTCTTGTGTCGCCATGGAGATATTGCACCATCGTCGTCATCGTCGTCGTCGTATCACTTCCGCTGCTGCTGTTACGATGTTCCGGGTGCAGTTGAGATGTGGGGAGGGTATTGTGTGGGTGGGGGTATTGTCTCAGATGTCATTTCAGTTGTCACGTTTCCTATGTCACGCATATTAGTTGCGGTGTCGCTGATACCTAACGAGTGTCGTGCTGATTTTATACGTGATCGGGTCACAATTAGTCAGCTGTAATGTCTTCTTCTCAGATATATTATGCCTTCGTTACATCTAATTTGGAGTTCCATAGAGTTCCACTTTTTCATCAAAATATTTCAAACAGAATAAAGTTATATCAGTTTTAGTGAGACCAATGTTTTTGAATGATTCAAAACATAACGCAGCAAAACGTAGTATGTATGTAATAGGGTTTGTATATAATTACGTGGAAATCCATAAGCCTACATTAGACATAATTCTTGGCAGTTAGACAGCCTGAATAAGAACTTGGAAAACTCAGAAGTCAGGCAAAAAAGAAAGAAAGATAGACTGTTTCGTGTGAAGTTGTCACAGCCCACATGAACTGGTGCGAGAAAAATCAATTGTAGACACGCATATCACCAAGAAATGGCGACTCTTACAGCATTCCAATGCATACAGTTAAAAACGAGCATCCCCCCGTACTGACAGACTTATTTCTAAGCCTCCAGTCCTTGACACCCCAGTGGTAGGCAGATTCCATGATTTTCCATCCTGTGAGTTTGATTGCCCTGTTTAGAACTCTGTGGCCATTCGTGAATATGTCGCATCCTTTCGTTGAGATATTGTCGTGTCGGGTTTGAAAGTATGACAAGAAAGAACTAAATTGCGGGTGCGACTGATCCGCCAAACTCCGTAGCATCGGGCGGTAGTCACAACTGCCGCATGGAATTTCTTGTTAAACTGTTTCCAGCTTTTCAGTGTACATTACTGAACCTGTATATATATGTAGGCTTAAACGTATTCATCTCGCATAGGCCTATGCGAGCCCGTCTCTTACTGGCTTAAAGTACCTGCATGTCATGAATAATTAATAATAAATGAATGAATGAATGAATGAATGAAAGAATGAATGAATGAATGAATGAATGAATGAATGAATGAATGAAAGAACCACTGGCTAAGGACAATCGTAACCATAGCAACAGACCACTCTCATATCTTGAAGGCATTCTCGAACAGACGGTGGAAACAATCGTTGTCATGGTTACGACAGCGATTCTAGGCCTAAATGAATCAAAGACCACAAAAATTCTAAGAATAGTATTAATACAAAATCGCATGAGAATTTCTATAGCGCCAATTGTATGAATCTCAAAATCTTTTGGGTAAGTTGCATTTATATGCTTCTTGCTGAACCCAGAATAAGATTTAAATTGGCCTGTCTGACACATAGACAAGGCCGTAGCCAGGATTTTATTTCGGGGGTGTTTTCGGTGGCGGCCAGGATTTAAGTTTTGGGGAGGCTGAATTTCCTCAAAAATTTCCATTTTCATCGGCGAAAATTTCTGATGACCTTTTTTTTAGTCATCCGGACAAAATTTCTGATGACCTTTTTTTTAGTCGTCAACTTTACTTTTTCTGATCTAAATTTTATCTTTTATTTAATTTCGGGGGGTTCATTTTTTTCTCATGGTTTTTACATCATGAACTAGAAAAGGCAATAGTTTTTTCTGCATTTTCCATTTCGGGGGGTGTTCAAACACCCAAAACACCCCTGTCTACGGCCTTGCACATAGACTCAAACCCTCACGCCTAACACTCCAGTATATTCAACCGCTTTGGTTTTCGTACGTAGGCCCTATAGGCCTACATGTACATCTTGTTACATGCTTATTCTGTCAAGTGTATTCACATTCATTGAATCTCAACACGATCATCATCACCGGCTCTCGTGCGTTTCGTGTTGCTGCTTATATAGCCTATAGCCCTAGGTATGGTAGGCCTCTGTAACAATAACCAATTCTCATCAATTGCTCAAACTCTTTCTTTCAAATAAACGCCTCTAAGCTCACTCTCATGACTGTTTAATAAGCGCCCCAAAAGGGCGATCACGCAGTGAGTAAGAGCGCTGATAAAGGCGACAACGACGACCGATGATAATGATGTCGTTGTTGAGGGTCGGGAGAGATAATTAAGCGACCGTAACTCACTGGACCATTCTGCCAGATATGAGATAAGTACTATTCGCAAACTGCAGCGCAGCGTAAAACTGCACTTATATAACGCATTAAAAATCTGTATAAAATTTATTCCGCCATCCGTGCGTCCGTCAGTCCGTCCGTCCGAAGTAGGTCAGGTCAACTAAGGTCGACTAGATAAATCAGGCCATTCCGAGTCACGGGGGTTCTGTGGAGGTTGGCGTTTTGTGAATGACACGTCGTTATTTATAGTATGATCTACATGTAGCCTACATCTGGAATGACGTTTAACAAAGTCGATCGTATCTGTCGCAGTGACGCTGTCTTAGAACTACACAGCGTTAATAGCGTCACTGGCTTTCGAACCACACAATACGAGAATTACGTCACACTGATAATTATTGTATAACACGCCAAATGACGTCATGGCCTTCCACAGTCCCACTCACCTTGCGACTTATGCCCATGGGCGCCCGCACATAGGGACAAGAGGGGGCACTTGCCCCCCTGAAAAATCGATTCCATATTTTTTGGCTAATACTTTTTGGTTTTCAATAAATTTCGTAGCACTAAAGCGCTTATGTTACTATAATTATACACAACTTGAAACCAAAAAATTGACATCTAGAAACCTCTGTGAAATATAACTGTGTTCTTTATTTTATGCTTTGCATTTTAAAGCTCTTGCTGAAAAATGACCATGACCATTATGTTTTGCCCCCTCCTGCAAACATTTCTGCGGGCGCCCATGCTTATGCCTATGCTAAATTCATCTGATTTTTACAAGTCGCTCAAATCCTATTTTTAGCCGTGGCTGGGGTGGGAGCGGCTCTGAGTAGGTTTCTGAAGAGGCGCTATATAAATTCTCGAAATGAGTGAATGAATCTATCATAGTCTAAAGTAGATCATGCACCAAAGAGATCCGCACCAATTCAATGAGGTGGATCAGGTCGGTCACGTCGGTGTTGGCTACGGAGGGCTTAATTAATTAATTAATTAATTAACTCAGACGTGGTCTTTAGCGAACGCTGCCCAGTAGACAATGGAACAATTAATTGACAAGACTGACGAAGGACAGGAAGCGTTGGAAGAACATTTTGCAGGATGCTTCCGACCATCGGACCGAGGATGGCTAAGAACAGAACAGAACAGAACAGCACACAGGGCCGGCCCTAGCTATAGGCAAAGTAGGCAGTTGCCTAGAGCGCCGAAGCCTTTGGGGGGCGCCGCGGCACCGGCGAATTTATTTTTTTACACTATATTGTTTTGAACTCAAGACTTTGGCTAATGGAAAGAATTTAAGACAATGTCTTCAAGAAAGGGGCAGTAACTGAGGCAGGGCCGACCTTAGGCATATAATAGGCAAAGCAGGCAGTTGCATGAGGCGCCAAGTTCTAGGGGCGCCATTTCCATCAAAGAGGGCGCCATTTCAACAAGAGTTTATTTTAATATTTTTTTTAACTTATCGTATATATATATATATATACCATTCTCCACAAAATTGATTATTATCCAGCCTTCAGTGTAATAATAAAGAAATTAGAATGAATTCATGACTCAGTTCGTACAAGGCCCTAGTCAGGGGGATGTTTTGAGTGTTTGAACACCCCTGAAATGAAATAATGTAAAAATGAAATAATTATGCATTTGCTAGCACATGACAGTGTGTAATGTAATTTTGAGCAGAAAATAGTCGAAAATCGCGGAAAATAGTGCTTTTGGACGTCAGAAATTTCGACGACAGTAACAAAAGTCGTCAGAAAAATTCGCCCCTAAAAAATCAACCACTGCGTGTACGCACCTCAAAATTCACGGTCAAGAAAACATCCCCCGAAATAAAATCCTGACGGCCTTGTGAGCGTATATACCGGTTCTGGCTAATTCATCTTTAGATTCTGACGTGGGCTGAACAATTATTGAGTGGGAATATAAGGGCGCCAAATACAGGCCTATGCCTGGGGCGCCAAATGTATGCCTTGCCTAGGGCACCATTTGGGCTAAGGCCGGCCCTGACAGCACAGTAGAAGTAGTAGAAGTAGATAACTTATGGTAGAGGAATTTTCCAACGAGAGGCCAATGGCAGATTTCCTCAGCCAAATACGTCATTGTTTATAACGTGAGGTCCGTTGGAATGCTGTCGATTTTGTTTCGTTTCCTTCCGCATGGTCTTGCGCGCGCCCGGTTGTGTTGATCGGACGTGTTGCGTCGGGGCGGCTGTTCAGTACCGTACCGTTCGCTGGATGGCGCTAGTGAAGCGGAAGGACTAAATAGATCTGTTTCTAATCTTCGTTCGAGTACACTTCAATGCTGCTGCTGTTGCTGCTGCCTCCCTTGGTTCTTGTTACGAAGGTACCGTACATAAACAAACTTCTCTGGAATCTTTGCGTTTGCAGTCGATCAATAACACGATCACACGCGATATTTCTTCTGCAGTGGGTTGATTCCAACTGCACTTGGAGATGTCTTGAAATGCGTTTTCGTTGTTTTTCGTTGTATACAGTATATGCGCACCAATTCAATCCTCAAAATTAATGAACAAGTGCTATTTTGGGGTTGTGTTCTATCTCTGACTGCTTGAAATCACTGTAAGCGGATCAGACATCTGAGATTTCGTGGCTAGAATAAGAATTTCTACGCATAGCTAAAGCGAGTAAACAAAACAGGAAGGAAGTTACTATACGATGTTTATAATGTATAGACAACTTCGCAACAACGGATAGGAGACAAATCAAGTCATTCTTACCAGGAACTAATTAACTTAATCTGTGTTTAAATTCAACAGGAAACGCGTGGGTGGGCTGTTGATGATGTTTAGCTTAATTGCGTGGACCTATTGAATATTCTGTTGTTTTTTCTTGTCTATAAATCCATGTCAATGTCAACGCCTCTACCACCACTGTCATCGCCACCATATGTCTCTCTGTCTCTCTCTCTGCCCCTGCCTTTGTCTCTTCTCTGCCTCTTTCTCTCTGTCAGTATCTCTGGTCTCTGTCTCTGTACGTCCCTGTATGTCTGTCTGTCCGTCTGTGTGTGTCTGTCTGTCTTTCTCGTTATCTTTCTCTGTCTGTCTCTCTGTCTGTCTCTGTCCGTCTCTCTGTCTCTTTGTCTCTCTCTCTCTCTTTCTCTCTCTCTCTCTCTCTCTCTCTCTCTCTCTCTCTCTCTCTCTCTCTCTCTCTCTCTCTGTTTCTCTTTCCGTCTCCGTATGTCTGTCTGTGTGTCTGTCTGCTCTCTTTCTCTCAAATCGATACCACTTGCCATTGTAATCGCAGTTAATATACCACTGTTTCCACTAACCCCACCATCACCACAACCATCGGCACGCCTGTGCCATAGCCTAATCGTCACAATCATCCTCACATGACCAACATTTCAACTGCCACAACTACCACGTGATAGGCCTATATGCCATAGACACTACGCCCTTACCTCTTTCACGTCTACCGGCGTCACCTTAATTAATTGCAAAAATGAATAAATTAAAATGAACTATTCCTGACTTCTAGTCAACCTTCTGGGTGAAGTACAGAAAATAGTACACAATAGTTGGTATGATGTAAATTTTATATAAATGTGATATTATTATTAACACTCCTACGTGGTAAGAATGTTTTACCATGGCAATTAAGCTGGAGAAAATGAAAACTATTAAACATAGAAACAGAACCAGGAAGAGAACTGCTGATGGAGGCTTTCTTTATCAATCTCTTCCTAGTCAACCAAATAATTAAGTGTTGTTCCCTAAGCAAAAGCCAGAAAACAAGTGTGCCCAAAATAACTGTCGCCGCTGGTTTCATTGTTTGGAAAGCGGAATTAACAATGGCTCAGGGAAAAGATAAGGCCATTCCACAAAACCCCAATCCAGTACAAAGCCATTATAGAAGCTGTCGCAGTCGGCTAATTAGTAGAATGAGGAATTCCTCGGTTTTTACTTTTTACATGTATCTGCAGCGATCTCTGGCAATGTTGGTGGTGGTGGTGCTACTGCTGCAGCTATAAATATACCACACAAACGCACGCGCGCACACACACACACACACACACACATAAACAAACACACACATATAATTATAATTATATTTAGATATAGGCCTAGTACGTATAATTATGTGCACATACCGTGTTACTGTTTACATAATTATATAGGTCGTGTTCTTTGTATCAACGGGAAGCCGTCTAATTGCCTCGGGCATTCACGACGTCGACGGCGTCTCTACCAATTCCATTGTCTGACTATGTGGTGGCGGCGACGGTGGTGGTGGCGGTGGCGGCGGCGGTGGCGGCTGCGGCGACGGTTGTGGCGGCGGTGGCGTCGCCGTGTTGGCGGCGTCAGCTCTAAACAGCAACCACCGCGCGATGTTGTTAATGGCTAAATTTATGCACCGTTGCAATCAGCTCTGAACGCATTGAACAGATTTTTTAAGGCGTCGGAAATTGAACGGCCAGTCAGACTGACGATCGTTCTAATTCTAAACGAGGTTTTTACGTTGTAAAAATGTTCATAAAGGAAATGGTTATTGTTAATCACATGAAACATATAACCGTTGCTTCGTCATCCTCTCTGACACAGTGTTTCCTCATCTCTCGATTCGAGTCCTGATTATATATACACTGTGTCCCAATAAATCGGGCACCCTTTTCATAGTGTGAATAAAACAGGTAAATCTTGATCGATTTTCAAAATTTTAAAACTGTTTTTATCCTGAGATAATTATCTTACACTGGTTCAAAATTGAAGTTTCTGGCATGAACATTGACGTCACAATTACATCATTTGCATCAGAGAATTTAAAGGTTAAGTACTGAACACAACTTTTTCTTTAACGTTTGGTTTCGATATGTAAATTAACGACGTCATTATGACGTAATTTTTTTAGTGAGGTCCGTTCATAAATTACCAATTTGTAGATAATTATCTCAGGATAAAAACAGTTTTGAAATTTTGACAATCGATGAAAATTTGCCAGTTTTATTCACATTATAAAAAGGGTGCCCGATTTATTGGGACACAGTGTATATATATATGAAATTCTATTCATTCATTCATTTCAAGAATTTTAATAGCGCCTCTACAAGAAACCTACTCAGAGGCGCTCCCAGTCCAGCCACAGCCAAAATAATAGGTTTTGAGCGACTTATAAAAATCAGGTGAATTTAGTCTAGGCATAAGTCGCAAGTTTAGTGGGAGGCCATTCCAGATAGTGGGACCCACAATAGAAAAGGCTCGGCGCTGTCTTGTAGAAGTGCGAGCTCGAGGAACCAAAAGTTCCCACGTATTTATATGGTACTACAGTTTGCACTGAGAACGTTTCTTGCTTAAAGAAACACTGTATAAATGATTGATCAACTTCAACATTGT
The DNA here is from genome assembly GCA_945859605.1 of Lumbricus rubellus. Lineage (NCBI taxonomy): Eukaryota > Metazoa > Annelida > Clitellata > Crassiclitellata > Lumbricidae > Lumbricus > Lumbricus rubellus. Next base: position 20,486,226 of record OX243813.1, read on the forward strand.
TATTAGATGCAATCCTCATTTCTGCTTGAGGTCCGCTTCACTTTTCCTAATTAGCCTTGCACGTTATCATGCAATGGATATACTAGTAAATGAAGACGTAAGAGAATTTATATGTTAGTGCTAATTGTGCTGTATATATCGTGTGGTCTATAGTTGCTTTCTGGCAGGAGATTAAGATTTATAGTGCGCCTTTTTTTGTTCCTAAAAGGGGATGCCAGTATATATAATATATATATATACTTTTCCGGATGTGCTTACAAATTTAGGGTAATTAATCAATTAACCAAATCACTCTGTATATTTCTATATTATGTTTCCTGTCTCCAGGGCCGGATTAAGAAATGTGGGGGCCTTGTTCGGGAAATTTTTTGCCGAAAATTCGGATGACCTTTTTTTTAGTCATCTCGCCAAATTTCCGGGAAATTATACCGGTACCATTTCATCCGCCAAAAAAGTTGATGACTTTTTTTAGTCATCTGGCCAAATTTTCGGTAAGATGATACCATGATACTATTTCATCCGCAAAAATATAAAAAAAATGTCCAAATTTTTTTAGCAAATGTGTGGGGGACCCCCTAAAGTGTGAGGGTCCCTGTTCGGCCGAACATGCTGAACATGCCTTAATCCGGCCCTGCCTGTCTCTCTCTCTGTCCATGTCTTTGTTGCTGTCTCTATCTAGGCTTACAATTATATATGCAATATATGTATACATAATGATATTGTGTGTGGCTCTAATGACTTGCTGCTGCGTGGTGTCTGCGAATGAACTGGTTTCTGGAGCCGTTTCGGCCCTTAAGGAAATGTCCTTCTGGCATTTATTATACGCGATTATCAAAGGCCGCGCATGTGTTTCAATTAAAGTAATGCAGCTGCTCAAATCGACGTAAATAAAAACTAAGTCCTTAAAATGAAAGCGAATGCTTGTAACAGTTCTTGGTCAATTGAAGTGGTTCAAGGGCAAGCAGCAGAGACGATGTGTCTGCTTCCGGCCCCGCAGGAGGTTCGAGATATGATGCGAGGACTGAGCCCAAAGGAAAGAAGGACAAAAAGACAGACGAATTAAAGGACAGAGAGAGAGACCAACAAACAGAGATACCCTGCAGAGACCCTGTCATTTACATTATTTGGCTGCATACACTATATTTAGAAAATTATCTCCGTTTACAGCGCCCGGTCTTAGTTCTATGTAGCAGTCATCTATAAAGAACGGCTAAGAATAACTACCGGTATTATAGTCTCTATAAATTAACCTCCTGAGACAATATGTTTTATGTAACTGCAGCCAAGCCGATGCACATGCCAAGACTATACGACGTTGTTAAGGCTTGTAATCAGCAAGCATGACATGTCCAATCGAGATTAACACACTCAAGAGTTATATTCGCAAGTATGTGATATATAATTCTAATCATATGTGTCACAATTATCTGACACTATTATCACAAAAGCCTTGTTGAACTCCAATATTTTCCTATAGCGCATTCTGAAACCACAGAGCAGTTGTGCTGCTAAACCCACTTACTGTCGGAAAGTATATTGTCTTACAGGAACAACCATTTAAGATAATTTCTATGGTCCTACTGGATTTTTAGAATACCTTCAGCTAGTTGGACGTTTGCAAGCTATTTCTGTTAGCCATCATTTTACTCTTTGCGCCCAATTTATTGTGGGCTACTGTTTTTATGCCTGAAATAGCCCATATAGAAAATTTCGGATTTAAAATGTAGAACAACAGCATCAACAAGTATATCTGCTTAGTAAAATTTAATGTAGACTCTCATTGGGGCCTAAACGTTTTAGCAGACTGGCTACTCTAAAAATAAGTTAGACAGAATCCAACATTCAATTTGTTTTGCAAATGTTGTTTTGCAAATGTAGTTTTGCAAATGTAGTTTTTCTATTCGGTTCCAGAACGAAGTAAAAAAAACTCAACGAAACTGTTTTTCGCATCGTTATAGTGTGCACACGAATGATGAGGCTACTTTCGTTTCATTGTCTAACTGTTGTCGACTTGCGACTCTATAGTTTCTTTTCGGCATAGTCATTCTTCGTGGCCGGCTGGGTTGCCCTTCGGTTTAGAACATCCCACCGGTGAAGTCGTTTGACGACACTCATTGATTCAAGGGTAGGAAATGGATCCGATGTCGCAGCAGAATGGATCCTACGGCAGAGATTAGATCCAGGGAACAGGAATGGATCCGAAGATGATGGTGATGATGATGATGATGATGATGATGATGATGATGATGATGACGATGATGATGATGATGATGATGATGATGATGATGATGATGATGATGGTGATGGTGATGATAATGATGATGATGATGATGATGATGATGATGATGATGATGAAGATGATGATGATGATGATGATGATGATGATGATGATGATGATGATGATGATGATGATGATGATGATGATGATGATGATGCTGATGATGATGATGATGATGATAGTGATGATGATGATGATGATGATGATGATGATGATGATGATGATGATGATGATGATGATGATGATGATGATGATGATGATGATGATGATGATGATGATGGTGATGATAGGCGCTTCTTCGTCAGGCGAATCCAGTCGTCTGACAGAGAGAGAGAGGCGCCTGTATCGGTGTCGGTTGGAATGAATCAGCTCTACTCCTCCTCCGTGGAATGATGCGAGGAGGAGGGATCATTCAACCATTGATCTTCGTTAGTACTCGACTGATGGCCTGCAGGACCTGCTGATGGGCTGAAGCGCGACGTCTCATCGGGTACTTATCCGTGTGTGGGGATGGACTGACCGCCGGGCTTCGACGGCGCCTCACCTCTCGGCAGACCTCGTGGAAAGCCTCGGGGATCGTCGATCCTCCATCGCTGGCCGAGGTCTCGAAGAAGGATGCAGCCGACAGCTGGGCCGCCAGTCGCTCTCCCTCCTCGTAGCTGACCTGACGCTGGTGCTCCAGATCGACCTTGTTGCCGACGAGGATGCACGGAGCGCTGATGGACTTGCGGATGTCGTCCAGCTGGGCCTTGATAAGCGATGCCTGTTCGAAGCTGTGTCGATCGACGACGCTGTAGACAATGAGGAAACCGTCGCCCCACATGGCGTTGCCGTCGAAGTTGGAACTGAGGTTTGCATTCTGTAAATAATAATGAACCTAATTGTATATACTCCATGCGAAATGGCTTATGTAGAAAGACTTGAAGAATCTGTGTAGCTGTGTGTGGGAATTTTTTACTTGGGTGACCCTTCCCAGCGGGATGTCCATCCCTTTTGGGCCCTCCTTTGTAGCCAATGCATGCATGTTTTGTACTTTTATTGTTTTCTTGTTTTCTGGTTGCAATAAAGTGAATTGTATTGTATTGTATTGTATTATGTGTTTGATTGCATGTGTAAAGTATTTCTATGCTGCCTACTAAGAACCGTGCAAAGGCTCTCCTTAGTCCTTACTACATGTATATCCTAACTGACGTTTGCATGTATTCATTGAGAACAGCTGCTGCACACGAATAGCGCACTGAACATTTGAAGAGATATTAACTCTGGCAGCAGACTCTTGTGCACACATTGATCTCAATAATATTAACTATTCCTCCTACAACTCACACAGTATGTATTCAGGTTTACTTTCCAGCTTTATAGATTTTTATCGCTCGCTAGCTTTTAGAATAGAAGAAGTTGAACTTACCTCTCCAGCAGTGTCGAGTACTTCGATAGATACCGATTCGTTGTCGATACAAGTCTGATGCTTGTAGACAGATTCTGCAAATCATATTAAAATAGCCATTAGTTTATGCCAAATAAAATGCGATCATTACCACTTGCTGCTGATATGAATTGCAGAACTTATTTCCTTATAGCCTATCAGTAGTTCGTTCTAACTTCTGAAATATTTAGAAATTATGTCCACGTGAAAATCAGTCGAAAATCCATCCATTCATCCATTCATCCATTCATACATACATGCATTCATTTATTCATGATCCCATCCTTCCCTCCTTTCTTCTATCCACCCATTGATTCATCTATCTACTCTTCCTTCCATCAGATAATATATATCCAACCATTCATTCTTCTATTTATTCATTTATTTATATATTTATTTAGTTATTCATTCATTCGTTCATTCTCATTCGATCGTTCATTCGTTCATTCATTCGTTCGTTCATTCCCATTCATTCATTCGTTCATCCATGTATACATCCTGCATGCACACATCCACCATGCATATATTATCCAACCATATCGTTGTATACATTCTAGTCCGGTAGAGACATGTATAATTGTAGAAATGCAAAAATCAACTCACCAAGCGTTGGGTCATATTCCCAGATGAATCTTTTCGTCAGATAACGAACCACCAAAGCTGAAAGAATGAAATTCAAGATATAGAAAATTATCGCTTAGTCGGAGGTTTATTTTAATTAGACTCTATGTTTTAACTAAGTTTATAAGTCGTTCATTCAGAACAATTAAATCAGTCCATTGGCTGAAAATCCCGCAGCGCATGAACTTGGAAGTTTAATGGCTAGCCTACAACCCCTGTTACTCCTCACAATATCCCCCATCCAAATACCTTTGGGGACTCATCTAGCCATCCAGCTTCATCCAATTATCTACGTGTATCTCTCCATCTTTCTCTCTACCTCTCTTTGCCTCTCTCTGTGAATCTCTCTGCCTGTCTGTCTTGTCCTCCAGTTAATACTCATCACCGTGAGTATACCATGCAGCCAATGTCCGTGCCATGCTCCACCTCGACTATGTAAGATCTCCCTCCTGAATTCCTTAAATTCTCCGCTATTCCACCAGTACCATCGCTCTTGCTCCTCTGTTTACCACACGCCACACGCGTGATTTCAACCTCAAATCAATTCTGAATTCAGTTCCGCCTCAAAAAGAATTCCTATCTTCATCCACCCACTTTTCTCGTTTTCAACTAAGCATCAGTCTCACTACCTCCCTCTCTCGCTGTCTCCCTCCCTCCGTCTGTCTGTCTCCCTGTCTGTCTCCCTGTCTGTCTCCCTGTCTGTCTCCCTGTCTGTCTCCCTGTCTGTCTCCCTGTCTGTCTCCCTGTCTCTCTCTGTCTCTCTCCCTTTCTTATTTCTTTTTTCTCTTTCTTCCCTCTCTCTCTCGTTCTCTTTCCGTCTCTGTGTGTGTGTCTCTCTCACACACACACTCTCCTCTCTCACTCTAACTCTAACTCTCACTCATTTTGTCAATCGAACCTGGATCATCACTTTAGGTTATATTTTTTCCTCAACAGATTCTCTGAGACTTCGTCAGCGCTCGTGAATAAACCGGCGCCCAAGAGACGCTTTAAAAAATAATAGACCGATTAGAAGTTTGCGATTACGATTACGATTACAAGCAAAATAGCAACAATGACGGCAAGACATGACGTATAATTATTTACCTGACTTTCCGACGCCAGCGTTTCCTAATACGACGATTCTTAAAGAGTCATTCATGTTCTTATTTGACTTCATATTCTCCAACGACGACTGTTAACAATGTCAAACTTTCTATTGTACAATACGCTTAATTTGTAGACAGCGAACGAAAACCAGTTTCGCAATTACTGCCTCTGTTAATAATAAGCTCCGAAGACCCGCTCTCAGAGTTATGTTCGCAAAACGCCTTAAGTAACACAGTGACTGCAGAGACCAGCTGCCTCCTCTTATATAGTCTCGGTTCTAGGATATGCTGTCTCAAAATCAGCCGCACTCAGGCTTCAACGCTCAATCGTCTAATCGTACTTGGCATCTGCTACGCCGCCGCTACAGCTTGCTTGCACTGTATCCACTTACGCTGGCATTCCCGCGTCTAACTGAAGGCATTAAAAAGTCCGCTGCAGCTCCATCATGGCTTCGTCCACCGCTGCTGCTGCTGCTGCTACTGCTGCTGCTGCTTCTACTGCTGCGGCTAGTAAGCATAGACCCCCACACCCACCTAAACACATGCCCTGATACCGTCGAATGTATCCGGAACGCAGTCGCCTGCTGATCTTCAGCTTATCCCCGAGGGGGATACCTTGAGGGTCTAGGGTGCTGGGAGACAGAGCATGATAGAAGGGCATGGCATATCGCTCCACACCTACGTCGTCTTCCAAAGATTTCCACGGAATTTGAAATATCTCTGCAATTATTTGTTGACCGGGTATCATGTTGATATTCATTTATCGATTCACCGAAGGGCAATGACAAAATCTTCAATCGGTGAAGGTTTTCAGTTTCATAAGAGTCAGTCATTTAAGAGTGGGACGGTTTAATAGAGATTTTGGTTTGATGACGTCTGTGAACGTAGATTCAAGAATCAATGGAAAGCCATAAACAATAACAAGCATCGACTGAACTATGTCTACGAAGAAAGGGAATCATACTAACCAACCGCCAGATGGCGACTGACCGGAAGTGCGGCAGCGATAAGTCTTTCAAAATGGCGTCGAGAAAGGAACGTAAAGCAAAGCCGATTGGTTTGTATTTTACTCAACGATGCCATTCCTTGAATATTATATGCGCAGCATCTGAAGATTAGTTTATTTGCGGCTGTTTCTGGCTATGTACGATTGTAGACGGTCACACTGCGTGCAGTTGTAGTGCGGACTTTATGTGTTGTTAAACTGAACTTCTGATGTCAATGCACTCTCTTATGCTCTTATGCAACAGTCAGCACTTCACTGGATCGGTGGATCATATGCAATGCATGTTCACTTTCGAATAAAGCCTCATTCATCAGATCACATCTAAAGTATAATTGCCAAAAGTTAACAAAACACACTCGAACGAGATCGAAGAAGTTGAGTGAGAAGTCCATTATGAATAACAGGAACCGATTTCAAGAGCTCTAGTTCGAGTTGATCAACTGAACATAATAAAATTATATTTATTAGACTCACATTGGACCTATAGAAACAAGAGCAAAAAACAGCTCACGCAGCAAACCTCAGATCTGCGAAATGCTATTGTTTGTAAGGCGTCACTCAATTTAATTTGCCTAAGCTAATAGTCTATATTGTTCATAATTATTTTTAAAAAATAGATTGAGAATGACTTTCCAAAGTTTTTACTCGTCTAATTTGCCTGCTTGGAAAGTCTTCATCTAAAGTCAACAGTCACAACAGCGAAAACAAGAAACTTGAAGAAACAGGCCACATTTTGGACTGAGTATATTATGATTGAAAAATAAATACAGCGACTCCAAAACAATTATACACTGTGCCCCATAAAAAAACACACCAAAAAACTTTGGCATGAAACGCATGTAAGTCTAATGTTAAATAAGAAAAAGTAATGTTTCATTTATGAAGATGTTCGAAGTGATGTCCCTTTGCTTGAACGCAGGCTCTCAGCCTTGGCCGCCACTGTTCAATAGCTTTGTCAATGACACTCTGCTTCAACTGTGCCCACACAACGATGAGGCGCTCCTTCAACTCGTTGATGTCCCGTATTGCTGTCTGGTAGACGCGTTCCTGTATTAAAACCCAAATTCTGTAGTCAACGGGATTGAGGTCTGGTGAGTTTGCTGGCCAGAGTTCCAGTCCAATGAAGCAACAGCTTGGTGTTTCACGTCGCAGCAACGCAATGGTGTCCTTTGCGCCATGCGCTGTCCTATAAGTTACTAATCTCTGTTTAAATGTTTCCAAACACGCTTAGTCTGCGTCACTGCCTCCAACAGCAACCACTTCTGTGAGTAAGTAAAATGTAAACTATTTTGTGGCAAAATTATTTGAGAAACAACGTACAAACTTTTATTACAATTGGCTTAGTTTTACAGAAGATATTTTGAAAAGTTTTTTGGTGTGTTTTTTTATGGGGCACAGTGTACATGTACATGTAGCACTGATAATTGTGCATGGGGTAATTAGGGCAAGCTGGGTAGAAAGTTAACATGATGAAGTAAATTTTCGATCCACACAATGGAAGTTTATTTGAGTAAAAGGCAAGTTAGTCCTGAGTCAATTGCATCAGCTAATTGTAATTTAAACGCAATGCAGGCCTATATGTACAATTGTACATGTACATGTATTGTATAGCCTATACATGAAAGACATTTGAAACTAACGAAAGCGTCATGCATTTCAACACAGTTGCTGGCATTTAACAGTGGAAAATGTAATTTGGGTGTATTAGCCTACTTCGTCATGCTCAATTTAAATCGGAGCTGTATATGAAGAGGATGTTCAAGATATATGCTACAATTTAGTTTCAAATCTCCAATGAGCGCAAGAAGTGAGATGGTTGTTGCAGTACCGGTACCTTCCATGGATTGCAACCATATAGCGAAATGAACACGCGAAAAACCTGTCGGAACCTGTAACTGAGGCATTTGACCTATAGGGTAATTTGGAACTCGATGAAGGGCATTTAACAGACTCCATCAAGGTCATTTCGTGTATAATTCACAGTTATAGACGCAGATTGCATTCACATCCAGGGCATATCACCTAATAAAATGTCCCGTCTAAGTGTACGTACTTAGTCTTTTTTGAATTCCATTTCGGCTGACCTCTGTCTAGGGTATTTAACCCGACTTAACAGGAATTGGCCTGGGATAAAAAAAAACAATTACATGTATCAATCATTTTTCAATAGAACGAAACAGCCTCATTCTTTTCCCCCGGCCGTCTAAGAATTCTTCGTTCAACCGACCTGCTTATCTTCCGACTTCGAAGGCCGATACATTACTTGAGAGTTAAGCTGCGAAGCTGGGACGGCAGTTAAAGAGAAATTTATCGCTCCCGTGACCCAACCGTCTTGATTATGATGTCGCCAGTCGCCGACTCAACTCTGGAACGCAGCTATCGCGCCTCCAGTCTCCCCCACCCCGTGCAGCAGCCGAGTGTAAATAGGACGTGTCTGGAAATCATGACTTAGTCTGGGCGGGGCATTTTTTCTCTTCTCGGCAGATAGAGGTTTTTACGCAAATGGAGCCGCTGACGTATCGGCTAAAGATGGTTGTCGCCATCTTATCAGTGCGACAAAGACTGAAAGACTGAACGGCATCGCAACGACCTGTTTGTCGGTACCCAGCAGGGATAGGTCTAACAAAAGCCCTGGGCGAAATGTATGCATCGCGAGGATTATAGGGACAGCCGTACACCGACGGTCGTTTATGCAAAACGACGACTGAGGTACCAGGAGCTAGAGACGACAGTCGATGCATTTTTTGTCGAGATAACTTATCACAAGGTGGCGACATTCCTGATTATATTATTATTTGTTTTCGTCGCCTTCGTCTGATTAATCATTTCTTTCTTTGTCAGAGAATCATGTAAACACGTACCAAGGCCTTTGTCTTTCTGAGAAAATAACAGCAACAACAACAATAATTATAATGATATATAGCAATGATGATGATGACGATGATGACGATGTGATGATGGTGATGACGATGACGACGACGATGACAGTGACGATGACGACGATGATAAATTGATGATGCTGTTGTTGTTGTTGTTGTTGATGATGATGATGATGACCATAACGATGACGATGACGACAATGATGATGATGACTATGCGCAAAAGAGAAGGATGGAGGTGTTATAATTATAACAAACAATTTTCAAAGAAACAGAAGGGCAAAGACTAATAGGCCTAATGCATCGATGACTTTCTTAAGTTGTGGACGGAACTAAATAATAGTCTAGAATATGAATGGGTAGAAAGACTTGAAAAGTCGACAGTGTGAATAAATGAAATAATATAAGCAATAAGGAAACGAAGAAAATAACAAAATACAAAAGAACGAATGAACGATAACAAAAGTTTCTGCAAGGTCTGCTAGAATCGAGCAGCAAATGCAAAAAATAGGACCAGTGCAAACAAAAAGGAAACAAAGAAGCTGCGGATGATTTTGAAGCTGTTGAGTTACTAAAAAAATGTTTCAGCACAGTGTTTACATTGGACGAATTAGGAAACACCCCGGAGCACAGACTATTATTTTTAGACAGTGGTGTGAATTGATTGATAGAGTTGATGTTTAGTATGGAAAATCTGGTGGAACAGCTGACAAGATTAAAAACTGGCAAGACCATCTCAGGGCCGCATAGAGAGATGAACTATGTCCTGAATTGTTCTTAGACGAAGAAGAAGTGTGGAAAGATTTTGGAGAGCCACTTGCGCAGATCTTCAGCCAATCAACTCAGGGTACTGAAGATGTTGTGCTGGAATGCAGAGATGCTCTCACGGTGTCGTCGTTGTTAAAAAAGAGAAGTTGAAGCGAATCGTGTAAATGTTGGCCAGTCAATTTCACACCAATGCTGTCTGCCAAGTAATAGAGATAATTATCAATGATAATATAGGCCTAGCATAAAAGTTTGGATGAGCATGACATTATAAAGGGCAACTGTCTATATGGACAAAAATGATGATGATGATGCTGACGATGATGATGACGACGACGACGACGACGACGACTACTACTACTACTACTACTACTACTACTACTACTACCACCACCACCACCAGAAGTAGTTCGTGTTGAGAAATCTTTTGGAGTTTAGGAGATCTATGAAGTAATGGAGGGGAACACCTCACGATGAATTTCATATATATATATATATAAAATATATTTATCATATATTATAGCCTGTATATTGTATGCCTAGATTTTGTCAATACATAAGAAAGGGTGTATCACGTAAGGCTGCATGCCAAAAGCGCGGGCATGCTTGCGGCAATGGGCAGCAGGTATAGGGTAGGCCTACTAACATCGATCCAGAGCTGGTTATCAGGTGGAAGAAAAACGGTGGCCAGGTGATTGTCACAAATATTCCAGCCGGGAAAAGTGCTAAGTGAAATGCCTTAGGGATCAGTGTGCTTGGACCACAGTTGTTCGTAAATTTAGTTAATCACAATCGTAGATGCTGAGATTTTATCTGAACTTTTTCTACGTTTACAAGTGATATAAAGCTAGTCCCTATGTTCATTTGTGGTAGGCCTAATGAAGAAGATACGCCGTACTATCTTACGTTAGAAGCCTATTTGTTAGCCTTATAGCAGGTCTAGGCCCAAGCTATTTTTTGTGTACTAACAGGCCACACGCATTTCATCGCAGGCCTGAATTATTATTACTATTAGGTCTACTATTTCTGATTGCATTATTGATTTATTATGTGTTCATTCGGCAATGTTATATAAAAAATTATATGTTAATTTATTATTGGTCTAGTAGTTCGATGTAAGTAGGCCTACTGAATAATTGTCTATTTTGCTTATAAACAGGTCGTTTACTAGACTTATTAGGCGCTATCTCAAGTGGTTTGTCCTGCTGCTTCGAATCAACTGCGTCCTTACTCTCAAGAAGTCAACAACAACGGCTGTCCCGTATCTGTTGAATGTTGTTGGAAGGCTATAGTAGTGAATCGTTGGCTCTTATCCAGGCCTTCAGCATTCATATCCTGCAATTGCACAAAGAAATAGGCCAAAGTATTCGAGAATAGACACCCACGTGTTTTCAGTACGATTCCTAATTTGATTCCTAATAATATTGCAAGAGGCAGCGCAATAAGTTCGTGACTCTGTTGAAGTCGTAGGCCATACGAACCAAAATGCCTGACTTTAAATCACAGCCATGGATATTGTTGTGTTGGTGTATGTTCCGTGAGTAGCACGTGCTCGTTATGTTTACTTCCTATTGGCAAGTTGAACAGCTGAACCACAGGAAAATAGCGAGCCATAATTTGTCCGAATATCTGCTGCACTGGTTTGCACTTATTTCAGACCGCTTTTGCGTCTTTACCCGGTTTAAATGTAGGTTACACGGTGTCCCGATGAAAAGTAGACCCCAGCAAAAGTGTCATAACTCGGTCAAAACTTTTAGTATTTGTCTATTACACTGAAATTTTAAAACAACAGCATTAACCATAATTATAACCATCTATTTTAAACGCCATTTAGAAATATTCGAGAGTTTGTCCAATGTCCAGTTTATGAGCGTTTGAGATGCAACGCAGAAAAATGGAGGTTCCAACATGCAAAAGCTGAAACGAAGTTCAGTTCAGCTACATCTGGTGCTAAAAATGTCCTCCTTGTTCACGGACACATGACCGTAGATGTAGACACCACTGTTTGATGATATGGTCGATGATCACGTGGTCAAACAGCTGCCACTTTTAAAACAGAGGCGGGCTGCCTAACTTGGGTTATAGATGTCATGCATATGGGAACGAAAACATGCTCCTCCGGTATAGGCCTACATTCCGGATTGAGGTTTGAACTTTTGGGCGGCCACAGCTGCGGAATATGAAGCTGGGTGTTTCCCGGGACAGCTACCACACTACTACGTCTACAGTCGTCGCGTGTCCGTGAACAAGGAGACTATTTTGAAAACCAGCTGAAGCTGAACTCCACTTTCTTTCAGCTTCTGGGTGTTGGAAATTTCCCTTTTTCTGTGTTGTATCTCAAACGCTCATAAACTCGACAAACGCACGAATATTTCTAAACGACATTATAGGTTTAGGTGGCAATATGACTACTGTTGTTGTTTTTAAAATTTCAGAAAAATACTAAAAGTTTGACTGAATAATTATACTTTTTGTTGGGGTCTACTTTTCATCGGGAACACCGTGTATGTCTGTGTATAATGTTTACTTGGTATAGGCGTCTGCATCCAAAGATGCTTGGTCTTGTCTTTCTGTCTTTACCTGTGTCCGTGTCTCTGTGTATAGGCCTATAATGCATCTTTGGTTTAGGTCTTTGTAGTTTCATATCTGTATCTACTTCCTTATCCCTCTGCCTATGTGTTATTTTCTCCGTATGTGCCTGCGTGTATGTGTGTGTATCTTTGTTTGTGTACGTGCATATTCCTACCGATCAGTTTACGCCTGGTTTGCATTCCTTCCCTATATCTTTTCTCTTGCATACATGTATACATGTACATGTATGTGCGCTCCACGTGTCCATTGCTGTCCAACCGTTGCCTAATTCTCATTGGTGCTTGGTACGTGGAGGAGGCAGATGTATGATAGAGAGATAAAGAGAGAGAGAGAGACAGAGAGAGACAGAGAGAGACAGAGAAAGACAGAGAGAGACAGAGAGAGACAGAGATAGATAGAGAGAGAGAGACAGACAGACAGACAGACAGACAGACAGACAGACAGACAGACAGACAGAGACACAGAGAGCCGTGGCATAGTTTATGAGAGAAACCTGAAAGCTATGTGCCCAGCTCATGAGTTACGGAGATATATGATCTCACTCACGCATACTGCAGCGCTGTATCGCAGAGAGATGCTCCGCGCAGTCAGTCTTCAATCGCCTGCCTCTGTATCCGCTGCATCCTTTCCTCCTGTCGTTCCACAGATTCCACAGAAACTCAGCATGTACCTAAAGCAACCGTGAACTTGATCCATCGTTTCATAAATAAATACATCTTTGTTTATTTTTTTCTCTTTCGATAATCTATGGAATGTGACGATAGCGCTACATGAAGATCTGCCGAGCAGATGTAACGACCAACATGCACGTGACCAACATGTACGTGACCAACATGCACAACATGCACGTGCTATACAAACAATTACAGCGTCTGTTGAACTGACCGTAAGCTACTTTTGTTAACGAAACATCATGCACTTAATTATGAAGAGTTTCGCTTGCAATGGCAGAAAGTATTTCAAGGCTAAGGCAAAGATCTGATAGAATGTGGATCACGCTAGGCTGTAGGTGTATCCATAGGCTATTTAACTGAACTGTTTAAGGTTATGACGATTTTTAATTTATTTTTCATTGACTTGAAGGATATAATTATTGCAACTGTGAGCACGTATTTAACAACACGCCGACGGTCGTTAATAATAATAATAATAATAATAATAATAATTACGACGATTTATATGGCGCAGTAACACAGCCATGCCGTTACAAGGGCGCCTTACAGAAAACCAGCTACACCGGATAATGGGACATCACATCAGGGTAGTTCTTCCCGCCATCGACCCAGTCGCATTTGATCACAGAGTTATGATATTCGGCTGTAAAACTCAAGTTTATTCATCTGTAAAGATACTTTATGCAGTTGGGTTGCTTTGAAGAATATATGTCTGTCTGGAATAAAATTGACGGGTGGTCTAAAATGTCAGAAATGTCAGTATTTGTAGAATCCAGGCTGTAGGTTAGTTGTGTAATAATTATATAAAATTATATCCTTTCCACTTTGATGCTTTTGCCGCTTTTATGACATGCAGCCCTTGACATTTCACTGCAACTCTTTAAGACCTCCTGTATAGCATTAGATGATTAGATGCTCAGTTGCTCACCGCTCCTCTGGCTCCTGTAGTCTTACAGTATACCTTACTTATCGTACTCAAGTGGTGAACTGTGGAAACGCTTGTACTCCCTGGGTGTTGGTCAAGTTTGGTGTCCCACAGGACTCAGTCCTAGGTCCTCTTCTTTATCTCATATGCTGCTGACATTCCAAGCATAATTTCTATGTAGATTTATACACCCGGCAACTGGATACATCCCTGCAGACGATGTGCAGGCGCTTTCCCATGATCCACTCTCTGCTTCGGTTGCTCTTGCTGCATGGCCACATTAATGCTCTCTGTCAAGACTGCACCTCGGATGCATCTTTGTCACAGACTTTGTGTCGTCTCAAGACCAATTAGACCGTTGTGCTGTCTCAAGACCAATTAGACCTTTGTGCTGTCTCAAGACCAATTATACCTTTGCGTTGTCTCAAGACCAATTAGCCTTTGTGCTGCATGTCTCAAGACCAATTAGACCTTTGTGCTGTCTCAAGACAAATTAGACCTTTGTGCTGTCTCAAGACCAATTAGACCTTTGTGCTGACGCAAGACCAATTAGACCTTTGTGCTGTTTCAAGACCAATTAGACCTTTGAGTCGTATCAAGACCAATTAGACCTTTGTGCTGTCTCAAGACCAATTAGACCTTTGTGTCGTCTCAAGACCAATTAGACCTTTGTGCTGTCTCAAGACCAATTAGACCTTTGTGCTGTCTCAAGACCAATTAGACCTTTGTGCGGTCTCAAGACCAATTAGACCTTTGTGTTGTCTCAAGACCAATTAGACCTTTGTGCTGTCTTAAGACCAATTAGTCCTGCCCGATGTTTGGCAGTGACAATGATTGAGACATTGCCTATTCACTCAACCACGACAATTTGCAAACGCACATGAAAATCTAATAGGCCAATGTTCTAGGAATTATAAAGCGAACGTACATGTAGGATTGTAGGCCTACCACTGTGTCCTCAATGAACCCAAATACCTCAACCGAGATCGTCTGGAATTTCCACACGCCTGTCACTATTACATAGCAGCCCCAAGCCATCAAAAGTGAACCGTGTCTGATAAGTGGATTTGTCTTACTCTCGACCTTCTGGCTTACATTGTCGATATGAAAGGATATATGATTGCATGTCGACGCCTACTATTATATTAGACGTAGTTACTTACTGGTGCGCTTCCTGGAAGAGCTTACTGAGTTCGTTATCTGAGTTTCATTTTCATTGAGGTATACTGGTATAGGATCAACGCCAGACAAGTAGACAAATAGCGGCGGCGTAAATCATGTCCAATTACTGTATCATATTTTACAGCAATGTTTTATCTGTGTCCGCCATAATGCATCGTTCGAATAGTGATTGTAGAAGCACTCTCTGCGATCATGTTTTACGACTCGAAGAGAAAAATGTTTGTCTGAAGAAAATGATATATTATTGAGGGGGAAAAATTCCGCTCTTTATCGGAAACGCATAGCTGCGAGGCGAAACAAAAAAGTCAAACATTTTTTGTTGCACTCGATCGCCTTTGCCTCTGAGGCAACCAATTACTACAGCACTGAAGTTCTGTAAATGACGATGAGTGAGTAGAAGAGGTTACATCTTAGTCTACTGTTGCTTGGCTGCGATAGTGTTCACTGCTCAGCTTTTAGTAGGCCTATAGGCCACAATCCATGATAGCAGAATATAATTTCCAGCAAACCGATCAAACAAACAAAGATGTCTACAACATGGCGAGAGGACGCTTAACAGAGTAGTCACGTGACCAACATAGAGGGATCGTCCGATAACTAATGGCCTACTGTCGTTTTTCTAACACCCCCACTCGACAGTACCCCCATCTAACATTAGTTTCTAGTTATCAAGGCACAAGCCAATCTTATCCCTTAAGTTATACAGCTTGTCCCTTGTAAGTGGCTTGGTCATAATGTCTGCTAGCATTAGGTCACTAGGACAGTACTCCAAGTTAATTATCCCACGAAACTGTAAGTCTCGAAGATGATGATGTCGAACATCTATGTGCTTGGTTCTTGCATTGATTTTCTCGTTGCTTGCAATCTTGATGCATCCTTGGTTGTCCTCATACAGAGTCGTTGATTCAATGCACGGTATATGTAGATCAGATAACAACTGTCTCAACCAAACCAACTCTTGACTTGCCAAAGAAGCAGCAATATATTCTGCTTCTGTAGATGACAGAGCTACGGATATTTGCTTTTTCGATATCCATGAAATTACTCCTTCTCCGAGCTTAAACAGGTATCCACTGGTTGACTTGCGATCCGATCTGTCGCCAGCCCAGTCTGCATCAACATACCCAATCAGTTTCAGATCTCCTACAGCTTCAAGCTTTAACTTCCAGTTAATTGTTTCCTTGAGATATCTGATAACTCTCTTTACTGCAGTCCAATCACACTGACGTGGTGAATTGACTTTCCGACATAAAATGGAAACTGCGGCTGCAATATCTGGTCTTGTTGTAGTAGCTATGTACAACAAAGCCCCCACTGCTTGTCGATATTGTTCATTCGAGCTGAGCAAATTCTCTTCTCCTGTTATATTTAAATAGTCCACTTGCATTGGTGTTGCACATCCATTTGCATTCGTTAAACCAAATTCAGAAATAATTTCCTGAATTTTATTGATTTCAGAAATCAAGTAATTGCCTTGTTTGTCCTTTTCAATTTGAATTCCCAGGTATAAACTGACTTCACCTAAATCCTTGATTTCAAATTGCTGACTTAACATGTTTGCTGTTTTCTTGATCATCTCTGCATTTCCACAGATCAGCAGATCATCAACATATAACAATATGTAAACAATCACATTGTTGCACTTCTTTGTATACAGACACAGATCAGCTTCACTCTGTTGGAATCCATCTGATTTCAGAATAGAGTCTATTTTCTGATTCCAACTTCTGGCTGATTGCTTAAGTCCATAAATTGCTTTCTTTATTTTGCAAACCTTTTGCTCTTGACCAATTTCTGTAAAACCTTCTGGTTGATTCATGTAGAGTTCTTCTTTGATTTCTCCATTCAGAAAAGCTGTTTTGACATCAAAATGATTAACTTTCAAATTCTTTGATGCCGCAACTGTCAACAATGTTCTCAAAGTTGTATGTCTTGCTACTGGTGCGAACGTATCTTCATAGTCCTCACCAAATTTCTGAGAGAAACCTTTAGCTACAAGACGTGCTTTATGTCTTACATTTCCTTCGGCATCGTGTTTCAACTTAAACACCCATTTGCAGTCTATTGCCTTCTTTTCTGCTGGTAGATCACACAATACCCAAGTTTCATTCTCCTTGTGTGAATTCATCTCTTCTTGTGCTGCTCTCATCCAGTTTTTCTGTTCATTTTCTGTTAACATTTTCATCTCATTCCATGATGAAGGTTCCTTTCTGATTTCATTTTGAACCATTAATGATAGTCTTTCTGCTGGTATGCCTTTGTTACTTCTGGTAGATCTT
Source organism: Lumbricus rubellus (assembly GCA_945859605.1). NCBI lineage: Eukaryota > Metazoa > Annelida > Clitellata > Crassiclitellata > Lumbricidae > Lumbricus > Lumbricus rubellus. The sequence goes on from OX243813.1 coordinate 20,503,941, forward strand.
CTGGGTTGAACAACATTTTCATCTGTTATTTCAGCGTCAACTGTTTCATTTTTGTCATCTTCATTGACTTGATTAACATTTTCTGTAGGCATCTGAGTTTTGACTTCAGTTTCATTTTTAACTGGCTCTGATTTTAATTCTGTGTTCTCTGGATTTATCATTACTTCTGTAATTGTCATTCCATCTGATTCATGTTCATCAAATGTTACACTGCGACTGATAATGATTCTGTTTGAATCTTTCAACAGCAACCTGTATCCTTTTGATTGTTCACTGTATCCTACTAGGATTGCTTCGATTGCTCGATCATCGAATTTAGTTCTTTTCTCTTTTGGAATGTATGCATATGCCTTGCATCCAAATATTCTGATATGTGAAAGATCTGGCTTTTCTCCATTCCACAATTCAAAAGGTGTTTTATCTGTAGCCTTCGTTGGCAGTCTGTTTTGCAAGTACACCGCTGTCATAACTGCTTCTCCCCAGTACTTCAGCGGTAGTGCTGCATCGAGTAGCATACATTTTGCCATTTCGATTATTGATCGATTCTTTCTTTCAGCTACTCCGTTTTGAGATGGTGAGTATGGTACACTTGTTTGAAGTTGAATTCCTTCCTGCTTCAAATAGTTTCTCAGCTTATTTCCAGTGTATTCACCACCGTTGTCCGATCTTAGGATTTTCGGTTTTCTTTGAAACTTATTACTGACTTCTGCAATGAATTCTTGAAATTTCCCGAATACTTCATCCTTCCTTTGAATAAGATAGCATTTTGTATATCGTGAAAAATCATCGATAAATGTCACAAGATATTTGCTTCCTCCTGATGACATTGTTTTCATTGGACCACAAACATCACTGTGGATCAAGTCCAACGGATGTTCTGTGCGATGTGTACTGGCTTCAGGATATGGTTTCTGTGTGGCTTTTCCTTTAATGCAATGTTCACATTTCACCTTTACATTACATTCTTTGATTTGAATTCCTGTGGCAATTCCTTGCTTGTTAATATCTTTAACAGCGTTCGGATCTCTATGCCCTAAACGTCTGTGCCACACATGAATACAATTTTCATGTTTAGTTTCGAACTTAGCCATGTTTGCAACTTCAGGAATATTCTTGCATGACAACTTGTATAAATTGTTTTCAGATTTTCCCACAGCCAACAACTTTCCATTGTATTTTATCGAACACTGGTTACCTGAAAATTCAATTTCCTTTCCTTTGCTTGCCAGTTGCTTCACTGATAACAAACTTCCTGTTAATCCTTGTGAATATAGAACATTTGTGACTTTAATTCTATTCACTGTGCCATTGTCTAAAATGCATTCCAGAAAACCATTTCCAATTCCATCTGCAATTAGACATGTTCCATTAGCAATGTAAATTTTGTCAGACTTCGTTTGGTCCAGTTCTGTAAAGAAATTCAGATTGTTTGTCATATGGGTTGTGGCTCCGGAGTCTATAAACCAGTCACTTGTTCTCTGACCAATGCCAATTGTAAAACTGCTGTGATTAGTGTCATCGTTGCCTGGATCACTCAATCTTTCTGTTACAACATTTTTGGCTTTGTGTTTTAATTTTGGCTGTTTATTTTCTTGCTCCATTCTTGCCTTCCATACTCTACAATCCACTTTTAAATGACCTGCCTTTTTGCATATGAAACAAGTTCTTGTTTCTCTGTCTTTATGCTGTTTATCATGACGATAGTTAGTGCGATTACTGGGTCTCGTATTGCTTGAGTACATTGCTGATTCATCTTTTGCTTCTGTTGAATCATTTTCTGAATCTTTCTTGCGCTTGTATGCATCAACAAGCTTGTTTTTAACATATTCTAGAGTAAGCTCATCTTCCTCTCTGGCTTCTAAAGCTGTTATCAATGTTTCGTACTCATCTGGTAAACCACAGAGCAATAGAGTCGCCACCTGTTGATCAGTAACTTCTTCACCAACACCACGCAATTGCTCAACGAGTTGCAAGGCTGCACTTATGTATTCTTGCATGTTCTGATTAATCTGTAGCTTTATCTTGTATAGCTTTTTGCGCAGATACATTTTACTGCTCAGATTAGATCTTTCATGCACCTTTTGTAACTCCCGCCACATTTCCTTTGCATTGTTACAATTGCAAATGTGTATTAACTGGTTATCTTCAACTGATAATGATATTGTGCATTGCGCCTTCTCGTTCTTTCTTTGCCAACCGTCTGGAATTGGGTCAGGTGTGTCGTCATTCACAACTGTCCATAAATCGTCTTTAATTAATAACATTTTTACCTTGAATTTCCAGACTTGGTAATTGCTGTTGTTCAATTTTGTTATCGTAAACTTTGTTTCGTTTGATTCCGCCATTTTGTGCTTTTTCTTGACAAGCTGACTCACGCGACTTGTTAGCGATTTTTACCAACGCTCGAACATAGGTTTACTATCGAAACGTTCCGATTACTTTTAAAAACCTACAAAGTCGCTGTTCCGAGTCACTGTCTTATTTCTAAACTTTTAAGCATTACTTGGTAACTGGCCGGTAGCTGGGCCCATAACCTGATAGCAGAATATAATTTCCAGCAAACCGATCAAACAAACAAAGATGTCTACAACATGGCGAGAGGACGCTTAACAGAGTAGTCACGTGACCAACATAGAGGGATCGTCCGATAACTAATGGCCTACTGTCGTTTTTCTAACAATCCATATGTATGGTATTTAGTTCACATTTTATGGTACTATTTTTCAGACAAAATCCTAGATTTCTCTGAGTTCACGTGTTCTCCTGTTATGTAGATTCTAGGCGCATTCTTTGCAGTTCGACAGCTGATCCAGTTCTTTAGCCAGCAGACTTAGTCTAATATTATTATTAGGCCTATTATTATAGGCTGCTGCCTAAAGCGCACAGCTAATGAAAAAGCAATTGAAAGCAGACAGTGCATTTGCTGTATGCGTTCCCCCGACCCAGAGGAGCAAGTATCCTGGGGGCGATTTGAAAATGAACTCTGCAGAGGAAATTTTAGTTAGATCTAAACCTGCAATTAATATCCCGCATTACATCCGTAAATTAGTGGCATAATGCATTAGTAATTATAATTATACCCTCGGCAGTCGCTTATATGACTAGGCTCACTGTTTGTCTGTCTGGTCTATGTCTAATTAGATATGATGTAGGCCTATGATTGGACTGTATGACGTAGGTGTCATAAAGCCATGATTCTATTACGTTAAATCATAGTTCTATAGCTGCTTTTGCCATAATAAGTTTATAACTGTATTGTGACTGATCTGAGTTTTTAAGGGCAGCTACAGACAAAACAATAAAGTAACATTTTCCCAAATGATGGCGAATGACAAAAGTTCAAGTTATAGCCTTAGGACTATTCCAGAGAAAAGACGCGAAGTAGGCTATAAACATAAACAGACGATAGGCCCTATTATGAAGGATCAAAGTTCCAAATGTTTATACGTCCGATGGCGGATCTGGAAGGGCAATACGGATAGATCTATGGCCTAAAATTTCAAGTTGAACGATTTCATTGCAACAGATTGCATCATTCATCTTATTATATTAACGATAATAATCTTTTTTTATTTTTTCAAACTGACACAACGCAGTATGATCACAATCAGTAATGCTGCACAAATGCACGAAACAGAATAATGTAGGCCTACAAGTATTAAGAAATTAGATAACAATAGGCATAACAATGCATTGAGGGGCATCGGGTTTCGCTTCCATTCAACCGGTTTCTGTCGCTGAAACCCTGCAGTGGAGGGGGGTGAGAGGATTTCGCACCCAGAGCCCCATGTCGGTCGGTCGAAGCTCCGCAATGTGCCACACCCCGCAGTATTTACATCGGTCGATGCTCTTGTATACACTGCAGTAACTGTTGTATACGAACTCAGTGTCCTTCATCATAGAAGGAAGCGCATAGATCTACAAATTATACGCAGAACCGAATACATGTGAATGCTCACATATCGTATTTTATCGCTGATTGATCGTCCAACTGACAGACAGCAACGCAATTGCTGCTGCCTTACTGGCAGAAACGACAAAAACACATCAGACGTCTAAATAAAAGCTTTCAACGGATGAGAATGGTTATAGTTTTGCGCAAGCAAGTCGCATGCGTGCGTGCACCGTATACACGCTGCAAGCAGTGTTGAAAGAAAAAATAGGCGAATCTGCGTTTTATTACTAAGGTTCAAGAGGATGCACGCAACGCGTAGATCATGTAACACTGCTGGGCTCGGAAATAGCTTTCGTTTGCTCAAGATTCCTTCCATTCCTCGATTTAAAAAATGCTCCTCTAATAATTATCAGTAACTTTACAGATGTGTTTATTGTCAAAGATGAACGTCTTATATAGTGAATATTATCGTTAAACTTATGCGTTGGTGCATCCTCCAATTAAGCAAACATTTACCATACTTTAAAGTTTTAACAGTATACTGAATTATGTATGAATAGAGTCAATAGACCAATTATGCACGATATAGCCTACTATTGCCTTTAGGCTGTATGTCATCGTCTCATTCAAGTTTGTCAGTCATGGTGTTAAAATTCCAAGCACAAAACTTCAATAATGCTGCATTGCTTGGAATACACTTTCATAGGCCTACTTTAATTTCTTGACCGGTTAAAACTCCTAAAGTTCTAGTAAATGCCTATTGCATTGAAGACTTGCCTATAGACATTATTCGTATGCGTATGACTTCATCATATCCTGCAAGTGGGACGTTTCAGATGCACTCATTTCCTACTCATTTCCGACTCATTTCCGACTCATTTCCTACTCATTTCCTACTCTTCACCTCTTGAGCTGACCATAATACATGTAGACGCGGCGGTTTGTGGTGGATTCCAACTCGTGACCTTCCAGTTCCAAGGCACCGAACATACCTCTAAACCACTGCGCTCCACGTCGCTGATGATAGACTACCGTACTTTAAGACATGATATAATATCAATAACTATCACCTCTTGCGAATCCTGCCTGACTCTTATCCACGGACAATGATTCTAGGAGCGGCAGTCACCGGGATGTGGGGCAGTCACCGGATTGGGGGAAATCACGGATGGGGGCAGTCACCGAATTGGGGCAGTCACGGATGGGCAGTCACCGGGCGAGGGTACAGGTCACCGGATGAGGGCAGTCACGGATGGGGGCAGTCACAGATGGGGATAGTCACCGGATGGGAGCAGTCACGGATGGGAGCAGTCACCGGATTGGAGCAGTCACGGATTGGGCAGTCACCGGATGGGGGCAGTCACCGGATGGGGACAGTCACCGGATGGGGACAGTCACCGGATGGGGGCAGTCACCGGATTGGGGCAGTCACCGGATGGAGGGCAGTCACCGGATACTGCGCGTTTGTGAAAAGCAACATCGTAGATTCAGCGTATACATTGTATAGAGACATTCAACATTCACGAAAGACTGATCAGTCTACACACATAGACAGTATACACACAACACACCAATTGTAGTGTGAGAAACTCCACATAAGAAAACTTATTCTAATCTCCTCGGACCTCTGACTTCAATCTGTTGGACTCTGAAACAGGGATTGAACCCGGAAAAGGTCAATGCATCATGAGGGTTGTATTGTCTATTCATTTCATGACTGACTTCAGTCCTAAATCGGCTTTTAGCCTTTTTAACCCTTTAACGACCAGCTACATATCGTTTCCATGCATTTTAGTATAAGCTGGTAGTTAAAGGGTTAAGAGCCTCTATATCTGACATGTATCAACACTGTTCACACACTATAGGTCGATCAGTATAGTGGTAAGAAATGGCTGTGGTTATCCAGTTCTCACACGCATGATGTTCACTTGGGAATGTGACCTTGACGTTTCGCGTTCATCTAATCGCCGCCTCCTCTGGGAAAGATCGTTGCCAAAGAGATGACGATTGTTCCGCAGTAGATGAAGAAGAAAAGTCGATCGAAGACTCTCGCAACGATTCGCCATTCCTTCGTCACCTTCGCATTCGCATCCTTGTCTCCCAAGCGTGACAGGTAAGCCTTCAGCATCACCTTTATCTCGCGAACGTCCTGCTCCAGATTCTCCTTATCAGTCAGATTCGAGGGAATGATTGTGGGAAAGGACGAGGATGAGGGGGCTGCTGCTGCTGCTGCTGGGGATGCTGCTGGTGGGGCGATAGAGGCAGCAGCAGCAGCGATGGTTGATGCGGATGAAGACGACTTTTCGGATAGATCCTCTGCCGTTGCTATGACAACCTCGACAGCAGTCTCTCCTTTTGTTTCGGAAGACGGTTGAAATTGAGTGAATCTGAGCTGGTCAGGGCGCTTCATCACTTGCACTGCCCCTCCTCTTATACCTCCTCCTCTTCCTACTTCTCCCGCTCCTCCTCCTCCCACTCCTGCTCCGCCGCCGCCGTTTCTCTGACTCGGTCGAATTAGAACGGTCAGTGAAGTCGTTTCGTTGACTATGGATGACTTTGGATGCTGTTGCTGTTGTTGTTGTTGATGATGATGATGATGTTGTTGTTGATGATGATGTTGTTGTTGTTGTTGTTGTTGTGTCTGATGCTGAATCGTCTTCTTCGGCGTCGGATCGAGATACTCATGCATGCAGAGAACGGGAGCCAAGCCATCGATAGTCACCTGCAAGAGAAGGAAAATGTCATCAAACACTGCTGCTTACATTCCGTAACACTAACACGTCTTTGCAAGAACTTTAATAAAATTAATCCTCAGCAACGAAATATAGCTACAACAATCAGATACTGCCTCAAAGACTGGTTGCTGTTTAACGACACTGTGTCATATCAAAGATGATTAGTGTCGGCCTCCTCCTTTATCCAAGCTTGGGACTGGCACTGCAAGAGATTCTAGAGAAGGGACAATGGAGGAGTTATCCTGCCACAAAAGCTCTTCTTTGCTTAGAATCACACCAGCTTCCATGCATGGTCTTTCTGTCAAGAACCACAGCGCCCTCTAGAGAATGCGGTGAAGAAATGTATGCATAGGCGTACGGGAGTTTTCAGCAGTGGGGGGGGGGGGGCAAAGATTGAACTTCTGCCCGAAAAATACATCGTCAAAAGTTAGTCGTTCGCGTCCGTGTTTGCCCGAAAAACCTGACTTGCCCGAAAGTTGACGACCTTTTTTTTTTTTTTTTTTTTAGTCGTTTGCGTCCGTGTTTGCCCGAAAAACCTGACTTGCCCGAAAGTTGACGACCTTTTTTTTTTTTTTTTTAGTTGTTCGGGATTTTTTGCCCGAAAAAACCACCAAACTTGCCCGAATTTGGGGGGGCAATTGCCCCCCTGCACCCCCGCCTCGTACGCCTATGAATGTATGGCTAGACTCCCAATCGCTCGACTCATTAGCTTGATGGCTGGAAACTCGCCATGTAATAGACATGGGCCTATCATCGTTGGCTGAAGCAATTGATCTTTTCTATAGACCTGTAGGTCTACTAATGACTAATCCTTGTTAGAACCTAAATAATAATACTTTTTCCGCTTGTTCAACAATCCGGATGACAGACCGCAGCCGGTTTCAATGTACAGTCATCTCAATTAACATCAATCTTAACTACTAACAGAACAGACAAACTGTTATGCAAGAGCGCTAATTCTTGTTCGTTCTGTTGCATTGCTAATGCAATAGGCTATCATGCAGAAATAATAAATTATAAATCTGGTTATAATTACCCGTTTAAGCCACTTCGGTACTTTGTTTTTCCTATCACCTCTGATGTGCGTATTGATGACGATTATTGCTAGAAACGTCGACAGAGTTATCAATATCATATTCATGCAGAAGTAGGCACCTGTAACAGACACCACACGCCCGAACAACATACATGCAGGTGAGTATTTGAATGAGTGAGTCATTAAGTAAATCCTACGATTGTTTTATAAGTATCCAGCCAGACCACATTTCGATACGATGTCAGAAGACTATGGTTTAAACTCTATATGACTTTATGTCAGCTGATGCAAGCTTGCGAAGTCATTTTCCAATGTCTGCATGTGATAAAATCTTTTGTAGATTCAGAACTACTTTTGATATGGTACGGTAGGAGTAGTCTATGATTATAGCCTAATCACTTCATTAAATTTAAATTCGATTCAAAATCGAGTTGTAACCTTGGTTAAAAAGTTTATTTTATTTTGTATCTTATTAGCGTCAGTGACGTGGTTTCATGCAAATCCCACTTGACCATAAGCGTACATTTTATACACACTATACAATTTAAGTAGGCCTATAGGCTATTCATTTGTAAATTAACGGCCACAATACTGTCAATTATTCAAAACAATTGAACACATGTGTTTTGAAAGCGAACTATCATTCGAATTCAAACGTAAGAAAACTCTCTCAAGTTATGATCGAGAGACATAAATCAAAAATGAAAGCAATCTTCGTTGGATACTCTCATCATTCTTTCATTAAATAAAAAATTATTAGATGCGCTCTAATCGATCATCTTTTTTAAAAGGAAAACTGACCAATTAGAGGAATGGAAGGCGTGGCTGGCGGAGTGTTGTCAGCCAACAGAAGCAGAAGAACGAAAAAGGCCACAAATATATTCATCCCTGTATTCAAAAACAAAATATAACTATGAAATAGCCGGCACAATTGTTCGTCTGTAACAATTAATAAACCACTTTAAAAACAAAACACGTAGAATGAGGTCATACAGGAAAATTTCCTTTCTAACTTTTTAATATAGACCTATGGCTCGTAAGAATAAAATTGCAACTCAGAAAACCAACACTGCGTCATTTGTAAAAACTTAAGTATTTAACATATCATTTCTACACTCTTGCAGTGTTTAATCTAGACGTCTCTGGGGGGGGAAAGTTCCCCCCCCAGGATTGACATTTCCCCCCCCAGAAAAATTTGACAAAATGATATTGGTTTTATTTACTATTTTCATCGTTGTTTTATATGAAGTGTTATAATATACCGTGATGTTATTTACTATTATATGATTATTATTTATTATTTACTATTATTATATATGATACTATCATGTTGCAATTAGTATAACTTACTGTATATATTTGTATAAACACTATTTTTGCACAACTAAAAACAGATATGACGTCCCCACCAGAAAATTTGACAAAATGCTTATAGTTTTAGTTGCTGTTTACATCATCGTATTACGTGAATTGTTATAATATACTGTAATATTATTTATTATTATATGGTCAATGGTTATAATGTTATTATTGACTATTATAATATATGACACAATCCTGCTAAAATTAGAATAACTTACTGCTAATATTTGTACAAATACTACTTTTGTACAACTGAATGGCTTCTCAAAAGTGATATCCTTCAAATTTTAAACTGTAGGCCTAAAATTTCAAAATGTTTGGTCCTATTATTTGAACACATATATAGTAAAACCTAAAAACAACATCATTACTACACATGGTTTCTTGAATTTGGCACCGGTAGTTTATTAGTTCTTGGTTGGTTTGTGTACCATTAAATATGATTTCAGAAAGTATGTCCTGGTCAGCAATTGAGGACCATCTTGGGAAACAGGGTTAAACTGATATAGTGCTGAAAAATCAGCTTGTATAGGCTACTATTAAATTCATGTCTGCATTTATTCATTAGAATAACTCAGCAACAGGAGAACTGAGCTGCTGAACTCGATACATAAAGATATTTTTTATTGTAATTATAATCATATATTATATTAGATCCTAAAACCCTTTTTTTATCAGTACTGAATAGTCTAATGGAGTTATTTTGCTAAAATGGCACCTTAAAAGAGGAGGCCTACCATTACAGTGTGGAAGTGGAGATAACCCCCACCCCCCCCCAAAAAAAAATTGTTAAGTGTTGCTTATATTTATTGAAGTCCACTCTTATAAGCACTGAAAAGTGTACAGGCAGTTTGTTAGGATGACACCTTAAAATGCTGCCATTGCAATGTGGAAATTCAAAAAGTTTGTGATGGGGCTCTGAAAAAGTACAGGTATTTTGTTAAGATGACACCTTAAATGCTGCCATTGCAATGTGGAAATTCAAAAAGTTTCTGATGGGGAGGGGGCACATCCCCCTCCCCATACCCCTCCCCCTGCGGGTCTCGGTACTACGCGCCTCACGAGCGTCCTTCGGACGCTCAATTGTCTCCCCCCCAGAAACCTGAATTCCCCCCCCAGCGGGCGGGGACTAGATTAAACACTGACACTCTTGTATCATTTTTCACAACCGAACTTGCATGGTTTTAGCTGCGTACCTACATATCAATTGTGCCTTAAATGAACGAACATCTGTGAAAATCGGTTTGATCCGACTTAGAGTTTACTTTTAAGTACCGGTACTGTAGAATTACAACTAAGCAAAACACTGTTCGATGCACACACAAAAGGGTCAGTGTAAATGTTCGATCTGAGGTAGGGCTTACGATAATAGAGTTGGTACGGTAGTTGTGTAAAATGGGCTCTATATCTTCTGAGAACATTCTTCCACAAAGTTCTGAGAGTCAGATATATGCTTCAATTCGACCCGAAATAATTATTTTTACATAAATGAATTATAATCAAGTAAAGTCTCTTGCTGATATGGCAAAGCCTTTCGGACTGTCAAGCGAGATGTGATTGGCTTGACTATCAATGACTAACCAAGCATCATTTTTGCCGGTGATTCTGGTGGTAGCCAGAATATGACGAGTGTTAGGAAGGACAAAAGAACGCAAGGCAGGATCAGTATGTAGTTGTAGAAGGCGGCGATTCTTTTGACTTTTATCGTGAACGTCAGATCTGCACAAAATGGCAAAAAGGAAGCTGAGGCACAACAATGTTAGAGTAAGAAAATTAGCAAGTAAGCCTAAATAAGTTGTCGATATTTGAGTCTGAGCTGATATAAGTTGTCTGATTTGAACAATGGTCTCGTAGACTCGTATGTGACACGTCTCGGAGTAACTTCGGTCCATCCAGTTGCGTAGCATGCACATAGCATGCCTATTCCTGATGAGGCCGACATAACATTTTACAGTGAAAGATTTGATGCCTCTTTCCTAGATCATGTAGCCTACTGGCTGATACGTTCTAAAGTCACTTAGAAACTTAAATTTTTACACGGGCTGGAGTTGGAGCGCTTCCAAACAGTTGCCTTGACGACCGTTTTTACTAATTTCGTACCTTCAGGTGTGCCTTTTTTCCCACATTAACTATTTATATATTACAGTAGGCTCTATACAATATTTAATATTTGCTGAAGTACTTGCTACTTGAATCGTTTTTACTTGCTTATCAAACGAATTGAATTGAATAACTGAATTAATGACTTGGCAGTGCACACCTGGAAACGGTTCCTGGCAGCAGCTGTAGTACTTGACGTTCTTCTTCGCTGGGTATTCGAGCAGAGCCCACTCGTTGCTCTCCACGTAGTCGCTTATATCGACGGACGCCTGTTCGTCGTAGAAGTTGATGTCCAGCTTGTACCCGTCGTACGTCCACGATCCGAACTTGAAGTGGCACGTCTGAACGTCGAAGGGAAAATGGCGGATGTCGATGGAGCAGGCGCTTCGAAAGATGGCTGGTGGGATCCAGAGGACACTTCCATCGAAAGAAACGACGGCCATTGCCTCTCGGTGCTCTTTCAGTCGCTGGTCGGCGCTGCAGTTCAACATTCAAACAGTCTTGCATTATTATTAGTAATTAGTAGATGGACCTATACAACTTGTTGCTGAATAAAACGACTCTGCATGTGTCGTATATCAAGGAGGATTAGGGTCGCCCTCCTTCTTTCTCCAGGCTTGGGACTGGCGCTGCCAAAGTATGAGCAGTGGCGGAGTTTTAGTGACCCATACAGCTCGCGTGTGCATATAAATATATACATGTAATTGTCTATAATATAGGCCGTATCATCGTCGTCATAGCTGTATTGAAGTTCATGGACTGAAAACCATAGGTATTCATGGCATATTATGCAAACATTTTACAGATTTAGGTTATATACAATATGTCATACACGTGCTTTTGCGTGAACTCCTTTGTGCTGGTAGGCCTATATTTGCACTCGTAGGAATGTAGATATTAGATACCTGGACAATGGACATATTACTTACTACAATGTGATCGTGCTGCAGGCCTAAAGCCTACCTCGTACTTCATTAAGCATTAGCAACGTATGTGTTCATCATTAAAACCTTATTAGGGACTATGTTTATTATACAGACAAATATATAATAATATTTATAGACCTAGTCGAAATTCAATATAGCCTATACTGTTACAGTAGACAATGTAAATACAGAATATCGTATTGCCAGAACTATATTGATTGTATTCCGATCCATTTCTCATTTTGAAAACTGTAAACAAAAAAATCTGAGTAGTTTATGATTTCATTTAGAAGAAATTATTTGTAGTTGGTAGATCACTTACTAATTATACAGGACGATATCTGGTGTCCATATTTTTGCCACTGGAACTCTCACGTGGTTGACGCCCCCAAAATCTTCCGGATTCCAGGTGAGAAGAATATCATTCCACATCTTCAACGCAGAACATGCAGAAACCTCAGATAACCGCAATTGCAGACACACTCTTTCCTTGGCCTCCCATGGAAGCCCCTCGATCAGTTCGGTTACTTTCGCCTATTAACTGTTAGGTGCTCAGAATTTATAACAAAACGTTCCACATTCAAGGTTTAAGGTCTTTAACTAGCCGCTATACGTCTTGGTTTTTAATCAAATAATTTATTCGCACCAAAGCGCTAATTATGCACAAAGTGAAACTGAAAAATTTACATTTCAAACCATTTTACTCCTCCTGAAAATGTCCTCGGGCGACTATGATTCTAATCCTCGGAAGAAGAGCAATACCGAAAGCAAGTGTAGTTGCGTAAATTATGTAGAAATATTTTAAATATTTTATTACAAACCAATTCTACCTCCGTGGAATGTCGTGATGTGTTGATCATCTCAGGTGTATAACTGGCACTTTTAGACAACAATTCTGATGTTTGTGTGTATATGTACATGTATATACACATAATTATATGTGCCTATACATTATAGGGGAGAGTTGCTATGAATGGACCACCTAAGGCAAACTTGGGTGTGCTGCATAAATGCTACTGAATTTCGAAAAGGAAAGTGTGCCATATGCTTGGTTGATTATTCATCTATGTTTTTGATAAGCAAAGGACTGAAAATATTCGTGGATTTATGAGAAATAACTAAAGAAAGCAACAGCTGTAAAAAGTCCAATCAAGGCAACCTGTTTCCTTGAATGGACCGCATGGTATCCCTGATTGGACCAGTTGCCCTGAATGGAACACATTAATTTAATGTCGTTTTTAAAAGGTAATTTTACCCAAAAAGCAAGGGAATCGCTTTAAAACACTTAGTGTCTAGCCATACAGTTAAAAGTATCATACACAATTGGAGTAGGTCTAGCTGAAATCAATTAAATACACGAGTGGCATAACCTCTGCCTGCAGACTAATTAGGAGTAGCCTACTTTGTCACAATAACCAGTGCAAGTCTAAATATAGACTGTAGACCTCTATATAGCGAAATAGATGATTGTGAAGTCTTACATTAGTAGGCCTACTCAGTTGAATCTATTTGAGAAGAATTGCGCGCAGTTCGCACAGATGAACACACCTCATGTAGCAGTGTAAAGTGGATCACACCCAATGGCATTGCAAGTACTGGTGTCCTTAAATGGACCACACCCAAAAATCGGTCCAATTAAGGAAACTTATGTGGTCCATTTCAGGCAACACAGACTACTTCTACTCACACTGTGATAGTTTAACAGGTGTCAGTCTTAGCGCAAAATCGAATATTGCTGCTTAAACATGAAACCTAGCTATGATTAAAACAAACGTGACAGCAATTTTTAAACCTTTCCTAAATTGTGTACACTCATTGTCAGGTAGGGCAAAAATTAGATCAAAACTACGTGAAATAGAGTTTTTACCGCAACTAATTAAATGCTTAGAATTCCGTGAACTGATTGCACCGATACGATCAATATTCAATCGCGCAAGAATACAACATTTGAAAACGAGGTAAAATATGCATCTAGTGTGCTTAATGGCTGCGGTCCAATTAAGGCAACGGTCCATTCTAGGCAACTCTCCCCCTACGTATGCAATTATACACGTAGGTCTACATAATGTTTTATACATACACGTTTACATAATTATAGTCTACACACACACAATGCATGTACAATTATTACACGTATCGTAGTTGGCTTTCCAAATCAGAACAGTTTCTAAATTGATGTAAAAATAGCAGAAAGATACTGATTGAACCGGAAATGAAAATAATACGACATATCCGAAAGTAAGACAGATCACGTGTGCATGCAGTAGCACATGGCTGTTGCTGATGTTGCTTACATAACGGCTCCAGACATTCGTCGTCAGGACTTGGTTCTTCTCATCCAGATCGAGTATTTGGATAAGAGCTAAGCCGTACTGCACACTGATCGTCTGCGATGTGTTGAAGACGGGACGACCGACGACTCCCACCATCTCGTATTCTTCCAGCAGGTGCTTGATCAGTCGCTTCTCATCGGACATGGCCGCCACGTCTGAAATGACGTCATGCATGACAATGGCATATCGATTAGCATATGAATGAGTGACGCAGCATTGTTTTGTTGTATTTTATTGTCACATATTATTAGTGTCTCTAGTTCAAAGATCGATTTTAGTACTTTAGTGCATTCGCGTGGTTATTGTAAGGCGCTATAGTCTATATCATAACATCTATTCGATACTCTCTGCAAAGTTCGATGGCCATCGGTTGAGTGTCAGGTCTCGCGATACATGCGTGAATGAATGACTATCTAAAAAGTATCTATTTTACATCATCATGAGCTTAAAGCGAACTTTAACCCGTTGACGATGAGGAAACAAATGCAGCTCGTCGTCAACGTGTTAAAGTTCTCTTTAAGCTCATTCTTAAAGATCATAGTCACATTCTATTTAGGCCTACTTATAACTGCATGAAGAGGTCAAGAGATCGAGGTGCAAAAAGGGTTGACATTTCTATGGTTTCCACAGATTTGGCGACATTCAGATCTTATTCTAATTTTGCTATGTATGAGCTTCTGCTTAAGTTATACATGTATATGTTTCACACTTTCACTTCTGTCAAAGCATAGCATTGAGCGCTGGTGTATCTAAATAGAGCCCACAACAATTTGCAGCTTACACGTTCTTTGTTCTTAATCAATGTTAACAGTTTCTCTAATTTGATCAGACATGAAATCATATTCTTATTAAACAGGTCAGGCAATATAATTAATAATTATATACATTTATGTACATATCCAATTATACTGCGTATAATGTGTAGGCCTTTATAGCCTATGCATATTCGTTTACTGATGCTTTGTTATTTGAGATTTGTTTACAAAAGATCCTCGCTGTTCTGTGAGGTGTCTATGTCCGCCTTGGTTTACCAATGGCAAATATGTGCCTGTCACTTATCCATCATTTCTAAGGCTATCTACATTTATAACCACTCGCGTAAATATGTGAACCGCTTGCATAAAATTATCCTCTTTGTATAATTGACTAAGAATCTGATTTTAGTTAACATGAAAACAAAGCATTCTTTTCAAAGAGTTCCTTACGCGTCTGTATTCAAAGAACGGAAATAATTATAGACCCAGGCCTATACAATTAGACATCTTCTCCTGTGTTCGTGTTGCAAGGAATCCTTAAATATCATTTTCATTTCTTCGTTTGGTGTGAAGAAAAACGTTTATGCTGAACTCGCCATCATCCTACGCGTAGTCGGGATGTCAGCAAACGACAGCGACGCTCTGTCCCTGCTGCATGCTGAAACTTCCTGCTGATTACTGGTATTGGAGTGGGAGAGAAGGGTGGCGAGGGAAGGGCAGAGACGGATGACACCCGCTTAATCTCGTCTGCTTTATTCCTGGCAGACAAATACACGATTCACGCGACGACATGTAAACAAAGACCATGAGATGACCAGCTGCCGCTGCTGCTGCTGCTGCTGCTGCCACCACGAAGAAGGACGAGCAGCTAGAGATGAGGGAGGAGGAGGAGGAGGAGGAAGAGGAGGAGGAGGAGGAGCGGAATGAGAAGCAAGAGGGAGAATAGATGAAGAGGAGGGCGGCGTGTGTCGACGGGTGAAATGAACGCACTGCATAGACAGGGGCATTCCAGTTGACTTTGCGCTAACGGAGAATCAAAGAGACATCAGTTTGGACGACTCGGGGGCGGGGGTGTGGCGGGGTGAGTGTGTGGCAGGGGTGAGGGGGTGATGCGGGCGGAACGTTATTCAGCATAAAATAGATTAGGATTCTGGAGTCACTCATGTGTGCGATGCCCATCAGTCAACCGCATGGCATTCGGAGAAATTTATTAACTCCAGGATCACCGAGTTCGTTGGTTCCGGTCTCGCGGACTCATGCTTCAAATGGCTGCTGCGTTCCAAATTCCAATACAGCAAGAATGCATTGTCCAAAATCTCCAAGATTTTGCTTATTACAGACAATCGCTCACGGCGCTATATGATAGTAAATAAGCCCTCTGTATAATATTATTGTTTCCAATCTTTGAAACTAATTCTCACTACTCTACGTACAGGTCTTGTATATATTTTAAAATATATTTTTAAATACATAGTTAATAAACGGGTGTCAATCAGTAAGAGATGTAACGGTCATAAGTATATAAGAACTTCAGCCAAAGAATGATGTCTTGATAAGCCAGACACGTATGTAGGCTACGACCGCAATTGAATTACTTAACTCGAGCTTAATTCACATTTGCAAGTCAAGTCTTTTACTCTGCCGTCGCCGAGCTGGAAGCGTTCCTGAATAGATTTCTTGAACGGGGCGCTATATAGGCTAAGTCCAGGGAATGAATGAATGAATGAATGAATGAATGTGTTGCATATGCGTCATCACAACGGTTCAGAGAGGAATTGTAGACGCCAACTGCGTATCCCATACTTAGAAAATTCACAGAATTAAAGCCAATGCTGTTTAGGCTTATTCTTGACTCGATGAATTTTCGGCAATGAAGCATTGTAGGAATTTAACAGACTCCTGACTGCTTGTTATTGACAAAATATTCATGAAAGAGTTGTTTTAGGCAATTTAATTATGTAGTCTCTAAATTTTTCTAAGGCTCCACTCAAAAACCAAGCGTAGGGCGCCAGCTTATTCACGAGCGCGGTGCCTAGCCAGACGGGTTGTTCAAAAGAGTAGTCCGAAGGAGGTCATATAGCTATATATACATAACATATACTATAGTCCAGTAGTCCTTGTACATTGGGTAGGCTACATCTGCACAACCAATTACTGCTTCGATCTCATGTGAACCCAATGGAATTGCTCTAACGGTAAAAAAAATTACATTACATTATCTGAACGTACGCATCGACGCAGGGGTCCTACTCGTCCGACCCTTCCCCCTCTCATTGCCTTTCCAACTTGCCTACGCCTCTTGAACGCTCAAAGCAGATTTCAGACGATGCTGGCCGGATGTCAGATGAGTTTTATTTCTTCAATGAACCTTGCCAAACGATTATTGCAGCAGGGCAAAACGGACAGAAACGCAAAACGTGACTAGAATAAGGTACCTCTGGGTAATAAGGCCCGGGTGGAAATAAGGCCCACCAGATAAAATAAGGAATATCTCCGAAAGTATTCGTCAGGTGTCGCTATAATTTAATTTTGTTGACCGAGTTTCATCTGTGAACTACTCTAGTTACCGATGAGTTTTCTTTTTGGTGACATGTTTGAATTATGCAGATGATAATATTTGTGCGATCAATTATTTCGCGATTATCTATTTTCGTATTTTATTACTTTATTAATTAATCCTCAATCCGGGTAGTGCATGCATGTTGCTATGATAATATTCGTTAAGAGAGGATATTAGAAAGACGATATAGGCTGAAAAATAGAGTGCACTTAGGAATTACCCAGATTTTGGTCTTGGAATCCATGGTGTGAGCAATGAGGGTAATAAGGCCCACATTTTTGTGGGTAATAAGGCCCTATCTTCAGGCCAATGGGCCTTATTACCCACAACTCCGGTACTGTGGTACATATTTAATTGTTCATGATTTAGTATTGGATAGGAGTTCTTGAAGCTGTTTTAACACATTTTTGGCTATATTTGCTTGTGAATAGATGCGAGGGGTGGGGTAGGTGGGATTGGGTGGGGTGGAGTGAAATGGGGGTGGGGTGGGTCGGGTTGGTTGTACATTTTCATCAGACTTCCTTTTTTCAGGCAATTATAATTAATTAATATCTATCCATCCATTTCATATGTTTGGTTAGTTTAAATACGAGCTCAAATATGATGTTTGAATTGTAAAGCAGACGTTTAGACAGCAAAATAAGATAGTTTGTTAGATGGGCCTTATTACCCGACGTGTTGGGTAATAAGGCCCACATCATGACCTTTAATAAAAAAATTTTTTCTCTTATACGACAATTTATTTTATCAAAATAATTATTTCATTATGTAACTGTATCCACACACTCCTCATGTAGCTGTTTTGCAAAGCTACAGGTGCATACCAGTAATAGTTATTAAGCAAAATTCCTTAGGTGGGCCTTATTCCCCACAGTTACCTTACTGTAAAGATTTTGTCAGTTTTCGGAGCTGATCAACTATAGCTACAATGCATCACTATAGGCACATAGGCTGTTTTATGATTCACCAGAACGTTTGCGATTTTAATCATAGTAGGTATAATTCCTGGATTGTTTACTGATACTTCGGAGTTGGAAATTCGGAGTAGAACAATAATTTTTTACTAGCAGACAAGAATCATCCTCATCAATCCAACTTCTAGTGAAGCAAGAATTATTTCCATCAATCCAGTTTCTATGGAATTAGCAGAAAGTTTGTCGATCCACACCGAATTGTCCGGCTCCAAATTGTCCGGACACATACGGCCAATGAGATGCTGACATTGCGAAAGACATATGAACATTATGAGGAATCGCGCAATCTCGCGAAAAATATAGCTAATGTCATATATAAATAGATTCTAAGTATATAAGCTTATATGCCTACTGTCTATTTAAGAAATACTATTTATAATATGAACCTTTGATTGCTACGACGTCTATTTATATTTAGTTGACAGCTGTATTATATAGGTGACTAAATAAATTGCATCTCCTATTGCAAGCAAAACACGTTTCGAGCCAATTTTTGTTTTTATTTGTAATCGTTTTTAATGCGACTGAGCTAGCTAGATAGATGGACCTACAATCCTACATATGTACATGCACCCAGCACATTGCCAAAAATAGGTCCATAACGGGAATCCAATTGGTTATGCCTATCTTTGTTGGATATAGAATCACTATAAATATCCTAGGCCTTCACCTTGCAGTTCGGTTCAATACGATCCAAAGCCGACTTTGAAGACGACTATTTAAATGCATTTAGCCTATTATAACTAAACGCCATCGATCCGTTGATCCAACCGGTGAACGAGGTTTCATCCAGTACAGAAAATATTATCACTGGCGATGGGACGCTTGAAACCCTGCTTTCTGCTGCTTTCATTCTAAGCGATTTCTTTCTCAACATAGAAATAGAAAGGAGACAGAAAGCAGCAGCAGCAGCAGCAGCAGCAGCAGCAGCAGCAGCAGCAGCGTCAACACCTGAGGCCACAATAGCGTGACGATGAAAACACCGGAAATGTCGTCTGGCCATCTGAAATCCTCCCCTGCCTCAATCGCCCCAAGGCCTTCCTTCTTCATCCGTCGTCTTCTTGTGCGGCAGCGAGATGACGTGGACCCCACTCACTCGCTGTCAGTGTAGCCTACCACTGCCACCGATTACTACAAGAGGGCGCTGCTTTCGCCTGCAATTAAGAGAGAGCGCGTCATAGTCGACGGGGGCCAGCAGGGCCAGGCCCTTCTTACACGGCTAGCAGGGCCCTTGGTCTTTCGCTAGCAGGGCCCTTCGTCTTCCGTCGTCATCGTCTTGGCTTAGCAGATCGATGCGTTTTAGTGTTGAAGTGCCTCAGACCATCGTTGTACATCTGTATTCAAACGCGTTTTATCGCACGTCGTTCCAGGTTTATTCTGACGGCCCTGGACACCATGGCTGCACTCGCTGCTTCTGCTTCTGCTGCTGCTGCTTCTGCTTCTGCTTCTGCTGCTTCTGCTGCTTCTGCTTCTGCTTCTGCTTCTGCTGCTTCTGCTGCTGCTGCTTCTACTTCTGCTTCTGCTTCTGCTGCTGCTGCTTCTGCTGCTGCTTCTGCTGCTGCTTCTGCTTCTGCTTCTGCTGCTGCTTCTGCTGCTGCTGCTTCTGCTTCTGCTGCTGCTGCTTCTACTTCTGCTTCTGCTTCTGCTGCTGCTGCTTCTGCTGCTGCTTCTGCTGCTGCTTCTGCTTCTGCTTCTGCTGCTGCTTCTGCTGCTGCTGCTTCTGCTTCTGCTTCTGTTGCTGCTGCTTCTGCTGCTGCTGCTTCTGCTTCTGCTTCTGCTTCTGCTGCTGCTGCTTCTGCTGCTGCTGCTTCTGCTTCTGCTGTTTCTGCTGTTTCTGCTGCCACCAAGCGGCGAAGGCTTTGTCGGCAGCCGCCAGGTTCTGAGTTGTTCGCTGCCCAGTTGAGCGTTAATGTCTACGCTGCAGTCTCAATTTAAGGAGGGAAGCGTAAATTCATATTAGAAAGCAGAGCTGATCATAACCGCCAACGGCTTTATTCTTATGTCTCTTGAAGACGCTGTAGGGTATACATGACATTATAGACCTATGCACGACGGCTCCAAATCTCCATGGACCCATAGCCTACTCATATGATGATGATCATCATCATCATATGAGTAGGCATATGAGTACTTTCCTTCCATGTAGCTGAGTTGCGGTTTTGTCAACCTGTGTTATTTTTCACATTAAACGAATATATATATATATATATATATATATATGATCATCATCATCATCATCATAACAACAACATCAATAATAATAATAATAATAATAATAATAACGATGACTACTAGGTGCCATTCCAGACGCTTTTATCCTGTTCTCAATTAATATTTTAGTCCCTAAGGGATCATACATGTATGTGTCTCAGGGCATATTTGAAAAATAAAAATAAAAAGAATAATAATGATAATGACAGCAAGAATAAAAATTTATATGGCACCATAACACGGCCATGCCGCTACAAGGACGTCTCACTTAGGCTACAACTCACAGCAGCAGGATATAATAAATTTGTTTATTAATTATTATGCCTTGTATGTATATAATAAGCCTATTGGTGTCTCATACAATGTAGTCTACATGGTAGGATAGGTCTATACATGTACTCCGCCACTGTTCACACTCTGACAGTGCCAGTCCCAAGCCTGGATAAAGGAGGAGGGCGACGCTAATGATTTTTTTATAGCACAATGTAGTTAAACTGAAACCACTACTACAATAATAGGCTATGCATTATTGAGAGGAGCGTACGGTTCTATTTGTTTGTGTAAGTATACTTTTGAATCCTGTGCGCCGGTGTGTGTGTGGATCCCTGTGTCTCTATATGTTTGTGTGTGTATTTGTGACTCTCTGTATGGCTGTTCATTGTTATTTCTGAGCAGATTAGACTATAGATCGCAGCAATTTTGGAAATTAAAGCTTAAATGAAACAGCTGCGACACCAGCCATTCTGAAAATGGCGACATTGTAAAGAGTCATATCTATGCATTGAATGCTGTAAACAATTTCAAATTCTGTATAACATAGACCTAAGCTATAACTCTAAATTGCTACATAGTCATTTGAATTTTGTCATAAAATTTGATGTAGTTATAAACTAAACTAAAATTACTACAATACCTACAACATAATCAGATTCTTGTAAAAAATGGTCAGTAGGCTAAAGTTAAACAGACTAAGGGTTTCTAAAAGTTTTACGTGTTTCATGTAAAAATTTTATAGATCCATAAGCCCACATAATTATGGTCAATGTTTTGTAGAAAATCGCTCATGAAATAATAAAAACAGAGTAGGTCTACATGTATATGGCGACGTTTGAGAAGTTTTCATTTAGCGTTTTTTTTTATTATAGACCTATTACATGACTTTTTCTTTTTTCATTGTTTTTCGTCAAGTCCTGTGAAGCATAGAGGCTCCATTGTACTCGAGAGAAGGAACGAAAATCCTAACATTTTAAGTGAGCTGCAGCTTCAATTCACTTTTATTGATGGCTCGGCTAACTATAGTAATTTACTTCAAGGTGCTTCACTGACCTGTGTGGTTACAGACGATAGTCAAACTGAGGCACCACTCTATAATAGTGCTCTGTCCCTTTCACGACCTTCCATTCCTAGGCTATAGCACCATAAACTGTGACTCAAAAGCGCCTATAGTGCATGGTTACAGTATCATGCATGTATGTTTATCAACTACGGAGGTGTATTATCCTGTTCTGACACTTTGAATTTCAGGTTGTCAGTTTTAAAATCGTGATGGTATGTATACAACTTAAGGTGGTGCCACTGGTGACCAGATGACCATGCAGGTGAATCCCATCATTGTGCACAGCTTTGCAAGTTTGTTACAGTGACCTTGCCGTTTCCGGTTTCCCGCGTCTTAAAACAGCGTTTGGCATCATTCGTGTATGGGCAATCGTAAAGACACCTCTGATAAGCCTGCTCTAAAGTGGAGCTATAATTATGAATATTCAAGTACAATTTCAAGTTAAGAACACTTAGACTCTGTGCGGGGAAACGAGGGAAACAGCGACATACATGTAGGTCTACATTACCCTTCAGGGAACTATAACTAAACGCAGACGTTTCTACAGGTATAGTGCCATAATTATACTGTGTGCCGTACTCAGTGTTCGCTCATGAACTGTAAAGTATTTATTGACATATATCGTCATAGAGTTACGTTACTTGTCTTAGAGACAGAAAGGTCCAGGAAAGCACATAAATAACACAATACAAAAGCCAACGTATACCCAATTAGACAAGCATCTTTATATCTGGGCCTACTGTGTGGAAAAGCTGATAGCTGAGGCGACTTGCAAAGAAAAGCTATTATATGCGTGTGTGCATGAAATGATAAATATCGGTGATAAAAAATAGATTCATAGGCATAATTATAGAAAATGAATGCGTTGCGATTGCTAGAATTCGAATTTTATACCGTGATCAGAAGTTGGATACAAGATTGATACATTAGTGGAGGAGATAGTTCGTTGTCCATTTGGGAAATTGTTACCAACCCACTACTGAATTCACTTGTGGGCGTTCGCGTCCTTATCATTCATTCATTTTCGATTGGCGCCATATAAATGTGGCGTCGACTGTTGATAATAATCCCGCCAAACGGCCGGTCAGAGTGACGACAGAACATGTATATAGAATCTATCTCCAAAGGGTATTTATTTAAGGCGTAGGGCCTTCAATGCGTACAACAGAGAGAGACGAAGGTCATTTGCATGCATATACGAATTTCATTCGCTACATCATACCCCTCCTCAAAAATATGGATGTGGATGAAGCAGCAGTCGATGAAATGAAACACACGTCGTCCTGCAGACAGCGATTTGTTTAGCAACGATCTCTCTTAATTGGTCATCGATCGGTCATGAATTATTAATCGACCGGACGCGCAAGATGGAGTCCAATGCATTCGACAGCGCAGCGCAGGTCATTCGTCAAAGTATGGGCAGCATATACTCTGCGCTGCATGTGATGCGGTGGTTGGGATAAAAACAAGGCACGATGTAAAGGGTTAACGATGCACCACGATGTATGCAAGTTGACTGCATGGACGAAACAAGGTTTTGACAGGGCTGTTTTTAAGGAACTTTTAGAACTGTGCAACCCCTTCTTTTCTTTCCCATCCTCCATGGTAAATTACTTCCAATCGGAGGACAATGGCCTTTTTTGATAGTTTTAATTGTACAGAAGTGCTTCTACAACTGCACAAATACATTTAGAACTGCACAGTTTGTGTACAACTACACGTTAAAAAAGCCCTGGGTTTTGAAATGGTCTCAACCACTCGTCAGTCTAACTGCTGCAGCCTATCTGAAGGTTTTACCGGAGAGTAGCTATAGTGGGGTTACTGAAGAGGACTGCAGGGTAATGTGGCTCAAATTAATTAATTAATTAATTGAATAATTGATTAATTAATGTGTGGTCTTAAGATGATTGACTGCATAAATTGAATAACTTTCGGTCTTTGCTATAAACTAGTATATAACTCTGAACGTTAGCAATGCAATTAAAGATTGAACCGTCAGAAACAGAATGATACTTAGGCTTTCTTATAGACCAAAGAAATTATATTCAACTGACCAAGCCCAAGACTCTTTTCTTTTCCAGAACCAGGGACGGATCCAGGGGGGGCTAATCCGGCCATGCCCCCCATTTAGAAATGCCCATGTATCGTGGCCCCCCCCATTTGGTTTCAAGAAGCTTATAATTTGGTGTATTTTCAAGGAGTTTGGATGTAATAACTAAAAAAAGGTCATCAACTTTGAAATGGTATAATTTTGCCGAAAATTTGGCCAGATGACTAGAAAAAGATCATCAACTTTTTGGCGGATGTGAAAGAAAAAAATTTCAGACCCAAGGCCAAGAATTTTTGCCCCCCGCCCCCCCTCCCGTCCAAAGTTTCTGTATCCGCCCTTGTCCAGAACCTATCAGCAACGTTGAGATACCAAGCTGCAAGCAGTCGAACTTGAAAGTGAAACTACTGGGCGTCCTCTTAAGAGAAGATTTAAAATTCGATGACCATGCATGTATACTTGTAAAGCATTCATTTTGAAGGTTTGTAGCCGTGAGCCGTCGTCTATAACGACAAAAAGTTCTCCAGGCTCAAGGAATGCTTTCCACTTTACTAGCAAATATTTCCCAAGCCTATAGCTTGTAATCATCCGGCTAACTGATGCTTCTCCATCCTGATGAACTTCCTGACAACCATAGGCGCAACCACCCTATGGGACCCTAGGGACGCGTCCCCCCGACTTTTGAGTGGTCCCCTAACTTTATTATTATGGTCTCCCCGACTTTTGAGTGGTCCCCTAACTTTATTATTATGGTCTCCCCGACTTTTAGGACGTGATTCATTATGGTCCACCGTCCCCCCAACTTTAAGGACGTGATTGTACCTACATGTATGCTGACAACGGATTTGTGTGGAATTAGGATTGACTCGTCAGCTTTTATATATACGCATGCAGGCCTGAACATAATATATAGAGCATAATACTCTAATATTTTATAGAGTAAGCTTATCTTCTGAAGCGGTGACACTTTAAGGTTTGGAGAAGATTTGTGAGAAAATTGAACTGAAGTTTGTTGAGAGCATCCGATCACTCACTCCGTCATCGACTTCATCAATAACTGCCCGCAGGCACCTCCATAAATTCAATTTACGAGAAGAAGATATATACAGTCTGTTGCATCACCACACATACACTGCTGCATATAATATATATAAGCTTATATATATATAAGAAATCCTTCGTCGTTCGTTCACTGTATACAGATAGATCTGTAAAAATTGGATAATGCTAGTTTTAATCATCGTCCCAAGATCTGACATGCGTTCGTTTTCAAACGTGAGTTATCCTATACTATACATGTATGCTCATGTTCTTCAAATCATGGCTTTAGAAGTAGCTGTATATAAACAGTCAATATAATCTAAATATTATAATTAATGTGTACGATGCAGCATCGATTTTTCTTTTTTCTTCTTTTAATTATGTGCGTTGTATGATTGTGTCCCTTTTCGTAACTGTAGGCTACATGTATAGACGTTGCAAGGTATTAGCATCTGTCTCGTGCTGATAAAGATTAAAAGATCGCTTAGCCTACTTATTTTTTCACTTGCTTACTCACTTGCATAATAGACTATAAGACTATGCATTCATGTCATAAAAATTATTAATTTTTGAGCATCGCTAGAGAGACACGAAATTCTCTTTTCTTGTCGCTGCATTTATCTTCGAGATTCCCGATGAGCGGCGGATCCTCCTATCTTCGTTCTCCTCCTCCCTTCCTCCTCCTCTCCACCTCCTCCTTCCCTTCCTCCTCCTCACCCCCTTCGCCTCATCCGTTCCTCCATATCTTCCTCCCCGTCCACCTTGTCGTCGTTCTCCGTCAACTCCTCCTCCTCCACTACTCCTCCTCTCCTACTACCATGCGCCTTCCCCTCTTCTTCTCCTCGTCCTCATCCTCCTCTATTTATCTTAATCGACTTGTCCTGGTCTCCTCTTCAATACTGTTCTCATACCCTCCTCCTCATCCTTGTCCTCCTTAATGCTTCCACCTCCTTCTCTTCTTCTCTACTCCTGTTCCCTTCCTCTACATCCTTCTCTTTATATCCTTCGCGTTCTTCGTTTCTCACTTTTCGTTCTCATCGTCGTCCGCCTCTTCTTCTGCCCCTCCTCGTCCTCCTCCTCCTCCTCCTCCTCTTCATTCTCTGTCTGTCTGTCTGTCTGTCTCTCTATCTCTCTATCTCTTTCTGTCTTTCTCTGTCTCTCTGTCTGTCTCTGTCTCTCTATCTCTCTGTCTGTCTGTTTCTGTCTCTCTGTCTCTGTCTCTCTCTTTCTCTCTCTCTCTTTCTCTCTCTCTCTCTCTCTCTCTCTCTCTCTCTCTCTCTCTCTCTCTCTCTCCTCCCCTTTCCTCCCTCACCCTGCGAGGATCTGGATGCGTTTCGTGTTACTCTTCATTAGTTCTTCGCAGCAGACAAGCGAGAAATGCCAGTCTGTCCAGCATTTTCTGTTGGCTGTCCAGCCGCATTACGTCGCCAGGGAATCATCGGAAAAGGTCACGCACCCGGGGTCACGTGGGGTCACGTGTACCATCGGCCACCGCGGCTGCACTTCCGTCAATGGCGGACGCCATTAATCTAATAAGTGTCGAAGTCATTTAATTCACTGAAGGCAATGAACGGAGGAGGTGGAGAAAGACTTCATAATCAAATATGCATAGAATAGATAAGCTATGCCTATCGACGACATATCCACCTATCGACGACATATCCACCTATCGACATAATTATCCACATATCGACAATCGACATATCGTCAATCCACATATCGACAATCCACATATCGACATGTCACGGACGCTGTTTATCATTCGGTAAAAATTCAATCTTAATTGACAGTGCATGTCTTTCCAACATATAAGATGTCGAAACTAAGGAGGACGAACCTTGGGCGTATACGCCGTATAGGCTTACGACCGCTAATAGGCAATACTATAATTATTCTATCCTAAATGATGGGAAAATCGATCATATCCATTTCTTCAGACGGTGAAAGAGAAACGGTATAGTTCTTCTCTGGAGTGATTTGTGCTTTTGAAGACCTGCTGAAAAGGTTTGGTCAAATTACGATCAGGGAAGCAATCTTACGGTAGGCCTCTTGACCCTATTATACAATATAATTATCAGAACTGGAATAGTCAGTAGGTTATAATATAACCTACTGATTATTCCAGTTCTGATTATTATGTGGAGCGTATATTATACGCTCCACATATTTCAGTGGAGTTATTGGCGACCTCCGATATTTTTGAAGGCAAACATGATGGCCACATTATAATTAGCAAGAGCATGAAAATGTGCAAAGCTGGAAATTAGAACATGACTACTTTTTGTGTTAGTTTCTAAATGTAAAGTTCTCGGTTTCGCTTTTTGTTTTATTAGAATCACCAGTACAAAGAAATTCGATAAAAACCAAAAAGTAGCCTATCTAGAAATAGGTGTAAAGTGTTAATTTTCCAGGGGTGACAAGTGCCCCTCTGGCCATTATGTGCGGGTACCCATCATGTATGAAGCCCTCGCATAACTTTATCGCCCCTCTCCGATAGGAGTCGGAATGTTGCAGGACAAACACACAATTAATTATCTCTTAGTGAGAAAAAAGCAATTAGTTTCGGTTTAAGCCAAACAATTTGCATTCGCAAATTGCATATTTCAAATGTCAGCCAATCAACATGTTGCTACTTGCAATGCGTCGTGCATGCGCAACAAAATGCTCAAATTGTTTCTGCCAATATTTAATCTGGATTCTATGTTTCCAATGAACTTCAAGTTATAAATAGGCAATAGCAATAAAATAGTCTTGCAATAATTATGGTAACATGCCAAGTGTCGTATAGGCTACATGCTAATTATAGCGACAATGTCATGTTCATGTGTTGATTAAAGTGGAAGCAAGTATTTTTTACTGAATTTTATGAAGATTTTGCTTTCAAGTGATCGCGAAATTCTGTCCCTATAGTCTAGTCACCACAAGCAGAACATGATATTTAAACGAAAGTTTCTTATGCATTGCAGATAAAAATATATAGGCTAATGCCGACAACGATATATACATATAGTCTTACACTTGGCAATAGACTTAAGTCTACTATTAAAATTTACTTTCGACATCTGTTAAAGTTCAAAAGTTCCAAAAATTACCGCACAAACTGCTGAATGTTTATTTTTTAAAATATTGACGTTCGTTGATTTTCGCCCTATGTAGGCCACAGAGACATTGAATAGCCTATACCAAGACACCATGCTTTCGTTGTGTGCTTTCTTAATTTAGCTTCGTGTAAATGTGTTCGTTGTTAGCAGTTTGACTGTTAAAAGTTTCAATCATAATATTTTGCCAGTTTCTCGAGATTTAGTTTGCAAATCGCTTCGTTTTTATATTAAGTTTTCGTTTTAATTTTAGTTTTAATCAACTACAACCTTAAGTTTTCGTTACAGAACTTACAGAAGGATTTCGTTTTAGTTTTAGTTTACAAACAAAGCGCAAGCCTAGAATCTTCTACTTTCTAGGGCTAAGAGGCATTGG
Source organism: Lumbricus rubellus (assembly GCA_945859605.1). NCBI lineage: Eukaryota > Metazoa > Annelida > Clitellata > Crassiclitellata > Lumbricidae > Lumbricus > Lumbricus rubellus. The sequence goes on from OX243813.1 coordinate 20,532,726, forward strand.
GCGATTTTATATTTTATGCATAGCCTACATATAGGCCTATCTGTAGTCAGTCTAGGTCTAGAATGAAAATAGATTTTTCGGATAATCATTTTACTATTTTGTAAGCTATCTTCTGTGTAGCCTAGACTATTAGGATATTAGGCTATTTATTTATTTCTTAATTTCTATATTGCCCCTTCAAGCTTTCTACTCAGAGTCGCTAATTGACTATACAGAGCGGACACTGCATCGGAGTTTCACGCCAAAGTGCCTGTGCAATTGCGAGTGAAGGACTTGCTCAAGGTGAGGCGGCGGCTTGAGTTGGATTCAAACTTGGAGCCCTCTGGCTCCAAGGCACCGACGCCACCACTACACCACCACGCCCAACAAATATATGCGCAGTAACTTTTGTTCTCGATGTCAAAGTTCAGAAACAGCCAATTAGGTCTACAGGTTGAATCTGTTATTCTATGTTCATATGTATACTTTTGTATATACGGCCGACGATTTCAATCCATGCATTCAAGCCTTTGGCGCATGCGCATTGGACGGTTTCACACTTAAAACATTCATCAGTAATGTCGAGTTCACTGCAGTAGCGGTTGCAACGTTGTTACTAATTGTAGCCAGAGGCGCCAATTGAATGAAATATTAATTAACGAGAATATCCAGCGGCTCTGGCCGAAAGCAATAATTAACGTGAGTAAGCTTATTCACGTAATGCAACGGCAGCAGTGTCTTGATACAGCCAAAACGTTATAATTTTTTTAGTCATTATAGGTCCTACTATTTTTTACAGTATAATAATAATATACGGCTGCTTTTCCAACCTTGAATTTGTTCCGTTCCGATGCACAAAAGAGAATAATAATAATAATTATATATTATTGTCTTACAACTAACAATAAATTATTAGACTGTCAGTCTGATGATTCAGCTTTTTTCAAAAATAAAAATAAAACCTTTCCACATCCATTCATTTTTAAAACAAGCTATGAAGCAGAAAGACACGTGAATGGAAACCCTTACAAAGCTCCATGCAGTAAAGTTGTGAAACTATCAAAACTAAAGAGTCACGTATTGCCACTGCTTACACGTAGCCTACTAGTGTGGGAGAGCGCAAACCCTTACAATTGGAGTGCATAATTAAATAGGGATTAATGGCATCTTCTTGAAAATGCTTTGAAGCTGGCATGCAACACAAAGCGAATGGATCGCGTGTCCTCGGTGATTTAGAACAATGTCTATTGATTTTCATTCGAAAGGTTAGGACTCTTTCCAATATTAAATCGTTATCGGCATTCGGCAGCCCGCCTGATGTCATATCCGCATATTTTGTCGAACACTTGAAGGGCCTGCATGGCCATTACTTGCGACCTTTAAATCAAGGTCAACGCAGACTTCGGTGGCATTATCGTTTGCATGGCCTGGCATGTCTCTTTCAACTCTCGCTTTTATTCCCCTTCTCTTGCATAGTCTACTCTCTCTTTCTCTTTGTCTCTCTCTCTCTCTCTGTCTGTCTGTCTCCCTTACTCTCTCTCTCTCTCTTTCTCTTTGTCTCTCTCTTTATGTCTGTCTGTCTCCCTTACTCTCTCTCTCTCTTTCTCTTTGTCTCTCTCTCTCTCTCTTTTCCTGTCTGTCTGTCTCTCTTACTCTCTGTTTCTCTGTCTATCTCCAACTCATACTATTTGTCTCTCGCTGTATATCTCTGTCTTTCCCCATTCACTGTGTATCTTTCTCTGTCTGTCTCTCTTTCTCTGCAGTCATTGTCTGTCTGTCTGTCTGTCTGTCTCTCTCTCTCTGCAGCCTTGCCGTCTCTTTTGCTTCTCACGTTCTGTCTCCCTGTCATTTCATTCTTGATACCTCTCTGTCTCGCTCCAATCTCTGTCATTGCCTCTCTTCTTTATGTCTCTCCCTTCATCAGAGTTCATCTGTCTCTCTTTCTCTGCCTTACCTTCTAGGTATTTTATTTGTTTATCAGTTTGTCAATGCCTGAAACGTCGGCTGACAGTAGACTGAATAATAGGCTTAGTAGTCATACGGGAGCCTTCTAGGAAAATCCTCATAATTCAATTGCAGTACAATTTATTTCAGCCGTGCCTAAGCTGAACGATTGGATTTATACATAAAATTACCAATTATCAAAATAACGCTGGCAGCTTAAGTGGTTCTTTGTGGTCAGTGTTTAATCTAGACGTCTCTGGGGGGGAAAGTTCCCCCCCCCAGGATTGACATTTCCCCCCCCCCCCCAGAAAAATTTGACAAAATGATATTGTTTTTTTTACTGTTTTCTTCATTGTTTTACATAAAGTGTTATAATATACGGTGATATTATTTACTATTACAATTATGATTATAAATAATGACATTATTAATTTTACTAACATAATATATGATACTATCATGTTGCAATGAGTATAACTTACTGTATATGTTTGTATAAACACTATTTTTTGTCTAACTAAAAACAGAGATGACATCCCTCCAGAAAAATTTGGCAAAATGATAATAGTTTTAGCTGCTGCTTACATCATCGCATTACATTAACTGTTATAATATAACATACCGTAATATTATTTACTATTATATGGTTATAGTAAATATTTACTATTATAATATGTGACACAATCCTGCTAAAATGAGGGTGACCGGACAAAATGGTAGCGGACAAAATGGTACGGACAAAATGGTATGGACAAAATGGTATTGGGACAAAATGGTATTGGACAAAATGGTACGGACAAAATGGCACGGACAAAATGGTATGGACAAAATGGTATGGAACAAAATGGTACTAGGACAAAATGGTACGGACAAAATGGTGCGGACAAAATGGTATGGACAAAATGGTAGCGGATAAAATGGTACTAGGACAAAATGGTACGGACAAAATGGCGCGGACAAAATGGTATGGACAATATGGTATGGACAAAATGGCGCGGACAAAATGGTATGGACAAAATGGTATGGACAAAATGGTACTTGGAGATAAAGATTCTTAGACTTAAATCATTTCATACATATAAAAAATCTGTGTTGCGGCCCTTCAAAAACCAACTCATTAACTGTACTCTCTCTATCTCCCTCTCCATCTCTCTCTCTATATATATATCACGCCCTGTCAAAGAAGCTGACTTTAGACCCATCTCAATCACTTCCATCTTCTCTCGCATCTTGAAAAACATTGTCGTACGCATGCAAGTACTTTTATCCCTTTATCACCGAACCTTGCACCAACCGGATCTTTGCAGACCAATTTGCTTTCCGCCCTTTTGGATCCGCATCTTCCGCGCTGATATCCATTACTCATGAACTCCAAACCATGCTCGTTTCTGAGCCCCATGTAAGACTCCTGTCCCTTGATTTTAGCAAGGCCTTCGACACTATTAGACACAATTAAGCACCTCGCCGATCAATTACAAGTTTACTAAGGGCTAAGACACTGCTACGTGACTATTTAATTAATGACTGTGAAGATGTTTAACCTTGTAAGCACTGTTTTTGTTTGTTTGTTTTTTTGTAAGTGTGTTGTTGTTTTTTAGTTAAGTTTTCTACATTACTTGTTCTTTCATTCTGTTGTTTTGCCTACTGTTCAATTCATGATATCAACCATTTAGCCATCAGTTAAAATTGCACATGTACATAGGTGTCCCTGTTAGCGGGATTTTCATCCCTTAGGGCCTTCCTTGTTACCATCCGATCTCGTGAAGCATCTTGTACTATAACAATTGTTTATGGTTGATGGTTACAATAAATGGATTGATTGATTGAATTAGCATCACAGCCCATCCCGGATTTTTTTATACAACTGGGTATACTTGCTCCTTGCACGAGCGTCAGCACTGTACCAAATTTGGGGGTCAAATATCTCCGCTTTGTACCATCAATGCTAGTATTGTGCAAGGCTCTGGCCTAGGACCTACTGATTTTGTTATAGCCATTTCCAGTCTGAAACCCAAATTCAGTGGTAACCGCCTTCCTAAATATGCCGATGATAGCTACTTGCTAATCCCAGCTTCTTGCATTGACACCACTCTTTCTGAACTTGACCATATATTATTTCACAGTGGGCATCCATTAGCAATCTAAAACTAAATCAAGCTAAGACCAGTGAAATGATCATCAGGCGACCTAGGTCTAAAGCTATTGCTCTCCCTCCCCCCATCTCGGGTATCGAGACGGTTCAGCAGATGGTTATTTTGGGTGTCACCATCTCTGATCGGATTGGCTTTGAGGCTCACATTAACAGAATATTATGCTGCAAAGTCCGGCAATCCATGTTTGCTCTGCGTGTTTTTGTCGCCCACGGCCTCCACGGTCAACGTATGTTTGACGTTGTTAAAGTTACTACCATTGCAAGATTAGGCTACTTTATGCTTTCCCTGTTTGGTGGGGTTTTGCCAACGCAATGGAGCAAAAACGTCTTAACGGTCTTTTAAGAAAATTGACCCGTTCTGGCTTCCTTCCTGCCGATTTTCCTAGTTTTGCCGAACTCTGTTTTAGAGCCGACTCTGCTCTTTTCCGCTCTATCCTCTTAAATCCTTGCCACATTCGTCACGATCTCCTCCCTCCCGAAAAGGTCACACCATACAATACTCGACCAAGGCCACATAATCTAACCCTTCTTAGAGTTGATTCTTTTGCCAGAAGAAGTTTTATTATGCGAATGTTGTATAACTTTGCTTAAATGTTTTCTATTATTTATTTCCTCTGTAAACTACTGTGCGTTTGCTGGTGGTCTATTAAAGAATATTCTTACTTATTTACTTTATTATATATGTAATCCTAATCAGAAGGATTTAAAATAGTGTAACATGGGGCGCAAGCTAAGCCGTTTTGAGGCCCAGACACGCGAGGCTCGTACCTATATAGTGCCCCACGCAACAGGGGGCTGCGGCGACCCATTGCAGCAGTCAGCAGTATACTACTAAACTAATAAATGTAAAAAAACTTACACACATGCACATTGCACATATAAGGCACGAATGCAAAACTATATATCCTATATCTGAGACTGACAGATTGAGGCGGAAATCGGGTTACGTTCAGTGTTCAATCTATAGGCATCTCCCGAGCGGGTATCTCCACCCATAAGTGACTACCCAAAACATTTTACCAAATAATAAGAGTTTTTACTTGCTATTTAGATAACAGTACTGTAGGCCTATTACACGAGCTCTAATAATATACCGTGACGTTATTTATTAAATTATATGATGGCAATAGAAGGGTCTCAGAAGAGTGCACCTTGCTAAAGCCCGTGTAATAAAACCCTGAGCGGATTATTCAACTCTACATGTAAATTAGGATATATCAGGGCTTTCGCCAGAGCTCCAGAAGCTGACGGCACCAGGTGACCAGGTGACATGTAAATTTAGCAGTGCCGGGGTAAGTTGAAAAATCGGAGCAGGTCGCATCAGGGTTGTGGGATTTACAGATCTACAGTATATATGCAGGCCCTAATAGAAATAAAGGAGATGTAGAACATGACAACGAACTTTGGTAGGTCACAGCCTCACAGGCAAAAAATTTCAGATAAAATATTTCTTTTGCCGTGACCTATATCTATATGGTAGGGTAGCTTCAGCACAGTTTTGCGGTTGTTAGGCCTATGTCATAAGCTATATTTTATACACCAAAATGAGAACAATGTCGAACCATTCAATTCCATTTTATCCGTGCCACTTTCTCCGTACATTGTGTCTGATATCATTTTCTCTAGGTACCATTTTGTCCATACCATTTTGTCCGTGCCAATTTGTCCATACCATTTTGTCCATACCATTTTGTCCGTGCCATTTTGTCCGTACCATTTTGTCCTAGTACCATTTTATTCGCTACCATTTTGTCCATACCATTTTGTCCGTGCCATTTTGTCCGTACCATTTTGTCCTAGTACCATTTTATCCCATACCATTTTGTCCATACCATTTTGTCCGTGCCATTTTGTCCGTACCATTTTGTCCAATACCATTTTGTCCCAATACCATTTTGTCCATACCATTTTGTCCGTACCATTTTGTCCGCTACCATTTTGTCCTAGAACCAAAATGAGTGTTAAGATGACACCTTAAAATGCTGCCATTGCAATGTGGAAATTCCAAAAATTTCTCATGAGGCTCTGAACAAGTACAGGTTTTTTTGTTAAGATGACACCTTAAAATGTTGCCATTGCAATGTGAAAATTCAAAAGTTTCTCATGAGGCTCTGAACAAGTACAGGTTTTTGTTAAGATGACACCTTAAAATGCTTCCATTGCAATGTGGAAATTCCAAAAGTTTCTGGTGAGGCTCTCAAAAAGTACAGGTTTTGTTAAGAAGACACCATAAAATGCTGCTATTGCAATGTGGAAATTCCAAAAATTTCTCATGAGGCTTTGAACAAGTACAGCTTTTGTTAAGATGACACCTTAAAATGCTTCCATTGCAATGTGGAAATTCCAAAAGTTTCTGGTGAGGCTCTCAAAAAGTACAGGTTTTTGTTAAGAAGACACCATAAAATGCTGCCATTGCAATGTGGAAATTCCAAAAATTTCTTATGGGGAGGGGCAATCCCCCTCCCCATACCCCTCCCCCTCCCGGTCTCGGCGCTACGCGCCTCACGAGCGTCCTTCGGACGCTCAATTGTCTCCCTCCCCAGAAACCTGAATTCCTCCCCAGAGGACGGGGACTAGATTAAACACTGCTCCGACTGAACTGCTGTGGATAGACGTCATTTTGGCAAGGCTATAGATAGCGCATAGGTCTAAACTGTTTGGCTTGCAACCTCAAATATAATAATGACCTCGTTTGTTATTATTACGCTAACATTATTTTTTCTATCGTCATTGTTAAACTCGGTAAAGCTAACCAATAATTGGAAATGACGTCATTTGCATAACTGAGAGAAAGACATCTTATATAATTATAATGTAGGCCTAAGTGCATCATTGTAGGCCAGAGGTTCTCAACCTTTTTTCGCGCGCGACACACCTAAACTTCCAACTAAATTTCGCGACACACCATGCAATCGTCATGTGAATATCGTTGAAAAATTTAATTAGGCGTAAGCCAGTTTAGCGTATATATTTGAAATTTCTACAAATTTTAATGAATGCTCTCTATTTTCTAATTATTCTAACATTCAAAATTTTAATAATCTAAATTTACGATTCTACGACGTTTTATGACTCTTCATTTAGGCCTATTGTCTGTCCTAACGGTTAGTCCTAATTAATGAGATTTTTGCTCCTGGATTTTTCTTGGATCATAGTTAGGCTAGATGAGGATCCACAGGCTTTTTGAGTCCAACACGTAGGCCTATAGGGCCTAGGCCCTACCTACAGCTGAGACTAACGAATGAAAATTCGCCATAATGTTTTATAGCCTATGAGTTAAGGCAGTGGTTCCCAACCTTTTTGGACCTAAGGGCCACTTTTTCTAAGTTGGAGGACAAGCGGGCCACTTTTTCATAGGGAAAGAACATTAGGGGGCCACAATGCTAAAATTTAATCGACTAAAAGCATATAAATTGTTATAACTGAATCAAAATTTAAAATTATGCTATTTATAGACGTCAAAATAAAATCATCTGTAAGCTTAATTATAAAATAATTATGTGTTCTATCCTGACAAAAATGTCAATTTTTTCGTATATTTTGTTAATTCTTCGAGAGATGAGGACCGTTTTTGAAGCCTGGCGGGCCATTTTCTGAGGCCTGGCGGGCCACTTTTGGCCCGCGGACCATGGGTTGGGAACCGCTGAGTTAAGGTTATATGAGTTTTAGATTTTAAAAAGCCATAAATTGTCCGTAGTCCCAACCACTAGCTCGGATAGCTCAAGACAAAACCATGAAAACATGGGTTAAAGGTAGCCCTACAGAAACTAAACACCCTTCAAAATGTCGAATAAATTGTAACGGAAACTTGAAAGCGCAGGCCTTCGTACAGTACTTTCTTAGTAAAAAAACGGCCATTGGAACTTCTGGGTCCCTGGACCTTGTACACCTTCCTTATATTGTAAATTGACCCTCTATGAAAACGCAAACAACCTTTTCGCGTCATCAGTTTTAGAATCGCAAAAAAATTCTTCATGATAATTTTCCTGTTATTTTCGAAGATTACCAGTACAGCATTGGATAAAACTTTAATCGGTGCGCTCGCTGACGTCTTATAGGCCTACTGTAGTCTATGTCTGTAGTCTATATCATGTAGCCTATGTAGTTCTACCTAGGGAGTGCATGTGAACTTGTAAGGCAAACATTGTGGCTGCTCCCGATTGAGAACAAATGGAATAGATAAATGGAGTCCTTCGAATTGCCTTTATGTTCTCACAGACTACACCTGCCAAACTGCTAAAGTGAACAATTAAGTCAGTGTAATGCAAGAACGACGGTTGTATGCTGTGAGAATTCGCGACACACCAATTCTTCGCGACACACCAGCGACACACCACTTTTACGCGACACACCTCCGGTCGCTTCGCGACACACTAGTGTGTCGCGACACACCGGTTGAGAACCTCTGTTGTAGGCTACTCATGCTGCGG